>OY730171.1:2931494-3623501 GCA_963422465.1 Lichina pygmaea
TGGGCTCCGACAGCGATCGCAGAACCGACTGCAGCCGCTCGGGGACGTCTGTGACCTGCCCGCCCCGGAACGGACTGTGTTGGAGGGCCCACCTTCGCGCACCGTTGAAGATGTCGTCGAAGGCACTGCCAATGTCCACCCCGATCGGCATCGACGACAGCTGCAACCTCGACGCGCCCAGGTCCGGGGACGGCGGCCCGGTCACGCCCCTGAACTGGTCAACGGCAGGGCCAGCGGCGTACGGGTTGATCGGGGCTCCCGTATCAGCCCCGGCGCCTTGCTCCGTGAGGCCGAACATGAGCGATCGTCGCCCGTTGACCTGCTCCTGGAGGATCCGGATGAGCTGATCCTTCCCCTCCAGGGCGTGCCTGAGGCTCGCGACGGCCCGGTCCGCGTCGCGGCGGTCGCGCTGGCTCTCGGCCAGCTCGCGCCTGTACCACGCGCACTCGTTCGACTTTTCTCGGAGCCTAGACTCCAAGCGCTCGACTTCGGCGTTGAGCGACGGCTGGGGGCCGAATACGTTCCTGTATGCCTCCAGCTCGTATAGAGCTTGGCCGGGCGCATGGGACGCAAAGGTCCCAGGACGGCTAAAATGGCCGTAGGCTTTTCGGTTGTTGTTTTTCAGTTTTAGTAACAGACCGACATCAATTTACAATTCCATGGCCGTGGCTGAACTCACACATCGGAGGCGGAGGACCTAGCGGTCCGTCGCCTGGACCATGTCCCCTGACATCGCCTCTCCCGCCACCAAAGGCCTCAGCGTGCTGTGAGGCCTGCGGGGAGAAACGTGAAGCCCGTCCGCGAGAGGGGTGAGGGTTGTTGGGGCGAGCAGGCCCGGAAGCCGAAGGTGCGCTGAGTTGACCAGACAAAGGAAGGGGTGCGAAGTCAGGGAAGGGCTCGGTGCCGTCATCTGAAGCCATCTTTGTCTGTGCTTAGGGCCCCGAGCGCTGAGTCGTCGAGCACGAGGAGAGTTGCGCCTGCTTCAGAGAAGGTTCCGGAACCGGTCGTCAGTGGCTAGTCGTTGTTAGTTGCTGAGTCGTCACGCAAGAGGAAGAGTCACGCCTGCTCCAGAGGAAGGTTCCTTCCGGAACCGGTCGTCAGTGCCAAGTCAACGATCGTGATGAGTCGGCGAACATGAACGTGATAAGTCCTCGAGCGTGCTGACTCGGCGAGCAAGAGAAGCGTAACACCTGCACGCGAGCACTTTCCGGAACCAGAGAGCTAGCTGACGAAGTTGACGTGAGGAGAATCGCCGACAAGAGACGCAGCGGTCCGAAAAAGAGGTTCAAGCTTTGGGAAAAATTGAGCTCGCTCGCTGACGATGTTGATATAGTGAGAATGACCGAAAGAGACGCGGCAAGCAGAACCAAATTCAATTTATACCCAGGAAAGGTGAGGGAGATGAGCTGCTGTGTTGGGTTGTGCCCTAAGTCCACATCCCAGGGCAAATATTATTTGAGGACATCTCCGGCGTTGTTGTTCCCATCCAAGATTGGCATAGTGTCTTTGTTTGATTGCGTCCAACGCGCGTCTGCTCATCTTACCGTGGAGAGGACGAGTGTTCCAAAGTTCACATAAATAAGACGAGCAGTCCATGAATCACATGAAGAGGACGAGTGCTCCATGGTTCACATGAGGATGAGTGTTTCGTGGTCCACATAATACTGCAAGGCAACGTAGATTCACACAAGGACAGCCAACTACAGAAAAATGAACGCAAAGACAGTCTTAAGAGAATGATATTTTTGGTGAGCCGCGTCCTCCGAAAGCTCAGTGCGTAATGGCAGAGACATTGCTACTAGTAGCAATGACCACAAGCGTCTCAGATAGCCTTGGTCCGCGTAAAGAGACTGCTGTAGACAGCATCCACCACGGGAGTGGCACTGATCTGTCTGCCGCCAAAGAAGCGCCCGTTGAGACCTTTGATGGCGTTTTCCCCTCCCTCGACCCGATCGAACTTGAGATAGATCTCGCCTTGGGAGTTGGCATCCAGGGCAATGTGGACGACGTGTCCGTACTTCTCCTCACACTCGGCTCGGACGTCGTCCTCCAGCTCCTTGATCCAGGCCTCGCCCTCCTCCCTGGAGAACCGTTAGCGGGGATGCCCAAGCGAATGGGGGAAGGCCACATACTCGGTTGGGTCGAACATGTTCTTGAGCACGACGCATCGGCTGGCCATGCTGATGTTCGCCGGAGCCGGTTTCGACTCCGGATTCGGCCGCGGCACCTTAAGCTTCTCGTCGGTGCCGTTGGTCTCCGCGACCGGCTCGTCGGTTCGAGCGAGCTTCCTCATGAGTGCGTCCCTGCTGTAGTTATTGAAGTTGACGCCGGCAACGTCAGTGTCGTCCAAGGCGCTAGCTCCTCCTGCACCTTTGTCGGTATCCCGCCCTCCGGCGCGGTCGAAGGCGCCTCCTGCGCCACCGGCGTGTGCACCGCGTCCGCCGAGACCAGAGAAGGCCGAGCCTTGAAAGCTGCGCTGATCGTGGCCGTGGCCATGGAAGCGCTGTAGGAGATTGGCCGTCGATTCAGGCGTGAACTTATCGTTGCCTAGGCCAACGCGGATCAGTCGACCAGCAAGATCGAAGCCATTCATCTTCTCGAGGGCCTCTTTAGCATTGCTAGGATCCCGGTACCTGCACGATATCCGAGTCAGCGACGGGACCCACCATGGTACACCGATACGCCATCAGAGGGTAGGGTGCAACACTCACTGAACAAACCCATAGCCTCTGCTGCGGCCAGTCTCGTCCTTCTGCAGTTGAACAAATTCGAGCTCGCCAAACGGTTCGAAGACGTGCTGCAGGTCACTCTCGGTGATGCTGAAATGGATATTGCCAACGTACAGACGGTGGAACGGAATGGAGCTGGGGTTGTGATGGGAAGAGCCTTCGCCAGCTCGAGCTTGACGATTCTTCTCGGCCTCCGTCAACTGGGCAATGATAGGAATGCCTAGAAGCTTCTGGCCTGTAAGCTGTATCGCAAGTGGGACGGACTTTTCATCCTTGAACTCGACGTAGCCGACACTGAAGCTTGCGTGTCAGTCACCTCGACCACGATCCAGAGGCGGGGCAAAGCACGACGAGTCCTAACCCTTTGGATCTGCCGCTGACCCTGTCCTTCACAATCTGGGCCTCCTTGACGGGGCCGACTTTCTCGAAGAATGCGATCAGCTCCTTCGTCGGCAGCCGCGCCGCGAGTTGCTGCACGAACACGGTGCGGCGGTCTCGTTCGTCTTCGTTCAGGGGAGGCGATTCCGACTTGGTTCGGTCCGCCTTCGGGCTTCGACTCCTCTTCGGGCTCCGCGTACGATGACGACCGTCGCCCCGGCCGCCGCCGTCGCTACCGATACCGGCGCCGCTGCCACGGCCGTCACGTCGGCCATCGCGGGCCCGATAACGGTCCCGGTCCTCCCTGTCGCGGCGACCCCGGCCGGAGGGACGGTAGTGCCTGTCTTTGTCAGGGGACACCGAACGGGTACGAGTGCGGCCTGCTCCACGGTAGTAGTCGGCGGCGCCAGAGGTACGATACAGGTCCTCACGCTCATGACCACCCCAGTGCCGATCTCGACGCGAGCCGCGTCGGTCGCCGTCGCGGCTTCGACTCCTTCTCCGGTTTCTGGCGCCGTCGTGGCGGCCGCCTCGATCGCTCCTGGGGCTTCTCAGATTCTCTTCACGATCCACTCCGGCCCGATCCCGGCGCCGGTCTCTGCTGCGGTCCCGGCGCTTGCGGTCCCGGTCTCTGTCTCGGTCACGGCTTCCATCCCGATGACGATCTCGCTCTCGCCTCTCGTTGCGGTCTTTCTTGAGCCGGTCGTCATCACCGTTGGACCGTGCCGGCTCGGGAGGCGGTGGCTCCGTCGCCTTGGCGGTCGATTCCAGGAGGGCTTCGACATCAAGACCTGACATGATCGCAACACGTTGGAACGCGTCCTCTGCTTGGCCTTGGCTGCCTTCGTAGGCGGGGAAGAGAGGAATTTCACTTTGACGACGGTTAGGTCGTTGCAGTCAGACGAGGTAAGTCTCAGCTAGCAAACCCTTGTTTTGAATATGATAGTGGTCTCGAAATACAGCCGTGATCCGTGATCCGCAGCTTTTTCGGTCGCACGGTGGCAAGCAGAGCAAAAACACCGGCGCTCGTCAATGCCCGAATGAGCAGGCACCAGTAGACGGCGTCTTGGTAGAAGTTCGTCGGCAACTGCTCGAGGATGGCGGCGTGGGCGGTTGAGGTTTGACGGGGCAAGCAGTTTGATGACTAATCCGCACCCTGTGACCATACGAGGTACAAATGCTGACTCAGTCAGGTTCAATGAATGACTAATCAGATTGAACGCCACGGCGCAAAGACGCCCGCCCGAGATCGCGATGTTGACCTATCTTTAGTTTTTCAATAGCTCGTTCGCCCAAATCAACAGGAGCAGGCTCGCCACCATGCCCGGGAGGACACTTCCCTTGATCTCAACTACTGAGCTGCAGAGACACCGGACCGCCGCATCATGCTACGTATCGTACGGTGGCAAAGTCTTCGATCTGACGTCATTCCTCGCCGACCATCCCGGTGGCGGTGACCTGATCCTCGAGTATGGAGGCCGAGATGTGCAGGAGATAATGGGCGATGAAGTGTCGCACATGCATTCCGAGGTAGCCTATGAGATTCTGGAGGACTCTGTCGTGGGCCTTCTCGACGATGTTCCTTCCTCGACGTTGTCGACACAGAAGACGTCCCTGCAGGCGCATGATGGCAAGCAGGCATCGGCCAAAGCTCAAGACGACCGGCCACCGAGCGGCGCCAGCCTAGCAGATGCCTCTCCCGAGTCAAGCGCGTCCCTGGAGGACGAGCTCTCCCTCGAGACCAACGCAGTCGACGACTTCCGCCGCCACAAGTTCTTGGATCTCAACAGGCCACTGCTGACGCAAGTCTGGAACGGAGGTTTTTCCAAGGATTTCTATCTCGCCGAAGTCCACAGGCCTCGACATTACAAAGGGGGCCAGTCCGCGCCGCTGTTTGGGAATTTCCTAGAACCGCTCAGCAAGACGCCGTGGTGGGCTGTTCCGAGCATCTGGCTGCCGTCAGTCATCTACGGAACCGTTTTATCCCGGGAGGGCATGGCCGGCTGGGGTCATGTGGCCACTTTTTGGCTCTCGGGGCTTGCGATATGGACTCTGGTGGAGTACAGTCTGCACCGCTGCTTATTTCACGTCGACAGGTGAGTTCCTTGTGACGTAGCTCGATGGCGTCCGCTCACTTTTCTGTAGATACCTTCCAGATAACCGGGCAGCGCTCACCGCTCATTTCATGTTACACGGTATCCACCACTACCTCCCCATGGACAAGCTTCGGCTCGTCATGCCGCCGGCGTTGTTCGTCATTCTCGCGACGCCTTTTTGGAAGCTGGTACACATCGTCATCTACTGGAACTGGTATGCCGCAATAGCGCTCTATTGCGGGGGTATATTCGGGTACATCTGTTATGATGTCACCCATTATTTCCTCCATCACCGCAAGTAAGTCCAGCCGGAAAGCGCCTGGCGGGAGAGCCCGCAAGCTGAACCTCGAACCAGCCTCCCGGCCTACTATCGCGAGATAAAGAAGTATCACCTTCAGCATCACTACTCGGACCACGAGAACGGCTTTGGCGTGACGAGCAGATTCTGGGACAGAGTGTTTGGGACCGAATTATCGCCACCAAAGGCAGCCAAAGCCGCTTGAAGTTGGGTCGACGTCGGATGGGGGGCGTTTTATTGTATCGTACTGCTGATTCAAGTACATTGGATTTCATGACCTTCCACTACCTGTATCATCTTAGCACTTGAGCTATTCTCATGACTCTCAAACCCTACAGCAGGCTGATTCATGATCCGTTGCCCGCATTGACACCGGTGTCAGAGATCACAAGAAGCCCTTTAATTTCTTCTCAGAGGTAACTCTTCTACTTTTCGAAAGAACTTGTGTACAGTACGCAGGGCGCTGCGAAGATTTTGGCGACCATCACGTCTTGAGAGCACGGGTTGCTTCTCAGGGTTTCGAGAGAACAACAACACCCTTTTCTCTTGGTCTCCGGCCCCCTTCTGGCCCCGGACGTCGTGATTCTCGTGCGGGCCCAAGTCCTGAACTATCACCGCCTGCCAAAAGGCCACTTCTCCGCAGTTCTCTGGCTTCTGCTCGCCACAATTTTGCGTGTTCCTTTGCTTCTTGGACCCGGCGTTCGGTCGAATCTTCGGCCTCCTTGACCCGTCTTTCCCTCCACTCGTTGGCATTGTCCACCCGACTTTGAGCTCACGCTTCGGCACTGTTCACCCGCACTTGAGTCCATTGCTCGGACTCGCTGGCCCGCCTTTGAGCCCATCGCTCGGACTCTTCGACCTGCGCCGCCGACATCCGCCGCGTTTCCTTGTCGATCTGGCGCTCCTTGGCTTCGAAATACGCCTCGAAGAAGTTGGTGTCAGGGGGTCCCTATGGAATAGAACTTGTCAGTTTTAATCATCTTCCTGTGATAGCTACAGCTTGAAAATGGTGACTGTTGTACCCCCGTCTTCACCTGGAGACGCACTTGACTAATACGCAGTGGAAAGCAGTCGTGTAGAACAGATACGGTACCACAGTCCTCACTGATCGATTCTGGAGACACAGCAGCAGATGAGGTTGCTCTTGTTGTTGGGAAATCTATTTAGGGATTTTGAGACTGCCTTACACGCATTTAGGGGAAGAACAATAGCACGTGACAAGTGCTCGATGCCCCGCAAGGCTGTTACGTGATCTTCATATGGCGCTTCTTACTAACCCCGGATTGCTGAGTCATGCGCATAGTGGGCCCAACGGGGTATTGGCACTGGCTCCCAATCTAGTATTTTCAGCTCTAAGGGCATATAAATCTCCGCGACGGCCAACCAATCTTTCCCAGCTTCTACGAGAGGCATCTCACCAGCACCTCGTACCATACCGTGCGACCACGAAGACCTTCCGGTCAGCCAGCTTCATGTGTGTCCTAGCGACGGCCCATGCTGGCACATCACTCCCATGACCAAGGATCCCTCCGTGCTCTGGAACAACGCGCGCAACGTTGACTTGGCCGCAGACGAAGAAGATGGCCATCGCCAGGACCCCAAGTCACCTGTCGTCAACATCGCGGAACGCGGAGACCTTATCCTGTCGACACGCACGGGCCCTGAGACGGCGGCGGTGCTCTTCCGCGTCGACAGCCACCGACTCAAGGCCCGCTCGGCATTCTTCCGGGCCCTGCTGGAGTCAAGTTTCAGAGAAGGCATCTCGGTGTGCGACGGCCACGAGAAGATACGTCAGGATGGGGCAGAGCCGGCGTCGGCTCCGGCGGCTTGGCTACCCCACATCGACCTGGAAGAGCTGGGCAGTCACGTCATGACGGACCTGTTGCGGATCCTGCACGGACAAGACATCTCCTACCATCGGCCGGGAGTCCGTCATCTCGCCTCTCTCGCGACGCTGGCGGACCAGTACGATTGCCTTCCAGAGGTGGCCGAGTTCGTGCATCAGAAGAATTTTCTGCCCACGCTCAACAAGAAGAGCAAAGGGAGCACCGGGGCCGAGGTCAGCGAAGAGCGTCTACGACAGAAGATTCTGGTGGGCTGGTTGCTCGACTATCCACATTGGCTCACGAGCTACAGCCAGCGGCTCATCGTGAGGGGCTCGTCGCGGTGGGTGGGCGATGAAGCCTTGGGTGACGCCAAAGAGGGCGTGTGGTGGGACCTGCCGCACGACCTTGAGGGTGAGATGTCGCGGCTCCCGCCATGGCATGGCCGTACAGTCTTCCTCCGCCCCATGCTGACGCCGTTGGTCAATCAGCGGAGCTCCAAGCCAGGCGTGAGCTGATCCTCGAAACGCTCAACTCGTTGGTAGTCGATATCTTGGGGTCATACACGTCCAAACAACGGCAGTGCACGCTGGGTTACTCCAACTCGGCCGAGTGCGATTCCTTCCAGCTCGGCGAAGCCATCCGGTTTCTGAGCCGCATCGGCACGGTGCAGGTGCAAGGCCTCATCTACGACACACACGTGGGCGAGCCAAACGCCAGGTCCATCTCCGAGATCATCTCGACGCTGCGGCAAGTGCCCAGCTATCAGATCGACCAACATCACTCGCACTGCGGCCTCCGGACAAAGCTCACGCCGCCGCTGCAATTCCTCCAGTTCGTGTTGGACCACGGCGTTGGCGTCTGCCGGGATTGCTGGAAGCACGACCGACCGAACAGCCGGTGGTCGAACGTGGCGGCGGCGGGGAAGTGGACAATGCCCCACATCTGGTCGAACTGGTCTGCAACAGGACGACCTCGGTCATGCAAGGAGCACGAGGCGAAGATCAAGGCGTTGTTCACCGCCGCTGCGAGACAGTGGGCTTGAACAGGAGGAGCGGCAGGAGGAGCGGCAGGAGGAGCGGCAGGAGGAGCAGGAGGAGGCAGCGAGAAGAAGCGGAGCGCAAGCGTGGGGAACAGAAGCTGCAAGGCACAATGAGGTACACCAACCTCCACGTCGACGTGTGGCCAGATGTGCGCAGGCTCAGTTTCATCGTGTTCTATTCGGCGCAGATGTTGTTCGCAGGATTCCATCAGGGGCCAGATCGACCACCTACATCTTCGTCGAAGGCTGCTTGCTGGCTGCGACAGACTTGAGACTTTTCGATCTTGGTGTTCATGGCCCGCGAGGCACCTACTGCTTCGACACTGATAATCAACCCTGCGCAGCGTGTACGAGGGCAAGAGTAGTCCATAACAACCTGAAGGAGGCGAAGGCTAAGCAGAGTTGCCGTGTCTGTTCACAGCCTCGCGGCGAAGCGCGGCTATCACGCCAATGAGGGCTTTTGCGATCCCCCTTCGAACAAATGTGTGATGCTCGTATAATCCTCGGCTATGGTTGCGTCGATATAGTGGCACGGGTATCGCCGGCCTCAGCCTGCACACCCCAGCCACAAAGTGTTCCAGGGATTTCTGAAGAGTGACTTCATACGTATGTTTTTATGGACCTCTACTCCGTAGGAAGGGTACGTACGTATGTAGTACGCAATCACTCGCAAAGTAGTCCGTGGCTTCTGTCATGGATGGGTATAGTAACAAAAGATCTGAAATAAAATGATTTTCCCCTTTCCATTGATGTGGCTTGGGCGCCAAGGCGGTCATCCCTACGCTCGCTTGCCGTAGGGGGCACTACGATACCCCCCCTCTTGCCCCTTCGGTACTACGTCCAAGGCTAAGCCACTCAGCCCGAGGTGCCGATGATTTTCGCGTACTGTACCTGTAGAAGCACTGCCAGACCGGGGTGTGGCTCCCTCAATATTGAGACTTGCCATCACGGTCAAGCTAATGCACTGCTTATGGCTTGGAGATGATCAGCCATAGCGAGGTGAACACGCTCGAGAAATATATATATAGACGAGCGTACGGTAGCTGTTCAAATTGAATCCAATCGTCAATCACCAAGGAGTCCCCTCACTTGTGTTTGCCACGGCCAGGATCCAATCCTTCATACCAGTAAACAAGCACGACAGGTTACAGCTCACTTCGATACCCGACACACACCGTCATTCACTGCACATTCCCGAGCTTTGCCCAGGAACGACGTGGTTCGTCAAAGACAGCTGATCAAAAATGGCTTCGACTCGGACCCTCTCACCATGTCCTATCCACCACTCGCCAACACTATCCAGACCTGTCGCGGACAGCTCCAAGATGGACGCTTTCAGGAGACTCTTCGGGAGGAAGACCGACCGCCCTACCAAGTCAAGCAAGGCCCGGAGAGTTCAGTCTATATCCACGCCAGAACAGAAAATATCCGTATCGGTTTCACAGATTCAAGTTGCTCAGAGCTTCGGTGCTTCCCAGGATCAAGCAGCCATGGGTGGCAACTCAAACCCGTTCTCGTCTACAACGCCGCCCACCAGGCGACCCGGTGAGTCTTGCCTGTCTTTGGGTGTCTTTGTCGCCGGTCCGAGGAGAATGTGAGACTGAGATGAGGTTTGCCAGGTCCTCAAGCGTCAAGGACCGGCCGCGGCAGCATGAATGAACCCCCACCGGCTTACACTCCTTCGACGGTCGCACCGGCCGCCGACGACGATCGCTTTGCATTCCTGTCGACGTTCGACACCGTCTTCCTCGTCGACGACAGCGGCTCGATGGCCGGACGATCCTGGCGGGAGACGGCCGCGGCTCTGGAGTCCATCACGCCCGTCTGCACGGCCCACGACGCGGACGGCATCGACATCCACTTCCTGAACCACGGCGCCGGCGACCCGACGCGGTATCGGAACATCACGTCGACGGAGGCGGTGCAGCACATCTTCGGCATGGTCACGCCGATGGGCGGGACGCCGACGGGCATCCGCCTGCATCACATCCTCAAGCCGTATCTGCAGCGCTACAAGGTCGACCCCAACGGCACCAAGCCCCTGAACATTGTCGTCATCACCGACGGCGTCCCGAGCGACGACGTCGAGAGCGTCATCATCAGCGCCGCCAAGCAGCTCGACCGCGTCGACGCTCCGGCCTGGCAGGTCGGCATCCAGTTCTTCCAGGTCGGCAACGAGCTCGGCGCCGCCGCGGCGCTGCAGGAGCTCGACGACGGCCTGTCCGAGGTGGCCGGCGGCATCCGGGACATGGTCGACACCGTCCCCTGGGGAGGCAGCAGCAGCGGCGGCGGCCAGTCCCTCAGCGGCGACGAACTGTTGAAGGTCGTCCTCGGCTCCGTCAACCGGAGACTGGACCGGAAGCGGATCTGACTACATCTTTTCCGCCTCGGCGTAAAGCCACCATATTCTTCAAGGTGTACTGCTGAACTTTTGATGCAATGCATGAATGGAGTTGGTTGCTTGCAACGGGAGCCATATGTCGTTGTGCTACCCAACAGATTTCACCTGTTTGTGGCACCAAAATCCCACCGTTGGGTCCTCTTGTCTCCTCTTCTCTCTTCTTCTCTCTTCTTCTCTCTTCTTCTCTCTTCTTCTTCTTCTTCTTCTTCTCCTTCTTCTTCTTCCTCTTCTTCTTCCCTTTGTCTTCGCTAGATGTCCAATCTTGATTGGGTCTTTCTTCATTTCTCCGTCTATACTTATCCATCATCCTTTTATTCTCCATCTGCTCTTCTATCTTCGCTCGTCAATCTTCCTCTCTCCCTCTTCTCTTGCTCTTCGATCGACCCTGCCACACTTCATTGCACACCGCGAATGAATTTCCCTGGGCACCGATCGATATTCTATCTCTAGAGCGTCTTACTAGACGGCTTGATGGCGGCCTGGCTGTCTCACGCAGGAATCAAATGGTATGAAAATTCTCGTGAGCTCTTACTGCGCTGTGTCGTATGCTCCTATTCGACCAAGCTTGAAGACGTAATCTGAACACCTACATTCCAAGCATCTGGCGCCATCTCCATTCCCTGACGAATGCTCTTTTGATCCGTGCGTCTATATGGAGGTACTGTGCCTTCATACATTACTTCGACGTGAGCTACTGTACGTAATCACGTAGGTGTCACACGGTGGAAAGTACAGCGTGCAAGTCTAGCATGGAAATACAGCGTGGAAGAACAGTACCACCGGTGCTAGATAAATACGGAAAGGTCATCACGGCCAGGCACATGCCAGCTACTTGCAATGCAACCGTACCCAGACATGAGCTACTGCGTGCATGTACGTATGTGGGTGCAGGAGCGTGAGTAGGTGGGATGGGTGGGACAGGTGGGATAGGTGGGTGTGGTGGGCGTAGGTCGGGTACGTGGTAAGGTCGTACCCCCCTTCGCGGCCCACCCCCCTTCACGGCCCACCTCCTAAGCGATAAATCTGCATGACTCTTGCATCAACAACACGTCGCAGCACCTCCCACGATCAAGTATCCAGACTTCTAAGTGGCTTAATTGATTCATCATGCCTTCGTACACGACCAAGGACCTCCAGAACACGCTGGAAGCTATCTCCGATGGAATGCCAATCCGTACCGCTGCAAAAACCTGGGTTATCCCCCCTACCACCCTCCGTGCCCGATCACATGGGCGAAACGTACGACCAGTCTTCAACCAGAGTCGCCAAAGACTCTCCCCAGACCAGGAATCCAGTCTGTGAGACTGGGTCCTCCTCCGAGCCTCGCTAGGCTTTGCACCCCGGCATCAACAGCTTGCTCATTTCGCCGAGAAACTGCTTAAAGCTGGAGGGGATGATAAACCTCTGGGGAAGCATTGGATTGAGAACTTTTTGCGACGGAACCCAGAGGTTAAGTCCCTGAAAGCAGTTCCACTTGATCAGATTAGAAAGAATGGTGCCTCAGAGGCTAATATAAAGCTATTCTTTGATATGATGGCACATCCAAAGATCTTGAGTATTGCACCACAATTCCGGTACAATATGGATGAGACAGGCCTTATGGAAGGCACGTCCTACTCTGGGAAGGTCTTGACAGGGCGGGAGAAGAAGACTGAGTGTCTGAGTACTCCTGCGTGTTGTACATGGACTACAATTGTCGAGTGCATCAATGCCACCGGGCAGTGCATTGATCCCCTTGTTATTTTCAAGGGGAAATCTGTACAGAAGCAATGGTTTCCGGATGATCGGTCAGGGATGCTGGGGTGGCACTTCGAGGCACAGGATAACAGCTTCATTGACTGCAGTATTGCTCAGGGGTGGCTGGAAAACTGCTTCATCCCCCAATCTGGGGCAGGTCCTGGCAAAGAAACACGACTGCTTGTTCTAGATGGACATATTAGCCATGAGACCGATGAATTCCAGTACACCTGCTACTACAACAACATCCACCTGCTGTACCTGCCAGCCCACGCCTCCCACGTCCTCCAGCCTCTTGATGTTGGTGTGTTTTCAAGTCTGAAGCAGGCGTACCGGATGTTCCTTGACGATTTCATTAAAAGATCAGCCGCCAGAGCTATTGGGAAGCCCATGTTTCTAATTCTGTACCAGAAGGCACGGAAGAAGGCTTTCAGCAGCTCAAATATTGTTGCTGGGTGGCGACATACCGGGTTATGGCCACAAAGCTGTCGGAAGGCATTGCAGAACAGATTTGTTGTTGCGGAGGATCCACCACAGCCAGCAGAAGCCCAGGCACGTCCTAGGACCCCGCAAATAGAACCCGAGCATCCTGAGAACACATCCCAAGCATCACAGCCAGTGTTCCTAACTCCAAAAGGGCATCGTCAACTCCGAGAGTCCATGGAGAAAATTGGCACAAGAGACCCCTCAACCAGAGCTCTCTTTCGGTCGGTTGGGAAGCGCCTGGACCACCAAAACCACAAGATTGAGCTGCAGCAACGTCAGATTGACTATCTGGAACTTGAGATCGAAACATTACGCCCACCGAAGCGCCAGAAAATCCACCCCAACCCGAACGATCGCTTTGTCAAGACTCCGGCACTCGAGGCCACCAGGGAGCGGTATCAGGCTGTAAATCCGGTCGACTCGGTAGCCAGGCAGAATCAGGAGGTTGAGTTTGATCATATGTGCTCGCAGTATCTGCTCTAGACAATTAAGGACTGTGTCAGCCCAAAATCCGTACAAAAGTTGATGTCGTAAAAATTGTCGCTAAGGGGGTCCGTGAAGGGGGGTGGACCGCGAAGGGGGGTCAGACTTTTTTTAGGTGGGGTAGGTGCAGTGTCTTACAGTAGCTGCAATAGGCTTCCGTACGGAAGTACGGAGCATGCAGCAATTACTGTATCTGACTGAACCTGCAGTACGATACGTACGTACTGTATCTTGCAGAAGTAGTAGCTGCAGCTGCAACCAGTTGCATGCTGTGCAGTGTGCACTCCGTACCTCTGTACATATTCACAGTAAGAGAATGTGTCTTAGCGGTGGTAAGTGTCATCCAGTGACATGCACATCCAGTACGAAGGTACTGTATGCTCTTTAGATCCAGTGTGTCCAGCACCGTAAGCAGCCACGGCAGCTCGTCGGCGACTGGGCGGTTACAGTAGCCGAGCCGGTGTGCTGACCAAGCAGGTCACGCGCGGCCACATCTACAATCATATGCGAGTTCGCGAGGTGTCGAGCAGAAGCCCGACACAGTAATACGTACCTTCGTACGGAAGTACAGAAGTACGGAGTAAGCCTTTTAAGGTTCAGTGCTCCGTAGCCGAACTCCCGACCGACTGCGCGTGATTACATCCAGTACTCCATACATGTGGTACGGTAGATCCTGTAACCTGGTACGGAACGTACTGTACTGTAGGTGCGGTCAGTGCGGCAGGCAGGCACAGTCACTTGCCCACTGTCACGGGTGGGGTGTGGTGAGATGCAGACCCACGATGCCATACTGTACACACACACTCACATACACACACACACATGTACGTAGTAGATACCTTCCATGTCTTTGTACAAGTATGATACTGTACAAGTACAAGAGCCCGGTACATGCGTACATGTACATGTATACGAAGTACGGGAGTACATGAGTGGTGAGCTGCATTTGTATCTCTGTACCTCTGTACTCTGTACTTCCGTACTCCGTACTTCTATCCTGCATGGTCTCTGTGTGGGGTTGAAACACACAGTACGGAGTACAGCAGAAAGACATGCATGCGGCAAGCTGCAGCCGCTGCGGAGTCGATGACATGCTGTAGGTTACGTCCAGTACGGAGGTACTCCTGCACTTCTGTACAGAGATACCCATATTGAATGTACTTCTGTATGGCACGCAGATGAGTAACTAGTGATGTGAAAAGAGGCAAGATCTCATCCTTTCGGCACGGTAGACACTGTGGGACACACTCTGGGGGTAAGTACGGCATGGTCAAGAATATGTAGTTACATGTTGAGAGGGGAGTAGATGATTAGATTGATGGTGTTGAGAAGATAAAAGAAGGATGATGAAGAGAGGGAGAGGTGGAAGAAGGGGAAGAATAACAGGTAGAGGACGACGAGCAGTTGTATGAGGTAGAGGACGAAGAAGACCATTATTTACAGGAGGCAGAGAATAGAGGAGAAGAAGATTGACAACAAGAGGCGGAGAACAAGGGAGAAGAGGAAGAGGTAGAAGAAGACATTCAAACACTGAACATTATACGCGTATTTACTCTTTTTAGGGGAGAAAAAGTGAAGAGAAGACTATTCCGTCAACGAATTGCTTTGATCGCCGGAGGCAAGTGTCGAGGAGGAGCAAGATGTAGAGAAGCAAAGTGTAGAGAAGCAAGGTGTTGTTGAGAGGCAGTAGTACGTATGGCGGGTATCACACATGGTAAAATGGAGCACGTAAGTGAGTGTATGGCCCCGGGCCGCTAGGGATGATGATAGTGGTTAGATGAGAAGAGATGAGAAGAGATGAGACGACATGCAACGACAAAAGGAATAGATCCAGATGCACGAAAGAATGTCATGTGAAAAAAAAAACAGACGGCTGTCGTCAATGGCTGCTGATGGCGTTGCCGAGGTAGGCCAAGTCGTCGATGATCTCGTCCAGGAGGCCGACGTGCGGTGACGGCCGGTCCTTCCAGTCCGGCAGAACGCGGTTGTGCGAGTCGTGCGTGACGATGGAGACGTTCGAGACCGACGACGGCACGACGACGACGCCGGAGGAGCTGTACAGCTTGCGGATCGTCGCCGCCGCCGACGAGTCGTGGTCGTCGCCCTCGGGCAGACGGTAGCCGTGGAAGCCCGGCTGGGCCCAGGCCTCCGTCGAGCGGCGACCGTGCGCGACGCTGTCCGGCAGAGACTCGTCAAAGGCGTCGGTCGAACACGGCGACGCTGCCGCCGACGGCCCCGTGTCCGAAGGGTAGTGGAGGTCGCACGTGTCGCTCGTGGACAGCGTCGGTGACGCGACGGCCTCGATGCCGCCGTCGCCCTCGAGCGCACCGTCAAAGGAGTCCCTCGAGACGGCGGATCGAGCGCTGGGCGTGCTGTACAGCGAGAAGCGGCTTTCGACCGTGTCATCGATCCTGAGGCCGCAGCGATAGGAGGCAGACGTAACAAGGCCCGTGGCGAGCCCGAGCGTGGGGTCGGAATGGCGCTCGTCGTGGGAGGACAGGGCCCGTGCGGTGAGCGGATGCGATGATGGGGAGATGGGTGCGTGCGACGGCGGGGAGATGGGCATCGCCGGGGTGGGGAGCTGCAGGCGAAGCTCGGGCGTTTCGACCGCCGTCACCACCGTCCGCCGGCAGACGCTCGCGGCCGGCTCGTGAGCTGCGGGCCGGACGCCTGCGGCGGGGCGTCGAGGGTGGCGCGAGGGGCTGCCAACGTCCGGGGAGCTTGTTCTTCCGTCGCCCTGACGAGACGTTCGCCTTGCAAACGAGACTCCTCTCCGCTGCGGCCACGTAGGAGAGCCTTGACGGGCCGCAGGCGCGGGATCAGGGTCGGACTGCTCGCCCGTGGCAGTCGCGCCGCGGCTGCCCGTGAGGTGGTCTGGGTGCGGCTGAGGTTCCGCCGCAGCTGATGTCTGCCGAGACGAATGCAAGAGCCTCTTGAGCGTCGCGGCCGCGCTCGGCGCGCTGCCTCTGCGGGGCTCCGCGGACAGGCTCGGCGACGGAAGCGATACCGCGTGGGTCGATCTTCCAAAGAGCCTCAGCAGCGATGCCGGAGAGCTGGCGAGCCGCGGGCGGCGAGGTCGCGGCGGCGGCCGCGGATTGACAAACTTGTCGGACGGTCTCATCGTCCGCTCCGCAGCTTCCGTCGATGCTATGTCGGTGTCCGACTGGCTGCGACGCCTCCACCGCTCCGGACCGAGCTCGATCGGCACGTCGAAGATGTTCACGAGCTGCCCGGGCATGAACGGACACCCGGTCGTCGCCGGCTCCGCATCGTTGTAGAAGTCGACGTCACCGTCGAGGATGTACTGGCCCAGCATCAGCCACGAAGGTCCCCTGATCGCGACGCCGATGCTGCCGCATACGTACAAAGTACCAATACGTTCCGCCCATCTTCAAGCCCCCGCTCCGCCGTCGTTCAGGCGCGCGACATCTGCCTTCGTAGAAGATCTCGTCGAAGGAATGACATCCCCTCCAGACACCCCGGCCTCGGCGCAGGTCCTTCTCCATCGGATAGCGCTTCTTGAAGTTGTCCCATGACCCGAGCAGCTCGACGGACCGGACCGCAGGTAGAGTTTGCCTGGATGCGCGTTAGCGGAGACGCTCGACGGAAGCAGCGCGCAGAATCAGCCTACAGGAGGAACGTCGCCAACGTCGTGGAGGTTTCCATCGTGTCTCCTGAGCTGCCTCGAACTGACACCTGCCGGCCTCAAGGTCCAACGGACTCGGAACGGGCGTCGAGGGCGCAGTGCGCCTGCACCCTTATGTAGCTGTGACCGGGCTCGGGCCAAGGCGGGCGCCTTGGAGACTGTGCCTCCAAAGGACCACCGCCGCGAAGAGATGACCTCGATCGATGTCCTCCTCTCCTGGCAAGGTCCGCTCATCCGAGAGCGCCGTCTGGGCTCAACCTTTAGCTACCACGGGCAATCGCGGATGCTCGAGCTGCAACGGCAACGAGCGAAGCCAAATAAGAACGCACACGCTCGTGGTGCACGCTCGAGCTTGGATGACGGCCGGCAAGACTGCAGCGCGACCGATGCGAGCGTGGCAGCCGTGGAAGCCAATCGGGCTTCCCTATCACGACACTGCTAGTGCTGGCCTTGCGGCTCAGTGCACTCGCGGCATGCGCCAGGCGCCAGGTTAGTTGGCCAAGGTGAACCTCCCTTCCCCCGAAGCTGGCTTTATGGCGTCATGGGAGGGAGACACGGTTCAGCAGCGCTGGGGATATACTGTAGACAACCGTGATGACATCCATTCGAGCAAAATTTGACGATCCAGGGGGACGACGGAAGTTATCAATCGTCAGCCCCGTCCAGGTACGAACGAGCGGCTGGCCCGCTCCGCGACGGCATCTGCAACCTTGAAGCCGAGAAAGCCACACCCGCCTTTCTCTCCCTCTCTGTCTCCCCTCTCTCTCCCTCTCGCACTCGCGATCCCCAAGCGGCATAGCTCCAACCGCGGCGGCATGGGGAGATCCTGCCATGGCATCTGCGCTCTGGCAGGCAGGCGGACCCATTTCAGGCAAGGGCGTCAGCAGTCACGTCACTGACGTGGCTGCCGTACGTACCAGCAAGTGCCCAGACCCTGCCCACTTTCGGGCGTCGAAGGTATATCTCTCACTCGGATTCCCTATGTCGGTGCGACGCTGAGGTTGTGCACCTCCGTCCCAAGCGAGAGCCAGGTGGGGACGGGATCGACCCGCCACCGAACAGGCGGCAGGGCCATCTCGAGCCTCTCTCTCAAGCCTTCTTTCTCAAGCGAAGCCCGGATCAGGTTTTCCCACGTCGACCGTCATCTGCCGTATTCGCGGAGCACAATGCACGGTATACGGGGCCTGCGTCGGAAACGTGGGGCCACTCGTCCGCTAGACGGACGTCCGTTCCAAGCATCCTCTCGAACGTGGACGAACCTCATCGCACCGACCTCGGGCCAATGGGCGCCGGCAGCTCCCTCTCGTCGTCGATGCCCGAGGCCGGGAGCCGTTCGCGCCAACCAAGGCGAGCGCCGGCCTCGACGATGCCGTCTCTGGTTGGCTGTCGCACCAAGGACACGCACCGACGATCCAAAAAGGGAAGCGGCCCGCAGCCTCGATGGCCAGAACTGGCTTCGAAGCAAAAAACGGCCCCCCTGACCGTCACCGGTCCTGACTCACGCCCGGACTCGGGAACAAGATATTGACCGCCGCCCGTTGGCAGGCCGCCTCGCATTGCCGGCGCATCGAAGCTCCGACCCCACCCAAATGTTGTCTGCAAGGGGCGCGGCATACCGCTTCTCGCACTCCCGCTCAGGAGCCCTGACGCTCGAGGGTGAAGTTTGCGATCCTGCGAACGTACACACGTAAGCCAAGTCATAGAATCCGTACTCCGTACAAGGTGTGGGCTTGTGTGGTATTCGTTCGACCAGAAACAAGCAGCGAATGATCTCCAGATGAACATCAAAGAGCTCGTAATTCGCTCATACGGTCGGAGACAAGTACGGAGGTACTGTACTCCTACGTACAAGAGGTTGCGCATTAAATGTACTGTGATAGGTATACGGCACGTACAGTATGTGTTGCGGCCGCTTGTTCGGTGTAGTCCCCGGACAAGTCTCGCACATAGAACCCCAGCTCTCGATCACGGTGTGTTGGCTCGGCAGGGCAGATTGCAGCCTTTGTTGGCCCCGTCTGCGGCCTCGTCAGCGATCCGTTGAATAAGATGTGGTTGTCGGCAGATGACCTGTCATCCTCCTCCTGAGACCGCCTCGCCAATTTGCCCGATCCCAGATTCGGAAGGAAACTCCGTCTCGAGCAAGCGCCTTGGCGCAGCTTTGAGCAGCTGGAACTATCAGTTGATCTCGACGATAGGCGTCCGTAGCGTACCGTGACAGAGCCAACATCACCCGTCGAGCATTCCTCCCACACACACACACACATACACATTACACAAACCTCCTTGCATGCCGTCGGCGCTTTTTCTGACGGATTAAGGTTGTTCGTCGTAGAGTACGGAAGTACGACAACCCGCATAGACGAGGCGGAGCACTAAAGTTGTGCCACCGAGCTGTAATCCCACGGTACACGAGCAGTGACGAGTACGGTAGGCCTTCGGGTATAGCGGTACGTAGCGCATCTCCAGTTGTGTAGTTCCGTACTCCCGTACTTCCGTACGTAATGACGTACATACGTACTGGTACGCTCGTAGGCGCTTGTGGCGCTGTAGTGTACTCGTATACTCCGCAGGGACGACGGCGGTTAAGGATCTCGGTGCCTGTCATTGAGCATGTTTGATTTGATCGAGAAGCCTGTTAAGCGCTCGACAAATGTCATCTGCTGTTCCAGGCGTTTCCTCGACTGTCAGGCGTAGCCGCCAAGTTATTCTTGGTCACTGTCAACTATCATTCACGTTATTGTTGTTGTTGTTGTTGTAATCTTCAATTCTGCAACGTCTGAAGGATCCCAACTTCTTTTCGTAGAGTTGACTCTTTTTGAGGTATGGACGATGGTTCCTTTCAGCCTAGTTGTCCACATTCGTATGGTAGAGTGTTCAAAGCCGAGTAGATCCTTGGCTGTGCCGCACGTCGTCTTACTTGCCCGCTGTAGCATGGGCGGCTGATGACATGGCCAGTCTTCAAATCCCTTGCGCATGTTGGTGGCTGCAAGGTGGCTTGAAAGTCGTCCTTCCCAGTCAGCTGGATCACAGCCTCGTCTCAATGGAATCCATGCCGGCCGAAGCCAGTCGAAACTCCGAGGAGCTCGTTCTTGGGATCCTAAAATAACGTGCGACCTTTAGCCCGCCCAGCAAAAGAGATGAAACAGAGCTGCTGCATATGGGCCTGTCTCCTGTTACGCAGCCCTCGTCAGTTTGCGGTCCACAGCGCCAACGGCCAGCACTGGCTATTGGGCCGATGATTCTGCTGCGCCGCAATTGTGCACAAGGTAGCCGTCGAGATGTGAGCCGTGATACCGGCCAGCGTCTGCCACTCCGCTGTCGACGGCCGTCGCATGTGGTCTTCCCCAGATATGGCTAGCCTTGTTTGCAAAGTTCTGCAGGCAGTCAGCATGAAATATCATCGATCGGCTGGATACACGTTCTTCAGCAGGTAGTAGATGCCCTGGATGCACCTCCCCCTCGAAGTGCAGCGAAGCCCTGTGCGAAAGCTCTGTGACGATGCCTGCAGAGCTGGTTCTTGCAGTCATCGGCTTGACCGGACAGCTGCTGGATGGCTTCGTAAAGCTGAATGATTTCTGCCAAAGGGTCAATGAGGCCCCTGACGATCTTCTCGGGCTTAAAGCACGACATGCCAATGTCACGGCTGCCATTGATCACTGTGCAGCACTGCGCAAGAAGGACCAGCTGCATCCGGACGATCCTTTCACCAAGGATGCCCTCAAAGTCTGCGAGGACGAGCTGAGAATCCTCGCCGAGCTGACGGCGAGCCTGACGCCAGAAGCCGGAGCAAGATGGTGGAAGCGCAAACAAAAGGCAGTCAAGACAGTTTTCAGCGACCGCACGATCGAGAATTGCAAAGGACGACTCGAAGGAGCTCGCTCCAGGTTGATGTCGGCAAGAATGTCGGTATTGCCGTCAACCAGAAACCCAGAAAGATCTCGTGCTAAGCAGCTTTAGTGAGAGCATACTGCGACACCAAATCGACACCGGAATGGTTGTCCGGAAGGTCCACCATGACGTTGAAGACATGAAGCGGAGTATGTCGACTAGAGATCCAACTATGCTGTTGCACGTCGTAAAGTTAGATATAGCCCCGCCCCGAACCGCAACTCTATATGAGCGGAACTAAGTTCGACAGCGCTGACCCCCCCACCTCTGCGTTAGTCTGGAGCCTGCGCTCAAGCACATCGGAGGACGGTCGAGTGGCTTGCCCCCGACAGACTCGAACGCTGCAACTCTGGAGAGATATCTTCAGACGCAGTCGACCAAGGTAATGCCAGGGAAAGTGGCAGATTCTGTGTACTCACCTACGCCAATGTCAAACCAAAGCCACACACCCGCTCGCCAGCCTTATTCGCGCGCCTTGTCGAAGAGGACGACTGTTCAACGGCACACAGAGTCGTACCTTGCACTGGTTGCCAACGTCTATTGCCACTATGAGCACGTTCAGATTGACCTGGGGAACGAGGAGGATGAGAGAGATACCTCACCATGGAACGTCCGCAACGACTACAAGAGCACATTCCACGTCGTTCCCAACTGGTTGCCGTTGGCAAAGGGCTTCAGCGTATCGATGCTGCGAACGGGCCAAGGATGGTTGCCCCAGGTTGAGTTCGCATTCTTCAACGTTCGCCCCTATGAGGCTCCGATCTTTGAGGTGTGCTCCAGGGGCGACGTGGAAGGAGTCAAGAGGTTGTTGATGGGAGGTGAAGCTTCACCGTTCGACCAAGACCCGGATGGATGGACGCCGCTTCACGTACGTGTTGCCTTTTTCGGTCCGTGATCTTTTCCCGCTCTCTAACCAGGTCGTCAGTGCGCAGCTCAGGCTCATCACTACTCTCTCTGCAAACTGCTCATTAGCCAAGGAGCGAATCCCAACTGCACCGATTCACAGCGTGTGTACGTTGCCAGTGCTAGCCCTTTCCCCGATGCCCGAACAAGATCACGAGACATAATCTGATGAACATACAGCTCACCGCTTCACCTCGCACTTTCGCCGCGACCGCACATTCATCCTTTAGAAGCTGGTGACGATGCCGGCGGGGATGATGATGTTCCTCGCCTCGTCCGCCTCCTTGTCGAGTTTGGAGGATCCGATCCATCGTTGGAGAATGACGACGGATGCAACTGCTATGATCTGATCAGCTCTTACGCTTATCGATGGCCTGTCGCCGTTCAGCTTTGGTTGTTTCGCCAGACTGTCTTCGACTTTGATCCGAATCACCGCGATCCCCAAGGTTTGATGACCTTTATGAAAGTGAAATTCCTGCTTGCCGCGGCTCCTGCAGATCTCGACGCGCTGTTTGACCGCGTCGATGATATCAACGCCACGGTCGAACTGCCAGACGACCACTCTCACTCGTACGAAGCGGGATGGACTATCCTCCACATCGCCGTGGTACACTTACTTCAACGGGTTGCGTGCCCAGTAGATGCGGCGGCCAGGGTGGATCGAGTCAGATATCTTTTACAGAGAGGCGCGGATCCGCATGCGCTCTCTGACCGTGGAGAGACACCCACCGATATCGCCCTGCGCCATGTGACCCTTCGCCTGTTCAACACATGGCGTGATATCCTTTGCGAAACTGGATACAACCTTAGAGAATTTGTCAAGGCTGAGATCGCAGTTCATTCCTGTGTCCGGTGGTACGCCATGAATTGGTGTGACTACTACCTTATCTCGCTCCTGGAACTGGACGACGAGCCCGAGGACGAGTTGATGGACATCAACACATCAGGGTTCTTCCGCAGTCGAGACGACGCGCCCTTGAGTGGGTGTGAAGAGATTGAGACAGATCAGGACCTCTTCGCTTTCCTCGATGATTCGGACGACGACCGGCCACAGCTGACTATCTCCGAGAAGCGTCGAAAACGACGAGCGGATAAGAAGAGTTGGCGACTTTCTCAACGACCTCATCATCAGCCTAGCGTTCCTCTTCTAAGCAATTCGCGGTGGAATGCGCAACACGAGAGAGCGGACTGGATTTTGTACGGAAAAGGGTAGGATGTTTGTGCAGGAGACAAAAAATCTTGGGTATTTAACCCTGCCAAGCTCAGGATCTTCGCGAGCTATGTCGGATCTTATGTCGCCGATCTGGATGTCGCGAAAGTACGTGGTAGGCTACCGCTACTACAATTACCGCAATATGTAGGAGATAAAAAGGCTTCTATGCCACCATCAAAGTGGTACAGGCCATGTTCCAATATACATAGCGAAACAATCTGAATTATCTACTGGGTTAAGATCACTCGTCTAGACTTGAGGAACTTTCGTTACGCATTCAGCACATGCACAACGTACTAGCCGTGGAGAGTACATCCTACTTGAAAGAAGAAGTTGAGTACAATCAAGTGTAGAAGTATCTGAGCACCGAAAGAGCAGGTCCACGAAGGCTCTTAACGTTGAGCTCTCAAGGGTTCCTTCGCAAGGCCCGTTAAGTCACTGTCACAGATCACACCACCCTTCTCATGGCTTTACACCTTCACCTCCATCAGGCCGTGCTTCCAGACCGTGAGGTACGGAGTGACGCCATCCTCACGGAAGTCCACCAGAACATACCTACCACACGTTCGTTCATGTTAGCCTCCAACACTCTAAAAACAGATCAATCTGGTGGCCAAGCATCACTTACATCCCATCATGATCCTGGCTCTGGCCCGTGTACGTATCATAGTTGTCCCAGCGGGACAGGATCTTGGCGGAGTATTTCTGGGCTTTGTCCTGGAATTCTTTGACTGTGTCGTCGCTGGCCCCACGTTCCTTGAGAGCGTCCTTGACCCTCTTCATATAGCCTACTGCCAGTTAGTGACCATATTGAGAGCTAAGATGTTGATACACAAATGTGAACGGACATACCTTTCAGCTGCGACAAGTACTGCTTCTTCTCGATATGCTTGGGGATGGTCTCTTCGAGACGAAAGGCATCGCAAACGTCGACGACCGTTTCCGTTTTCGTCTCCATATCCTCGGAAGCTTCCACTGCCGAGGGATTTCCGCCAATGTCTTTCAACGGGTAAGGAGAGTAAGTCAGCCCCACAGCAACAGAAGAAGTCCCAAGGAGGACTAAGCAATCAACGATCTTGCTCACCGACGACGACGTCACCCCCGATGACTTTCGTGATCATTTTCCCATCAATCTCGTACACTACACCATCAACCTCCTTCATTCGAAATGTGTCCGAAATGATCTCATCCCCGGTGATGATATCCTGGAAAAAAACCAAGATCATT
The DNA here is from genome assembly GCA_963422465.1 of Lichina pygmaea. NCBI lineage: Eukaryota > Fungi > Ascomycota > Lichinomycetes > Lichinales > Lichinaceae > Lichina > Lichina pygmaea. The sequence goes on from OY730171.1 coordinate 2,955,845, forward strand.
AGCTGCGGCGCTAGATCGTCCAGGAGCGGGGGGTGACACTACTGGCTTCCAGAGCACCAGCAAGCTTTAAGGCATGAACGCGCTTCAGGAGTGCGAAACTGTCTTCGAAATGGGAAATGGACTTCCAAGTGACACTCCATACGCTCCTCTACATCCCAACATTCAGACAATAGGTGGATCCAGGAAGCACTCACAGTATAGATAATCATCTTGTCTCCGGCCCAGTGAATATCAACAGATGAAGCGAACTGCCAAAGACGAGCACGACAAGGTATGAGACGAGAGGCTGGGAATATTCAACTGGGCGGGGCAATCTTCACGATTCTCTCATACGGTATCAAAAAGTGGGGCAGATAGAATTGGCATGACTAAGCCGTAGCGGAACCCCAACGCCGATCCGGTCGACTAGAAGCACTAAATTAACACCAGCTCAAAGAACAGGACCGTCGTAATACGTAAAGTACTGTAGAGCAGCGGTTTACCAACAACATCAGCCCCCAGTCAGCAGGTTAGGTATGATGGAGAGGCATTCTCAGGCGTCAAGAAATAAGCAGCTGCAAGATGTTTGGATCACCTCGAGGCGATCATAAATTACATGATCGATGCTTATATAAGCGTTCCACGTGACTAGATGTACTCTCCTGCCGTGCCTGCATGGCCTCGTCATGCAGTGGCGTGCCATCTCCAAGCCTCTTTTCGTTCTCAAACCTCGTCGGCCGTCCCAGCTATCCCCGCGCGTGGTCAACCGTCGCTGCGGCTGAGCGCCCTCTCCTGTCGCCGTCCTTGTACATTCTTTTTGCGCCTTCTGCTCTGTCGTCTTGTCGATAGGTGTCTCGTTCCCACGGTCTGGGTTGCTTGGCCCTTGAATTTTTGGGGGACGCAGGCCACTTGGTCCGCTGCGGCACAATGTTCAACATGACGGACGTTCTCGATCTTCCACCGCTGCCCTCATACTCTTTAAAGGCGCTTCCGCCACTCGTTCCGCCACTCCCTGACAAGGTCCTTATCCTCCTTCTCCCGATTGCAGCTTACTGGATCTTTTCGCTGTTCTTCCATTACCTCGACACCCATGATTATTTCCTGCAGTATCGGTTGCATACACCCGTCGAGGTGCTCAAGCGGAACCGCGTCCCGAGGCGCGATGTTGTCAGAGATGTCCTCATCCAGCAATTCATTCAGACGCTCATGGGCGTGTTGATCAGCTTCACCGAGCCAGATGACACCTACGGCGGCGAGATGTATGACGTGGCTGTGTGGGCGCAACGGCTACGGCTGGCACAGAGAGCGATTCCGAGCATCCTCTCCGTGGCTGGTGTCAACTCGGTGCTTCTGGCTGATAGGGTGAGGTCTTATCCGCAACTCGCAGGACTGCTTTCCGGCGGACGGTACTCCACTTTCCTGCAGTTGACTCGCATGGGGCTCAACGATAGGGCGCCAATGCCCACTTTTGCGCCATGGGAGTTGACTCTGGCTCGAACGCTATACTGGCTGGTCGTGCCGGCGCTGCAGTTTGCGCTGGCCGTACTGGTCGTCGACACATGGCAGTACTTTCTCCACCGGGCAATGCACATGAACCAGTGGCTCTATCGTACGTCCTCGCTGGCTTTGCGTCGACTCTCGGTCCTGACAAGGATCTCCCAGAGTATTCTCATGCAGACCCTATCAAGGTAACTTGCTGACGCTCTGTTCCCGCGTAGGAACGTTTCACTCCCGCCATCACCGCCTTTACGTGCCCTACGCCTTTGGCGCTTTGTACAATCACCCGGTCGAGGGTTTTCTTCTTGACACGCTAGGCGCCCTGATTGCCTACAAGGCGGCAGGCATGTCGACCCGACAGGGCATGTGGTTCTTCACCGGCTCAACCGTCAAGACGGTGGACGACCACTGCGGCTATGCGCTGCCCTGGGATCCTTTGCAGCATCTGACTTCGAACAACGCCGGCTATCACGACATTCACCATCAGAGCTGGGGGATCAAGGTACCGCGACCCGGCTTGTTGGTGTCTACACTTACAGGGGCTAATTGGACCATTAGACAAACTTCTCGCAGCCTTTCTTTACCTTCTGGGATCGCTGGCTGGGTACGGCGTGGACTGGCGGAGACGTCTCCGCTCGCTACGAGCGTTCCAGGCTCGCGGCTGAGCAGCAGATGAGTCACGACGAGCTTTCTAGTCAACAGTTATTGTGCGCCGCCGGTGAAGGTCCCGCGACTGCCGCCGACGAGGAGCCGGCGAGCGGTCGTGCCTCACCTCGTGGCGCTCGACGAGACGTCAAACTTCAAGCACCTGCCAAGACTAGGGTGACCTCTTCCTCGCAGGCCGGCAGTCTCAAGTCGCTGAAGGACCGGGTCAGCGGTAGTCTGCATGGCCGAGGCGGTACCATGATCGGACTCGAGAGGTCACGGTAAGGGGTGTACGATTCTCAGGTGTCAAGGGCGGTCTTTTTTATTGTATCATCATTATCATCTCTCTCCAATTCTACTGTACGTCTGCTCTTTGTTCTCCCTTCTACTCGTTTCATGCTTAGTATTGGAAGTTTATTTTCACTGCAACCATGCGGACTTCTATCAAATGATGCACTATCAGGATCTTCAAACAAGAACGATGATTCATCCCATCAGAACTACTATATCCAGCTTCTGGTGTCGCCGTCTTGGTTGTTGGGAGGAATGATGAAGTCGCTCCATCGGGTCACTCGGCTGTTGAGAGAGAGACGACTGGTCCAGCCTTCCTCGGTCCGCTCGGGCGTCGCTCGAAGAAGCGATTGATACTCGTCGGCGCGAGATTGCGACGACGCACGAGGTCCGCCGCGGATGCTGGCCGCGATCGACGATCGCCTGTCCTGGTGCGGCGCAGAGTCAGCTGCAGCGCCTGCGGGACGGCTCAGGGCCTGGTCGGTGTACCTACTGGACGAGGGCGCGTAGCCGTTGAGGATGCTCTCGGCCCAGTCGTTGTTGTCGCTGTGTTCGCTGGTGGCGTCTTCATTGTCGTCCTCGGCGCCGACTCGGCCTGTGATGCGCTTCGCTTGTTCGGGAAGATTGTCCTCGGGGATCATGCTCATCGGTCGGATCGGGCGGCACCGCCGCCGCCGGACATCCCGCGCGATCTTGCGCGCGGGTCGCAGGCTCCTGGCCAGCGTCTTGCTCTCCGCCCCGATCTCGTCGCCCCGGCCTGTCCAGGAGATCCAGCCGTCGACGAAGCGCAGCAGACGAGGGTCGGCGAGGTCCGGCTGCATCCTTGCGAGCAGGGTCGCGCGCAACAGGACCAGCGTGTCCTCGTCCTCGCCGATGCGGGCCAGCATGCAGGCGCCGCAGTCGTCCTCCTGGTAGCGCCACTTCTGCTCGGGCTCGCAGAGGAAGTTCTGGCGGTAGTCGTGCGGCGGCGTCCAGAGGGCGTTGAGGGCGCGGAGATGGTTGATCAGCTTCTGGTGCTCGGCCGACAGGGCGGACATGTTCAGGATCAGCGAGTTCAGCCTCTTGCCGATCTCGATCTCGATCGCGACCAGCACGTAGCGCACTATCTGCGAGTTGAGCCGCTTGTGCGTCTCGCACAGGAACGACGCCGGCGGTATGTACATGTGCTTCGCCAGGAAGTTGACCACCGTCGTCTGCATCGGGATCGGCCGCAGCAGGTACGACGGCAGCGCCTGCACCAGCTTCTTGATCGCGTGCCGTCGGTACTTGAGCGCCTTGTCGTCGAACGAGAGCCGTGGATTCGCCGACTGGATCGGCTGCGACAGGATGTGCGTGAGAGAGTCAATGTCCTTGTCGGAGAGATCGTTCAGACGATCGGGAAACATGAGCGTCGACATTTCTTCGTCGTACTCCTTTTTTTTCTCTTCTCCTTTTTCTTCTGATGTGCTCCTTCGTATGTATCTCCGTTCGTCTACCAGCACGACGTATGGTTCTGGAAATGATCTCGATGGATCTTTCTGCCATCGTTCCTGCCCACCTTCTTTATATACCAGCAGCGTCTGGAATGCACTATGCTCGTCCTCGATGGACTATGCTCCGTCCTCGGTCTCGCACAGAGAGAAAACAATGGCGTCTTCTAGCAGCTCCGTCGAGCTCGACGTTTCCGTACTGTGCTGTAGTACTTCGCTCAAAAGGCAGACACAGACAAGCAACAAAGAGTCCTTGAACAAAGAACATTGAAGGATCAGGACAAGTCAAGTCTTTGAACAGTGCTCGTCGCCTTCAAACAACGCCGTTGTTCCTGCTCCGCTTTGTTCTGCCTGTACGCAGGAACAAAGTCAAAGAAATTTCGTGGCCCTGAGACTGGAGGCTTGCTGCTTGTGTGGTTCTATTCTGTGTGGTTGAGTGAAGGGTGATCATAGATGGCTTTTTGTGTTCTAGTCCTCAAGCTCGGACTGATGGCCTTTAGCCTTCCGCTTGGGTCTTCTGACTGATGGTGTTTAGTGCTCTGCTGATGATCTTCAGTGCTCCGACAATGATGTTGCCAGCATGAGAGTGTTGGACGTTGATAGGTTCAAGATCATGCTATAATCAGCAGTGACCGACGATCATCGGTTCACAGTCTAGCTCTACGGGAGAGCTACCGTGATACATGCTGTAATGGGTTGTTTCTAATGGGAGCACTGATGAGACAGCTTTTCACAGAGAAAGGGAAGGAGGGGAAGGAGCGGAGGGAGGGGAGGGGGGTTCGATGAAAGTCTACTGAAGAGGTCAGTCATGAAAACTGGTGCTGGAGGTCCATCGTAAAGGCAAGGTGCTGAATGTCACAGATATCCCTGGCATCAAATGGACGACAACTTTATGTTCTAGAGCCCATGACGCTACCTCTCTAGGTCTCACCGGGTTGAATATCGTGGAGCTGAACCTCGCGGAACGGCCACTCGTGGAACGGCCACTCGCAGAGCTGCATTGCCGTTGCTGCTGTACTGTACGTGGCTAGATTCCCGAGTGAGATATCCCACTCCTCCCTTCGTATCCTCCTGAGCTTCATAGCATCGTGTCTTCCTAAATACATACAGGACGTACGCGCCGTACGAGGTAAAGTACCTGGCAACCAGGCCAAGTACTCCATATATACAACCCGACCACACAGAGGAGATAAAGATAACGATGCATCCAAGCCGCATGACACATTCAAGTCGACAAATCATCTCGACGGCTTTCCCCCGTCAAGCTCCTTGGCAATCCCCCGGCTAATCCAGTCCGAGATGGCCATGTTCGTGACCATCGGATTGACGCCGGACGCGCTCGGAAAGACGCTCGCGTCTGCGACGTAGAGGTTCTCGGCGCCCCAAACGCGACCGGTGGGGCCGACGACCGAATCCGCTTCGCTCACGCCCATGCGGCAGCTTCCCATCTGGTGCGCGCTGCCAATGTTCGATCCGGGCGTCGGGAGGCCGACGGCCTTGACCTTGGCGAGCCATTCTCGGAATCCGGGGTCGTTGACGCCAACGTCTGCGTCCGTCGCGGAGCTGTCTACGGCTTGACGCTTCTGCTGGGGCCGAACGTACGGCCTTGTGCCGTTGGTCGCGTAAATTTCTTCGGCTCCCATGACGTAGCAGATCTTTGCCAGCGCGATCACGCCTTCCATGCAGTGGGCTCTGTCAGTGGCCGATGGCGAATAGGCGATCTTCGGCAGGCCGGACCGGTCGGGATACACCCGTCCCGAATCCTTGTCTCGCGCGAGAGAGATGTAGCCTGTCATCTGCTTCATCTTGAGCGCACGCTTTTTGAAGTCCAGGCCGAGTCCGGGAAGCAGCGGCAATATCCACGCTGGGAGCATGACCATGCACTCCAGCTTCGTTCCGTGTCCGTGTCCATCCAAGTTCTGAAACTCGTCGCACACAGCAGTCAAGATACTCCCTGGCTTCAATCAGCGTCTCGGAACTCACAGCTGAGCGAGGGGGGCTCACCTTCCCAGGGGCGAATCTCCTTCGGCCATATCGCAAAGATCAAACTCACTGGGTGCAGCTTCAAGTTGCGTCCGATTTGCCGATTCTGCAGATGGGTTCAGACGGCGCTTCCCAGCTGGACACGACGAAACCGTGGACGCCGTACGTACCTTGAGGCCGCTTTCGAGCAAGATCAACGGGCTCCATAACGTCCCCGCGCTGATCACCACCTTCTTGGCTCTGACGATGACCTCCCTGGACGTCTGCCCGTCTCGAGACTTCCAAGTACCGGTGACTCCGACGGCATTCGTATTAGTGGATTTGTCGTCGAATAGGACACGAGATACCTTGTAGCCCTCGACGAACCGGGCGCCTGCCCTGGCCGCATCCGGGAGCCACGAGACGACCGGACCTTGCTTCTCGGCGGCTCCGCATCCGAGAGTACAGTATCCACAGGCATGCTTGGTGCCTCCTGTGTTCTGTGGAACGGTCTGGGCGGCGTAGCCGAGACGCCGGGCCCCTTCCAGCAGGGCATGGTTGCCAAAGTTGTGCTCGACGTGCTCGACGGACACGCCCATGCGACCGCACACGCGATCCAGACAGTCCTGATAAGCAGCACTCGCGAAGAAGTCCAGCCCTCGGTCGGCCCATTCTCGCCTGACGTACGCCTGGGTCTGGATCGACGCAGACCAGTTGACCGTGCCGCCTCCGCCCCACGTCGATCCGGCAGTGACCGTGATCGAGTTGTCGTTGGAAGGCTGATAGCCGCCCCCTTCAAAGATCAACTGGCTCGCGTGGAGTTCGGTCATCGGGAGATATTCTGGCGGGTAGTAGCGACCCTTGTCGACAACGACGACGCGGTGGCCGGACTCGGCAAGGTTCTTCGCAGCGACGCCAGCACCGCAGCCGGATCCCACAATGACAACATCGGTCTCAAGCTCGTACGGCTCTGACCCGGCGGGTACCTGAATGAATTCATAGTCATAACCCTTTCCGACTTTGCGATGGACCGGGTTGCGAGGAAACCCTAGGGCGCGGCCTGCGGTTGGACTGGTCCTTATCCAAGTCAATTTGATCAACTGGGTGAGGACCTGGTGGGCCTGGCGAAGCGGCGTAAGATATGCTTCGGACCAGCCCTGTATGGCGGCGGTGCGGTCCTCGACACCCTGCTCGGTGATCGGCTTGATCGAGCCATTGAAGACGAGCGATCCAAGCCGAGTACTGCCAGCATCATCGCATCAAGTGAGCAGGACGCTCGAAGCTGTTCTCGACTCTGCCAACCTACTTCAAGGTGTTTAGAATGAAGGTCATGACCTGCAGATCATTCTTACGAACGTTGACCGTCAGGGTGCGTTGGAGTTCCCGTCGAAAATCGTCGTAGTCGACCGCACTCTCGGCCAGGTAGTCCGTCAGGGCTGCTTCGTCCGGAGGGCCCACTACACTGTCCTTGATTCCCTGGATCAGAGCATCGTATTCCGACTCTGGAAGCTTGAACTTGGATGCGCCTGTCCCGCCCGCCTGCGCGCCACGCAATAGCGTTGGTATCACCGTTTCGGCAATAGCAAGCAGAGTCGCCCACTGATCTGGTGTCAAGGTCTCGTCCTGTGGGTGGTCCGGCAGAGTCGTCGGCAGAGGAGCGATACAGGTCAGCTTCTGCACCGACATTGTGGAGTGTGATGCCGACTCTACTGTATATCTCCCTCTCTCGCGCGAGCGCGTGAGAAGCATCGATCGTAGAGGAGCCCATACTCGTACACATACCGTAACGCCTCGTTACGAGTACTTTGGGACGCTATGCTATGAATGGACAGTACGGGCAATTTATGGGGCATGCCCCACTTATGCAATAAGTTCCCAAAAATACCCCCCTTCCCAGGACATACCCCCCCGACCCCACACTCCACGTGACCCTTGCGCCACTTGCGCCATCTTGGGAAGGTTTGAGCTGTGTACCTCGAATTTGGCTCGCCATCACACTGTATCCTAAGTATCTATTGAGATTCAAGCAGTACGTACTGATGTATCCTTGTACCTCACACGGGACAGTGGGGAGGTAGTACGTATCTTTCATTATGTAATGCCTCACTGTACCACCCCTTGTACCCTTGTACCCTCGTACAGCAGTGGTAAGTTGGTGGGGGGTTAGCTAACGTGAGTACTTATTCTACAGTGTAAAGACAGGGCAAACTTGAGGTACACAGCTTGAAGTGGCGCAGGTGGCGCAAGGATGACGTGGATGTGGCGGTCGGGGGGGTATGTCCCGGGAAGGGGGGTATTTCTGGGGAACTTATTGCATAAGTGGGGTATGCCCCAGGGCTTGCCCGGCCAGAACAACTTGCAGACACTACAGAGTATGTATGAGAGGACTCTGGTCTGTTCTTAGAGGTGGCTTGTACAGAACGTACAGAGGTATAGTAACTCACTGAAAAGAGTAGTATCAAAGATAGGGAAGCTTGAGAAGAGCTTATTGTACGGAGTACAGATACAACACATATTTGACAAAGATGAGTGATGTGAGGCCCGTGTGCCTCGAGGGGTTCTCGACAGTGTGGCTACGAGAGGGAAGGGACTGTTTCTCCAGTGGTCCGCCAGTGGTACGATAAGTAGAACTGTAGGAGCCTCGTGAGAAAGGTCGGTCTAAGTGGTGATCAGACAACTGGGGATCTGAGAAGAGTCGGAGGATCGCCTGGTACGTAGTCTATCAGCGGTCGTGCAAGCTGATTAGTCAGCGTGACATAAGCAGTCATGTGACCTGTGTGTGTCAGGTCGCTCCTGATAAGTGAGCTCCTGTACGGAGTACACACTGAAATCATCAAGAACAAGACTGGTCTAGCCTGTACTACAGTACTGAAGTAGATCAGTTGGACTCCACTGTTAGACATGAATTAGCTCCACACCACTTAACAAAAGAAAACCACAATCTGTCATTTGTTGATAGCTTTGTAAGGCACAAGCTGAAGGTTGTATTACCATGGATTGGAATATCCCAAGAGGTCCAGACTGCAGACTAATACAGAAATAAGAACAACCATGACCACACTGTTGCGGCTCCGCCCTGTAGGGCTGGATCACATGCTCTTAGGGCTTAGGCCCGCAGAGCCGCAACCCCCGCTGTCGCCTATCTAGCTAGTTTCGCACCACTTAGCTACAGACACAACCAATACTATACAGCGTCACCAGCATTGAGAGAGCTCCGCATTCTCCGGTGCCCGACGCTTCTGGGAGCAATCCTAATACACACTGTCACTGTTCTTTTAGGAGAGTGCAAGCCTCTGCCAGAGGAGAACAGTGAGAACCCACAGATCTGGACAAAGTACTGGCCATGTTCCACCTTCATTTCACCTCGTACAGAAACAAAGGCTATTGTTCTCGAACAATCTCCATCTCTCTATCTCTGTCTTTCCATTATCCCCCGCATGGAGCGTATCGATGCCTCAATACTGTGTAGCGCCCCTCGAGTTGCCGCAATTTCACGTCCAGCACTTTCCGCTTTATGGGTGACAGCTGCCGCACATCATCATCATCATCATCATCATCATCATCATCATCATCATCATCATCATCATCATCATCATCATCATCATCAATCTCGCCATCGTCGTCCCTGGCCTTCCCCTTCTCAGGTTTGCCTAAACCTAGACTTTTAGCATTGCCCAGACATGACGAACATCGTACTCACTTCACAGGCTGCAGCTCCGACTTGCATGGCCACAGTTCGTGCTCCGAAAACCCCTCAAGGATGACGCACTGCCGGAACTGCCGAACCCTCGAACCAGGATTGGAGCCTAGGGCCCGCCGGCAGTAGCGGCACGGAGGTGCAACCTCCTCCTCACGTTCATGGGCCAGAGTCACATCGACATGCAACGGGCGGGTCGGCAGACGTTGGGGCAGGCATCCGGAGGCACGGTACGGACCGTCGGAAGCTCCAGAGCGCGATGGACGAACCTTCGCCGTCAGACGGCCGCGGGAAGATCATCACTCCACTGTTTCGTGGCGGGAGTGGGATTGGAGCGAATCGCAAGGATAGTGGAGGTGGGGGGCGCGGCCCAACAGTTCCCGCACGGGCCAGGGAGCCTGAACCAGAGAGCCGGAAGCTGTCGTAGGAGGAGAAGTCGGAGTCGACTCCATAGGGGTCGGGGGTACGGTACATATCTTTCTTTTCGAGAGGAGCTGAAGGTAGTGATATCCTGCTGGTGGATTGGGAGTGCTACGTTTCAAAGATGAGTTTGGCAGATTTCGCTGAGACGTGGCTTTCAGGGGAGGGCGTGGAGAGGTGAGTTATCGTGGTTGCCAGGGATGCCAGGTGACCCTCAGCCCTACAGCAGCCCTACCAGTACCACTATTAGTTGGTCTGGGGTGAAAGCGGCAGGAACATTGTATCGTGTCAGATCTTCTGTTGACGGGAACGGATATCCAGATGTCATAGGACTTTTCATGTAGCTACCCTGTACTGTTACACCCAGAGATTTCTGCAGACCGACCTCGTACAGTACAGAAGATTTCTTTCTTATATTCCATTCTTACTTTAACTTGGCCGGTGAGCTATGCAGAGCTTCTAATTAATCGCATGCTTGTTCTCCCAGAAACTCTTATGAGAGGATAAAAACAGAGACTTGGGTATGGCTTGGGAAAGATCTCAAGAAATATGCAGAATCTGTAGAAACTAGGACTCACAGAGATGTAAGTAGTCCTTGCTGAGGGGGGGTTGGTGTGCTAAGTTGAACTGGTCTAGTCTTTTTCAAAGACAACAGTACGGGTGTACAGAAGTACTGGATGATTCAATAGCTGGAGGTTGTGGAGGCTACGCAGTCATGCTTTGCTACTGTACTTGTACGTGTGGTATGTATGCAAGGAAGAGTATGAGGTTACTGTACCTCCGTACACCTGCTCTTCTTTGATACAGCAGTCCAGGCTACGGTACGTACAGCCACACTCCTTCTGACCAACAACGTGATACTTAGCCACAGTGGAAGAACCAAAGATAATTTTAGGGGCCAGTGGGCCAACGAAAGCCCTTTTTCAAGGCGGGCGTACAAAGACTGGTCCAGGCCTGGCACCGCCTCTGAAGACGCCGGGCCTCTTCGTCCCTGGTTGTCCTTGATTGGAAAAGGATCTCACGGCACTTCCCCAAACGTCGCTGAGGGAAGGCATTTCAAACACAAACCCGGTGCGAGCCTTGATGGTCTTGCCGTTGACCTTGATTGTCGTTTGATACTTACAGTAAGCTTTGCTGTTGCCCTGTCAAATGCTACAATGTCAGATTGTGGTGGCTGAAGAGAGGGAGGCGTGGGAAACAAGAATCTAAATGGTGTGGCCTACGTACCTTCTTTCGGCACTGCTCATAGTTGAGATTCAGCCTCTTCTTGATTCTATCGTCTAAGCTGTCGAGGACCCCCTTCATTTCGTGCTGCTCATCGGCTCCAAAATGGACTGTGAATTCTTCCTCACATTGCTTCGCTGTTTGCGGGACATCAATCTTGACCAGTGCTGTGTTAGAGCCAGCCTGCGCCACAAGGGACCATTGATAATGATACTCACGACCGATTTGTCAAATACAGCTTCAAAGACGCACTGATACAGAAAGAAGTCAAGCTCTTCCTGGAGCTGGGCCGTCAAAATATTGGTCAAAGACTCAGGTGCTGATTTTTGTTCAAGCTGTCGGGCCCTCAGTGCGTTCAGCAGGCTGTTATGTCTTTGAAGGGATCTCACTTTCTAAGAGCTCACGAAACAAACACCAATCAGCATGTGTTCATCTTCACCTGAGGGCCCCGGGCATTAGCTTTAGAGCCTCACTTACCGCCATTTCAGTGCTATCGCTGGGCTTGAACAGCCATTCGTACGCAGGGTTAGGCTGATTGGCATTCGCCACGCGTTGAGCGTCTGCGGCGATCTGGGAGGCGGAGGTGGGCCAGTTGGGTAGTGGCACGAATCTGCCGCCTTGTGGAAGTCTCGCAGGGGGTGGCCCTGGCCGGTCGACAGCAGCGCAGGAAGATACCAGTAATGCTGTCAGAAAGAACATTGATCGTAACATGGTGTACGACGAAGACCAGTTCAAGGCTGGTCAAGCATCTGAAGCCGGTCTCACTGGTGTGATGGCTCTGACGGATAAAAAAAGAGGTGGGCCTGATCGTCTCCGCCGAGGATTGTAGACGTGGCCGGACCCTTATGAGCAGCCTCTGCCACGCGCTGGAGACGGACAGGCAGTTCCAGGAGTCCGAGCTTTGCAGCCAATCCAGGTCTCTCGCCTTTCATGCCGGTAGACGTACTCGTATACACATCCGGAAATAACCAGCATGGTGGCTCCGGCAGTCGAACGCCTTGGCGAACAAGCACAGACCCGTACACACTGGACGAGCTCTTCGATTCTCTGTACGTACGTACGTTAAGTACGAGGCGTACTGTGCGTGACTCCGTTCGGATGTATGGATGTACCTCGTACTGTACGAGCTACGGAGCAACTTCTCTCCCACGGAAGTTACTGTTCCTCGTAGCCTCGTACGAGGATGACGAAACATCCGTCTGGCGCGCTTGACATGTCGAAAAACGAACATTGTCATGCTCTGGAACTTACAAACGTATCTCGAGGCTCGAGAATGAACATGCATTTAACAAGACACCGGTATGTCCATCATATCAGAGCGCCGTAGCAAGCCGGGACCACTACTGAAGCAGCCGGCTTTTCAACGGATAGTTGTTGCTCCAGTACGTAACGTACGTACCCATCATCAGCACCAACCTCGAAGAGGCCGCCCGACGGCAATCAACAGCCACGGCCTTCCCGCCAAAGCATATCCACATGACACACTTCGGTGGTGCTGACAGGGATATCACCAAGAACTTGCTTGACTATTTTCAGGCTCTAGAGAAGGAGGATCGCTGATCGTGGGACAAGTTCAATAAACAGCTCGGGAAGAGATGCCGTGAAGAGAAACAAGGCCCAGACGATCCACGACGTTCCTGGGAAGACATGGGATGTACGATCCCAGAAGAAAACAGTTGATGATCTGGACAACGAACATGGTCAAGACAAATCGTCAAGAGCCAAGGAAAGGGAGTTTTCCCAGTTCGAACCAAGCGGCACGTACATCCCTACACTCTTTCAGACCCAGCAGCATGAAGGAAGGTGGTGATGACAAAAAAGGAAGACGACGACAAGATGGCTTACCCTGAGCTACCCTGAGCAACCTGGCAAAAGTCACCGAGTCCCAGGCGGAAGCGTAGTAGGAGATGAGTAATTTTAGAAGAACCTCTTCAGAAGAACCTCTTCAGAAGACCTGGCCAGGAGACCTGTTCGGGAGACCTTCAAGGATCCGCAAGGCAGTCAGTCAGTCAGTCATGTAGACTTTTCGACGAGCAAAACTGACGTAGCCTGAGCGTCAAAGACGTGCTCGAGATCCTATCAAAGGAACCTGTACTCCGTACTTACGAATGACGAGAAAGACAAAGACTTGACAGAAGAGCTGATATGTTTTTTTTCTCTATCACAAGACCTTCTGTTCCAGATCTTTGCTCTTTGTCTTCTTCTTCTTCTTCTTCTCCCCCTCCCCGTCATTATCGTTCTTCTTCTTGTGTTTTCTTCAACACAAGACTGCCTTTCTGCACCGCTTCCTGTGGCGAAGATCGTATGTAAGGCTGACACACCCACCACGGTCGCTTGCAGCGTTCGATGGCACCCTGTGAGCTGGTAAAGTCCACGTCCACGTCCCAAGAGATATGCCTGGGGACGGCGTCAGGACCGCTTGCACCTGTCGTCGACGTCGTCGTCGTCGTCGTCGTCGTCGTCGCCGTCGAGTCTTGCTGCTCCTGCTCGTATTCGATCATGCCCCGAGCCGAGACGTTCTCGACCAGGGCGAGAACCTTTTCGAAGCCGCTCATCTCGCCGACGCAACACTGTGCGACGGCTTGTCGGACGTGGACGTGCTTGACGATCAAGGGCCGGAGCAGGTGGAACAGATGCGACTGCATGTAGCGGAGGCTCGGCGACTGCATCTTGTCGGATCTGCGTTTGCTCTTCTCGGGCGCTCGACCATCGTCGTAGTCGCATCCTGTGGGCGGCCCAGAGGTCGGGTCTCGAGCATCTGACGGTACGAACAGCGGTCTTCGTTGGGGTGGCTCCGCCTCTAGAACGTGCCGGTATATTATGTCCAGGTAGCGCCTGACGACGGCGTCCATGCGGTATCCGCCCTTGCCATCTCGCCCGACCCAGTACTCCTCGTTCGTCTCCTTGACCGCGGGTCGAGGGGAGAAGACCGTTGGGTCGTACAACGCGGCTTCGGCGGCCATGACCGCGTCTGCGCCTGTGTATGTCCTGCACAGCTCGAGGTCTTCATGCTGTAAGACGTTGCCGTTTGCAAAGAGAACCACATCTTGCGGCAGGTTTTCCCGTAGATATCGGATGTAGTTCCAGTCGGCGAGACCCGTGTTCTGTCCCATCTGATCTCTGCGTCGACCATGGACCGTCAGTATGCTCGCGCCGGCAGAGACGACCATCTGCGCGTACGCAAGCGTGAGCTCTTTCGTATCTAGGATCCGGATCTTGGCCGTCACCGGGATGGAGAGTTCCCGATGGAGCTGGCTGATGAGCCGGTGGATCAGATCCCAATGCTCCTGGAGAAAGGCTCCGTAGCGCCCTTTCCTGGCGATTCCTTGTGGACATCCCAAGTTCAGATCGACGGCGTCGCAGAACGGTTCTACGTAGCGTGCTGCCGCGAGGAGCTGGTCGGGATCGTTGGCGCAGAACTGAACGATGAGGGACCTATCGAGAGACATGTTCCCGTCGAGATGAACGTTGGACGCATCTATTTTCGAGATTCCCTCTGCGTCCAAGGGCGCTTCCAACCACGTCCGCATCGGCTGGAAAGACTCGTTCCGGTGCTTCCTCGAAGATGCGAAGAGCCGGGCGTGGAGCATGGGTGTGTAGGCCAGCAGGGATTTCCGCTTCTCAGTAGGGAGATACGAGCGCGTGAGCACCCGCCATGCCTAGTGGATCGTCAGCACGAATCCCTGGCATCAGATTTGACCTTCACCTACTGACAAATTCAGACTGATCCACCATGGGGGCAAGCACCACCGTGGGCGCGCCAATGGCTTCGTAGAACCGTCGGCCGTATAGCTTTGGCGGTCGGACATATGGTGGAATCGAGCAGCTATGGCTAGCTGCTGGCTCTTGAGCCGAGACGCCACGACTTCCGGCGACTGCGCTGCCTCCGTGACCGTCGATGACAGTCACCATCGTTCTCGACATGACCTGTGGTGAGGCAGGCATCGAGGCCCGAAGGCGCCGGAGAGGACGGAGTAATTCCTTCAGCGCGGCGGCTTTGTCCGGTCCCTTCTCCGCCTTAGCACGCCTAGTGTAACCATATCAGCTATCGCCAGCTCTACAAGAAAAGTAGGGTCATAGAGAGCGGTTCCCACCTAGTCAGACGTGTCGCGCGGAGACCAGCGATTCAACAGGCTCTGCCGAGGAGACAGCCGTGTGCGTTATTCATATCAAGAAATTGCAAAGCCTGCTACGAGCTGTACTCGTAAAGCCATAACAGTAGCACTATAGACCCCTACCAAGAGATTGCCCAAGGTTTCCAAAGCAGCAGGGTGAATTCAAAGCTGAAAAAATGAGAGGCTGAAAAGAGTCTAGCGCTCACTATCAGTGATTAGGCTTTGAGCATCCCAGGACTACGAGTAGGCACGAAATTCAGGCACAAACAGCCTACGGACCGTGCCTTGCGGTCCCATTCTAATTATCTACGGGCTGAATTTGCTGCCTCTCCCCATGTTATGTACGCTCGACGGTGAATATAGACAGCCTCGGTATGTCTGCATCTACCCCCAGGCTGTATAGTAAACAGCGCACAAGCTGTGTATTGTCTGGCATGTCTAGCATGTTCAATATAAGACTACACAGTCATACCTGTACTACCGTAACTTCACCGGCGTGCCCCTGTGGGTGGCAGTGGGAGACTGCTAAGCACATAATCCTTGACTGCCCACGCTTCACACAACAGCGCTGGCAACTAAGGCAACGGGTCTCCTCCACTGACTTCCAGCGACTTACCTCCGACCCCCGGGCGGCCGCCGTGGTCACGAAGTGGTTCCTCTCCCTGGATCTTCTCTCCCAGTTCTCCTGGGCTAGGGAGCAACTCCTCCCCCCCCCCCCCCCCCCCCACACCTCTTCTTCCTCTCCTGCTTGACTGCTACAGTCACTTACCTAGTTCATAGGTCCTCGACCGGATGGCTCCCGCCTAGGGGCCGCAGGGAAGGTTTTTCGCTCTTGGGATGTGCAACATCACAACCCCGAGATTTTCCTTACCAACTACATAGACTCCCCAGCATAATCTAGCCTAGCTAGCTTTAATATGGTGTAGGAATTCAATCAATCAATCAACCTGTACTAACTACATTGAACAACAACAGTTTGCCCTACAAGGTCTCCTGCTGGCTGCTGACCACAACCTCCCCAATCTGGTCAGATAGTGAATAGGCGCAAGACTGAGTGGCTTGGACGGCGAGTGCAAACAATCAAAGCTAGAGTGTGGAAGTTCATTGATAAGACTATGCAATCATTAGTGCCGAAAACATGTTGTCCCAAGAAGAAACAAAAAAAAAGGTGTAATGTATGAATAGACACTCGTAGAAAAGACACGGGGAGATTTTGAGAAAAGTGAAGGAATGATCAGAACGAATCCCGCCATGTCTCTCTAAGGTGAAGTCAATGGCTACCATCCAAACGCAGAGTGGGAAGTAGATGGATGTGTCGTAGACCGATGACCGCCGTTCTTGCCTTGGCAAGGCGCTTTTCCGATGCTAGAATCTGAAGATGCACACGAGGGACTGCCGCCAGCAACGAGATGCTATAGACCCAAGCCTCATGCCTCGCGAAGATGTTCTTTCATGCCCATCCGGTTCTCCTCCCACATCTTCCAGGCCCAAGTGGTGACCAGAAAACTGGGTGACTTAACGGACCGCAAGAGCGCAAGAGCGCAAGAGCGGCTGCGTGGGGAGCGGGTTCGAGTTGCCGCCAAACCATCGGTCGAGGGTGTAGAAAGAAGAACAAAGTGAAGAGAATTTGAGTGTCGTGATTCAGGTCTTCATGCTCCACTTCCAGATCATAGTCGAGCCCTTCCTTCGTTCCACCACCCACGAAGTACGAGCCTTCCATGATGCCAATAGTCCGCCATGTACCCACCTCCGTCAAATGCCGCACACACCAACGCAAACATTTAAACCATCAGATGACCGGGACAAGAATCTTGAGATATTTTCCTCCGTCTCAATGGGAGGATTCGGTTGAGACTCGATCCCGTGCGTCGGCTTTCGGAAAGACGGCACCGACAGAAACAAGATCGGCGGGAACCCGGTCGCCAGCGTCCAGCCAAGGAGCCAGTCGGTCCGTGAATGAGAAGATAGAGGGCAGACGGCCGCGACGTGGCCGGGCCGGGCCTTCAGAAAAAGTGGGTGTAGACCTTGGATTGCTCGTGCACATCCATCTCCTGCGAGTCGAGTGTCAGGATCCGTTCGGGATAACGTAAGGCGAACGGAATCGAGCCTTACCATCTTGAAGGTGTTCAGCTCCTCCTTGATCTGTTGAGCAAGCATCGGCGTGAGACGGTTGCAGGTCGCGATCTCGCCACGACGATCGTACTCGCCGCTGGGCCAGGTGTCGTGGAACTGGATCCGGGGGCTGAAGCTGACCGCGTACTTGGTGATGCCGGTTGGCGTGTCCAGGTCGCTCTTCACCTCCGTGGTCAACATCCTCGGGAGCCCTGCAAAGTAGTCCTCGCCTTCGATGCGCACCGAGTCCGTCCGTCGGTGGCCTAGCGAAGGCGAGCCCTCCTCGGCTGGCGTCGTCGGAGCGCTCGAGTGAGGACTGTCGCAGACGCGAGGGACGGCCGGCAAGACGAACTCCGGAAGCTTGGATTCTAGCGGACGCATGGCCG
Source organism: Lichina pygmaea (assembly GCA_963422465.1). Lineage (NCBI taxonomy): Eukaryota > Fungi > Ascomycota > Lichinomycetes > Lichinales > Lichinaceae > Lichina > Lichina pygmaea. Next base: position 2,973,642 of record OY730171.1, read on the forward strand.
GCGGCGAAGACGCCGTCGTCGACGAGTACGAAGGCTTTGCCGACGGTTGATTGCGACCTGCATCACGGGTCAGGGATGTCGACGAGAACGTCAATATTCCAAGGGCTAGACCTGAGAAGGGGCTGAAGTAAAAAAAAGGGGGGGAAGGAGGAAAGGTAGAGAAGGGATTGCACTCACGTTTGAGTATGCCCTTCCTGACAGCCGCCAAAACCTCGGCCCGTTCGAGATCGCCGCCGACGATGCTGCGGCGAGCACGGGACGACTCGTGGGCCTCGCTGTGCACCGACGACGCCTGATCGCTGTCGGCCACGGCGCCGGACGCGCCGGCGACATCCAAAGAGTTGCGCTCAAGCCTGGGGAAACCGGTGCCTCCGCCCGCCTGATCGTGCGGGTCGACGTTGACGTTGACCTTCTGACGCTCGGCCTCGGCCGTGACCATGGAGACCTGCGCCTCGCTGGCGCCAGGCACAGACGAGTCCGTGGCGCCCGCGGCCGGGACGCCGACGACGGACCGCGGCCGAAACAGTCCGACCAACGAGCGACTCGACTTCTTCATGCCCTTTCCCATCTTGCGGATCATGACCGACGCCGACGACGCCGTGGACGAGACCGACAGGTTATCCGACGAGCCGGTGAAGAAGTGGCCCTGTCCCGAGTAGATGCCTTCGCCGATGCCGCCGGCCTCCTGCTTCTGCACGATGGCGGCCTGCTTGGCCTCTTCCTCGTCCTGGTAGCGTTCCTTGCGCAGTCGAGCGCGCTCGGCCGAGGCATGGTTGGCGCTGTTCGCGGCGGAGGCCCGACGCAGCTCCGAGGCGCTTCCGAACGAGAAGGCTCGTCGCAGACGGGACTTGACGCCTTGCTTGGCATCCTTCTCGCTGAGCTCGGCCAGCTGCTGGGCGGCCGGGCTGTCCGGCTTGCCGACCGGCGATACCGTCTCACCGCGGGCAACGGCGGCCCGCTGCGGGCCAGGGGACTCGGCGGTCATGACCACGGGTCTCGAGAGGGGTGATGGGTTCGTCGAACGCTTGTGCGCGTCGCCAGAACCACGGGCCGTATTTTGGCCTTCCTGATGAACGTCGACGACTGTGGCATCGGAGATCGAAGCAGGCGGTACCGTCGAGGTGCGATCGCGCTATGGTCACGAAATCGATGGTGAGCTCAGGAACGAGCAACAGCGCCCGTACCGCGGTCCAGCAACGCAGACCCTCGGGGGCCAGACCGAAACGAAAAAAGGGCAGGGACGAAAGGTTTGCGTGAGCAGTGAGAGGAGATGATGGGAGGTGCGCCTCGGAAAACGAAACCCCCCCCCCCCCCTTCGGGAGAGTGCGGGCAGATGCTTACCGACGAGGAACGAGATTGGTTGCTGCGTGTCGAACGCACGCTCTCCGAGCTTCCCTTCCGATGACGATCACCGTCGGAGCGAGCTTGGAGGACCGGGCTGCGCCGCTCCGGCTCTCGTGCGATCGGGGTCGTGGTGGTGGTCGCCGACGGGACCCGTCCGTGTTCGGCCGAGCGTGCGTCGGCGCCGGTGAAGCTCCCCCGGCGAGGACCAAAGTCGGGGCTGTCGAGAGCGCTGCTGCTGCTGCGTCGTCTATACCGCTTGGCCGGCTCGCTGACCCGCGCCGCATAGACCTGAAGATCGTCGACGCTATGGGTTCGAAGCCGCGTGGGCCGATCGGTCAGGGTCAGCGAACCCGAGCTCCGCGCGTGGTGAAGCTGAGCCCGGACAGGCAATTGAGCCGGGGGCTGAGGCGGCAGAGGCGGTTGTTGCTTCTGCGGGCGCTGGTGGGGCAGCGGTGGCAGCGGCGGCTGCACCATCGTTGCATTGGTCGGCTGCAGAACAAGGTCGTACCGCTGCGTGGCCGGCTGGCCCGTAAAGGGGCTGGGGTTGTTGTTCTCCGATCGACGAGGATGTCGGCGGTAGCGCTCGGGGGATGGCCGAACCGCGCCAGCCGCGGGCGCCGGTGGAGACAAAGACATCGACGTGGTCGAGAGGTTCAGCGGGGAGAGTTGTCGGTTGGCCGAAGACAAGGACGGGTGTCGTGGGCCGGTCGAGATGGCCGAGTCGTCCTTCGACCGCGGGGTCAGTCCTCGGGAGGTGAATTCGGACTTGTTCGTCGCAGTCGTCGTTGTCGCCGCCGCCGCCGACATCGACGGCATCGAGGAAGGGGAAGGCAGCGCCATCGCCGTGCCGTCACCACCACCATTGCCGTCATGATCTAGCCGACCCAATGCGATGCCAGGCGCCGAGAAGGTCCGGTTTTCCTGCCTCAGGTGCGGCATATGCTGTCCATGCATCGAGCCCGCAGCGGTACTAACACCGGTCGGCGTTCTCGCCGGCTGGCTGGCGGCGGCGACGTAGGAGGTGACCGGCGTCGGCGCTACCTGGCCGCGGTAGGGTCCGTAGCTGGACACGGGAACGGCCGCTCCATACACGGAGCGAGAGGTCGAGGTCGCCGACGATCGCGGTGTGTGCTGCGAATGCGACGGTATAGCGGGCCCGACCGGGAAGGTCCCGGGGGTCGGCAGCAGACTCACCGTGGTCGTCTGCTGCGGGAAGGATTGGACGAGGGCAGCCATGTTGGTGGTCGGACAAGCGCTCGGGGCAGATAGCTTCGGCCGAGACCAAGATGACCTTCAACCAAAGGCTTGGAGGAGTAGGAGACGCTATCAGATGCGCATTCGTTATCTCTCTCGCTCTATTCTCCTTCCTATTCTCCCGTCGTCTCTCGGTCACTCCCGGTCTCGAAGAATTCGAAGGAGCGTAGGTGCAACCGGTCAGGTCTAGATTCGGTAGCAGGGCAAATGTCAGCAGCTGCCGGTGGCGCGGTAGGGTCATCACCGTCATGGTCGTGGTGCCTCTCGATGCTCCCGCCAAAGAGACCCCTGCCGCAACCTGCCGTCGAGCGGGCCACACGAGATCCTCCTGCGAATGAGGTGCGGCCAAGGTCATGACGACGGACAGGCAGGACAGGCATCAAGGTGGCCTCAGACTCGATGACGAGGCCAGCCGAGCGAGCGAACATACCATCTTGCGGCGCGTCCCCTCGAGCCCAACAGCGCCGATATGGATTGGAGGGGACAGTGGGCAGGCTAGTCCGGCATGGATTCCGAGGCGGGGAAGCAAGAGACGAAAAGAGCTCCTACTGACACGGCTTTGATCACCTTGGCGAAATGAGCGTAAGGACAAGAAGATCGAAGCCGGTAGACCGAATGAGTGAACGAGTGGCTGTATGCACGATCAATGAGCGTGGGCGTCTCCCGTCTGAGCGTCTGTCAGGCTGCTGTCGTCGTCGTCGTCGTCGTCGTCGTCGTCGTAGTCGTCGTGCAGCAAGATGACGGTGAGGTCGGCTGGCGTTGTCCAGCACACCGAACAAGGCCGAGCAAAGAAACGCCGCCTGGGGCTGGTCGTCCGAGAGACGAGTCGAGATGGAATGTGCTCGTCGCTGTCCCTTTGTGGCGTACTGCAACTCGCCCAAGGAGACGAGGACGAGAAATTCCAGTGCCGATGCCGGCCAAACACGATCGAAAGGAAAGAACACGAGAAGACGAGCGAAAAGAAAGCCTGCAAAGGAAAGGAAAGGAAAGCAGAAACGGCGGATGCAAATCCTCCCACGAGAAAGGCGGCAGCGGCGGCGGTGGCGATGGGAGTCGGTTGACGACGTCGTCCGGGGAGGAGGACGAGGACGGCCGTTGAGGGAAAAGAGAGAACCGGAGGAAAAGGAGGCGGAGGCGGAGGCGGAGAGGAGGAAGGACGAGATTAGAGGACGACGGCCAAAGAAGGTTGGGCCGAGTGGATGTTTAAAGTTGGAGGACGAAAGAGGAAGAGAAGAGAAGAGAGACAGAGAGAGAGAGAGCTACGAGGTGTTGTGGGAAAGGGGAAGGATGATTTTTGAAAGGTGGGGGGTTGACGGGCGAGAGGGTCAATTGTCCTAGCTCGGCGCTGCTGCTGCTGCTGCTGCTGCTGTCGAGCCATTGGGGAGAGAAGAGGCTTCGCTTAGCGAGCTCTGCGGGATGGGGGGCCAACACGAAGGAATGAGAGGGCGAAAATAAACACGGACGAGAAACGTAAAGGAAATAAATAAAATAAAATAGGACTTTTCGTTGGTGCAGATCTCCAAGTCGCCGGGCGACGTTTACAAAACTTCGGACAAGGCGGAAATGAAGGAATTGCCAAGCAAGGACTTCTGACGACGGTGTCCCTGACTTGGTACGGGACGCACGAAGATACAGTGTCACGACACAAGTCTGCGTACACCGGTACAACCGATCAGCTGCTATCTTCTCAAGTAATGCGACAGAAACAGAGTTACAGTGGCAGCAGCAAGCGACGATGTATTGATCCTCCGTACTAACCCGAGGTAGACTATGTATGAAGGTGTACGCAGACTTGTGTCGTGCCACTGTACGTGGATCGCAGCGGGCTTACAAAAGTCCACGGCTCCCTCGATACACCGGTCGATCGATCAACGGATTAATACTGTATGCAGCGACCAGAACCACGATATAGTACGTATTACCACATGTTACGTACACGACCCGGCAGCCACTTGATATTCTGCATCATCACCGTTGCTGTTTCCAGCTCGGAGATCTTCAACTCCGTCGCACTTCACGAGCGACAAAGTCTTCGACCGGGCCGTAAGTTACCGACGTTTGACTACATGCCGTAACGCCGCTAGGGATAGGGGGAGCAGCGGGCTCGCGATCCAGCCAGACTCGAGCGGGAAAAGACGATTCGAGGGCGGCGTGGGCGGGAACTGGCGCGAATTCTTTCGGAGTTCGGTACTTCGTACATCCGCGTCGACCACGTATGTCTAGGTCGATGGAATTGGGATCCCGCACGTAATGTACGTTACCTACAGCACGGACGGATGTTCGGTCCTTGAGAATTCAGCAGTTGGACGCCGTTGATCCCCGGATCGGAAAGAAGAGAGCAGCTGATCTTCACCTCTCGACATCAAGTGCCAGTGCAGTCTGGTAGGCAGCATATCCACTACGGAGGCTGCTCGCCCAGATCAAAATTTCTTTTGTATGCGCACGATCGCGCACGTACGAAGGTGCATAAAGAGCATCTGTTTTGATGAAGTCGCGATACGTATCGCATACAGGGAAAGACGTAGATGAATTTGAGATGTGATTGACCAGATCTCGAAGACGGTCATCGACATGGTGGAACCCATTACTTGTCAAGCACGCAGAGATCCGCAAAGATGGTGAGTATTTCTGAGAAAGTCGTGAGAACCGTCGACGAGCATCGTGCCAAAGGTACCTCGACCCTATGACTAATCAGCCGGCGGCCCGCCCGCTGTACCGTACAGTACGGGCCCAGAGAGGCAACCACGATGGCACCGCGGGGTGATCGGTCTCGTGACCTTCTGCGGCCGCGCAGAACGCCAGGGCTACCTCGAGGCATCGACGGCATCGTTCGACCTCGCCGGCGACGAGGACTCGGAACACTGCACGCTGATGGGCCACCAGGCGATCGTTGCTGGTGAGGACACCCTGATGGAGACTCCAGGGCTCTGAGCAGCTTCCACCTACGCTAGCAACTCGCAATGGTGAGACTACGCACTTGCTGCAATCCGCACTTTGGCATGCTGGTACGTACGTACGTACGTACCGTTCAAGTACCGATAGTAGTAGTACCTTTACCAACTACTACTACGACTTCATGAGCTCTCGTACCTTACCGTGCTTGCTTGGCCAGTGCTCAAGCACGGAATGAGGGGTCGAGTTTGAAGGGGAGCAAGGCGAAATCAGACGCATCCAAGCGAGAGGTTGCATCAGCATCGATGCAGCCATCGTCGTATTCAGGCTGGAGGGAAACGCACGACCATATTCTGACGCATCTTGCAACACCGCCGCAGACGCCAGCAATAATATAGCCTCCGTTTATCGTCTCGGATGCATACAGGACGCTATAGACGATGATTGAACCGACCCGAACCAAGAGCTGGGGACTCTGGGCTGGAAAGTGCGAAATACATCGATCTTGACATCGTCTCGAAGAACGTCTAGAGACTGCTCGTACGGCATCGTGTGAGTGCTCTTCGATTCGGACGTGGTCGACCGTTCACAAAGGTCCTAAAGGGTTTCCGTGCGATCCGTCGCCTTGCCGTACACGCCCCTGTCAGTTCTTGCAGCTTGGCGTCGAGGACGATCCCGGCGCACGATTAGTCGTCGAGCGACGCCGACACGGCCGCCTCTGCGTCCGAGCGGTTAAAGCGTCGAAAAAGACGACCAATCGAAGCCAGGGCCAGGTCTGCCGTCCCATCTCCTGCGGGGTTCGGCCGGACGGGGGGGGGGGGGGACGAAAGAGAGAAAGACAGCTTGCGTCGAAGGCGCCGAGCCTCCTTCACTCTTTGGCATCGTGCTGCTTGATACGTACGAGTACGTAGCTCGACTACAGTCGTGCCAAGTCTCGACGATGGTGTGAGTGTGGGCCCAGAGTTCTCCTATCAGGGCCGCGGCGTCGAGCCCTTATCAGTCTGCAGCCCCCCCGCGCGCACTTGGCGCCCTTGGCGGGGTCCTGCTGTCCGCCTGACCTGACCTTCACAGTACGTACGGTACGCTACGGAGCAGCTCCGGCAGGAGGTGGTTTGCGGTTCCTGCTGAATCGCGTCCCTTGGTTGGTGCAGCAGGACCGCTGGAGATCGTCCAGCCTCCGGGACCAAGAGACTTCCAGTTTCAATTACGCTAGGATGACGACGAAGGTGGGGGCTGACGCCGAGCCAGACGACGGCCGAGGACGGCGTGGGCCGGTCCCAGGACGCTACTGTACCGTGGCTTGACGAGGCACCACACACGAACCCCCAAGGGACTGACTAAATCGCGCATGATCCGCCCAGCCCGACAACTCGGTGTACATGTGCGTGATGTACGGAGGTACGGTACAGTGGCAACCGGCAGGGACGACGTTGTCGGCGACGAGCCAGCTAATCACCGTACAGAAGCTCTTCGACGGGCACGAGGGGGTGTCCTGTTTGCTCACATTGCTAGCTCAACCGAGATGCGGTCCGATAGAGGATTGGCGCGCCACAACTCGAGATCTCCGCCTTCGAGTCTGACCAGGAGATACGTACATACTTACGTACTTTGCCTCGTACGGTCTTAAGGCGCGGCAAACGGGGGACCACTCGACTGGAGATGTCTGAAACCCGCTTGGGAAGGCCTGGACGACTGCCTCGGCCATGTCTCTCGCAGGACGGTGCGCAGACGAATGTGTCGTCCGGTCACGGGGGACGAGCGCAGCACATGGGAATGCTTCATGTCACGTCACGGCATTTCGGAAGGGCCAAAGTCCAGACGCCGGTCGACGGGGCCAATTTCGGCTCGGACGTATCCTGGATCCATTCCCCCCACCGCGGAAGAGACGGCTGAGTCGGTCGGTTGTTGTCGTCGGCGGCGCTTCCATTCCCACTAGAGCAACTTCGGTGGAGGTCAAGCGACGGCCCAAGTCCGATTGGGGGAGAAGGGATCCCGTTCCGCCAGATACCCGACCGTCGATATAATTAATTACGAACGCCATGAAAACGGTACGGTACGTACGTACGAAGTACCGTGCGCCTCGACCGCCGTCGTACTCGGCCTCCGTCCAGGTTCCGGCCCCGGGCGGCTCTGAAAGCCTCCTTCAATGTCCTCGGCTTATCTAGCGTGGCAGGGGGGCAACGCGCGTCGGCGAAGGATCTTGACCGGATCGGTTACGTGCAGATTGTGAGATTTCTCCCCGGCGAGTGGACTGACGCGACAGGCCAAGACCCAACCTTAAAAGGTCGCACCAAATCCCAAGACGGAAAGGACTGCTCCTGGCCAAACCCCACTCAGGAATGCTGCGAGTACAGTACGTATGCGAGCATCCCGAGACGGCGCCGTCGACGGAACACATCACCGCTTTGGCGGGCGAGGGCTTCGAAGCAGCCGTTCAGAGACCGTGCTCCTCGTGCACGACCTTCCTCACGAGGAGGCCCGTACACTATCTCATGCCTCTGCGCGGCTTACCCGTCCACCGACAGAGGACATGACTTTCCGGCTTTTACGACGACCCATGTCCGCATCGCGAACATGGATAGCCATACCTGCGGTGCAGGAAGACGCCACGGGGTCCTCCGAGCCCGAGGATCGGTCAAGGGGATCAAGGACCACGATTCTGTCGCCGTGCAGCTTATCGGGTGTTTTCCTGCGGCAAGACTCAGGAAGGGTCGCACCGCAGGCTGCGTTTGATTGTGGATATGAGCCACCGACTGCAGTACGTATGTACTCTCTACTGCTGCTGCTGCTGCTGCTGCTGCTGCTGCTGCTGCTGCTGCACGCCAGGTGTAACCACCATCTGCAGCACCACGCTTGTACGGTCATATGCTCCCGTTCCAGATCGAGGATACAGATACGTGGCCGAGGTTTGTCACCGGAGCGGGTAACTGTCACTCTGAAAACATGGAACGGTCCTCTCAATGGAATATCGATGGTGCTACGGACGTACCGCTATAGCACAAACCGGACATGTCAAATGCGCCATCGGACACGAAGGCCGCAGATGGTCCATCCTTCTCGCTCCGCTGCATGTATCGCGCCGTCAAACGGAAGACCTCCTCGACGGACGCGGGGCTCTCATCCCCTGCCCAGTAGGCCGCAGATGCATAGGGGCCAAGCATGCTTCACTCGTCCAACCTGCTCCGAGCACCTCCCCGCCCCCATGCCAAAGGTGACGGAGATCCGTTTCATCTCATATATCCTACTTTCATGCTGTGCTCTCGACTACGTGGCAGAGCCGGTCATCTCGTCCGAAGCGTTGGATCGCTCCAGTATCTCAGGACTGGTCCGAAACCTGGATCAACCCAGCTTTGGGAGCTCGGAATGATGTCGGTGATATCGTCTGATCACCCGACGGTGTTCTTCTACCGAGAACAGTCCATTCGCTGCAGATGTTACACCCCGTACGAGGCACAGCGGTTTTCTTTTCCAGCATCGACGGGTGTCTTTCTCCGCGACCCTGCAACTTCCCCGACGGTTTCCACTCAGCAGCGGACATGTGAAGGTGCTCTCTGAGCTGGCAGGCGCCAGAAACCTACAGCCGGCACTGAATTCTCGACATGGTACTTGGAAGCACAAGCAGATACACTCATCCGAATTCTTGTGCGCCACCGTCGTTCGACAGCGGCAGACCGCTGCGGTCATCCATCCACGCGGAAGTCAATTGTCACGGCAGCCAGGGCTGCTCCGGCCGAGCCTCCGTACCCAAGTTCGGTACCTTACCTAGATGTCACAGCATTTCTCGAGTCTTCCACGTTCCCCGGATGACCAAGCCAATCTCCTTCCCTTACGGACTCGACACCTTGGTCGCTACAGCACAGAAGCTATACCATCAGATGACCTGCTTCACATCCAGAACTACTCCATATTTTTCCCCCAAACCATCGGCCCACTTTCTGTCATGTCACGCAAGAAGAAGCACTAGTGTTTCCATCTTGTTTTAGTTTCAAGAGCTATGCAGTTCTATTTTTACTTGCTCTAGTGGGTGGGTGGGGGAGCTTTCATAGACATGGAAACGGTTCCGTCTTCTCATCACTCTTGACTTATATATAGTGACTGGTACACGCATCGATCTTCAATATCTTGACAAGGTCCAGGTGCTGTACAAGTAACGTCATGTCAACACACCACATCCTTCAGAGGTCTCCGGAGCAAGCCCAACAGCTACCGGGGAAGCTCTCGGGGCCTGACTGCGTGGTTCCCACGGCAAGGGATCTTCCGCCAGACTGTCCGGGGCCCTTGAGCGGCTTGGACGTGGCTCCCGAGCGACCGCCTTTATCTCCGTCTGTGGTAGGTCGCGCGGGTCGGTAGTGCCGGTGTTGCAGCAACAGTTTCTTCCATTCTTTGCAGCCCTGGCAAGCGTTCGATGAGGTTGCAGCACGCCTTGGCCTTGCTGCTACTCTTGGAACAGAGATCGGAATCTACTATACCGTGCTATACGGTACGTAAATGTACTACACTGTTCGGCAAGAAGCCAGCCAGGGAAGAGCCAAGTTCGAGATCTGCATCGATCCTGTTTGGTACAATACCTGAGAACAGTAGATGTACTCGGAGTCGTCTTTGACGCTGGACTAGATAGCTACGGTGGCGGCGACAAACATGTCATCATCACGGAACGCTGTACGCGTAATTGCACGGCTTCAACACCCGCTGTTCGATGCCACCATCGACAATCCAGTCGTACCGCTCAGGCCTCTTCCCTGTCACGCCTCTCTTTCAAAAAAAAGCGAACTTGCGCGAGTGAAAAGCCGCAACCATGGCGGAAACTGTCCGACACCTTCAGAGCTGTCAAGGCGCAAGATGAAAGAGGTTCTGACGCGAATCTACGACAAGAAGATCATCGGATCTACTGGCGATCTACTAGAAGCAAGCTACTCAAGAGACAGTGGCTTGCACGGATCGGAATGCTTTTGAGAAGCAGCGTCGATTGCTGTCCAGCGTATCCAAGTCCTGTTGTCCACCGCGGTGCTGGCATCAGTCTTTTGTAGGCGACGCCAGATATGTACGGCTCCCTGCCAACGGCCTCACGCATCTTCCAGAGGCCCGTTGAAACTTTCCCAATCGTCCAGCAGAGGCCAGACGATCTTCCTGGAAACCTCCATCTGGAAATCCTCGTTGCCGAAGTTCCACTCCTCGAAATCGAACGGGCAGTCAAGACATCGTCGCACGACGTTCTCGTATCGGCCCCCATATTCATACTTGATCTCCTTCCGTACTCTTTTCGCAGTGTTGAAGTTGGTCAGCAACTCGTTGTCCTCCTGATCCTTAAGCTCTCGAAGCTCTTCCAACCTCTTTCCAAAGCTCAACTCTGTCAGAACGAGACCGAAAGCACACAAGACCGTGCTACGAATCGCGTGTCCCTGCGACCACATTGAGGGCAGAGTGTCTGCTCCAGCGCAGACGTTATCCATAACACAGACTCTGCGGGAGAGGTATGGTTGGATGCGGTTACCTCTCGCTGCAATGCCCGCCCTGGGCCAAGCAACAAGGATGTCTCGACTGCAGAAATGTTGGTTTATCCAGGAACCATCCAACTGAAGGATGTTGGAAGCAAGAGCCGCAGCAATGAAGAGACGACCGCCATGACTGAGTATTTCACTCTGATGCGTAGCACGGTTTTGTGTTTGAACCCGAGCCTGGAACAGTTGTTCCAAAGAGCATGTGGCAAAATCTGGTGAAACGGGGTTGTTTGAAATGAAAAGGTCGTATCGATGAGTTTGAGTGCTGTCGTCAAGGAGGTAAGTGACACATTTGTGAGGGGTGCCATCTCTGATCGCCTCTATCTCATGTAGAGTTTGGCAGAGGTCAACCACGGGAGCGGAGAGTCGCGTCTCTGCTAGCGGTGGGTCGCGGACGGAAAGGTCATCGTCATCAGATGCAAACCTCACTGACTTCCGAGGCTTTTTGCACGAGTTTCTCGGCTGTGGAGACTTTATGCTTTCAGTATGGATGCTTGGAAGAGCTTCGGGTTTTCATTGTTTCATCAACTAGTAGAGTTATCCTTACCGGTAACACGCTTGGTGTCGACGATGGTAATTCCGTTGACGAGATTAGAATCTCCTGCCGCACCCAAGGAGACGTTGGGTGACTGGTTGGGGGGTTCGGATCGGAAGCATTTGAACAGAACAAGATGTGAAATCCAAGCCTGGCCTGTGTCTCGCGCGAGTCTGGAAGGTGAGGATCCAATCGAAGATTTGCCACATGGCTCTGCCGACAATGACACTTCCACAGCTCATCGCCAAGGATGAAGTGGCAGAGTTTTTTGGCTAGCTGGCGAGACTTGTCGATCTCGCTCGTGTGATTCCAGATCTTAGGTTGCTTGCGCGTGACCTCGAGGCCATGACTTTGAGGAGTGAGCTGTTCAAGATCTTTGTTGGCCCGTTCGATACCACTGATCCATCTCTCATACTCGTTCTTTAGAAGGAAGAGCTTGGCCCGCTGAATTGTATCTTTCCAAGTCGACTATTGTCAGAGAGTCAATTAGTCGAAGTACCTCGTACTAGTGCCGGTACATAATACTCGTGATCTAGAACCGAAATAAGTGGATCATGCCTTCCCGTACTGGTCTTTAGCAACCATCTGTTACGACCCAGGGGATGGGAGCCACTCATTTATAGGCAATCAGGCCGCGGGCCAGGCAAGAGGACACCATGGAAGTCAAGTGACCAACCAACAAGGGGTCACGTGACTGTCGAGACACACACGGGAGTCTCGACGCAGCATGCATGAAGCATCGAGACAATCTCACCAGTCTCGATGCAGGGTGCATGAAGCATCGAGACAATCTCACCAGTCTCGACACAGGATGCATGAAGCATCGAGACAATCTCACCAGTCTCGACGCAGGGTGCATAACATGGTGGGACTGTCGAGACAATCTCACCCGTCTCGACGTCGAGACTGTCGAGACAATCTCGATCGTCTCGACAGGCCAGCACTATATAGTCTGGCGATAGTTCCCTTATGGAACAATCACCTTCAACTCATGTTGTGATCCAGACAACTAGATCTACTTCAATACAATCCTTTGTACGAAGCCGTTGATCAGGTGTCACCACCACCACGTTCCACCAAACCCCTTCGCGCTCCTTGACACTCCTCTCCTGCGAGAACCAACCCACCTTCCACCTCTCGCCCTAATCCTATACTCGGATAGGACAGTACGGTACAGACCGCAACACTTTGAAGACCCTCAAGGATGAGTACCTCAGGAGCAACCAACCCCAACTTCCCAGATGGAAAGATTAGCGTCGCCAAGCTAGACCTGTTCTACGGCGAAAGAAACAAGGTTGACGACTGGCTCATGCAACTCCAAGTCTACTTTCAATTCCAACCAGAGACGAAGCTGCCTAAGGAAAAGTGGCCCCTCTTTGCAACCACTTACATGAGAGGTAATGCTTATTGATGGATCAAGCCCTACGTCAACAAACATCTCTCAGGAAACGGAGACCACGACGGCACAACAGAATGGATGACGAAATAGACGTGATTCAAGGACAAGATCAAAAGAATCCTTGGACTATCTAACGAAGACAAAGTGGCTATACGAATAATCCAGCACATCAAACAACGACACTCAGCCGCAGAGTACACCACGCAGTTCAAACAATACTCAGTACTGACTGACTGGGATGACAACGCCCTGATGGTCACGTACCGACGTGGACTCAAGGAAAACATGAAGGATGAAATCACCTTCGACGGACGAGCGGTCGACACACTGGATGAACTCATCGCACAAGCAATCAACATCGATGACAAACTATTCGAGCGAGCGATAGAGAAACGCCACGACAGAGGATACAGCCGCCCCGCATAGCATGTGAGCAACCACTACAAGCCACCTAACAAGGCACCACCACATGATCTATATGGCTATGCACCCATGGAACTGGATGCAGTCCACCACAAGGGAAGGTTCACGAAGGGAAGGAACAACAAAAAGGGGAAAGCACTGAAGTGCTATGCCTGTGGCAAGCTAGGCCACATGGCGAAAGACTGTTGTTCAAAGAACAAGGTGCACCGACAGCAACTTAATACGCTCGACGGAGACTGGAATGTCATCGAGCCAGAGGACCCACCAGGAGAGGCTCAGCTATCCCTTGAACAATGGGACAACTACGATCAGACATTGGAAGTAGCCCACCAACTGGCAACATCAGGAGGCAAGGACCTACCAGAACTGACAGGTCAGGACAAGAGACAGGAGCCCTTAACTACCTCTGATGGGGACCGAGACGAACCCGCGTCTATCAAAGAAGAAATACCACGAGGAAGCTATGCTTACAGCATGGACCCACGAAATCTACAGCATGGCGAACTACAGTGGAGGTTTTGCACGAAGCACTACTGCACCTACCACGAACAATTACGAAGGTACGGAGGACATTCACCCTACCACGCCATCTGCCACAAGCATTGGGTCAATTGCGAGAAGGATGCGTGTGAGATCCATCTTTGGGACAAACGCCAACACACTGCATTCCCCGGGCACACACATGATTGGCACAAACACCTCATGTTTCTACAGCAAGGCAACAACCACAACTGCTACGTCAACAATTGGCAGTACTGCCTCAAGCCTGGATGTGACAAGCATCAGCAAGACAAATTCATGAACAGATTTCTCAGGACTGATGGGAATGGCTGGACCTATTGCCCAGTCAGTGGAAAGACACTTCAATCGGGAAAAGACTGAACTCCCTTGTCAAGGGGTGATATCGGGAGCTCAACAACATGACCCCTAGCAACGCAAAGCACCTGCGATTGCCTGTGTCACTATACGCCAACACGCCAGTACGGACATACGCACTTGTTGACTCTGGAGCCAGTGGAAACTACATTTCAAGACAACTTTACGACACTCTCAGCACTGGAAGGAGACGCAAGCAGCAGCCCTATCAGCTCGCAATGGCAAATGGACAGACAGAGCTAGTCTGCCATGAGACACAGCCAATGGAAATAGTTACCAGACACCATGCTGAAAGGATCCACCTTGATATTGTTGAGTTGGCCACTCAGGATATCTATTTGGGGATGCCTTGGCTAAAGAAGCACAACCCAGTTGTTAACTGGAAGACAGGAGTACTCACGTTTAGGAACTGCACTAACAACGCAGCTCGGACCTGTTACCAGCCGCAGAAGGCGTGGACAGATGAGGGAAGGAGTCCTCAGTGGAACCTCACTGACAGAAAGGACGACTCTCAAGAGAAGAGGTCTGCCTTGACAGGCACACCCCGGAACCAGGTGGCCAAACAGTCAGAGATGAAGAGAGAGGAAGTTGTTAACCCTCTGGAGATCCCTGAAGAGTACTGACCTGGGTATAATAACCTCTTTCAGGAAGAGACAACGACAGCAGTGTTGCCTAAGCACCAACCTTGGGATCATGAGATCAAGTTGCAACCAGGGACGGAGCCAGGATTTGGACCAATTTACCAGTTATCAGAGAAAGAGCTCCAAGTACTTCGCGAGTACCTGGAGGAAAACCTGAAAAAGGGTTTCATTCGAGAATCTCAATCGCCAGCAGGATACCCGATACTATTTGCACCAAAGAAAGACGGAAGTCTTCAACTTTGTGTGGATTACAGGAAACTCAACGACATTACCATCAAGAACTGATATCCGTTGCCAAATGCGAACAAATTGTGAGACAGGATCAGCCAAGCTACAATCTTTACCAAGCTGGACTTGAAAGGAGCATACAACCTGATACGCATGAAAGGAGGAGAAGAATGGAAGACAGTCTTCAGAACCCGATACAGACACTATGAGTATCTGGTTATGCTATTCAGACTTACAAACGCACCAGCAACATGTCAAGCATTGATCAACAACGTCATCAGAGCACACCTGGACCAAACAGCTATCACCTACCTGGACGACATTCTTGTCTACTCGAACACGCAACAAGAACATACCAAACATGTGAAGGATGTTCTACGATGCCTACAAGAGGCAGGGCTCAAGCTCAACCCAAAGAAATACAAGTTCAACAAACCGGAAGTTGAATTCCTCGGATACATCATAGGGATCGAAGGGATCAAGATTGACCCTGAGAAAATCAAAGCAATTCAGCAATGGCTAACACTGACATCAGTTAAGGAAGTACAAGCCTTCCTAGGATTTGCCAACTTCAACTGACAGTTCATCAAGAACTACTCACAGATGGCAACACCACTGACGGAACTCACGAAGAAGGATGTGGAGTACTGGTGGACGGAGAGACAACAAAAAGCATTCCAACAGCTCAAGGACGCTTGCGCCAAGGAACCAGTTCTCCTCAACTTTAAGACAGGCCACCCGACACGAATCAAGACGGACGCTTCAGATCAGGCAGTGAGAGCATGTCTATGCCAACAGGCAGACGGCAAGTGGTACCCAGTTGCCTACTACTCACGAAAAATGACGCAAGCGGAACAGAACTATGATATCCACGATAAAGAGCTACTGGCAGTCGTCAACACACTCGAACACTGGAGAGTGTACGCGGAAAGCAGTTCTGAACTCACTATTCTCACAGACCACAAGAATCTGACAACATTCACGACAACCAAGAAGCTGAACAGACAGCAAGTCAGATAGGCTGAACTCCTAGGGCAACACAAGTTCAAGATCTTGTACACCCCTGGACGAGACAATGGGAGAGCAGACGCACTAAGCCGACGAAAAGACTACATGGAAGATGATGAACGCCAAGGAACAATCTTACGGCAGGACCAGCAAGGAAACCTGGTGCCTCAGCCACAGATCAACAAGCTCACGGCAGAAGACACTGAAGAACTAATAAGGAACTACCACGACAATCCAGCACATGGTCACCCAGGAATCTCTAAGACCACAGACCTTATCCAACAGGCAGGGAACAATGTCATTAACCTCTGACAACATGTCACAAACTACATCAGCAAGTGTCTACTATGCCAGAAAAACAAACATGGAAGACATAAGCCATACGGAGAAGGACACCCGAACATGATACCGAGAGGCCTGTGGGAAGATGTGTCAATGGACTTCATCACAAAGCTACCCAAGTCCAAAGACCCAGTCACAGGAATCACCTACGACTTGATTATGGTGATAGTGGACAGATTCACAAAATATCTAATAGCGGTACTATTCAAGGAGACCCACACAGCAGAACAGTTGGGACACCTCTTACTGGACAGATTGGTCAGAGACCACGGAGTTCCGATCATGATCATTACAGACAGAGACAAACTCTTCACATCCAACTACTGGAAGACAATCAGTGCAGCCATGGGAACAAAACCCAAAATGTCTACAGCCTATCACCCATGAACTGACGGCCAGACGGAGTGAGCGAACCAAGTCCTGGAGACTTACTTACAGCATTACATCAACAAGACCCACAGCAATTGGGTACAGTTATTACCGGTGGCACAGCTGGCAATCAACCAGCACAGATCAGACTCAACAAAGGAATCACTATTTTTTGCCAATTTTGGACAACATGCGAACATCAGGATGCCAAGCAGAGCTTCACCAAACGTGGAGAAAGCACTCCAACACGACAAGCTCCTACGACAAACGCACACGATGATGAGGCACTACCTTCAAGAGACCTCAGAAAGAATGCAACGTCAAATGGACAAGAAATCAAAAATGGCACCTCAGCTAAAGAAGGGGGATAAAGTCTACCTCCTCACAAGAAATTGGAGAACGAAGAAACCAAGAACAAAGAAACTGGACTATGTTAAGGTCGGACCATTTTCAGTCAAAGAAAAAACTGGACCAGTCAACGTCAGACTGCGACTACCGAGAGACGCTCGGGTACACCCAAACTTTCACATCTCAATGATCGAATTAGCCGACCAGAGCACACCCTTGCAGGAAACATTTCATTACCAACCAGAGGAAGAACAGGAATTCGAGGCCGAACAGATCCTGAAGAGAAAAGGTCAGCGATACCTTGTCAAGTGGAAAAACTACCCAGACTCGGAAAATACCTGGGAGCCACTCAGGAACCTTGTGAACTGCCAGCTCCTCCTGCAGCAGTTCCGGCAGAAGCAGGACCGAACAGCTCAGCCTGCAGCGCGGACGCGTCAATGACTGTCGCCGACAAGTCTTCACCATCTGCCTCCATTTCAGCAACAAGGCACTGGAGCTTCTTCTTTGCTCGACCCTCAGCACCCTCAAGAATCTTTCGCTTTCGGGACACACGAGCCTGCAGCTTGGCAAGCTGCTCAACAAGAGCATCCCGCTTGGCCTCATCAACAGCCAAATCCTCGCGAAGGTTATCCCGAGTCATGTTCAGTGACTCCCAAGAAAGTGACACACAGGACTTCCCACGACGAGTGCATTCAGCGCACTTCAACTTATTGTTGTTGTCAGACATTCGGAAGCAAGGCTTGTGGTTCAAAACACAGAAGTCACACAGAGCAAGCGACATGAAGTTATGATCACGGATCTGGGCTGCCAGTTGGTTTCAGTAAGTAAAGGCACGTGATTTTGCAGACATACTCAAGAATTCATCAGGACGATGAATGAAGGAGAGGAGGGTAGTGTTACAACCCAGGGGATAGGAGCCACTTATTTATAGGCAATCAGGCCGCGGGCCAGGCAAGAGGACACCATGGAAGTCAAGTGACCAACCAACAAGGGGTCACGTGACTGTCGAGACACACGGGAGTCTCGACGCAGCATGCATGAAGCATCGAGACAATCTCACCAGTCTCGATGCAGGGTGCATGAAGCATCAAGACAATCTCACCAGTCTCAACGCAGGATGCATGAAGCATCAAGATAATCTCACCAGTCTCGACGCAGGGTGCATAACATGGTGGGACTGTCAAGACAATCTCACCCGTCTCGACGTCGAGACTGTCAAGACAATCTTGATCGTCTTGACAGGCCAGCACTATATAGTCCGGTGATAGTTCCCTTATGGAATGATTGTCTTCAACTTATGTTGTGATCCAGACAACTAGATCTACTTCAATACAATCCTTTGTACGAAGCTGTTGATCAGGTGTCACCACTACCATGTTCCACCAAACCCCTTCGCGCTCCTTGACACTCCTCTCCTGCGAGAACCAACCCACCTTCCACCTCTCGCCCTAATCCTATACTCGGATAGGACAGTACAGTACGGACCGCAACACCATCTTTTTCATCTCCTCCAAGTCTTCCCGTAGTCGTTCAACAATGCTCAGATATACACCACACGAGTGACCAAGACGAGCCCGTAGCCCAGCCTCATACTCAGGCTGCTCCCAGACGTGTGCTGGGTCTGCATCGAAGAGCTGCCTTAGCGCCTTGGTCGGGACGATTCTATATAGCAAGTTGTACAGCGTGTTGTGGTAGATCGTGCGCTGAGTTTCCAGCCGGAGCCCATAGCCTGCCAGTTCTCGCCGGTATCCGCGCAAGATCTGAATCGTTTCCAGGCCCTCCGGAAGCTTGTGAATGGCATTGACAACGATGGAAAAGCTAGCGACCGTCAGACCTACTACTTCAATGCCGGACATCATGGATGATTGGAAAAGCTCAATGATACTATCCAGCTCAGTCGGAGAAGGTGAAGGTGTGAAGGGAAAGATCATCAGAAGAAGGTGTTGAAGTTGGGCAATCTGCAACGTCATACCACGTGACTTACAGAAGGGTGCTAACCCTAGATTAGGAAGAAGAATGTCTTAGTACATTCTATTGAATTGATTGATTGATTGAATTCCTACACCGTTCTAGCTCTAGTGTATCTAGGCTATGCCGGGTCAACTATAAAATCAGGCTAGGAAAACTCCAACAAGTAAAAAAACCTCTCCCTGCAGCACCTAAGGCAGTGCTATCCTATCAAGTAATCTGTGAAACATGGGGGTGACTGGCTAGTAGCCAGTTTCCAGCTGCTCCTGAGCCCAGGAGAACTGCGGAAGGACACCGTGGTGTAGGATCCACAAGGTGAGGGTGGCAGTGGGCTGTGGGCATGATATCATCACCTGGTAGTCAGTAGTAGCCACTGCAGTGTATAAACTGTGGTGTACTCACTGCAGCTGTGGGCAGTCTAGGATAACATGCTTGGCAGTCTCCCACTATGCCCCACAGCTGCAGGCAGGTGTCAGGAAGCCAGGGACTCACCACTTGCAAAGAAAGGCAGCCAGTCTGACCTTACCTGTACATATCTGTGTTAAGATACTGCTCTACACTTTGGAGAGACCAGCTTGGAGCTGGAGAGTTGCCCAGTATAGCATCTTGTCCAGCTTCCAATTATCACCACCTCTGGAGTCTAGGTCAAGCAGTTGCACCTGCAGTTGGGGGCTCCTGTGGAGCTTGTGCCATCATTCCCAGCACTATTGTTCCAACAGCAGGTGGGCTTGCCAAACTGTCTGTGAGTGAGTGCCTGGGGGTGGGGTGGCTGCTGGGTGGCTGTCAGCCCACAGGGGCAGGCCAAGGCAGCTCTTGGTGGACTCCAGTGCCCACTGGGGTCAGAGAATTGATTTGGCCCAGTGGTGCCACACTTGGCCCAGTGAGATATAGACTTGACAGTGTCAGCCTGGGCACTGGGCAAGTTGGTGCTTAAGCTATTCACAGGCCTCCTGGATCTCCACCTGGACTCTGGAGACTTCCATCCAGGTGTGTGCCTGTAGTTGTAGCTGTGCCATGTGGGTCCAGAGTGGTGGGACTGCCACCTCACTCTCCAGTTGTTTCTGGCTGGTAGCTCTGAAGCCACTGGTGACTGCTCAGAGACAGTGCTGTTACTGTTATTCCAGAGCATCACTGATCCAGTGTTGGTGTACTGGTCTCAGGAGGCTATCCAACAGAGTCCACACTATTACTCTGTAAGTGATAACTGGGCACACCACTGTGTTGTAGACCAGTCTTGCTTTGTCAAAGGTGACTCCCCAGGTGAACTCTGTGATAGCAGAGAGAGCATAGCTCTGCTAAGTCACCTGTTCTGCTGTGTGCTTCATGTGAGGTTCCCAGCAGAGCTTCAAGTCCAGCACAATACCCAGTATGTGGAGGGTCAGCTGTGGAGTCTTGGTGATACTCTCCAGGCTGACTCCCACAGTCATGTTAAACCTCTTTGGTGATCAAGTCAGGTGCATTAGTTTGTACTTGTGTGGGGTGAAGGTGGCTCTGTAGTGGTGGGCCCAGATGATGCAGCTGTAATGTACATACTTGAGGACCCAGTAATTACTCTCTGTACTGCTGCCTACAACTAGAATGTTAACATTATCCACAAAGCTGATGGCCAACACTTTTCCAGTTTCTCAGGTGCAGAAATCCACCAGGTTTTTATTGAAGAATAGGAACAGGATTGGTGAGACTGGGAACTTCTGTGGTATGCCTGTGGCCACCTGGTGGATGTCACTTTGCCATCAGCCCAGGACCAGCAAGGTTCTGTGATCTGCCAAGAAGCTGGCTGTCCACTTGAGGAGTGCTGTCAGTACACAGTCTTGCTGGAGGATGTGCAGTAGCTGTTGGTGTGATACATTAGGGAAGACTGTAGCCATGTCCAGGCTGAGCAGTGTGGCCACCTTGTCATAGCCTTGACCCCATGCTATGTGGATCTGTTCTATCAGCAGCTCCAGGGCTGTGGTGGTGTTGTGTTGCCTGCAGTACCTGTGTTGTGTCTGGGGGAGCAGGTTGTAGTGTTTGGCAATGTAGTGGATTCTCTGAGTGACAATAGCTTCCAGTGCTTTCCCAAGAGTGTTGAGAAGGGTGATTGGGTGCCAGGCCTTCAGCTCTTTGTAGTCTGGTTTGGCTGGCTTGTGTAGGGTGATTGTTGTTACTGTGACAAGGCAATAGCAGAGCAGAACTCAAGCCTAACTGATTCAGTAACCTTGACCTGACTTGGCTTGAAACTTGAGACTTGGATTGCTGTACAAGACGAAAGACAAGGAAGGAAGAAAAAGAGGAAAGAAGAAGAGAAGAAGCTGGGGGAGCAGAAGAAGTTCTTATAGGCAGGGGATCAGGCAACAGTGGAGCAAACAGGTAACAGTGCAGATAGAACTTCCCGGCAAGGTGTGTGACTTGTGCCAGATATGCAACTGGGCCAGAACTGTGACATTACCTCTCTCCTTCACATGGCAAACTCCTGTGAGCTTCAGGCCACTTGTGGGTGTAGTTCTGTGGCTGTGGTTTCCTTGGGTATTTCTCATGGAAGTTGTAGATGGTGTCTTTGGTGTTATCAAGATGCTCAATAGACTCTTCAGTGGCATCTTCAATTGGCTATCCAGACTATTTGACTAGGTACTTGAACTTCTGTCAAGACATTGCTGGCTTGGAGTCAAAGATTTCTTCAACCTGGAACTCTTTATCTGTGTCTTGACCAATGACAGGGCCAGGGTGTTTATTTGATTGGCCAGGGATAGGATTAGCAGGTGTCAGATGTAGAAGGGAAACATGAAAGACAGGATGGATCTTAAGAGTGTGTGGAAGCTCCAGATAGCAGGCATAGCTTCTGATTATCTTCAACACCTTGAATAGTCCAATCCACTTGTTGTCAAGCTTTTTGCATGGGTGGTGTGTCCTGATGTTCTTGGTATTCAGCTGAACAAGATCTCCAGTTTGATAGGACAGTGATAGGACTTGATGTAAATTGGCAGTGTGAGCTTGAGCTTCCTGGGATAGTCAGAGTTCAGCTTGCAACTGTTCCAGAATCTTTGTTATTTCTCCAGAGATTTCCATAGCATCTTGGTTGCAGGCTTCACTTGTGGGTGTGATACTGAGCTGTGGATGGAACTCTTTGTTGGTAAAGAACAGTGACATGCCAGAGGAATCAGACTGGGAGTTGTTCTGCATGAACTCTGCCAGAGGAAGCTATTGGTCCCAGTCATCTTGGAGATAGTTGATATAGGATCTCAGGTAGTGTTCAAGCTCCTGATTCTCTTGTTCTGTCTGACTATCTGTCTCTGGGTGGTGTTCTGAGGATAGTTGTAGCATGATGTCAAGATAGGTACAGAGTGCTTTCCAGAATAAGCTGACAAACTGACTTCCTCTATCTGAGACAATACTTCTGGGTAAGCCATGGGTACAGACAACAAACTGGATGAACATCCAGACAAGATGCAAGGTTGTTATCTCAGCACATGACACAAAGTGGTGTTCTTTGGTAAGACAGTCAGTGATAACCCAGATGTGCTTGGCACCAGGGAAGCAGATATCTCTTGACTTAGGCAAGTTAGTAATAAAATCCATAGCCAGATCCTGCCAACATTGCTGAGGCACAGGAAGAGACAGCAGCTTTTCTTGGCAATCACAGGCAGGCTTTGCTCAAGAGTAGACATGATAATTTCTGATGTACTGCTGTATGATGTTCACTATCTTTGGCTAATAGTACCAGCAAGAAAGAAGATTGTAGGTCTTGGCAATCCCAGTGTGGCCAGCCATTGCTTGGTCATGGACTTCTTGGAACAGGTGTAGGTGTAGCTTATCATTCTCAGAGATCTAGAGTCAGTTCTTGTAGAAGGGACAGTTATTTTCCAAGCTGCAGTCTGAGAGAGATACTTCTTGACTGTGCCTGACACTATCCCTTAGCATCTGTGACACTGTTACTACTGGATCACCTTCAGTAAGGTTATTATAGACAGTTTGGATAATGTCTGAAAGAGGTGTAGCATCAGGTTTAGTGTCAACTAGTACAGCTTCTGAACATCTCAGGATCTGGATAGGCTTGACTTGAACCTCTGAATATGCAAGATTCTTGGGCTTGAGGATGACTTGCTCCATGAAATCTTGACAGAGATCACTGTCTGACAGGAGGTCTTGGGAACATCAAGTGAGGGCATTGGCCTTGCACTAACTGCCTGGACAGTAGCTGATCTTGAAATTAAAGTGTGACAAGAACTTGCTCCAACAGGCTTGACAGCAGGAAAGGCACTTTGACAACATGAAGTACTCCAAGTTCTTGTGATCAGAGATCACCTTGACAGGTTCTGGAGATTCTTGAAGCTCTGCTCACTATTCTTCAAAAACACAGACAATTACCAGCAACTCTTTGTTGTAGATCTTGTAGTTGTATTCTGCCAGCAGGTGGTGGTGTGACAAGAAGGCAACAGAGTGTAGAACTTCTTCATAGTCTGGCTGTGACAGGACAGCACCAGAGATATAGTCAGAAGTGTCAGTCTTAACAACACACTTCTTCTCCAGATCAAAGTGTTGTAGGATAGGTGCAGTGCTGAACACCTTCTTGATACTTTCAAACAAGTGCTGCTCTGGAGTTTCCTACTTGAAGGCAATATTCTTCTTGGTCAGAGCTGTGAGTGGGGATGCAAGCTTGGCAAAGTTTTTGATAAACCAGTGGTAGAAGTTTGCAAAGGCAATAAAGCTCTGTACTTCCTTGAGACTGGCAGAAGACTTCTACTTCTTGATAGTGTCAGTCTTGGCTAGGTCCATACTCACAGATCTGGGTTGGCTGTCTTCAGTAGCAGACTGAATGATAAAGCCAAGGTACTTGACTTGATGGACTTCAAAGTTGTACTTGGAGATGTCAACTTGCAGGCTTGCATCTTGTAGTCAACTGAGAACAAGCTTAACATACTTCCAGTGTTTCTTAAGTGTCTGACTGTAGACAAGGATGTTATCTATATAGGCAGTGCCAAAGACATCAAGGATGTCAGGTCCCAAAACATTATTGATGTAGTTCTGGAACATGCTTGGAGTATTGGCAAGACCAAAGGGCATGACAAGGTATTTGTAGAGGCCTGAGTGTGTGCAGAATACAGTCTTCTATTCTTCACCTTCCTTCATCTGGATACAGTTGAAGACACCAACAATGTCAAGCTTGGTGTACCACACAGCTTTGCAAAGCTAGTCTAACATCTTCTGGATCAGTGGTAGGGGGTAACAGTTCTTGATAGTGATAGTGTTGAGTGCTCTGTAGTCTACACAGAAACACAATCCACCTTCTGGCTTCTTGACAAAAAGGACTGGTGCAGCAGTAGGTGATGAAGATGCTTGAATAAAACTCTTGTTCAGGTTCTCTGTCAGGTACTTCTTGAGAACTTTGAGTTCTTCTCTGCTTATACTGTACAGAGGTCCAGAGGGTGCCTGAGTTCCTAGTTCTATCTTGATCTTGTGGTCAACTCCTGGGTGTAGAGAAGGAAGCTTGTCAGTGTTATCCTTGCTGAAGATGTCCAGGAACTTGTGGTACTGAGCAGGGAGAAGTGTGGCAGGATCCACACACTTCTTTGGCTTCAACACCTGCTCAATATCTCTCAGAGAAACACTGAACATCTGGTGATCTGGCTTGGCAGTAAGGAGAGAAAATATGGCAGCATTGATGGGGATTGGTGTGGTAGAAAAAGACTTGGGATCCTGAGAATTTCCAGCAGACATCTTAGCTTCAAGATCTAAAGAGATTGGATAGCTATTGTTTGACTTGAGGTATGTGGATCAGCAGTGATCTGACTTGAACATGATTAAGGTGTTTGTCCAATCAATGTGTGGCCTGTGCTTCTGGAGCCATGGCATCCCCAGAATCACATCATAGTGAAGGCCAGAAGACACAAAGAGAGAGACTTCTTCCTGGTGTATACTATGTGCTGTGGTCATGATTGTCTTGGTGAGATGTGTAGTTTGTGATGTCTTACCATCAAACAATTATAATGTGTGTGGGTAGGGGAGAGGTTCTTGGTGAAGAGATTACACAAAGAAAGCACTAATACAGCCAAATACTGAACAGCCAGAGTCAATAAGAGTATTACACTTGAATTTCCTATCTAGGATACAAGGAAGAAACAAGCACTTACTGTCTAATTACTGGTCTGGAGACAGATAGCCAACATGGAGATTCTTTTCATGTCCTTGGGCATGATGATGACTAAGGACTACTTGTTTTCCGACTCTGGAGTAGTCTCAACAGTGGTAGACTTGGTGGTGGCTGTAGTGGTGGTAACAACAGGCATGCTTTTCACTAGACAGAAGATTGAGACATGACCTTGGTTCCCATAGTAGAAGTAGAGACTTTTGCTTCAGTAATGTTCTTGCTCTTCTGGTGTCAGCTTAGAGTGGCTGAGATCCATGGTAGGACTTGGTGGCTGTGGTGTGAAGACTGGCTTGATGAACCCTGGACGCAGAACTGAAGCTCCTGACTGTGGAACTGAGGCTTGGGTGGGAGGTGCTTGACGTGGACAGTGAGAGTTGGCAGAAGTGGCACACAACTGGTTGTCCTGTAGCTGGCATTC
The DNA here is from genome assembly GCA_963422465.1 of Lichina pygmaea. Classification (NCBI taxonomy): domain Eukaryota; kingdom Fungi; phylum Ascomycota; class Lichinomycetes; order Lichinales; family Lichinaceae; genus Lichina; species Lichina pygmaea. Next base: position 2,999,309 of record OY730171.1, read on the forward strand.
CTTAACAAGCTTCTGATAGCTGATGTCCTTGAGGTTGATACTGACAAGCTGCTTGGCAAGCTCTTCAGAGATAGTACATCAAAGATAGCACATCAAGGCCTTGTTGTTGAAGCCTGTGTGTGGAGTATACTGATTGAACTCTGTGAAGAACTTAGCAAAGGAACAGTTGGCCTGACACAAGGTGATGAGCTTCCTCTAAGCTAGGAACTCTGGGTCTGGGTTAGAGAAAATGTTCTGGAGATCTTGGACAATGTTGTACCAGTCAATGTACTGGCCAGCTGTGATCTTAGCTGAGATGTAGGACTGCGCAGTGCCAGTTGTGTGTGAAAAGATGTATGTAATCCACGATGTTTCTGTGGGGTACCAGTCAGTGTTGAGCATTATCTTGAGTGACAGTGACATGATAAAGCTCTCAAGCTTCTCATGCATGATTTCTGTGTTTCCACCATCACCACTGAAGATCTCTGGGTCAGCAGTGCGTTCAGACTTAGACTTGGGAGTAGTGTTAGTAGCTTGAATTCACATGAACTCTGCAAACATGTTGTGAAGGAACTTGTTATTTCCAGCAACTGGTATAGCTTGGTCTGGTTGTTGAGACATGACAAGGACATGAACATGGCTTGGTGAAGTGTGTTATAGTTGGGTAGGTCTTTTGTAGTGTGACAAGGCAATAGCAGAGCAGAACTTGAGTCTAACTGATTCAGTAACCTTGACCTGACTTGGCTTGAGACTTGAGACTTGGATTGATGTACAAGACAAAAGACAAGGAAGGAAGAAAAAGAGAAAAGAAGAGAAGAAGCTGGGGGAGCAGGAGAAGTTCTTATAGACAGGGGATCAGGCAACAGCAGAGCAAACAGGCAACAGTGCAGATGGAACTTCCCGGCAAGGTGTGTGCAGATGGAACTTCCTGGCAAGGTGTGTGCAGATGGAACTTCCCGGCAAGGTGTGTGACTTGTGCCAGATATACAATAAGGCAATAGCAGAGTAAACAGGCAACAGTGCAGATAGAACTTCCCAGCAAGGTGCGTGACTTGTGCCAGATATGCAACTGGGCCAGAACTGTGACACAGAGGTGGTTAAGGACTCCTGTCTCTTGTCCTGACCTGTCTGTTCTGGTAGGTCCTTGCCTCCTGATGTTGCCAGTTGGTGGGCTACTTCCAATGTCTGATCATAGTTGTCCTATTGTTCAAGAGATAGCTGAGCCTCTTCTGGTGGGTTCTCTGGCTCAATAACATTCCAGTCTCTGTCAAGTGTATTAAGTTGCTGTCAGTGCACCTTGTTCTTTGAACAACAGTCTTTCGCCATGTGGCCTAGCTTGCCACAGGCATAGTACTTCAGTGCTTTCCTCTTTTTGTTGTTCCTTCCTTTTATGAACCTTCCCTTGTGGTGGACTGCATCCAGTTCCATGGGTGCATAGCCATATGGGTCATGTGGTGGTGCCTTGTTAGGCAGCTTGTAGTGGTTACTCACATGCCATGCAGGGCAGCTGTATCCTCTGTCATGGTGTTTCTCCATCACTCACTCAAATAGTTTGTCATCAATGTTGATTACTTGTGTGATGAGCTCATCCAGTGTGTTGACCACTTGTCTGTCAAAGGTGATTTCATCCTTCACGTTTTCCTTGAGTCCATGTCAGTACATGACCATCAGGGTGTTGTTGTCCCAATCAGTCAGTACTGAGTATTGTTTGAACTGTGTGGTGTACTCTGCGACTGAGTGTTATTGTTTAATGTGCTGGATTATTCGTATAGCCACTTTGTCTTTGTTAGATAGTCCAAGGATCTTTTTGATCTTGTCCTTGAATCATGTCTATTTTGTCATCTATTCTGTTGTGCTGTTGTGGTCTCTGTTTCCTGAGAGATGTTTGTTGACGTAGGGCTTGATCTATCAATAAGTATTACCTCTTATGTAAGTGGTTACAAAGAGGGGCTACTTCTCCTTAGGCAGCTTCATCTCTGGTTGGAATTGAAAGTAGACTTGAAGTTGCATGAGCCAGTCATCAACCTTGTTTCTTTCACTGTAGAACAGGTCTGGCTTGGTGACGCTAATCTTTCCATCTGGAAATCTGGGGTTGGTTGCTCCTGAGGTACTCATCCTTGAGGGTCTTCAAAGTGTTGCAGTCTGTACTATACTGTCCTATCTGAGTATAGGATTAGGGCGAGATGTGGAAGGTGGGTTGGTTCTTGCAGGAGGGGAGTGTCAAGGAGTGTGAAGGGGTTTGGTGGAACATGGTGGTGATGACACCTGATCAGTGGCTTCATACAAGATTGTATTGAAGTAGATCTAGTTGTCTGGATCACAACATGAGTTGAAGATGATTGTTCTATAAGGGAACTATCACCGGACTATATAGTGCTCAGTCTGTGAGCTCAGTGAGCTCTGCTCACTTTGCTCACTGTTCATGCATGCTGTGGCAAGCTGGGCAAGCTCTGCTCACTTTGCTCACGTATATGCGTGCTGCGGCGAGCAACCCCTGGTCGGTCTCACCGGTCACGTGACTGCTTCCCATGTTATGCTGCCTGGTACTTCTGTCCAGTATTCTGTCTGCTGCTTTCTGTGAGTATAAAGACTGTGTTCCTTCTGGGTCGTAACAGAGAGGTTCTTGGTGAAGAGATTGCGCAAAGGAAGCACCAATGCAGCCAAATACTGAACAGCCAGAGTCAATAAGAGTATTGCACTTGAATTTCCCATCTAGGATACAAGGAAGAAACAAGCACTTGCTGTCCAACTGCTGGTCTGGAGACAGATAGCCAACATGGAGATCCTTTTCATGTTGTTGGGTGTGACGATGACCAAGGACTACTTGTTTTCCGACTCTGGAGTAGTCTCAACAGTGGCAGACTTGGTGGTGGTTGTGGTGGTGGTAACAACAGGCATGCTTTTCACTGGACAGAAGGTTGAGACATGACCTTGGTTCCCACAGTAGAAGCAGAGGCCTTTACTTCAGCAATGTTCTCACTCTTCTGGTGTCAGCTTAGAGTGGCTGAGATCCATGGTAGGACTTGGTGGCTGTGGCGTGAAGGCTGGCTTGATGAACCCTGGACATGGAACTGAAGCTCCTGACTGTGGAACTGAGGCTTGGGTGGGAGGTGCTTGATGTAGACAGTGAGAGTTGGCAGAAGTGGCACACAACTGGTTGTCCTGCAGCTGGCATTCCTCAACAAGCTTCTGATAGCTGATGTCCTTGAGGTTGATGCTGACAAGCTGCTTGGCAAGCTCTTCAGAGACAGTGCATTGAAGATGGCACTTCAAGGCCTTGTTGTTGAAGCCTGTGCGTGGAGTATACTGATTGAACTCTGTGAAGAACTCAGCAAAGGAATGGTTGGCCTGATGCAAGGTGATGAGCTTTCTCTGAGCTAGGAACTCTGGGTCTGGGTCAGAGAAGGTATTCCGGAGATCTTGGACAATGTTGTGCCAGTCAATGTACTGGCCAGCTGTGATCTTAGCTGAGATGTAGGACTGCGCAGTGCCAGTCATGCGTGAAAAGACGTACGCAATCCACGATGTTTCTGTGGGGTACCAGTCAGTGTTGAGTGTCATCTTGAGTGACAGTGATGTGATGAAGCTCTCAAGCTTCTCATGCGTGATTTCTGTGTTTCTGCCATCACCACTGAAGATCTCTGGGTCAGCAGTGTGTTCAGACTTGGACTTGGGAGTGGTGTTGGTAGCTTGAATTCACATGAACTCTGCAAACATGTTGCGAAGGAACTTGTCATTTCCAGCAACTGGCATGGCTTGGTCTGGTTGTTGAGACATGACAAGGACATGAACATGGCTTGGTGAAGTGTGTTATAGTTAGGTAGGTCTTTCGTAGTGTGACAAGGCAATGGCAGAGCAGAACTCAAGCCTAACTGATTCAGTAACCTTGACCTGACTTGGCTTGAGACTTGAGACTTGGATTGATGTACAAGACAAAAGACAAGGAAGGAAGAAAAAGAGAAAAGAAGAAGAGAAGAAGCTGGGGGAGCAGGAGAAGTTCTTATAGGCAGGGGATCAGGCAACAGTGGAGCAAACAGGCAACAGTGCAGATAGGACTTCCCGGCAAGATGCGTGACTTGTGCCAGATATGCAACTGGGCCAGAACTGTGACAGTTACTACTCTGAAGCAGTGGGGGTGGTGGCCTTACTGCAGGCATGTGTTGAACAAGTTGTGTAGGTAGCCTACAGTGTCTTTGTATAGGAGCTGGAGGATGTGGTGTAGGATGCCATCAGGGCCTGGCACTTTGTCTAGTGCTGGGTTGAGGATAGTCTTTTTCAGTTCTACTGCTGTGATAGACAGAGTGTCTTCAACCAGTGCCAGATAGTTATAGTTGTGGGTATCTGTAAGGTCTGCAGGCTGGGGCTCTGGGAAGAAGACATGGTGTAGAGTGGCCATCTTGACTCCAGCCTCAGTCTGCAGAGTTCCTGTAAGTGGGTCTTGGAGAGGGGGGAACTGGGGGGCTGGGGGGGGGGGGGGGGGGGGTGGAGAAAGCCAGGTGGCCTCATCTGGCCAGCCACCAGAGGCCTGCCAGCTTCCCAGTCATCTTTTGTACTGTCTTACAGAAATCTGTTGTTATAGTCTTCCTGATACACTATGCCTTCTTGTGTTTCTTGTGTTGGTAGTCCCACTAGTCCCAGGCTGTCTGGGTGGTGTGCCACTGTTGGTGTGCTGTCTTCACACTTGCCAGTGCTTCCCTGCAGGCTGGTGTCCAGCCAGGTCAGGCTTGGGTTGAGGGTTGGGCCCATGGAGTGGCTATCTCCACAGCTGTTTGGATGGCAGAGGTGATAAGTTCTGCCACCTTGTCTAGACTCTCAGTCATCCCTAGGTGAGGCCACAGACACTCCACTATCAGTCTTCAGAAAGTTGCCCTGAGTTGAGATATGTCAGTGTGTTACCAGGCCTGTCAGGGCCTTGGAGCTTCTTCTGTTATTGCCAGATCAAGGTATGTGAGGATAGGTCTGTGATCTGACAACTACTCCCATTAGTCCACCAGCTGGCAGGTGATTACCTGGGGGGTGAGTGCTGCAGACATAAAGGTGAGATTAATAGTACTCTCCAGAGAGTGTGCTCTCCATGTGATGGTGCCTGGAGGTAGGGTGGAGAGAAGGCCTGTTTCCACAACCACATCAAGGAGCTTGTCCACTACTGTGTGTTGTGTGAGGTATCAGTGGCCTCCCCAAGATGGGTGGTGTAGGTTGAAGTCTCCCACCACTACATGCAGTCTGTCAGGGGTGGCTCAAAGGTGTGCTGCCAGCTTATTGATCACTGGTGCTTCCATCACTGTTTGGTGGTGGGGGGAGAGGTTGTAGATGTTGTGTATCTGGACAGTGGCTGGGGTATCCCCACACATGGTGTGGAGAGAGAGTGTGGTGATGTCAGGATTACCAGTGTTGTCTATATCCCAGCAGTCAGGATCTAAGTGGCTATTGATGTAGAAACAGACTCTGGTGTGGGGTGTCAGCATGTAGACTAAATAGAACCTGCTGTCCAGGGGGTTGAAGAACATCTGACAAAAGAAGTTCTGCCATAGTTCCTGTATCATGATAACATCCAGTTCTGCAGCTGCTGCAGGCCTGTGGAGCATGGGGGCTATAGTGCTATTCTTTTCTTTACAGATGTTGTACTGCAGGATCCAGAGGTGGGAGCTCACAGGCATTTGTCAGTGCAAGAGTGGTGGTCCTGCAGGGTGATGGCATCTGCCTGGGAGCTGCTAATACTGCTCTGGCTAAGCAGGAAGGGGGGAGGGGGGCTGCTCTGGGGAGTGTCTGGAGAACTTTCAAGGTCTGCTGATTCCATGTTGTGGCAGAGCTTGAGGTCCAGCCACTGGGGTGTTGCTGGACTGCCTGGCTGCTATGGAAACAGTGGCTGTGTGGCTGTCGTTATTACTACTACTACTACTGTTACAGCCAGGAGAGGTTGGAGAATCACTGCCTTCACAGGTTCTTTTCAATATCTGCTAGGGGGGTGGGGAGTGCTAGGTGGTTGCTGGTGACTGGGGGCAGAGAGGTAGAGGTATGTGGGTAGGGTGTGCATGTGTGGTGGGCTGGGGGGGAAAGGTTGCTGTTGGGGATCTCTGGTGGGCTGGTGACTGGGTGCCTGATTGTTGCTGGCTTTGCTCCTGGCTCTTGCAGAACCTTGCTGGGGTGCTTATTCAAACAGCCTGGAGTTGTTCAATCTCCCAGTCACAGACTGGGCACACCTTCATCCAGGCTGAGTGGCCTGCTCTGTGGCAGTTGGCACACTTTGCCTTTGAGGGGTTGTCAGCTCTCCTGCACTCCCCAGAGGAGTGCTCTCCAGTGTAGTAGGTGTATTTGGTCATGTTCCTGCATGCTCTGGCTACGTAGCCATAAGCCTGGCAGTGGAAGCACTGTGTAAGGTGGGTGGCCCTGTTGTACACCTCACAGGTGTAGATCTCCAAGTTCTTGATTAGCTCTTTGTCAAGTAGGTGGTTGGCTGCTGCCACATTGTAGGTGTCAATGTGCAATGTGGAGTAGTGTTTGCCTTCTGTGGATTTGGGCCAGGTGAGCTGTTCGATGTGAAGCTCCGGGTGTAGTCACTGGTTCTGCTGTAGCAGGGCCTCAATAGCCCGGCTCTGTGACGCCGTGTTCACACTGGCCACCCGAATGCCGTGGGCAGCAACCGTGTAGGTACGCCTCTTGATGGTCGCAGAGGGGGCCACCTGTTCCAGCCATGTTATATCCTCCTCAAGGCCCTGGCGGGCTGCCTCTGTCTGCGTTCCGATGAGCAGGTCACCACTTGTCATGCGGTGGATCTCGACAATCTGCGAGGTGTGGCCACCGGCCATCTGGATGCGCTCCAGAAGCTCCTTGCAGGCTACCCGCCGTAGGCCCGCCACCTGATCCGGGTCCCTGGTGTGGACCATAATAGTTTTGAACTTGCGCCGGGGGGTGCTGTAGGCTGCGGTCGTGAAGGCAGTTGTTGTTGCTGTGGGGCTGGGTGCGCGGTGGCGCCTCGCCGGGCCGCCGCCGCGTAGGAGTTGTCGCCATTGGGAGGTGGTAGGTCGGTATCCAGTCGTCGTTCGATACGCTGAACCACCTCAAGGATGGTCCTTGGGGTGGGCTCAGTGGTGTCGTGGTGGGCAGGTGGTGTTGCGGCGCCGGTGTTGGGGGTCTCGGTCTGCGTGATTGATGCCTGCAGGTGTCTGGCGATCCGCCGGAGTAGTCCCCCGTTCACCTGGGTCTCATCGGCAGTGGGACTGGCTACTTCTATGAGTCGCTGTAGCTCTGAGCGGAGTGCGCAAGCTTCCTCTACAAAGCTGGTTGTGGCCATTTTTCTTTGTTGCTGGGGCTCCATCCTATTGAATACAAGTTTACATTGTCCTCTAAGTGCCTCGTCATTCAGAAGTGTCGCCGATTATCCCAACAGAAGGCTCCCCACTTCCGAAAAGACGTCATCGGACAAACGAATGCAACGATGTCTCAGGCTCGTCCACTTCTCTACGGTACTTTGCCTTTGAATCTCTGCTGTATGATTGCTCTATAAAGCCCTGCAATCTTTCTGGACATCCCCAGTATAAGACACGAGCCTTGCTGCTACAGTAGCGCACGAGTATTAGACGGTACGCTATCCAGAGTTAGAGGATATATGACTACGGGAGCTGATATCAACTAGTCAAGGAGTCTACGTTTCGGGGATGTATCTTCACAGGAAACTCCATCCAGACGTTGAAATGTCCATAGCTGAAGCATTGACGTCGGCACTTCGATCTTTCAACTCACTCGTGGAGGGTTTTCAGGCTCGTGCCGCAACTGAAACCCTCGTCTCCTTCGTCGCCTGGCAAGATGCTCTGGGAAGGCTGAGAATGTGGGCGGCCAATACAGCTGCTCATGAGAGCGGCCAGTCGTCGCTCGACTTTCGACTGCGAGACGCCTCACACGTCAGCACGCAGATTCTCAGTCTCCTGCGGAGTCTAGCTCAGACAATCAAGAACATCAAGGAGTCGTTGGACAAAGGAACTTTCAACGATGACATGTTCAAGAACTCGTTGGACAAAGGAACTTTCAGCGATGTCATGTACAAGGATGGTGATGGAGAATCGACTACGGAGCTACAACAGCGTTTCGACCAGGTGATGGACGAAGGAACTTTCAGCGATGACATGTACGAGGGTGATCATGGAGAATCGACTACGGAGCTACAACAGCTTTTCGACCAGGTGATGACGGTCATCGACTGTCTTTACCAGCTGTCCCCGGTGATTCGCAAGCCAGCCGCGCATGATCGACTTTTGGACCCGAAATACGAGCAGGAAGCTCAGGTGTATGAGCAGTGTGACGTGCAACACGCCTCCAACAAATACCCAGACGCAGATCCGCAAATCCTATATCGACTGAGGTGTGCTATTACTCGGCGACGAGGCCACCTAAAATATCGTCAGAGACATCACGCCAAGCTTGCACATGGCATCGATCTCGCCCAAGGCCTCGCCAAGTCTGGTTCCACTGAGGGACATTCGGAAATCTTTTCTGATACAGTCGCAACGACATTCATGGACTCTCCCACGGGAGTGGATGATAGGGCTTCGGACACGGAGTTTTCAGAGACATCGTGCGATTCCTCCATCCTCGGGACTGGCGCGATATCTGTGCCATCTCCGCCGAATACTTCAGCGGACGGAAAGCCTTTCGAGTGCCCATATTGCTTCTCCATTTTCACCATCAGAGATCGACCATCGTGGACAAGGCATGTTCGTAAGGACCTACAGCCTTACGCATGCACCTTCAAGACCCGTTCAACTGCCCATCAACTCTATGGCAGTCGACACAAGTGGTTCGAGCATGAGATCACAAGACGTCAGCCAGAATGGCTTCGGGAGCGGTTTGAAGGAGGGCCTATAAGCGACGCTGGGGGCGGCATGGTGTAGCGGGAAGCTGGTGAGAGTTTCCCACTACGTGGCACCCATGACCCGGAACTAGTGGTGTCGGGCCTGGAGAACCTGACTAAACTAATTTCGTCGTCAGTTCGAATCTGACCCACCCCACATTCTGCCACAAAAACCCCCGAGATCCATAGAACTTGTCTAAGATGTACTCCTCGCAAGATGTATGAAAACCCTCAAGAAATAGCTCACCCAATATCCGTCAAGATCCACAAAACCCTCATTACTGTGGTTTTCCTATTTTCCCTACAGGGTTTGGGGTTTTCCCACAGTACGTACACTACAACCCACGGGGTGTACGGTAAATGCGTGAGGTCCCCGAGTCAAGTCTACCAGAGACAAAAATCCTTCAAGAAGTTCTGCATGGCTTAACAGCCGAATCAGTGTAAGAATCAAAAAAAAAAAAAAAGCGACGCTGCTGTTCCTTCCAGCTTAGTTCGGAAGCTACGCGCCAACGTGTCTTGCCCTCTGTCTTATCACACCTTCGGCTCAGCCTCCAAGATCAAGAGACACTTGGCTCGGCATCTGGAAGAGCTGGCTTTATTTGCAATACCGCGTCGTGACGACGACGACGATGATGACAAAGACGGATCTGTTGTCTCGGCCAAAGAGCTGGAAGACCGAGAAAGTTCACCGTTACATCTGCACTCAGAAACAGAGTCGAGTGATAGCTTAGATTCGCCGGAAGCTCTATCAGTTTCTCGGACGTAATCCGCGGTGCCACAGCCTCTCGTTGCTATGGACGCGGACTCGCCCACGAGGACCAGCGTAATAGCTGTAAGTCACCTGGACGAAATCCAGTCCCCTTTTTCAATCAGGCAAGATCAGAAGTCGAAGTATGTGGCGCTTGTGAAGTGGCAAGCAAATGTACACAGCTCCAGAAGCAATCTGGTCACTCAGTTCCCTGGTGGAACCAAGATATCCAAAACAAGGTTAGAGAGGAAAGAAGAGTAAGAAGACAAGTTCTCAGAGGACAGGCATCCCAAGAAGACCTTGAGCAAGCAACTAAGAACAAGAAAAAAGCAGTCAGAGAGGGAAAGCAGACCACCTTCAGACAACAAGTCCATGAGCTAGCCAGTTCTTCAAAATTCTGGAAGCTTGCAAAGTGGGGAAAAACAAAAGCCAACAGGACTCCTGATCTTCCCCTGGTCCCAGACTTGGAAACTCAAGAAGGACTAGCTAAAACCTTTGAGGAGAAGACAAAAGCATTCTCAGCCCAGTTCTTCCCCAAAGCACTTGTTCCAGAACCAAGTACAGAGAGTTCCCAGAGTACTCCAGAGATCCAGCTTTCTCAGGAAGTTACTGCTGAAGAAGTGGAACAAATCCTGAACAAAAAGAAACCTTTCACAGCAGGGGGAAAAGATAAGCTGCCAAATGGAATTCTGAAAGCTCTGGGTTCCAAGTTCTGCCAAGCTATGGCTGTTCTCACATCAACATGCTGGAGACTGGAATACTTTCCAGAGAGGTTCAAGAATGCAAAGACAGTCTGTCTAAGAAAACCTGGTAAAGGATACTATAACCAAGCTAAAGCCTGGCGCCCTATAGCTTTGCTAAACACAACTGGCAAGCTGATGGAAGCTATTACAGCAACCAGGCTAAGCAAGGTAGCAGAAGAAGCTAGACTTTTGCCAGAAATCCAGATGGGCTTTAGGAAAGGAAGATCAACTGAATCAGCACTCTTCCTACTAACTTCCCAAGTGGAAAAAGTCTGGAAGGAAGGCATGGTTGCATCTCTACTTTCTCTGGATATCTCAGGAGCCTATGACAGAGTTCTACCTAAGATCCTCCAACAAATCCTAGAGAGAAAAGGAATTCCTCTCTGGCTATCTTCCTGGATTCTCTCTTTCTGCACCAGTTGTTCTACCACTCTTGTGTTTGATGACTCTGAGTCTTCTGCTATTCCTCTTCACTGTGGAGTTCCCCAAGGTTCCCCTTTATCTTCTATTCTATTTCTATTTTACATTTCTGAACTTCATGAAACTGTTCACTCTCCTTCCACTGGTGTTTCTGCTCTGGGATTTGCAGATGATACAAATCTGCTTGCATTTGGACACTCTAAAAAGCAACCTTCTGAAGTTAAAGAACACACACCTCAAATGCCTATCATGGGCTGCAAGACATGGAATAGTCTTCTCTCCTGAGAAATATGAAATACTTCATTTTTCCAGAAGAAGATCAGACAATCTTCAGCTTAAGCTCAGACTGGGGAATGTGATTCTAAGACCAAAAGAAGAAGTGCGAGTATTAGGAGTGTACCTGGATGCAAAACTCCACTGGCATAAGAACCAGAGAATTATTCTTCAAAAAGCTCAGAAAGCACTTTCCTCTCTTTCTAGAACTTCATATTCTACTTGGGGTTTCCCAGTCCTCACATCACATCTTGTGTACACTGCAATACTCAGATCTTTACTGAGTTATGCTGTGGGGATCTGGTTCAATCCTCTAAGAAAATCTTCTAATATCTCTTCTCTTAGCACATTCCAGAACAAATGCCTGAGACTTATTGGAGGTGCCTTCAAAGCCACTCCATCTTTCTTATTAGAGAGTGAGCTTTTTCTTTTACCTCTAGATCTCTATTTCAAATTTCGCACAGCCTGTTTTCTCTCTTCTATTCAAACCTCCTCTCTGAAAACACTTCTGGACAATATCTTTTCCAATATCTCCCACTATGCCTCTTCTGTGAAGAAACCTTTAAAGGAATCCTCAACTATCTCCCCCTATTGGAAGTTCACTTGGTTAAACCAATTAACTACTAACCAGGCTAGTTCAAAGAAAGAACTACAGAAACTCTTTGTTAAAGAGTGGGAAAACCAATGGAAGGAGAAGAAAAGAAGAAGCTACTCTGGGTGGCAGGTGTTTTGTCAAAAGCCTCACCACAACAACCTGAAGCTCTACAAAGAGCTACAGAAAGCTGAGGCAAGTCTACTACTACAAACCAGAACTGGGAGAATTGGCCTGGCAAGTTTTCTATTCAGAGCTGGAGTTCCAGACTTTCCTACCCCTTTATGTGTCTGTGGTCAAGCAGAAGAGACAGTGAAACATATCACCTCTTTGTTGCGGTCTGTACCGTACTGTCCTATCCGAGTATAGGATTAGGGCGAGAGGCGGAAGGCGGGTTGGTTCTCGCAGGAGAGGAGTGTCAAGGAGCGCGAAGGGGTTTGGTGGAACGTGGTGGTGGTGACACCTGATCAACGGCTTCGTACAAAAGGATTGTATTGAAGTAGATCTAGTTGTCTGGATCACAACATGAGTTGAAGACGATTGTTCTATAAGGGAACTATCGCCGGACTATATAGTGCTGGCCGGTCAAGACAATCAAGATTGTCTTGACAGTCTTGACGTCGAGACAGGTGAGATTGTCTTGACAGTCCCACTATGTTATGCACCCTGCGTCGAGACGGGTGAGATTGTCTCGACAGTCCCACCATGTTATACATCCTGCGTCGAGACAGGTGAGATTGTCTTGATGCTTCATGCATCCTGTGTCAAGACTGGTGAGGCTGTCTCGATGCTTCCTACATCCTGCGTTGAGACAGGTGAGATTGTCTTGATGCTTCATGCATACTGCGTCAAGCCACCCGTGTGTCTTGACAGTCACGTGACTCTTGTTGGTTGGTCACTTGACTTCCATGGTGTTCTCTTGCCTGGCCCGTGGCCTGATTGCCTATAAATGAGTGGCTCCTGTCCCAGGGGTCGTAACACTACCCTCCTCTCCTTCATTCATCGTCCTGATGAATTCTTGAGTATGTCTGCGAAATCACGTGCCTCTGCTTACTGAAGACAACTGGCAGCCCAGATCTGTGATCATAACTTTGTGTCACTTGCTCCGTGTGACTTCTGTGTTTTGAACCATAAGCCCTGCTTCTGAATGTCTGACAACAGCGATAAGTTGAAGTGCGCTGAGTGCACTTATCATGGGAAGTCCTGTGTGTCACTTTCTTGGGAGTCACTGAACATAACCTGAGATAACCTCCGCGAGGATTTGGCTGTTGACAAGGCCAAGAGGGATGCTCTTGTTGAGCAGCTTGCTGAGCTGCAGGCTTGTGTGTCCTGAAAGTGGAAGGTCCTTGAAGGTGCTGAGGGTCAAGCAAAGAAGAAGCTCCAGTGCCTTGTTGCTGAAATGGAGGTGGATGGTGAGGACTTGTCGGCGATGGTCATTGACACGTCTGCGCTGCAGGCCGAGCTGTTCAGTCCCGCCCCTGCCGGAACTGCTGCAGGAGGAGCTGGCAGTTCACAAGGTTCTTGAGTGGTTCCCAGGTATTTTCCGAGTCTGGGTAGTTTTTCCACTTGACAAGGTATCGCTGACCTTTTCTCTTCAAGATCTGTTTGACCTCGAATTCCTGTTCTTCCTCTGGTTGGTAATAAAATGTTTTCTGCAAGGGTGTGTTCTGGTCAGCTAATTCAATCATTGAGATGTGAAAGTTTGGGTGTACCCAAGCATCTCTCGGTAGTCGCAGTCTGACGTTGACTGGTCCAGTTCTTTCTTTGATTGAAAATAGTCTGACCTTGACATGGTCCAGTTTCTTTGTTCTTGGTTTCTTGACTTTCTAATTTTTTGTGAGGAGGTAGACTTTATCCCCCTTCTTCAGCTGAGGTGCTATTTTTGATTTTTTGTCTATTTGGCATTGCATCTTTTCTGAGGTCTCTTGAAGGTAGTGCCTTATCATCGTGTGTGTTTGTTGTAGGAGCTTGTTATGTTGGAGTGCTTTCTCCGCATTTGGTGAAGCTCTGCTTAGTATTCCGATGTTCGCATGTTGTCCAAAATTGGCAAAGAATAGCGATTCCTTTGTTGAGTCTGATCTGTGCTGGTTGATTGCCAGCTGTGCCACCGGTAATAACTGTACCCAATTGCTGTGAGTCTGGTTGATGTAATGCTGTAAGTAAGTCTCCAGGACTTGGTTTGCTCGCTCTGTCTGGCTGTCAGTTCGTGGGTGATTTTTTTTGATTTGATTCTTACACTGATTCAGCTGTTAAGCCATGCAGAACTTCTTGAAGGAATTTTTGTCTCTGGTAGACTTGACTCAGGAGCCTCACGTATTTACCGTACACCCCGTGGTTTGTAGTGTACGTACTGTGGGAAAACCCCAAACCCTGTAGGGGAAATAGGAAAACCACAGTAATAAGGGTTTGTGGATCTTGACAGATATTGGGTGAGCTATTTCTTGAGGGCTTTCATACATCTTGCGAGGAGTACATCTTAGACAAGTTCTATGAATCTCGGGGGTTTTTTGTGGCAGAATGTGGGGTGGGTCAGATTCGAACTGACGACTAGTTTAGTCAGGTTCTCCAGGCCTGACACTACTAGTTCCGGGTCATGGGTGCCATGTAGTGGGAAACTCTCACCAGCTTCCCACTACACCATGCCGCCCCTGTTCGTGGGTGATAGGCCGTAGACATTTTGGGTTTTGTTCCCATGGCTGCACTGATTGTCTTCCAGTAGTTGGACATGAAGAGTTTGTCTCTGTCTGTAATGATCGTGATTGGAACTCTGTGGTCTCTGACCAATCTGTCCAGTAAGAGGTGTCCCAACTGTTCTGCTGTGTGGGTTTCCTTGAATAGTACCACTATTAGATATTTTGTGAATCTGTCCACTATCACCATAATCAAGTTGTAGGTGATTCCTGTGACTGGGTCTTTGGACTTGGGTAGTTTTGTGATGAAGTCCATTGACACGTCTTCCCATAGGTCTCTCAGTATCGTGTTCGGGTGTCCTTCTCCATATAGCTTGTGTCTTCTGTGTTTGTTTTTCTGGCACAGTAGACATTTGCTGATGTAGCTTGTGACATGTTGTCAGAGGTTGATGACATTGTTCCCTGCCTGTTGGATAAGATCTGTGGTCTTGGTGATTCCTGGGTGACCATGTGCTGGGTTATCGTGGTAGTTCCTTATTAATTCTTCAGTGTCTTTTGCTGTGAGCTTGTTGATCTGTAGTCAAGGCACCAGGTTCCCTTGCTGGTCCTGCTGTAAGATCATTCCTTGGCGTTCATCATCTTCCATGTGGTCTTTTTGTCAGCTTAGTGCGTCTGCTCTCCTGTTGTCTTGTCCGGGGGTGTACAAGATCTTGAACTTGTGTTGCCCTAGGAGTTCAGCCCATCTGACTTGCTGTCTGTTCAGCTTCTTGGTTGTCGTGAATGTTGTCAGATTCTTGTGGTCTGTGAGAACAGTGAGTTCAGAACTGCTTTCCGCGTACACTCTCCAGTGTTCGAGTGCGTTGACGACTGCCAGTAGCTCTTTGTCGTGGATATCATAGTTTCGCTCCACTTGTGTCATTTTTCGTGAGTAGTAGGCAACTGGGTGCCACTTGCTGTCTGCCTGTTGGCATAGACATGCTCCTACTGCCTGATCTGAAGTGTCTGTCTTGATTTGTGTCGGTTGGCCTGTCTTGAAGTTGAGGAGAACTGGTTCCTTGGCGTAAGTGTCCTTGAGCTGTTGGAATGCTTTTTGTTATCTCTCCGTCCACCAGTACTCCATGTTCTTCTTTGTGAGTTCTGTCAGTGGTGTTGCCATCTGTGAGTAGTTCTTGATGAACTGTCAGTTGAAGTTGGTAAATCCTAGGAAGGCTTGTACTTCCTTAACTGATGTCAGTGTTGGCCATTGCTGAATCGCTTTGATTTTCTCAGGGTTGATCTTGATCCCTTCAACTCCTATGATGTATCCGAGGAATTCAACTTCCAGTTTGTTGAACTCGCATTTCTTTGGGTTGAGCTTGAGCCCTGCCTTTTGTAGGCATTGTAGAACATCCTTCACATGTTTGGTATGTTCCTGTTGTGTTTTTGAGTAGACAAGAATGTTGTCCAAGTAGGCAATAGCTGTTTAGTCCAGGTGTACTCTGATGATGTTGTTGATCAATGCTTGACATGTTGCTGGTGTGTTCGTGAGTCCGAATAGCATAACCAGATACTCGTAGTGTCCGTATCAGGTTCTGAAGGCTGTTTTCCATTCCTCTCCGTCTTTCATACGTATCAGGTTGTATGCTCCTTTCAAGTCCAGCTTGGTAAAGATTGTGGCTTGGCTGATCCTGTCTTGCAATTTGTTCGCATTTGGCAACAGATATCAGTTTTTGATGGTAATGTTGTTGAGTTTCCTGTAATCCACACAAAGTCAAAGACTTCTGTCTTTCTTTGGTGCAAATAGTATCAGGTATCCTGCTGGCGATTGAGATTCTTGAATAAAACTCTTTTTCAGGTTTTCCTCCAGGTACTCGTGAAGTACTTGGAGCTTTTTCTCTGATAACTGGTAAATTGGTCCAAATCCTGGCTCCGTCCCTGGTTGCAACTTGATCTCATGATTCCAAGGTTGGTGCTTAGGCAACACTGCTGTCGTTGTCTCTTCCTGAAAGAGGTTATCATACCCAGGTCAGTACTCTTCAGGGATCTCCAGAGAGTTAACAACTTCCTCTCTCTTCATCTCTGACTGTTTGGCCACCTGGTTCCGGGGTATGCCTGTCAAGGCAGACCTCTTCTCTTGAGAGTCATCCTTTCTGTCAGTGAGGTTCCACTGAGGACTCCTTCCCTCATCTGTCCACACCTTCTGCGGCTGGTAACAGGTCTGAGCTGTGTTGTTAGTGCAGTTCCTAAACGTGAGTACTCCTGTCTTCCAGTTAACAACTGGGTTGTGCTTCTTTAGCCAAGGCATCCCCAAATAGATATCCTGAGTGGCCAACTTGATGATATCAAGGTGGATCCTTTCAGCATAGTGTCCGGTAACTATTTCCATTGGCTGCGTCTTATGGCAGACTAGCTCTGTCTGTCCATTTGCCATCGTGAGCTGATAGGGCTGTCGCTTGCGTCTCTTTCCAGTGCCAAGAGTATCGTAAAGTTGTTTCAAGATGTAGTTTCCACTGGCTCCAGAGTCGACAAGTGCGTATATCCGTATTGGCGTGTTGGTGTGTAGTGACACAGGCAATCACAGGTGCTTTGTGTTGCTAGGGGTCATGTTGTTGAGCTCCCGATGTCACCCCTTGACAAGGGAGTTCAGTCTTTTCCTGATTGAAGTGTCTTTCCACTGACTGGGCAATGGGTCTAGCCATTCCCATCAGTTCTGAGGAATCTGTTCATGGATTTGTCTTGCTGATGCTTGTTGCATCCAGGCTTGAGGCAGTACTGCCAATTGTTGACGTAGCAGTTGTGGTTGTTGCCTTGCTGTAGAAACATGAGGTGTTTGTGCCAATCATGTGTGTGCCCGGGGAATACAGTGTGTTGGCGTTTGTCCCAGAGATAGGTTTCACACACATCCTTCTTGCAATTGACCCAATGTTTGTGGCAGGTGGCGTGGTAGGGTGAATGTCCTCCATACCTTCGTAGTTGTTCGTAGTAGGTGCAGTAGTGCTTTGTGCAAAACCTCCACTGTAGTTCGCCATACTGTAGGTTTTGTGGGTCCATGCTGTAAGCATAGCTTCCTTGTGGTATTTCTTCTTTGATAGACACAGGTTTGTCTCAGTCCCTATCAGAGGTGGTTAAGGGCTCCTGTCCTTTGTCCTGACCTGTCTGTTCTGGTAGGTCCTTGCCTCCTGATGTTGCCAGTTGGTGGGCTGCTTCCAATATCTGATCGTAGTCATCCTATTGTTCAAGGGATAGTTGAGCCTCTCCTGGTGGGTCTTCTGGCTTGATGACATTCCAGTCTCTGTCAAGCGTATTAAGTTGCTGTCAGTGCACCTTGTTCTTTGAACAACAGTCTTTCACCATGTGGCCTAGCTTGCCACAGGCATAGCACTTCAGTGCTTTCCCCTTTTTGTTGTTCCTTCCCTTCGTGAACCTTCCCTTGTGGTGGACTGCATCCAGTTCCATGGGTGCATAGCCATATGGATCATGTGGCGGCGTCTTGTTAGGCAGCTTGTAGTGGTTGCTCACATGCTATGCAGGGTGGCTGTATCCTCTGTCGTGGTGTTTCTCCATCGCTTGCTTGAACAGTTTGTTATTGATGTTGATTGCTTGTATGATGAGTTCGTCCAGTGTGTCAACCACTTGTCTGTCAAAGGTGATTTCATCCTTCACGTTTTCCTTGAGTCCACGTCAGTACATGACTATCAGGGCGTCGTTGTCCCAATCAGTCAGTACTGAGTATTGCTTGAACTGCGTGGTGTACTCTGCGGCTGAGCGTTGTTGTTTGATGTGCTGGATCATTCGTATAGCCACTTTGTCTTCGTTAGATAGTCCAAGAATCCTCTTGATCTTGTCCTTGAATCATGTCTATTTCGTCATCTATTCTGACATGCTGTTGTGGTCTCTGTTTCCTGAGAGATGTTTGTTGACGTAGGGTTTGATCCATCAATAAGCATTGCCTCTCATGTAAGTGGTTGCGAAGAGGGGCCACTTTTCTTTAGGCAGCTTTGTCTCTGGTTGGAATTGGAAGTAGACTTGGAGTTGCATGAGCCAGTCGTCAACCTTGTTTCTTTCACTGTAGAACAGGTCTGGCTTGGCGACGCTAATCTTTCTATCTGGGAAGTTGGGGTTGGTTGCTCCTGAGGTACTTATCTTTGAGGGTCTTCAAAGTGTTGCAGTCTGTACCGTACTGTCCTATCCGAGTATAGGATTAGGGTGAGAGGTGGAAGGCGGGTTGGTTCTCACAGAAGAGGAGTGTCAAGGAGTGCGAAGGGGTTTGGTGGAATGTGGTGGTGGTGACACCTGATCAACAGCTTTGTACAAAAGGATTGTATTGAAGTAGATCTAGTTGTCTGGATCACAACATGAGTTGAAGACAATTGTTCCATAAGGGAATTATCGCCGGACTATATAGTGCTGGCCGGTCGAGACAATCAAGATTGTCTTGACAGTCTTGACGTCAAGACAGGTGAGATTGTCTCGACAGTCCCACTATGTTATGCACCCTACGTCGAGACGGGTGAGATTGTCTCGATAGTCCCACCATGTTATGCATCCTGCGTCGAGATAGGTGAGATTGTCTCGATGCTTCATGCATACTGTGTCAAGACTGGTGAGGCTGTCTCGATGCTTCCTGCATCCTGCGTCGAGACAGGTGAGATTGTCTCGATGCTTCATGCATGCTGCGTCGAGCCACCCGTGTGTCTCAACAGTCACGTGACCCTTGTTGGTTGGTCACTTGACTTCCATGGTGTTCTCTTGCCTGGCCCGTGGCCTGATTGCCTATAAATGAGTGGCTCCCATCCCAGGGGTCGTAACACTCTTCATGCTCTCTTTATTCAAGTCAAAGACAGCAAGCTTCTTTTAATTCTCAAGATTTCACTTCTATTATTTCAAACCCAGAGCTTCTACAGAAGTTTCTATACTGGTTCATGTCTTTGAAAAGACTGAACCAGTTTAATCTGGCTTTCAAACTCCACTATTCACACTCTAATATCTAGAAGTTTTCTTTCTACCAGTCACTACAAGATTTCCTTTTGCTACATCCTCTAGTCACCCCCAGTCTTCAGTTTTTATTCCTCTAAAGGTTTTCTGAAGAAAATCACTCTTAGCTAGAAGATCTGCATGGCTGAAAAGCTACTATCAGTGCAAGAATCAAATAAAAAATAAAAAAATAAAATGTGGCGCTTGTATGGAAAAGACCTCGATTTCTTCCAAGTCTCTTGGTTGTTCAAGCGTACTTCAGTCGTTGTCCTACGTCTGCTCCTAGTGTAATCAATCATGTCTTTCAACGTTGCGGACCTGTCTCGAGCTCTATTGCCATGACCTGAGATGCTGTGTTTCAACCTCTTTTCCGTCATCTCTCGGCATGTGTTTCACGAGATGGATCGGCACCACTGACACTCACGCCAACACCAGTTTTTGGACAACGAAGAATATCAGTTCGACGCCATCGATTGCGAGCTTCTGCGCGGAATCGGCCTGCACCCCGCGTCGCTTGAGGCGCCTCCTCCATTTACTTGGCGCACTGCAGAGCGCAGCCGTACCGCGCCCGGTGAGAGGGACGGCGGCGGCGAGAACGCCAACGGTGGCAGTGGCGGTGCTAGCGCTAGTGCTGCTGGCAGCAGCAGCCCTCGGAATCGTGCACCAGAGCGGACTTATGAGGTCCCACAATGTAATCCGGCGTAGAATCGTCGGTCCGTTGAAGTTCTTTGGTGAAGATACCGTGTTGGCTCTCCCACGATTGCCGGTACTACTGCTACTATTCTACCTCCCGTATACGTGTCATGGATCTTCCTCTTCGTATTAGATATGTGGCATGACCTTCATCTTGGGCAAATGATCATGAACCCTCCACCGATTCATTTCCTCTTCACAGTGGACTTTATACTAGCAGTTGCCCGTCTCCCCGAATGACCATAGCTCACTCCCTAGCACAACTACCGTACTACTCGTAAGGCCTTGGCCTAACATCAACAGTGAGAAAGCTGCTTATTGAAGCCCCTGAGGACTCGAGGCCTATACCACCCAGCTACCTAAATCTACCGCACTGAGTAAGCATAGCCTGGCCCTGGCGCTTTAGAGCCGCAACACTCCGCCGCCTGTCCGCTCTCAGGCTACACGCCCACAAGTACGTTACGTACACAGACTACTCCCGTACATATATTCAAATTCCTTGCTTGTCCACCACATGCGACCACACCTTGTAGAGAACTGGGCATCCCGTCCGATCTGCCATACATAAGCTACAATGGGGCGGATCAGTAGTTGGGTCGGTGACGACCAGCGAATACCCGCTGTTGCATGTACACTCGTCAAATTTTTTTTCTTTTTGGAATGTTTGTGGGTGTGGGTGTGGGTGTGGGTGTGGGCGTGGGGTGGGGCAGGTGCGGAGAGGAAGCTTCTGTCTAATCTTACAGTTCTTCCAGTCTTCCTCAAGTAAATTGTTCCAGTCCCGTCCAGTCCTCTCCCACTCGCCATCTACTTTCCATCATCGTCTACCCATCATGAAAGAGTAGTCCGTTGCCCTGGTACCTCCCTATACCGTAGCTGGTGGAGCTCCAGAGCTCTAGCGTCTGACAACTCCACTGCATACTACTCCGTACATGGGACAAGATGGATCAGTGTTTCTGTCTGTACCGCCACACAGAGCTAGACCAAAAGGTGACGTGAAAAATGAACCTGTTGGTTCAATGTACGTTGCGTACTGTCCAATGCACTGTCCAAATGCACTGTATGGAGTACAGTACATTAGCTCTGTACGAGTACTGTACTGTACCGTACGGTAGCGTCGTGTTGTAGATATCAACGGGGATTATCACTGGGACTCCCAACGGCTGTGGACAGCGTGCAATCTGAGGAATGCAAATAACGATGCAGTTCATGGAGTATAGAAACTATACAACTCCAAGGACTGTAGATACGGATCCAATCCAAGCAATGGAGGTATAGCACTGGAGACGCAGCTCAAGGACTGTACCTCGTACGGTACGGTCGATGGAATCCAACGACTGTAGATACGGTACGGTCCCAGGATTGCAGATATGACCCCGGGACTGCAGATGCAACCCAAGGACTGTCTGTGGATGTAAGATCTGACGACACACAGAAGGATGATGTTTAGGGAGTAGAGTAGAATCTTGATGGAAGGATGGTGGTATATCTTCTCCAAAGCTGGAAGTCAGAAGAACAGCATCACACCCTCTCAGTCCCCCACCCCTCTACCCCCGGCCCCAATCCCCCCAACAACACCATACACACATACACCAAGAAAGAAAATCACCTACCGCATGACCGGCGGCCGCCCCTCGCGATTCCACTTCACGCGCGTACACACCCACTCGACGGCTTCCCTGACGCCGACGCCGGTCAAGGCGCTCACGGGCAAGACGCGACTGTCGCGCACGCCGCCGCCGCCCTTTGGACCCTCGAAGACCTTGCGCACGAGGCCTTCCTTGATGCGGAGCACCTCGACGCAGTCCTCGCGGTCCTGCTTGTTGGCGAGCACGAGCAGGGGCACGCCCTCGGCGTCCGAGTGCCGCAGCACGTCTTCGAGCACGAGCCGGCATTCGTCGAGACGGCCTCTGCTGGGTGCTTCCCTGTCGTTGTCATCGTCATAGTCGTCGTCGTTGTTGCTGTTGCTGTTGTTGTTGTTGGTGGTGGTGGTGGTGGTGACATGCGTGGCCTGGTTGGCCGATGATGCAGATTCCTTGCGTCTTCGTGTCCGCGGAGACGATGGTCCTTCTTCCGCCGCCGCCGCCGCCGCCGCTCTCGCTAATCCATCTGGGCGGAGACGAGGAGACGTCGACGCCTGCGGAGGCGCTGGTCCAGCCTCGGCCACGGGGCCAAGACCGGCGAGGCCGGCCATGTCGGCGTCACCTAGGTCTGTCGAGTCGATGATAAAGACGATGGCGTGGCAGGAAGCGTAGTACGACTGCCAGAGCCTGCGTAGCGAGTGTTGGCCGCCGATGTCCCATATCCTCAGGTACATGTCCGACAGCGGGATGGTGGCGACGTTCTGCCCCACCGTGGGCACCGTGTCGCCGGGGTTTCGCACCCCACCAGACGTAGCACCATTGCTGCCGCTGCCGTCGTTCGGATCGCCGGACAAGAGGCCCGACAGCGGAGACGTGGTCGACGCCGCCGCCGCTGCTGCTGCGGATGGCGGCTGCGAGGACGGCAGATACTCCGCCTTGATCTGGTTCAGGAACGTCGTCTTGCCGGCGTTGTCGAGGCCGAGCAGCAGGATCGAATACTCTGGCCCGCGCGCGCGGTAGCATCAGCCGCTGCATCCTCTTAGGTTCATAAGTACGCACGGCGACGGAGAAGGACTCGTAGGAGGAGGACTCGTAGGAGGAGGAGGAGGAGGAGGAGGAGGCGCGACGTGTACTTGGTCCGAAGCTGAAGAGCCTCACCTTCCTTGCTGGTAGCGTACAGATAGAGTCCTTTCGCTAGGTGATACATCCTCAATGCGGACCTGGTCGACTGACGTCCATCGGTTCCTTGGCTTGCCTCTTTCAGTAAGTTGCCTGGCTCTACGGCCCTGGCGGTGGCTGTTGCAGGACACGGCCTCGAGAGACCACCTTGGTGGTTACGGTAGTCCTCACGCCCATGTGTCCCCCCGGCCTTGAGACGTTCGTGGCGTGACATATGAAGGTTGGATATCATGCCAGCTGATTACCCCTTGCACGGAAGCCTGCCGCTAGATAGCTAGACGTCGCACACGACGGTCAAGTGTGCAAGCTCGAGGGAGGCGTACGCCATGGAGAATCAGGCCGACTACTGCTTGGCATCGCATAAGGGTGAGGACCGAGAAGCATGACTTGGAAGAAGCCTACCGCGCTCTGCGACGCCCAGTTCAGATGGCCATGGAAGCAAAATACATAATGTCGTCGTAACTAGTACAAGCAGAGAAAGCAAACAGAAGCTGACATGCGGCCCAAGTCTAAGCTAGCGCCGGCAGGACCAACAAAGCAAACCGGCATCGTCACCATGCAAGGCCCAGAACGGCAAAAGGCCAGAACCAAAATGCAATGGGTATCCGCTGAAAAAGCTCCGTCTGCACCGTCTGCATCATCGTCGCATCGTAGCAACGTCACATCTTCCCTTGCGGACACGACGGGGCAATGCTCCAAGGAGGCTCCATCGCTGGAAGCGTATCGCCCTCTCTGCCTGCATCATTGCACGTATCTGGCATGAGAGACAAGAGTCCGTGGTCACGAGGCCGGTCGCCGATGCCGATCGAACAACGCCTCGGATCAGAAGGTGCTCCAGGCCCAGTCCCTCGGGACGCTCCCTGCGACGCTGCCGGCGATCTGAGCGTTGCTGCCGGGTCTGGGCCCGATGGATAAGGAGGTCGTCGTCGTCGTGGCCGACGACGCCAGAGTGTGCGAGTCCTGGCCCAAGCTGACCGCGTCCAGCCGGCCGAGGCGCACCGCGTCCCAGCCCTTGTAATCCGACCAGCAATAGTCGCACGCCCGGGAGAGGACGCCGTCGGGATGGAATTGAGCGTCCTGGTCCAGCGGAACCAAGAAGGGGGAGTGCACGCCGCAGAAGACGTTGCCGCACCGACGACAGTGGTGGCGCCGCCCGAAGAGGGAGAACGGCCTGTTACAGATGACAGCATCGCAGCTCGGCGCGCTCGAGTCCGGCTGGAACCCGGTCAGCATTGCGCACCTTGACCGCCATGGAAGGACTCTGCAGACAGGGGGAAAGATAAGATGGACAAGGGTAAACAGAGGGGCAACCCGAGGGCCGATCATCTTCGGAACGCATGCACCTCACAGAAGACGATCCCGTCTTCGCACGCCAGCCAACGAGCGCAGGTCGTGCCGCCCTGACGATCACCGTTCGAACGGGAACGTGGCGGGGCCCGAGCACGACACGACGCCGGCCGATGCACGCTACGTCCGACCAGGCTTCAACATGCGACGAAAGAGAGCTGCGAGCTGCTCACGGTACAGGGGCGCCGAGCGGAAATGAGACGGTCAGGATCCTCGCTCACCTTCCAATGCTCTCGGGTCGGCGGGGCGGTCACCTTCCCGAAGCCGTACGGCCCGATCCACTCGTGCGCGCTCGTGTCGACGCTCGCGGCCGACCGGCGGAAGCCGTCGCCGGTGTTCTGTCGGCTCAGAGGCACGGGGCTGTCGGCGCCGAGCTCAAAGTCGACGCTGTTGCTGGAGCTCTGAGGCGGCGTCAGCGGCGACGGCCGACACGGCCGCTCCGTGGGTCGCAGCACGGCGGGGCGATAAGTGGGCGTCGTCGTCGGTCTCGGCTGGCGAGACTGGAGCGGAAGAAAAGGCATGCCGCCGCCTCCGTCTGGCCCGGGGCTGGCTTGCGAGCCGTTCGGCTCTGCAGCGGCCGTCGACTCGACCGACGCGACCGGGGTCAACTGCCGGGCGTTGTAGGTCGACGTGGTATGAAGCGGGAGATACGGCGAGCCCTGGGCCGTATGCGGATGGGTCGCCATCACCTGGCGCTGGAGTCCGATATGGCGCCGCACAAGGCCCTGCTGCGGGCAATCTCGGGGGATAGGGTCTGGGGATCGGATGTCTTGCGTTGGGACGTCGCCGCCGTTCGAGGGCGATAAGGACTGGACTGGACTGGATTGGACTGGACTCGGCGTGGGCGAGGACAATTTGGTGTGACAAGTGCAGAAAAGAAGAGACGAATGCGCGCGGCAAGGTTCCACGGAGTGAAATC
Source organism: Lichina pygmaea (assembly GCA_963422465.1). Taxonomy (NCBI): domain Eukaryota; kingdom Fungi; phylum Ascomycota; class Lichinomycetes; order Lichinales; family Lichinaceae; genus Lichina; species Lichina pygmaea. Next base: position 3,024,210 of record OY730171.1, read on the forward strand.
TCAATGGACACGGAAGCCGGGGGCCAAGCAGCGCTCATGGGACGGCCGTGCGGGTTCCACGACAGCAGTACCAGCCTCCCGTCGACGGCCCTCGTCCATCCGATCCTCTCGCGCCCTCGAGATGGCCCCTTTCGCGCCGTCGCCGATCGCCAACCCAACACTCCGGGCTCGTGCGCAGATGAGACGAGAAAGTCGTCGGCGGAGAGATGCACGAACCCGGCCGCGAAGGTACCGTTGCTACTCGGAGTCAGTTGTTGAGATGGGCCTTCTCCGGTGCAAGAAGGACAAACCGTGATGTCGTATTATGACGTGTGTGTTGCACCGTATCCGACGCGAGAAGAGATTTCGAATCCTCCTTTTCTCTTTTCGTCTTGTACGGTCGTTACAGTACATACGTACGGGCGTACTGGTACGGTACGATGGCTGTATGTCCGTACGTACTCAGAGCAATTTGTTTTTCAGACAAGTCAAGAACGCCTCGCCTCACGATAGAACGGAGCGAGTCCTGTCGTTCGAGTGACGACAAGCACGCAACGCCGCAACGTTATCTTGTTCCTCCTCCGGCCCGCAGCCCGATGAGATGTGAACGCCCGACATTGTACGGAGTACGGTAACTGATCGATTGATAAGATTTGATTAGGCATCGGATTTATTGGCCGGGAAGGTACTGTAGCCTAAATAAACCAAAAAAAACCCACCCCGAGAGACAGCGTACCGACGCCCGGCGATAGCGCCTGCTGTGCCCCCGCATGTCTATCATCGTGAGTATTTTTCATCTCGCCCTGCAATCGATCAACAAGCAGTCTTTCGACAGATAGAGATCCACTGGAAGTTTTTCCGGCCGTCTTTGGTCGGACGTACTGTAGCGCGTCTCAAATCTTTTGAGGCCTGGTGTGAGAAGTCGGCGGAACGACCCTTAATTACCGGTGATCTTCAAGGCCAAGGGCTAGGTCGTACTTGATGACCGTACTTATCGTCGGTATCTCATTGGACGAAGGAAAGATTAGAGCGAAAGACTATATTTCACAGGCGGCGGTCCCTCGCCGCGCTTGACGCGCTCGGCGCGCTTCCCTCCCCAACGTCAATAAAGTCAGGTTCTTCATCGTGACCCTACTCGTACACTGCGCACGAAGTACCACGCCGTGTACTCCGTACAGCTACCTGATACCGTAGTCAATTAGCCTGCTGGAAAAAGTACCCCATGGGTATCTGATGCCGCTGTACGTACGTAGCTGATCTCATGGTCCCACACCTGATTATACGCGTACAATAGTTACGCACAAGAACATCTTAAACCGGCCAAACGACAAGATTCTAGATATTCTTGTACAGCAAAGGCCACCGGCGGAGTGAAAATCAGCATCTTCGATCAAGCGGAGATTTCTCTTCTCTGTGGGATTTGTAGAAACCAGCCCCCCCCCTCCTCTAAACCAGTTCGGTCCCCGTGGGTGAAAAGAGACGGACCGCGCCGTGACCGAAAGACCGATCCCCTGGCTCATCCGGTATTGTTGTTGATCTTGTCCAGCTTGTGCCTGAGCGTGCTATGGGCACGGCTGACGATTTTGTCCATGTTGGCGGCCCGTCGGACGGCCGTCTCGGCCTCCTTGCGCGTCTCCGCCCTCCTCGAAGAGCTTCTGCAGGGCTGGGTTGAGGTGTCTGAGGTTGCCGATCTCGCCGACCTTGACGCGCATGTAGTCGAAGGCGACGCCGACCTTCATATCACGCGCGACCTCGTCGTCGGCGGTGTCTGGCCGGCCTTGGTCGGCTGTGGTCGCGACGGGATCGAACGCCGGGACGCTGCGGCCGAGACAGCCGCTGCCGAGGCGTGGCCGCCACTGGTCGTTCGTCTGCGCTCGGGAGGGGCTTGTCGGGCCGCTCCCATCTGTGGCGCTCTGTAAAGTCTCGGGACGTGTCCCTTCCGCGGCATCGTCCCTGACGGCTCGTCCGGTCCCTGGCGACGACCTGCCGTGGGTTATCGTGTCGAGAACAGGAGTCTTGGGATATCGTTGCGAGAAATGCGTGAGGATGACCGTCTTCGCACGCATTGCGACGGCGACGCCCAGCGCTTCGCTCGTGGTGCAGTGCTTCTTTTCGGCCGCATCGGCGGAGAGCTCGTCGTCGAAGGTGGCTTCGTGAACGAGCACGGTCGAATCGCGCCCGACCTCTGCAAACGCCTCCGACGGCCGACAGTCGCCGCTGTAGGAGAACTTGAATCCGTTGGGGAAGGTGTACGACACCGCCATGGCTCTGTAGCAATGGTCCACGTAGACGGCTTGGACGTCCGCGAGACCCAGAGGGGAGATGGTCTCGCTGTCCCTGGAGAGCACACGCCGAGATTATCATCCCGTCCCACAACATGCTCGTCTGAATGGCGCTCGGTACTCACAGCTCCTCTGAGGACGCAGATCTGGGGAGAGCAACGTGATCCTCGTACAACGTGGTCTGGCTGAGCTGGGTCGAGCCGTTGGCGCCCTTGACGGCCCAGAGCCTCAGCCGATCGTAACCAATATCCTCCACTTGCGAGTACTCTTTGATCCACTTGAGCATGACATTGTCGGACATCACATAGAGCGGCTTTCTTCGCCGAGCTGCCGACTCGGCCGACGGCGTGGGGGCTGGCTCCGGCGATGAGCTGCCACCGGCATCAGCCCGAGCCTTGCTGTTGTCGTTCTTGTTGTTGTTGTTGTTGTTGTTGTTGTTGTTGTTGTTGTTGTTATTGTTGTCGTTGTTGTCGTTGTCGTCGTCCGTGGCATCACGCCAGGCTCGGATCACCGACGCTGTCCCCAGGTGGTGATCCGCGTGCAGGTGGCTGATCCATATGGCTTTGAGGTCGCGGAACACTTCGAGTAGCTCCCTCGGAGCGAACACCCTGCGCAACTGGCCCAGCGTGTTCTCTCCACAGTCGAACAGGTAGGTACCGTAGCCGGGAACGCGAAGCAGGATGCTCGACACGTTGCGGTACTTGGAAGGCTGCATCGACCCGGTGCCCAGCGTCACGATCTCGGCATCTTGACTCGGCAGGTGTCTTTGGCTTTGGCTCCGGCCTCGGCTCCGACCTTCCTCCGGCTGAAGTCCGCTTGCGGCGTTTCGAATGAGCCTCCTTCCCCGCTCGGCCAGGTCCAAGGCCAAGGGGGAGGTGAAGAGCCACGACATCAACGTGTTCACGACGGGCGTGACCGAGTCACGCACGATCATGAACGACGGTGCTAGCTGCACCCTCATTCCTCGCTCGGCCACCGGCAGAGGTTTCGCACGACGCCAGCTGCCCGTGGCCTGCCGCGGCCGGATGTTGCTGTGCACCGGTATGGGAAAGTGAGCGTCGCTGATGCGATGGAGCTTGACGGCGGCGCTTGCCGCCGATTCGAAGGCAAGGTAGTTCGAGCAGTGGTCCGGCGACGAGACGAGGTGGGAGAGATGGGACATGCGCCTCACAAACCGCAGCAGGTCCGGATGCTGACCCACTCCGGGGCCCAGGATCCATACGATCGCCCCCACGCCTTCCATCACCTCTTCGGAATGCCACTCCCTCCGGCCGATCAGGTCCTCGACGTACGAGGCCTCCGGCAGATCGACGATCGCGACCCCTTTGCCGGGCTCGGGCTCGGCCATGACCATCTCCGGTGTGACCGTCGTCCCGTCCTCCGCCCTGACGCTCTTCCCGTCGGCGAGCCGGCGGAAATTCGGCCCCCGCTTCACTTTGAGCGCGATGGCCCTGTCAGGCAAGAACCGGCCCCGCTGACCCTGGTTCTTGATGATGTAGCAGATCGACTGCCGGGACGGGGTCGTGCGTGGCGGAGAGTCGTCGCGCGCACCGGGCCAGGGCACCCTGGCGTACGGATTGGCGTTGGGCGGAGAAGCCAGCGGAGGGTCCGTGCCGTCTGTCGAGCCTCCGTGCGGCGGTGAACCGTCGAGCGGTTTGAACTGTCCTGATCGCTCGTCCCGGGTCAGCGGTTGGGTATTCGGTCTGGCGGTGGATGGATGTCTCTGGTCGAACGCGCCAAAGTTCCAGTTGGGATTGAACATCTCCGAGAGCAGGCCGGCTCGGGTCCGGTCGTCTCGACGAGACCGTGGCCCGGAGAAGCTTGTCTCCGTCGGATCGGTGCCCGAGGACGTCGAGCCGCTTTCGTGCTCCGCAAACGTTCTTTTCCTGGGGCGGTTGCGATTCTCCGTCGGGCTGGAAGGCTCCGCGCTTCGAGATTCGATGCCCATGACCCAAACCTTGATGTGCCCATCGCTCCACGTCGGCTGCCAGAGCGACGGCGGTTGCGGTGCGGATCCACCGTCATTCTCGGTCCCGTCCCGATCCTCGAGGTTCGAGCGGATCTTGACGCTCTCCGGAAGACCCAACCTGTCGTGACCCGTCAGGTCCTCGAACTCGTTGACGTCCACCAACGCCTTTCGTCTGAAAATGAAACCCCGCGCCGTTGACAGTAAGTATCGCAGGTTTCTCCCGCCGTGCACCGTCAGCCACCCAGCATCCCCACCGGCGACCCCCTCGCCCTGTTCCGTCTGCGACTTCTTTCCGACCGCGCGTCCCTTTGCCTTTGAACCTTCAGCGACGCCGCGTGGAACGTCCGTGATGGTGATGATCAACCCGATCAAGCCACCGGCGGTGGACCAGTTCACGTTTCCGGTGAGGAAGATATGGGACAGTTTCGAGAACTTGATGCCCAGTTCGTTGATCGTGCGCTGCGTGCCCTCGGCGACCTGGCCAAAGATGTATCGCCTGTCATCAAAGTGCAGCAGCAGAGTCGTGCCCGGCGTGTCGGCGGTGGGCGTACTGAGCACCTGGAGGAAGGAATGCATCTTTCGCGAGTGGGCCTGATGATAAGCGGCCACATGAGCCCTGCGGGATCTCCAGCCGTCAACGCCGGCGTCGGCCTTCTCGCGCCTGAAGCTACCGAGGGACTGCCCGCGGCGGTTCTTCGATGGGCCGGCTCTGCTGTTCACCGTCCTGATTCTGGCTTTGCCCGAAGAAGCCCGCCCAGGCCGCCGAGCTGCTAGCTGTAACGATCGACCTGTGGCTCCCTGTGGTGTTCTAGGTGTGAACTGAGCCGCGTCTGGCTTCTGCAGCGTTCGAAGGGTAGCATGGTATCTCCACAGCTGGTGGCGGTCAGCCGAGGCAGGCAAAGAGGTCACGTCAACGGCGTTGCTTCTCGAGTTGAGGCATGCGGCGGTGATGGTCCGCAATGCGCGGCTCAGATTAGCCAACGTGAGGACAGTTGCTGCGGATGCCAGCAACAGCGGCGATGCCGTCCTAGACGTGGAACACAGCGTCGACAACAGCGCACGTGCTCACGTGTTAGGAGGGTTGTCGCCCTGCGAAGCGTGCTGATTGAGGTCAGCAAGGACAGCGTATGACTCAAGGAAAGTAGGCTTACCTGTACGAGTCAACCAAAGTCACGAAAAGGAGCAGTATCGATCACGATAGTGTCCTTCGATTAGGTACTCCATACATACGGACCGTTCCGTACGTCACACAGAGCTCCTACAGGAACGAATTTTTGCTGGGTGCCTCGGGACAAGCCGACGCGTACATACTGTACGTACCGCACGTGTGTACGGAGTAACTTACAGAGTACGTACTGTACGGAGTAATTAGCTCTAGATCTGCGGTGTCCGAGGCACTGCGAGGCTGGCAAAGCTGGCCCTAACGTAGCTACTTCGTACCTGCGGTCGCCTACTGTACTGTACATACGAATAGGCTCTAGGATGGCGTGCACGTCAACAACACGCACGCTTCCCACGTGTTCATAGGCTGGTCTCGTTGGTCGTACGCATGTGCTGTAGCTCTACACCCTGTTCTCCCCAGTCCCAGGTGTGCCAAGACACTGCTGAACGTACTGTAGGTTTGGTCTTGACTTCCACTACATCGTAGGCTTGGATCATGCCTTGGTCTGGTCCTGTACAGAGACGATACGGTACGGGGTACAGTGTACATTGGCTCAAGTAGCCCCTCAGTACTGTAGAGTACTGTATGGACCACTGCTGTACTCCGTACTGTACAGTGGCACGACAAAAGTTTGCGTACGCCTCCATACGAAATTCACCTCGGGTATCTCCGGAGAATCAATACATAGCCGCTTGCTGTTACTGGTGTAACCCCTCAGTCTAGTCGTATTACTTATGAAAATAGCAGCTGACAGGTCGTACTAGTGTTCGCAGACTTGTGTCGTGACACTGTACATCGGGCATGTATACCTAAGGGTCAGGGTCATGTGCCCAGTGATAGCACCTAGGAAGACTTCTCTTCGCGGGTGTGAAATGCCCATGCGTTATTAGGCAAAAGACACCTAGCCGACCGCTTGAAAAAAGGGGTACGATACTACGGAAGTACACAGGAAGATTTCCAGCCGCAGAACTACGTTCGTAGATTCAGGAGCTTCGTAGAATCGAAGAATGATCGGAGGATATGGTGATATGAATCGATGAGCTACTACAGCAACGCCACGAGATGAACCTGAAATGAACCTTGACATTGACATCTGTCCGAAGTGGAGAGAAAGATCCAATCGACCAAGAGCGAAACAGCAAAAAAAAGTATCGAGATGAAAGACCTGGACGTGACCGCTGAACGCGAACGATATACAGACAAGATACCCCCAAACATGCTTGATCTGGCCCGAGGGATGGACAAAGGGCAATCCGGACGGAGGAGACGACTTCGGACGAGCAGGTCCCCAAAGGCATGATGGCTTCAGCCTTTGCCACGGACAGCTCTCCGCCCGACCCAGTCGTCCTTCTCGTTACTCCGTTCCCGACACATCGCATCGCAGCTTGACATGGCCTACAGACGAGAGGTCACTCGGCTGATCCGCTGGAAGGGTGCTTCGGCGGCGGTGCACAGACGATGGAAGCGTTCCATCGCGGCGGCGGTCGTGCTGTTCTCGCCGGCATCCGTCGTCGCCGAGACCGTCAATATAGGCTCGGATTGTTCCTTTTCAGACCCGATGCGAGGACCGGCGACTTGCCCCGGATCTGCGACTCCTGCGAGATGCGAGGGCGTCGCGACGCGCTCTGCGACGTCGGAGTCCGCGAAGAGCGCGAAGGCCGGGTCCGACTCGTCAAAGTCCTCCGAACAGCTCTCGTGGACGGCGGGCGCCTCGTTCGAGGTGGCCGTCGACACCTCGTCCATGGCGGTCGGCATGGTCGGCGGCAGCGGAGCCAGCTCGCCCTTGGCGTGGTCGAAGGATGCCAGGGCGCCTGCGGGGTCGAGCGGCTTCTCCGAGAGCAGCGCGGTCGATTCGATCCGGTCCACGGCCGGTCCGTCGGGCACGTCGTGCACCGAGAAGACCTGAGGCCGGTTGTTGCCCCATATGGGATTGGCCAAGGCGCCAAAGGCCCAGGGGTCGTTGCCGGCCGGGTCGAGGATGGACATGTCGAGCGGCGCGTCGGGCATGAGCGTCATGCCGACGTGGGTGGTCTCGTGCGACGGCTGCCGCGACCGCGACTCGACGGAGCGCTCGTCGTCGACTGGGGCGGGGGCGTCGCTCATCGTCGCGGCCGGAGCCGCTTCGGGCTTCACCGAGGCGGCGGCGGCAGCGGCGGACGAGGACCCGCTGGCGTCGAGCTGGTTCAGGAAGGTGGAGAAGGCGGGCGAGGAGAGCAACATGCGGGTGAGATCGGAGAGACGCGTGTTCTCTTCTCGGAGCGCGCGGTTCTCCTGCTTGAGGTCGTTGACCTCCTTGTTCCTCGTGGCCGCTTCGCCCTCGAGCTGACCGATGTATTCTGGAGGCGCGACGGAGCGTCAGCAGGTTCGCTAGCTCGCTCGCTCGCTCGCTCGCTCGCGCTCACTCACGGACGAGCGGGCGCATCGTCCCAAAGCGGCACCGGATCCAACGTACCTTTCCTTCGTGAGCGGAACGCTCTCGCCGAGACCTTGTTCCGGAGCTGTCGGCGCTCCTTGCTGCTCAGCTTCTTGCCCTCCTCGCTGGCCAGGAGCCGCTCGTCCTCGTCCATGTCGTCCTCGTCCTTCCGGGAGCGACCGACGTGGTCTCGCATCTGCTCGGGCTGCGGCGTGCCGGCGCCGTCGCTGCCCGCCACGCTGGCTTGCCTCATCGAGCTGAGCAGCTGCGGGATCTTCTCCTCGGCGATGGAATCCAGACGGCGAGAAGCGGCGTCGTCTTCAGAGAACGCGGTCGAAGCCGACAGGTGCCGCAGCGCCGGGGTAGAGGCAACAGGTCGACTCTGTCGTCTTCGGTCCTCTTTGTCCTCCTCCAGCTGCTGCTGCTGCTGCTGCTGCTGCTGCTGTTGACGAGCCTTGGCCATGGCCGCTTGTTGTTGGTGTACGCCGGGCCACAGTCTGGGCATAGCGCCGGGATGGGACGGCGGCGGGCGGGAAGGCTCGCTCTTGCCGAGGACGCTCGGGTCGACGAATTCGCTCGTCGATGTCGTGGAACGGGCAGAGGAGAAGAAGGCCGGGGGGTGGTCCGGGCTGGCTGGGTTGAGCTCCAGGTCCATCTCGGACGGTGCGCCAAAGGAGGCCTGATTGCTCGCGGCGGGCGTCAGGGCCAAGTTCATGAGATCGTCGGCGGCTTGCGGGTCGAAGAGGAGGTCGTCGACGGGGAGATCGAACAGCGACTGGTCGCGGTACGAGTTGTTGAAGCTGGAACTCTCGAGAACGGCCGAGGTGTGGGCCACCGCCCCCCAGGGAATGCCCGTCTGCTGCTTGTGCAGATCATACCGATGGCTCGGAGCGGCGAAGGACGGCTTCTGAGCCGACGACGTCGTGGGATCTGGTCGTCGTAGGAGGGTGTTGTTAGGGTTCGCCGTCGCGGCAGGTGGAATGGTCGGAGCGCTCAAGGGGGACTGGGACGGGGAGAAAGATCGAAGCTGATCGTAGTTGAGGAACGAGTCGACATCGATGGGGTCGTAGCAGGCTCCGCCGCTGGGCGGAGACGTCGACCCGGTCGCCGACATGGACGACGGTCCCGACTGAACTGAAGGACTCATGGTGGCGGTCAAGGGCTTCGGCTGAGAGACCACGGATCTATTCGAACCGTCGTGGTCGGTGGCGCAAGGGAGCCCGACGAAGGTGAATTGAGTTGGCCGAAGGACGAAAATGGGTTGGAGGAAACCAGAGGGATAAAAAGAGACAGTCCAGAGACGCGCGGCGTTATAGTTAGGCCGTGCGATGGGGAAAGGAGCGGCTTGTCGTGGAGTCAAAGGCGGAGAAAGGTGCGACGAGAAGTTGGAAGGACGAAGGAGCAGAAATGAGTGGACGGAGCGGTCGCAATGATTACTCCGTACGTATTACAGGAGTAAGGGAAGCCGGAATGCGGCTATGCTGCGACGGCTGAGAAATGGCATGGGAGACCAGGCATGAGTGGTGACTAAGCAACCATGCGACAGCGGCTATCCCTTTAACGGTCCGGCTCGCTTCTCGAGGCTGAGGACGCGTCACCCTCGAGCTTGCTTTTTCCACCGACCTACTGTAGTACGTCCGTTTCGTCGTTCAGCTGTACCCTCGTACATCGGTACATAGGTACATACGTACGTCCATGCAAGGCCTTTGCATGTACTCTTATACCGCAGCGTCGAACGAAGATCTAGCCGAGAAATCCACCGGACTTTTTCTGGGAAGGCTCATTGGCCGATCGATCTTCTTTCTCCAAGTGGACTTTTTTTGATTGGCTCTCGAAAACGCCGCAGTAGGAAAAGAGAGTTCATGATTCTTGACAATCTACTCGTACTTCTGTAATGAGTGGGGCTCCGCCGGCCGGAGCCTCGGGCCCGAGTCACTCCGACGGGCTCGCCAGTTGGTGCCAAATATGGAAGCAGCGGCATAACGGAAACCCCTTCGACTGCGCTTGCCCTATCATGATGTCAACCAGCGTTTTGACGATAACCCCCCTGTCACGGGTTCTGTTGGAGGGATACAAGTGATTACCGTTGGACATGGTCACGTGACGGCGTCTTGACAGCTGGGAGATAGACAGAGCAGGGAACCCCAAAATCAGCACCTCCCTCTCTGTCCTCCCTCACTTTCTCCAACATCTCAATATGGAAATCATGGATTCGAACTGCACGCAGTGGTAAGTATCCTTACTCAACTTCATGCTCCGCTCCACTTCACGCTCATCTAGCTCATGTCAATACCGAATTGAACATGGCAAATTTGATATTTGAGCTGACCCCCCCACGAAAAAGAAAAAGTAATCCCCAGGCTCTAATGGCGCTCTTCAGCGATCTCGAGACGATACCGAAACTGAAGCGAAAAGTATCGTTGAACCTCACAAAAGCTGCAAAGCCTTGAAGCGACGACTCAACAACTGCAAAGTAGTTCCGTACTTACGTACGTATGTATGCTAAGTGTATGCGCGGACTCTTGTCTAACGACGATGAGAGGTTTGTCGTTGTCCTGCCTGCTGGCGAAGATCTAGAGAATGTTCGGAAGGAGATGGTCGAGAGTAGCACTTTCATAGAGCTACGTTAGCAGGTCGCTAACAACACCAAAGGCGTGCGGAGCCGACATCGAAACCTTCCGATCGCAGGTAGCATAGATTCCCAGACTCCAGGCGCAAATGGCCAAAATCCCTGGGGTGAACGACGCTACCCATTCGACTATCAGGCTAGCCCAGCTTGCAGTGACCTCTCACTACATACGTAGTCTGTCGCAGCTCGAAACAGTGCTGCCCACTACACAACGGTCGAGACCGGTCATTACTACTGTACCACAGGTATGGGTTTTACCTAGTGGTACACAACCGGACGGTAGAGGAGATGGTTGAAGATAGACCGCAACCATTGTCAATGGCGGTGGTGGATGTGATAGAGGGGGAGAGTGTAGTACGTTACACCAAGCTCAATACTCGTAGACAGCTTGAAAATTGCGGGCTATTAGCATTGGTACGGTACGATGACTTTTAGGTACCAAAGCTCCCATGCCCACGCCTTTGTCCCCTCGTGTTGCTCAACCAACAAGGACGCCAGCGCGCCCAGGATCTTGGCGGGAAGAACCTGGGCAGAACAGATGACAGCTTGGAAGGTGTCGAGGAGGCACGTTGAAAGATGGAAATGGAGATTGTTTCAGCCCAGGTCGCGTGTCCCTTGGGGCATCGATCCTCAATGCGTTGCTGCCATGCTTGCGTGGCCCTCGGCCGGTGCTACGTTGTCGCTTGCATCACGATCATTGCACGAGAACCTTTTCACTGCGTATCCTAGGATACGCACACACACACACACACACACACACACACACACACACACACGTAGGCGATGCTATACCTGGCTATAATTAGCAGGAGACGGACGTCTCCGGACGTATTCGCGACGCCGGGCGCTTCGTTCTTCGCCGGATCTCGATCGTTGACTGCCTCTTCCACCTGAAGTGGGGCCCGCTCGGACCAACCTCGAGTTACGGCGCCGCAAACCCCTTCGGATATTGTTAGCACCCCATGCCCGTGCTGGCAGATTGCATGGGGAGGACTGGGAGCGACACGTTCCAGATGATTTCTTTTCTCTTCATCTTTTTGACCTCACTTCTTTAGGCCTACAGGTCGCTGGAAGAAGTACGTCCAGTAACTCGACACCTTCTTAATTGACGGTTATCTCCTGGAAGCTTTGGTTTATTATCTTGATTCTGCGAGAGCGCGCGAATGACTACGGAGCGTACTTAACCTGCTGTATCTGGCGAAGATATGCTGGGCAAGACGTGCTGGTCTAAACGAAGGCAGTGAAAGAGAGCTTGTGCCGGCGATCGGAGCAGGTCGACTCGAGGTGTGGCCTCAATTTTTCAAGCAGATGAGGTGGAACAGTGTTCCGGCGAAGCCCACCGACTTCTCTTTTGGCAGGCCACGGCATCGAGCTGTGTTCAGCTACGGAGGCACAGACGTACAGTGATGATGATTGAAATTGACAACCTGCTAGCAGTTTCCATCACATGACTGTTTGCTCTTTCTCCAGCTCAGTCAATCAGGCCGGATGCTTCAGGTCCCCGGTCTAATCATGGACGTCGGTCCCGGGCACGTACCTCCAGCCAACTGGGACAATAATCATCAGTAAAGCCCCTGCAGATATCAATCGTGCTATACTCCGTACCGGTACTCCGTACTGTTGATCGGCCTCTTATCTCTCTACCAAATCACTTCAGGGATATTGCAGGGTCATTGACCAAAGCAAGCAGGTGCAACACTTCGACCATCTTTCCAAGCTCAAATAAATCACAGTTTTCCAGGGGGGCGCCCGTGTAGCAGCCAGGCTTGTTACTGTAGTCACCCCTGTCACTTGTCGTCATGCTTCGAGAGTCTAGTACACTAGCTCCGCATCACAAAGCCATTACGCAATCATGACCAACTTCCACTGTCCAGCCCATAGGCTTCACTACAGCTACAATTTCAAGGATTACGTGAGACTAGTTGCCACAAGCACAAGGCTCACAGCTCGGACGCTCATCAGCCCGACCGGTTGCAAGGATCAAGGACCTTGGCGGCAAGAGCTAGGATAGGCATGTGCGTGAGACCTCAGGGATTATATACGTAGCGAGCTCTCTTCTCCTTGCTGGGAACAATCAAGTCACTTTCACATTCATGGTCGTCGGGTTCGTAGACTGCCGGCTGAGGATCACCAACGCCACAGTACAATTCAAAAAAAGATAAAAGAAACATGGTTAGGTACATGCAACAGCGGGTATTCGCTGGTCGTCACCGACCCAACTACTGATCCGCCCCATTGTAGCTTATGTATGGCAGATCGGACGGGATGCCCAGTTCTCTACAAGGTGTGGTCGCATGTGATCATAATGTGGAGAAATTAAGTATATACAGTATCCATCCCGTGATGATGGTAGCCTGCGGTGGTACCCCTCCGGGCCCTCATACTGTACGAGTACAGTGATACGTGCGTGTGTTGGGCTCTACGAGATACATACAGTACGTACAAGTCGCCCGAGGAAGGGTGTGGCAGAAGCAGCCTCCCTGCTACTCTACCATATCTCCACCTGCACAGCCGAACATCACCAGCAACTGCTTAGCCACATCAGCTTCGTAATAAGACAGGTGGTTGACCCTGCCTCCAGCCTCCATCCATGAGTGATGCTTCTTTCTCTTTTTCAGTACCTCCGTACACCCGTACATATGTACCGTACTGATCTTCTTAAATCATTCCGCTTCTCAGCCAAGAGCACATTAGTGAGCAGTGTCACCTCCTTGTCTCTACGACTCGCTCTTCCATACCGGTACCCCTCCTACAGCACTGAACCGTCACACTCAAGAGGAAGAAAGAACATGAAAAATAGCACATGCGGTGAGTACTTCCGGCTGGAGAAGTGGCGAATTTTGCTCAACTCAAAGAAATCGAGGTTCTGCAAGTACGGCTTTCACGTTTTTCCTTCCTCTAGAGTGGTACCTGGGCCGCCCAAGCTGTGTTTCTTCAGTCAGATCTCAGACCGCGCATCAAGTCTGCGTCCCGTGGCGCTCTTAACTACACGTACAGAGGAGATGCTACGATTTGGAACCGACGAGTGACATGCACATTATGGATAGCCTCGCGGCAAGTACTTCATTTTGAAGAAACCCCGCTCCACCTGCGAGAATGGGTATCATCCGGGTCTGAACACGTTAATTACAAAAATTTTCCTTCTTCCCCAAGATCGCCGCCTCTCCCATCCCCAATTGCCCCCTTTCATTCATCGCGCCATTCCGTAGCTGGTTCCCTCACAAGTCTTGACACCAGGTGGTTCAAGGCCACATGGGACTACAGCCGCGTTAAAATTAGTCCAGCCGGACCTTTTCCTCCGAGACCGGCAGTGTACTCTCAAACAGACTCTGGAGCGCTGGTGATCTCGGCCTTGGACGATGAAGGATCGGCTGCCTTTGCGTGGACAACGGTCGGCCTCGAACTACTGTTGCCGGATCGTGGCGGGCCGTAGGCCAGCCTCCCGAAGGTTTTCGGGAAGAGATGCTTCAAGAATGGTTTGAGGGAGGGAAGGCAACCGCAGATGACGGCCGTACCTGCTTCGAGAGCACTGAAGGGACGTCAGCCCGTGTTACTCTGGAGGTGGAGGCAAGGTGGAAGATGGCCCACCTTAAGATAACGGTCCAAAACGCTGCCCAAGGGGTCTCGGGGTCACGGGCCAGGTCAAGGAAGAATTTAAGCCTGACCATGCTCACGACGCAAACACTATGATGCAGGTCAGCTTCATGACATGGACGGATGGGGGGTAGCCAAGACTTACAGCGAGCCTGCGGCAAACAAGACCGATATGGTGAGCTTTTGCCTCAACGGTAATCGCATCAACCATACACACGGCATCGGAAGGATCAAGATGAGAAAATCTGTGAGGATGTTGATGGCGCAACTTGTCACGGCAAGGGCGTCCGCGTTGATACAGTACCCCGGGCCTCCATTCCATCGTTTTTCCCGAGGCCTGCATTCGAGGAGGGCAGGAAAAAAGGCTGCGACGCTGAATCCTGCGACGAGAGAAATCACGCCGTACGCGGATCGCCTCAGCCGATGGCAGCTTCCGAAGATCCGGAGATATAATAACAGGATGGAAACTTTGATACAGCCAAGGTAGAGAATGAACAAGGCGTTCACCGGCGCGAAGTTCTACTCGACGGCACTCTGTAAGGGAGGGTCTGAACGCTTCTGCAAAAGACGACGGAGGGTCTGACCTTTACGGAGTCGAGCGCCTGCGCCAGACTAAGGTCCCATGTCCTGATGCCGGCAGCTCCATTCCCCACTGACGGACGTTGCTCAGCAACCAAGGACTCGTTCGTTTCCAAGCGGATTGGGACTCACGCTTGAGCGCAAAGGCAGACCATGCCGCTCCAACCGGCTACATCGCCGTCGTCAGCTGCCATCCAAGACCAAGGCCTTCTACCGAGGGTGAATTACCAGACACAGCAGGGTGACATAGTCATCGTACCACAACGCGCGGTTGATATACACCCGGGTATATATTCGGATCGCGACGAAGATGCAGGGCAGGACAAGGTAGAATATGACGAGGATTCTGACGATGTATACCCGGGAATCTGGGTTTTCGATGTCGCCCACGACACCAGGCGGAGGTTGAAAGGCCGGGACGTTCGAGGGATTGGCAAAGCGCATGCGCCCCGCTGGATCATCGACTGTGAACATGGCCACTGGACTGTAGAAGTCTGAGGTGGACTATCCGGAGCAATGTTTGGACGGTTGCAGGAAGCCCAACCCAAGGTAGCTGGACAGCTGAACAGGCTAGCTGCAGGTCGTCTCCAGACATTGGCTCCACGGACCGGTGTGACAGGAGAACCACGACTCTCTTATGCATTGTCTCACTTTTCCTTGCCCTTTTCTTTCTTCTTCTTCTTCTTCGTCTTCTTCCTCTCAAGCTTCTCGGCGTGACGGCAAATCTCTGGCGATGGCTGCAGCTGTGGCTGCAGACGGGACAGACAACAGCCGGGCAGGGGTAGGGGCCCGTGGGCAGCCTGAAGCTCAGACGGGAGGGCCTGAGGGAACCACTACTTTACACGTAGTACGGAGTTAATGTACTCCGTACAGTACTTGACATACGCACGTACGTACCCGTTACGTGTGCGTGGAACATGGTCAAGTCTCATGACCACGCTGGAGGAAAAGATGGAGGAAAAGCAAGACGGCGAGTAGTGTCCGGGCCTTCTTGACCAGCAACTGCGGTCTCCCGCCGAGCAACATGATTAGGAAACTTTCCAGGTACGCCAGGTACGGTAAGGTTCACCTTCTCAGGACCTTCCCTTCTCCACGTTCCGGCCTGTTGCACCATCATCCATTCACCCGGACCCAACCCCTGGATCGAGATTGGCTTCCTTTTTCGCCCGGGTCGGCGAACGGGTTGCCACGCACGCCACGCCACACGGGCAGTGGCGAGACCGTGTGCTCTGCATGCCGCGTCATGGGTGGAGCGAGAGACCTTCTCGGCGGACGGCCCGATAGCCGAGCGTGGCGAGCAGAATCGACAAGATTCTCACGCATCTATCGATATCATATCATGTACGTTCGTATCCCGTACGTACGCATCTTTGTACGTAAGTTAATGCGAACAGGCCGCTCCGTCCCACCACCACCTCAAGGCAAAGACTGGAGAGAGAAAGGCGGGGTTTGGCATGCCGTTGCCCCGAACAGCGTCTAGTCAAGCCACGTGGGAGAAAAGGATCAGAATAAGCAAAGCTCTCACCAGCACTAGCTATGATCCCGTGCAGGGCCACCGAACGTTTAAAGCACAATGCGAAAGTGTCACCTCTTGGGGGCCAGTGGCGAAGAAGAAGAAGAAGAAGAAGAAGAAGAACAACCTGGCCTGCAATCAATTTCATTCAACGGTCCGGGTCGTCCCTTGCGTCGTCCCTGGCGTGCCAGGTGATGAAGATGCCGACCCGAATACGGGCCCGGACTGCTTGAGATCCTTTGCCCAAACGGCGAGGGCGTTATCCACGGCGTGCCGCCCGACTGTCCGACGCAGGCCAGGAGCTTCATCATTCCGGAAGTGCTACCGACACAACACCTCGGTATCGCGATCGCAAAGCCAGCATCAGTATGCAGGCAGGTGGTCAGCTACGCTCCAACCCTTTACGATGATATCTCGCCCTGGTCAAGACTCGTCCTGTCCGACACCACGTGGAATTGAAGACACCACAGATTGGAAGATGCCGCAGGACTGCACGCTGTCGCAGGACGGCACACATCACAATGTCTGAGCGGCAGGGCCGTTTCGGGTTCAGACGGCAAGTGAAGACTATTTGTGCTTCTTGTTTCGAGATAGTACTTGTACAGGATGATGGGGCGCAGAGACAAGAGAGCTTCAAATCAGTCACTCTTACAAATACTTTGCATGAAAACACTTGGTTGTGCAGAGTATCTGGTACAAAAGACGCTCTGTCCTTTTATCCGACTGGCCTACTACGTACAGTACACAAGGGTCCTGCTATCATGGTCACTTACGTAGCACCGCGGCACACTATCAAGGTAGACGCTCAGCAGGTTCTGGTCAAGATAATGAAGTTGTGTAACATACCTCACGAGGTCAGTGCTCCAAAAAAATGACGGGAAAACTTCCTCGGTACCAAAGACCTCCGTGAATCTTTCTGATACTTTTAAACGTCGCTAGTGGTCCAAGCTCTTCTCCTAGCCGTGCTAGTACGAAGAGAAGGGGACAAGGGCCCCACAAAGACCTCAACAACAGCCGCCTCAGCTAAGGCAACAACGATTAAATGGTCACGACTTGGTCGGAGGATCTCTAGGAGCCTTGAGGTCATGGACCGTGGTGTCAAGACAGTCGCTTGTTCCTACTGCACTTCCTACGGTTAGCCTCCGTGACACAATCATCTTCCCACCACGATCGTCCCACACTTAATCTACTGTACGAGTAGGCGATGAGTTTTCTCCTGATCGTCACCTTAAATGGCTTGCCCTTGCCCGCCAAGACTCGGACATGTTTTGAACCGAGCGTCTTTCCGGACATCTCTGCTCACGGACCCTTGTTACAGAGCATTATACGTGTGTCGTACGTAACGCATGGCTTGCCGTGTCTCTGAGTCTGGGGTATACGGTACTGTAGATAGTCCTCCCGTCACCTACTGTACAGTAGCACATCACAAGGTTTGAGACCTAGAGCTTAGGTCGCTTGAGCTTGATTCTCTGAGGATTAGAGACCGGGGGCTAGCGCCACACAACTAACGGTGTGCACGGCACTTCAAGGCTTATCTGCGCACGGACTTCACGCTGCAGGTGCCGTAGCAATACACCTCGGACAAGGTTGGTACACAGGAGGCAGACCCATCGAGAGTTGTACTTGTATGGCTTGTACAGTACAAGGTGAGTGAGTGACAGAAGATTTTGATGCAATACCATGTTCTGTTGCTTCTGATCGTTGCTGAGGACAAAGCTTGTACTGTACGTAATGTACTGTGTATACAGTTACTTGCACAAAGTCAGTGCGTACAGAAGTACGCTCTGTAGGCATGACAGAATAGTTATGTATTGTATTGTATTGAGATCCTACCCTATTCTAAAAGTAGCTAAGCTAGATTATGCTGGGAACACTATGAAAGTGGTAAGGAAACCTTTGGTCCAGGTGACTTGTCACCTGCCCCTAGGATGAAAACCTCCCCTGCGGCTCCTGGGCGGGCACCATCCTACCAAGAGGCTATAGAACAAAGAAAGTGACTGCCTGGCAGTCAAGCAGAGAATAATTATGTTGATTGATTGATTGGATTCCTACACCATTCTAGCACTAGTGTACCTAGGCTATGCTGGGTCAACTACTAAGCTAGGCTAGGAAAACTCAAAAGAGTAAAAAAACCTCTCCCTGCAGCACCTTACCAGCGCTATCCTATCAAGTCACTGTAGAACATGGGGGGTGGCTGGCTAGTAGCCAGCTTCCAGCTGCTCTGAGCCTTGGACAAGCTGTCGCAGAGCCGGAGGGCCGACCGGTACGGCATCTTGTCAGGCTTCCAGTTGTCTCCTCCTCCTGGGTCTGGGTCTAGTAGCTGGACCTTTTGTGGGGGGCCGTCCGTGGAGTTCGTGCCATCGCTCCCAACACCACTGCTCTGCTAGCAGGCGGGCTTGCCAGACAGTCCGTGGAGGGGTGCCTGCGGCCGGGGTGACGGTGGGGTGGCTGTCGGCCCACGGGGGTGTGCCAAGAGATCCCTTGGTGGTTTCCAGTGCCGGCCGAGGCCAGAGAATTGGAATAATTATGTACTGGTAGCTTTCATGCAGAATCAGCTGGAAAGAACCTGATTGCCAAAAGTATGGGTAGTGTTCAAAGTACGGAGTACATACGTACAACATCCTCTTGCGCACTGACCCGGTAGAGAGGGCCGGGTGAACGAGGGGAACAGCATCGCACAGTGATACGAGTACGTTCCGCACCTCCGTTTGTACGTGTGACTTTACGTCATGATGACTAATCTAAGCGCCCTACAGAGTCACATGATAAGCCCTTTCGCCCACACCACACACTGGAGAAATCACAATTATCCAAAGAGGAAAAACCCTAAGCGCTGGGACTCGTGAGATATACCCACCCAACTGTCCTCTCTGCGGTTTCCTCTCTAGAACCCATTGCACGTCATGGTACGTCAATCAATCCCCGGCTGCTGTGGCGCTGTAGTGCCTGTGCTGCCGTCGAGATACGATATCGTTAGGGGACAAGAGAATGGAGAACCGATTGCTGACGGACAGCCCGTACGCCACTACATAGGCACCCGCAGCAACCGGTGGCAAGAAGCAGAAGAAGAAGTGGTCCAAGGGAAAGGGTACGTGTGCCGTTCGACCCTCGGCTTCCTTGTCAAGCAACATCGACATCTGTCATGGCTTTCTCCTCGCTCGCTGTCCCTGGGCCTCTAAGCGCGACCCGCTGCGTCGGTGGCGGGAAAGCGGGCAACCCGGTTCAGCTCTGATGACGAACCCACCTACTGTGCAGTGAAGGACAAGGCCAACCACGCGGTCGTGCTGGACAAGGCCACATCAGACAAGCTCTACAAGGACGTGCAGTCGTACAGACTGATCACCGTCTCGACCCTGGTCGACCGACTCAAGATCAATGGCTCGTTGGCGCGAAAAGCCCTGATAGACCTCGAGGAAAAGGGCCAGATCAAGAAGGTCGTCGGACACAGCAAGTTGAGCGTCTACAGTGAGTTGCTGCGTCTTCTCTGTGGATCGGGACTCGCGCTGGTGTGTGAGGGCTGGTGTTGGTGCTGGCGCGAGGACGAGATCGAGGAGGAGATCATGCCCTACCAGGGCTCGAACGGGATTGGAGTGGATCTGGAGCACTCGAAGAGATCGTCTTGCTGATTGTTTTTTTTGTGCACAGCTCGGGCGGTCGCTGCGGCGGAATAGAGCGTGGCCCCATTCCCTGTTTGGCTACCGCTACTTTCGCTGTATAACTCGTCAATACATCTCCCTCTTCTGAAGCCCCTCCACATGAACAATGGCTTGGCCGGCTCGCATCTGGCTGTCAGACCTGACGAGTGACCCATGGTATCTTTGCTATCTGTCTGACGTGGACGGATCGCCTTGGCCATATTCACGATACGGTGGCTTTTGACCCCTCGGTGGCATGCCCTTCCATTCGATTGACATTTCGCGCTGCAATAAAATCACGGGACGAGCTACTTTGCTATAGTACACCGAAGACCGTCCATGGCTCGCAATCCCACTTCATCTCCCATTCGCCTTGGCCCCGTCTCGCCTGGGCCTTTGCCGCTTCGCCGCCGCGCACAGTTCTCGGCGCGGTAGTCGCTCGAGCCAGTCCCCGTCGTACCTCACCGTGCCGACGCGGTGGTACTTGTCGCTCTTGGCGAAAAACGCGTCCCAGTGCGCGACGGCGTCGCGCACCTTCTTGCGGGCGAGCCTCTTCTCCTGTGGCAGGGTGTGCAAGCGCGTGTCAGCGAGGACGATCTCCGTTCCTTTCCCGAAGTGAGACTTGCGGCAGGGTAAGGGTATACGTGGATGGCCCGTGCGAGGACTGTCCTACGAGCTTCATGGTGGGGCATAAAAGCAAAGGGATGTGTAAGTCAGGGGGTCGTGGCGGGCACCATCGGATCTTCAGGAAACAAGCACGAAAAGGTTACTCTACCTGCTCCCTCCGTATCTTCCTGTCCGCCTTGCTCAAGCGTCCGTCTTCGTCGCGCCGCTTGTCGGCGCCGTCGCCGTCGCCGTCGCCGTCGTCGTCATCCACAGGAAGGAACATGTCCTCGACCCCTCTGAGGTCGGGCGTGACGTCCTCGGAGAAACAGCCGGTCACAAAGGCTCGGGTGCCGTCGTTGCCGGCGAAGAAATGATAACCCCCGCCGGGCCCGTAGAAGGAAGGTGACGCAGACACGTCGTAGATGGTGCCGTTGATGGCCAGGTAGATGGGCAAAGACACATCTGTGCCGTTGTACAGCGACAGCTCCGCCGGCGTCAGGGAGATGGGACCACGCTTTTTTTTTTTTTGCGGGGGTTGGGCCGGGTCAGTGCCGGGAACTTGTATCGTACGAGTATTGTGTTGAAGAGGAGAGAGAGAGAGAGAGAGAGAGATGGAACAATGCGCCTCACCATCCAAGCCCTCACTACATGCCACGGCGACGACCATGTCGGCGCCCGCAGGTTCCACACCAGAGACGTCTCCGTCACAAAGTAGCTGAGCAGGCAGCTGAGCAGGACGCCGCCGCCAAGCAGACGCAGCACGTCGAGCGGCGACACGGGCGCCTCGTCTTCGCGCGCGAGCTTGCGCCTGGCCGCCGAGGGCTGGCGAGGACTGGTGCTCATGCTCGTGCTTGTCGTCGGAGCTGGGCCTGATGGCAACAACGATGATGACGATGATGATGTGCTCTCTGCTTTGGCTGCTTTCGGCATCTGTGTTGGTGGTGTTTTCGGTGTCGGTGGTATTCGGATTGGTGTTGGTGTCGAAGTCGGTATTGGTTTCGGCATCTGCATTGGCATCTGTCTCGATCTTGCTTTCGATGATGATGAATATACCGGAGATGATGATGATGACGAGGCGACGTACGTAGCTACCGTCCTGTATGTAGCTACTCTATGTATGCAGATATCTCTGGTAGACTAATCCTATCACTAGCAAGAGCCAGGATAAGTGGTTGAAAGTACAATGCCTAGTACTATAGAATGATAGAATGATAAGATAGATGAATAGATGGTTAGGTGGCCAGGCAAGCACTGTGTATGCAGGGGAACAGATATCTAAAACGCATATCTACAAGATATTCACACGGACGACATAGACGCACCTAGAGCACTCATACTCTGCACATAACATAAACCCCCCCCCCCCCCCCCCCCCCGCCAAGCAGAGGCACATACTCCGTCCACTCCGAACCAAAAAAACCCCAAAAGAACTGGAACAAGATCAAGTCATGCGATGATACGAGCATACAGAAAGAACATCCCTGACGTTCAGCATGATGACCATGAGGGTTGGGTGAAGTTGTACGCCTGGTTCGCTGACAAGAGTTGGCCACGACAGATCAACACCCGAATGCAAGAATCCAAAAAGAAGAGACCTTGCTATGAGCACAAAGAAAAGAAAGGCCGGGCCAGATGACCCGCCAACGCCGTTCGCTGAAGAAACCTCATCTCCCCTTCTTCAATGCTCGTAACCGAACACTTGGGATAACGCGCCCTGGATGACGTTGACGTCATAGTCGATCAGGCCCTTTTTCGTCTCGCACTCGGATTTCATGAGACTGATGAGGGCTAGGTATCTAAGGGGGGACGTGTGTGCGTTAGTGGCCTTTCCTGAAATATTTTCCTTAAACTAATTGATCGATGGGGCTTGCAATCGAGGTTTTCAGAAGGGAGAAGAGGCCTTCGCTCACTTGTTGATCTCTCGAAGGTAAATGTACTTCCCCTCCATCAAGAGGATGGCGCTCTCGGCGTCCGAGCAGGGCTGCTCGCGCGGCTCCTCGAGCGCTTTCTTGGGCCGATCCCACCCGTACACGTCGCTGACGTCGACGATGACGTCGATGTAGTCCGAGCAAACCTCGTAGCTGGGCATGTCGACGGGGCTCGTATCGGTGGCGATGTATATCTTGCTCAGGACGTCGAAGAGGAAGGCCTTGTCCATGTGGCAGTTGGCGCAGAGCGAGTTCAGAATCCCCTCGAGCGCGAACAGCTGCGGGATGAGCTTTTGGCAGACCTTGCTGAAGGCCTCGAAGATCGAGTGGTCGTAGATGCTCGTGAGGTGGTAGCTGACCGGTGTGTTCTCGTACCCGGCGTCCGACAGCTCGTCCTGTATTCGCTGGATGATGTCCCGCTGGATATCGAACTTGTAGTCGTCCGACAGCCCGTCGACTTTATGTATGAAGACCTCGATGTTGATGGACGGGTACGACTGCTGCACGCGCAGGATGATCGCATTGAGACGGTTGATCGCATCGAGATACTCGTCCTGAGCATCGATGACCCAGATCAAGGCGCCGATGCCACCGAAGATGCTCTCGAGGTCGAAGGCGGGGTCGAGAAAGTCCAATTGCCCGGGAAAGTCCCAGACTTGAAAGTCCATGAACGAGCTGTACGGATCAGCGATTTTCGAGATGAGGGGGGGGGGGGGGGGGGAGCCCGCAAATCGTCGTCGACGTACTGCATGGCTTCTCTCTGGATGCGAGACGTCGCCTCTAGGAACAGCGTCTCTGATGGTGGGAGCTTGTGAAACACGACGCTGGATATGGACGACTTTCCGCTCCTGACGGATGATCGCCATCAGTCAAAGGCTGCCCTACCCAACGGCGCACCCATAACAGTGGACTGGCCGTGCGTCCATACCTCCGTTGACCCATCAAGAGGAGCCTCGGCTTCCCCTCGCCCGGCTTTGCATTTGGTAGCTTGCCCGTGTTGAACTTTGGTTTGGCCGGACTGGCCAGGGCCACTTCGCCGTTGGCTTGGTCAGGCATCTTCTCTGGCGTCCAGGTTCGGGCTTGACGTAGTTGCCCTTCTGGTGGAGCGGTGATCACCAATGGCGGAATGTTATTTGGGCGGCTCGGCTTACACAGCCAGTGGCGGGACGTTCGTTGCGTGGGCGCGAGGGTGCCCAGGGCCTACGAGCAAGCCTAGAACCGCTTAACGGTGTACTTTTAGGTACGAGTCAATTGCATGTCATGAACAGGAATCCCAATACAGTCGAGCCACTCCATGTGCTGACTACTTATAGTCCAGCCGGGTGTTCCATGGCACAGTATATACAGCACACCTGGTTCAAGCCGTGTGGTCATAGCATCCTGCTACGTCTTTCGTCCAACCCTGAGGTTCTTTCACGTCATCGACAGAGCTCATTTACCATACGACGTCCTCTTGTAGTCGGACTCGTCAATAACCCCGGAGCCGGATCGATCAACGTGAAACTCGTTCCGCACCATGATGCCATCCTTGCCCGGTCCCATCTCGCCGAGGCCAATCGCATCATCGACCTTTCCTACGACCTCGGTGCTCTGGCCGACCTGCTCGCCATGAGCATCGGTTGCGCTGGCCTCGTTGTTCGGGGCGGTCACCGAGATGATCCTCGTAAAATCAGAATCGAGCTCTTTCGACGGGTTGGCAGTCCGGCCGGAGAAGTTGCTCCGAGAGGCCGACGGCCCATGACCGCTCTGCTTGGCCCGGTCCGTCCGCGCTGTCTTTGACCTGTTCATGGCCAGGAGATAGATAGGACGGAGGGACGGAAGGCAGGCTGTGAAGCAGGATTGTCAGGCTTATGCTCGAGCTTCGATTTTTGATTCGGGCCTGGTCATAAAGGCCGAGAAAACGGAAGCGTACCCGAAACGATAGCCAGGTTCTGCTCCACTCCGGTCCACAAGACGATGGAAGCAAATTTCCAGGTGACGTCTGGAGGTTTCGGGTCGAACCGGATACACTCGACGATCAAGATAACAGAGATGATGCAGACGCTGTTCGTGGAGGGTGGTCAGCTGTGCCAAGGCAAGCTCGCAGGCGATCACCTACAATCCACCGAGAAGGAAAATACCACAGAGAATGATCTTCTGAGGTTTGTTGATGTAGAGCTGGCGGATGTACGGGATCGGCATGAGCAGAAGCACAATGTCGATCAGCAGATGCGTCGTGTTGGTGCCGATGAAGAACAAACGGTCGTCGACGCCGCAGTGGGCCCCGACCGTCTTGTCCCAGAAGCCACGCAGGGGAACGCAGTGCATAAAGATGGCCACGAGCTAGATGGTCAGCCAGAGACCCCGACCGCAACCCATGGAGGGATGATGCCGCACTCTTGCAATGATCCAGAAGATGGTGAGCACGCACGCCGAGGATCCGAATCGGTAGTCGGATGCTGCTCACGTTGAAGAGACGCCAGTAGAACGACAGGATGGAAATCTTGACAAGGGTGACCGTCGTGGACCAGAGCGTCTCGGCGATGATGAGATGTTGCAGAGAATGGTAGAGAATGTCCTGGCTGTCCATGTCGATGGCTTCATCGTGCTTTCCCAGGCCAAACTTCATCCCTGCAGAGGAGAGAGGGTGTTGGGACGGTTCTGCCTCGGTGACAAGCGGGGACACCATGAAGTGGCAGCTGGCACTCACAGACCACCGTCGCGATCAGATAGCCTGCGGCAGATACCTAGCAATGTCCGTTCAGTCGACGGGGCCTCGGGGTGAAGTCCAAGAAAGAAGGTGTCCGGTACCAAGGCCGCTACGATGAACCAGTCATCGTACCACCAGTTCAGCTGCTTCAGCCTGCGCGCGCCGAAGCGGAGAAGGACCGCGAGAGAAGCGACGGCAAAGGTGACGATGCCACTCGCGTAGATATTGGGCTTCAAGGTAGCGGCGAGTGCTCGGCGGAGTGGGTAGCCATTTGCGGGGCGACTGGTGGTGTGCTCCCAATGCCGATGGCGCTGCGGAAGACAGGGGCGAGCGGAAAGCGCTTGACACCGGCCAGGAACCAAGAACGGACAACGACGCGGAATTAAATGCAGCTCCTCCGTATCAGTTCCCCTCATTTCGCCCTCCACTTTAGATCCCGCCCATCAGGCCCAGGACGACGCCGGTAAGGGCTAGCAGCATTAGTGCCTGAAGAAGGATTGTTAGCTCTCGTTGCAGCGCTGAAGGCTGGAAAACAGCATCTCAATGCAGACGGCTCACAGCCGTTGAGAGCAACACTCTGCGATGTGGCACGCGCCGCCGTCAATTGCACTTCCATTGCTCCTTCTTCTCTTCTTCTTCTCTTCTTCTTCTTCCTCGTCACGCCGTGGTCGGTGATGAGAGCCATATGGTCCACTAGCGTAGGAGGGGCGGGCATGGCGTGGTGTTTCAGCGTCCGATGTGCACGAGCATCTGTTTGCTTGTTTTTCTCGACACCGTCCTATCAACGAGATGGCATCTCGTTGCGAACTGTTGACCGGGGGTAGGAGTGACCAGTCCTCGCTCGCTGCTAGAGCCGAGGTCACGTGGAGAGAATCGAGCTAGCGACACAGAGAACCAAGAGAGACCTCTTCCGAACGACGCTGACGCCTGGCCCTCTCAACACGAACGATCCCCCTCGACCGGTGATCAGGATCGGAGCTCTGCAGTAGTGTAGGAAGGGGCTGAAAGACGGGAAAAGCAAGACAGCGTCCGCAACTGCAGGACGGCATTGAAAGACTGGAGACGGCATCTGCGGGGACAGATGCCTCGGCGTCGATCAATCGTTGCTCCGAGGGAATTGTAGGTCTGAGGCAGCTACGAACACAGCCCTACGCCCCGCAAGGTCAAACCCACATCGGCGGCTATGGCGCCGAAAGGTCAAATCCAAAGCTTGTTCCGTGTCAGTGAGACACCCCCGACGTCTATTGGTGCGCTTTTGCGGGAGGTGGAGCTAAGCGCGCTAAGATCACCAACAAGTTAGCATTCCAACAAGGGCAGACCACCGGTGCCAAGACCGAGCGAAGACCCGTCACGTCAGAGCTCTACAGTAGTAACATCAAAGTTTAGATGGGCAGTCCGGGGAGCCGTGACATGGCCGCACAGGACGCTACGATACGCTACTACGGACTCGGCTAGACTCTCGGCTAGACTCTCGGCTGGCCACGTCGGCTGGTCATAGTCGGTGTCAGGGGTTCGATGACTAAACAGCCCTCAGAGCGGAAAAACAATGCTCCGTAGACGCACAAAAACGATTTCGCTTCCTAGCTAGAAAGATCGCGGGATTCATCTCTGAGATGGAGACGTACTAGGGAGCAATTGATTGTCTTGCTGCCCTAGGAAGTTGTCCATGCTCTGTAGGGGTGCCCCGTCACAGTTGAGTGTAGCTGTACTGTAGTCAGCTTGTCGTGTGTGGATTCTTCTGGCCGTTGTGCTGAGTGTATTTCTGACTGCCGGGGTGGGTAAGACTCGGCACCCCGAGCCTTGGTCCTAGCTAGGAAAGTATGAGGTGCGTCCGTAGTACCTCCGTACAGTAGCAAGATCTAACATTCTAGCCAACTCCTCAATGAATTGACACCTAAAGGAGACTCACTACGTACAGTAAGTATGGCATCTTTCCTGAGACGAAGTAGGTGCCCAAGACAAAGCACCCAGCCCCGACAGCACCTCGCACAAGATCATACAACCTCTCTTGGAAGGATTACATTGGGCTCCTGCCGGAGCTACAAGGCAATGACCTGCTCTGAGAGGGGAGAAGATGATGATGTCGATTGACGCCCTCTCGGACCCGAGGGCTATGTGGCCCCCCCATCTAGCTGACCAACACTACTGACTAAGCCAGGCTCAGCCCTGGCCCTGTGGCCGCAACAACTCCCTGCTAGATTAAACCATTCAAAACCTTGTCTCAGTCAGTACAAGCCACTCACCACCGACAGGACTACCGTAGTGGTAGTGTTTCTGAAAAGCCACTACAGTCACTCTATGAATGAGCGCTGGCAGCAACACGACACCAATATACTCCGTACTGTAGCTGCTAGTACGGTGAAGTTGGGGGTGTCGTGGTAACAACACCCATGCGGATATGAGCCCAGATGCCTGCCGACCAAGCCATGTGGCTAGGCCTGCGGTCACCGTCCCAGGGACCGGAACAGGCAGGTGTCCTCTCTGTTTTCTAGATTCTTATTCTTGTTTCGACGGCAATTGTATAGGCCAATTGGCAGGCCACGGAGAGATTTGAAAACGAAGCAGGTAGCAGCTGTAGAGCATGACGTCTATCATGGGAATTGATATCTCTAAGCTTCCTGATAATGGTTCTATGGGAAGCCAAATCTTCTGTCAACGAACGCGTCTGACCACTGTTTTCGGTCTCGACCGTAAGGATGCAAAAGGCACCGTTGACCCATGTTCTGAGAAATGGATTGTAGCCACGATGGGAGCTGACCCCCGACGCTTTCGCGAGTTCGAGCGAAGACCTGCTCGACACGGCTTAAACCCCAGCAGGCTGGATTCGGCTGGGGAACGCCGGCTTGTCAAGGTTGTTCACGCAAGCCTGCTTCCAGCTCACCGGCGTGAACTTGTCGACAACCTCTTTGAAGGCGGCCTGGAGAAGGTCAGCCATCTCGCGAGACGTGCTGGAACAATCTCGTCGGGTAGCACGTACCAAGGTGCAGAAGCTCTCATCGCCATCCAGGTGCTTGCCGTGCGGTTGACAGCCAGGAATAAGCATGGAGCGATCGTTATACAATATCCGAACATAGTAGTCATCGAACCTCTGCTTCTCGTCGGTGTCAAGGTCCTTGAAGCTTCGCCGGGTCGTTCCGGCCAGAGCGGCTGGCGGCGTCTCGGCGCCGTCGGAGCCACGGCCGAACAACCTGGACCAGAAACTCTTCGGCTCGCTCTTGGGTGGGACGGGAGAGGATGCTGACGCTGTAGCGCCGGACGGTCGTGAGTCGGCGGCGCTGGACTGCACATCCCCCTTCCGAAACAGCTCCAGGGCGATGTGGCTTGTGTATGGCGGCCACTTGTCCGTTCCGAAGGCCCCGAGGCTGCAGAGGACCGCGGCAAGGGTGGTGTCGTGACAGCCGGACAAGCCGAACCTGATGTTCCTCTCGCCGCCCCGACTCACTTCGGACACTTCATCGCCACCCCCGACCTCATGCATGCCGCCGCGGCCGTTGCCCTCGACGCTGCCGACCATACGCGACACAACATCGCCGAGCAGGGATCCGATCCCCAGGGCTCGGTACTCTTCACTCTCCCGATAGCCGGAGAACCACTCTTCGACCCCGATACGCTCGATGATTGCTCGGCCTTCAGGGTCATAGAACTCCTTGGGGAGCCGCGTGGCTGGACCGTGGGCCAAGGTCGAGTTGATCGTGTCCATGATACCGGAGAGGCGCGGATGCGAGTCGACGGCGACCCGCTTCGACTCTTCTGGCATCCACTTCGAGATGAGTTTGTTCAGGTAGTCCATCTCCTTCGTTTGGTTCCCTGTTGACGTGCCGTCAGCAAGCGCACCGGCTCGCCTCCGTTTCCGTTGACGTCCACTTCCGTGCGCTTACATCGATCCGCTGTTCTCTGCGCGAACGCTCTGCTGAGCTGGCTGAACCGCCTGCAATTTGCCTCGTTTGGGTAGAGGGTCTCATTGGCCGGACTCCTGGTGATCATGATCGGGGCACGGAAATCCAGCGACCTGGCGGACGCAGGGTACATGCCCCAGAACGCCTGTTGCATTGACTCTTGGGCCCTGGGAACGGGGGTAGCGCGAAGATAGATCATGTCCGCGTCGCCTATCAGCCTAGGCATGAAGCCTAACTGATCGACATACAGATGGCGTAACCGTTGGCCGAGAGCCAGGGTCGTTTGCCGACCCTTGTCGGTCAGCTCGCCGAGATTGCTAGATGTGTGAATTGGAAACCGCTCGTCATCGATTCAACCGCTCGGGGTATTCTGTGACCAACCAGATGGAATCAACTTCGCCTCCGGGCCCAATGCAGATGGTTGGATCATCGTTCGCTCCGAAAGTCTCCAGCCGGCGCCTCCATTCGAGCTTGTCCCATGAAGAGGCGTCGAGGTTGGTCATGACGGTGCTGCAGAGCCTTCGTGCCGAAGCACAGTACGGCCAAACTGTTCACTGGTCACTGATTGATATCGACGTGGCTCTGCTGCAACTTCGGTCGTCAAACGTACAGGGTGTCAGGCCAGCCTGCAGCTTCCTGTCAGTATATGCCGACATCAAGGCATCGTTCGTGGTCACACGTACATTACGAAACCGAGCCGAAACAGGGCTTCGTTCTCCTGGGCGGATTTAGATCGGTGACACAGCATGTTGGGAGCAAATGCACGAGTTACCATGCCGAAGCAGCTGTACCCCGGATCAGCTCAAATACGGCGGAGGCCTTCATCGTCAAAGAACCAAGATGATGCGAGGAACTCAAGAGACATCAAGCCACTGACCACCTGAACCAGCTGCAGCTGCAGGCCCTTGGGGTAGAGCTGCGCGAGCTCCTCCTTGGTATATGGTGACCGGGGTTCCAAGGATGTCATCGTTGCCAGATGCTATTCGAGCAGAGTCTTGATGAGGGCAAGGAAGGTCGATGGAGCTTCTTTGGGGCTTTGGGTCTTCGCTGTCTGATTGTGGACACGAACGTAGACGTCGGTCCATCCCAGATCGTCCGTTTGTCTAAGGTTGGAAACGACGTTGATGATATACTTGGCGGTAAGACGACGTGACGCGACCGCGTTGGGTGAATGCCGACAGGACTTTAGATCCACTACGTACGGAGGTATATAACGTTACGTGCATACCGGTACGCTTAGTAAGCCGAAAAGCTCACAAAATAATTTGGTCGAATTGTTTCCCACGCACGCAGGCACGCCAGCCATTGTGGATCTAGTCCCTGAGTTCCTCGATGCACCAGCAACCCCAAAGTCACAGCAAATGACTTGAGATGAGCGTCCTGTCGCCAGGCAGTCATTGATGCCAACAGGGGGCACACAGAATTCTGAGTTGGACGAGCGCAAGTATCTAGATGTCTCAAGAGTTTTGACAATGCGGCTCTGAAGTTCTCTTTGGCTTGGATACACGTAACGTTATTTCCGCTATTCACCTCGAACTGGAGTTCTCCCAGCCAAATAAAAAGGTTTGTTGGAATCTCCCAATCACAGCTTCTTCTAAAAATAATATCGAACCACATCTACCAATGAAATAAATTTCCGGCTGCTGATTTCCAAATGTGGCATAAAAGTTTGTTGCTTGTAGCTTAACTTCCGTCTCGCTTCTCGAGATCCCTGCCGCCATTTTTGAGGAAATCTTGCTGGAGCCGCTTCAGTCATCGTCTGAGCGGTCCTGCTCAGGCCAAGATGCTATGCTAGCATCATCCGGTTGGCGGAGATGCGTTCGCTGTCTCCATCAAGGCACCCGATGGCCAAACACACCTCTGTATCCGGAGAATGGCCGCCCCGATGAGGACGCTTTTCCGGTCCCCCGCCTTGGCTCGGTCAGGCACCTCCAGACAGAGACCTCCGGTAGGACGACAGCTCAACAGGATGGCACGGATGTCCACCTGGAGAATCTCTTTAGATCGTCTACTCAGCATCTGAAGGAGACACCGCGGTCACCGCAGACTCAAGGAGCCACGCCGTCGACGGAGCACCGCTCGAATGGACTGTCGGCCGCTGCCCAGGACCGCCGTCAAAGGAAAGCCGCCGTCTTGAAGCGTCTTGCCGTCGCAGTGCGCAACAAGGACCTGACGCGAGTGGAAGAGGCATGGGCCGACGCCGAGAGGTGGCTGATCAGTCTGGAAAGGGATGGAGTCGTACCGAGCAAGCCCGGGCCTGCCGCCAACCCCGCGCCAGACGGCCGAGCAGGTGCTCCCGGCAACGCAGAAGCCCTTCCTCGACGGTCCAGACGGCCGACGTCCCTATTCGACGCGTTTCTCGTGGCTTTCATGTCTTTGCGGGGCCCTGATCGTGCGGTCAAGGTGTGGAATCGGATGCTCGGGCTCGGACTGCAACCGACACAGGCGACGTGGAATGCGATGCTGGACGGCAGCCGGAAAGTGTGGGACCTCGAGTCGATGGAGGGGATATGGCAGAAGATGTGGGCTTCCGGCGTCAAACCGGATATCGGGTGCTGGACCACCAGAATCCATGCTCTCACCACCCGAGGCTTGTGGCAGCAGGGAGTCCAGGCGCTGAACGAGATGGGCCGGGCGTGGCAGGATGCGGCCAAGGAGCATCTGCAGTCGACGCGAGCCGATCTTGACCGGGTCGACCTCTCCAAGATCGAGGATGTCGGCGACGTGGTCAAGCCTACCACGGCGACCGTCAACGGCGTCGTGGGCGGCCTGTTACAGAAGGGACGTCTCGAAGAGGCTCACGACGTCCTCGCCTGGGCAAGGACGCTCGGCATACGTCCCGACACGGCCACGTACAACACGCTCCTGAAGTATGCAATCGCCAAGGGCGGCTCGAAGAGCGCGCTCGAAATCTTCAAGATGATGGAGGAGTCCGGTCTGCGGGCGGACATCTTCACGTTCACCATCGTCCTGGGCGGCTTCTTTGGCAGCTATGCCGCCGAGCGATCGCCTCCGGGAGAGCAAGTCAAGGCGGTGTCGGAGATCTGTGCCGAAATGGAAGCGGCGGGCATCGAGACGGACGTGTACTCGTACGGGATCATCATCGACAACCTGCTCAAGCACGGCGGCAACATCGTGGCCGCGAACGCCGTGCTCGCTCACATGGCGACGAAGGGCGTCAAGCCGACCAACCACATCAGCACCATGTTCCTGATGCATCACCTCTCGCGGCGGCCGCCGGACATGAACGCCGTCGACGCGCTCTGGGACGAGATGCAGCGGCTCGGACTGGGCGTGGACGTGGTGCTCTACGATCAGTTCGTGCACGGCTACGGCAACGTCGGGCAGGTGTACAAGATGATGGACGTGCTCGAGAAGATGTCGGTCGAGGGCAAGGTCCCGAGCTGGGACGTGCTGCGGACAGCCTTGCGTGCCCTCGGCCGCGCCCAGCTGTTGGACGACGCATCGCTGCTCGTGGCCGACGTCATCCACATGCGCGGCATCTGTCGCGACGGCATCCGTAGCACCAAGGGCATCCCGTCCGAGGCGCGCTTCTGGGAGCTCGTGCGCGACATGAGCCGTGCCGGCATGAAGATGCCGGACAGCGCTCGAGAGGGCGAGACGGAGCGAGGCGTAAGCTGGTCGGCGGGGATGAGATAGGCTAGTATCTCGTGACAGATCCACACACACACACACACACACACACTCTCTCTCTCTCTCTCTCTCTCTCTCTCTCTCTCTCTCTCTCTCTCTCTCTCTCTCTCTCTCTCTATATATATATATATATATATATATATATATATGCCTGTGGCCTGTGTCTGTGTCTGTGCCTGTGTATGTAGATACATGAGTAAGTGAGTGAGTGAGCGACTGACATCAAAAATGGAAAAGGCTTTTGAAACAACAAGCATCTCTTCAGGTGATAGAATAAGAATATGCATATGCAGATCTTCCTCTGAATTCAGGTTTTGACTCGATTCAACCTCACTTGACCAAATCAGCTCTTCTCCTCCCCTCCCCCCTCTCTCTTTCCTACCCCGCCCCACACCCCCCAGACTCCCCCTCCAAATAAAACAAAAGAAAAAAAAACACCCCAAAGTGTGAGGGATCCAATTACTGATACAGTAGCTTTTCTCTGCTTTCACACTTGCTGCTATAGTCTAAAAGTAAGAAAGGATCTGGCCAGAGATACTCTCTGCTCATCCAGCCAGTTTCTACTGCTACTACTACTACTTCTGACGGATAGGTTTCTTGGTGGCAAGTTGTCACTAGCAAGTTTCTACTACTACAAAGTAGTCAAAAGTTCTTCACTATCGGTTGGAACTCTAGCCTGCTAGAACTCTACTGGATGGTAGAACTACGTTACGTACTGTACACCAGATAAGAAATAAAACCACGTAGTTAGACAGCAAGTTGTCGGTGTCACCACTGACTACTGATACAAGTATACCCAGTAAACCCCCGTCGGCACAGGCACGGTACGTCGACCTTTCCTTTTGATGCAGCAATCCAAGTTACAATGAATTCCGTACAGCGACACTCCCTCCGATCAACTGGACAGTATTTAGTCAACATGGAAGGATCAATGATAGTATAGAGAGGGTCCATGGACGACTTGTTCAATATGGGCGGAAGCGCGGCACGCGTGGCTGGGCATCACCCCGGAAGACAGCAGTGGGGTTCTTCTCCCTCATCTGTTCCGGACGGAAGATAGATCTCGCAGCATTTCTGCGCATGTTCTGGAAGACCTCGCTGGGGGAAAGTGTTTGAAACTTGAATCCACTCTCAGCCTCAATGGTCTTTTCGCCAACAGCGATTGTTGTCTGGTACTTGCAGTATTTTCTAGTGTTTCCCTGTCACATACCATAATGTCAGGTTGCGGTGGCTCAAGAGAGGGAGGTGTGAGAACCGAGGATCTGAAAAGCATAGCCTTCATACCTTATCCCGGCACCGCTTGTAGTTCAGGTTCAGAGTCTGCTGGACAGTGCTATCGTCTCCATTTTCTAGGGACCCCTTTATCTGTTTTGCCCGCTTCTCCCGTTTAGCTCCCCAGTTGACTGTGAACTCCTTCTCACATTGATTCACTAACTCTGGGACATCGACCTTGACCAGTGCTGTTTTAGAGACTGTGCCTGGGCCACAATAGATCACTGATGTTGGTACTCACCGGAGGCTCTTCATTGTACAGACCCAGAACTGTAAAGATGCATACGCGCAAAAAAGTATCAAGCTCAATCTGGAGCCAGGTACCAACACTATCTTCCATAGTATGGGGTGTTGTTCCCGTCTCATCCTGTCGGCGTCTCAGTGCATCCAGTAGGCCTTCAGATTCTTCAAGGTAGTCGCGTTTCTGAGAGCCCACCAAAGCAACCCCTAATCAGCATGTGCTTGCCTTTGTCTGCAAACCTTGAGCATCAGCTTTGGAGTCTCACTTACCAACTCAAAAGAGTCAAGTTCGGGCACGAACAGCCATTGGTAAAAAGGGCTGCTCCCCATCGACTCGTCAACTTGCGCGGCGCGGGCGATAGATCTGGCATATATTGACCAGTCGTATGGTGTCCTGTACGAGATAGATACAGGAAAGCGCTTCGGCGGTGTTGTGGCTCTGTTGACAGCAGCCCAAGAAGACAGCAGTATCACTATCATACAGAATGTTGAACGTAACATAGTGTGCAACAAAAAGCCAGCTTAGGACTGGTCAAGCATCTGAAGGCGGTCTCACAGGTGTGATGGCTTCGGCAGATAAAAAAGAGATGGGCTTGATCATCTCCACCGACGATTGAGGACACAGCCCGACCCTTTTAAGCAGCTTCTACCTTTCCTACGTACCAGCTCACGCAGCTGTCCCAAGTTTTGCTGTTGTTCTGGATATCTCGCATCCGTATAATACCGGTACCGGTACGGAAGTACTGTATACGGCAAATACGAGAGTGGGTGACTCGTAGAATAATACGAACTTAAAATTACTGCCAGGTGGATGGAGCTATACTCGTACGTGGTACATACGTAGAGCTAAGAGAGGAGAGAGGGAGGGGGGCCCCTGGATAGAGTTAGAAGACAGAGAATGGAGAAGAGAAGAGTAGAGAAGGGAAGAGCAGAGATGGGAGAGGACAGGAGGAAATACGGTATCAGACAGAGAGGGGAAAACAGTGTCATATAATGTCTTGTAAACATCAAAACATGTAACCTGGCTACTTCTGCCATAGGTTCGCCAGTCCCAGCATGCCCTGCAATTTCTAGAAGTACGCTCAAGAGCACCGGTATCCCCATTATCACGATCGTCATGTCTCCGCGTCTTCGTCAGCGGGCTATGTCCCTTGGCCACCGTCACTGTCACCGCCACCGCCACCGCCACCGCGACCACGGTCATCGTCGCCGTCGCCCTCACGATCCCGCCTCGCGGCTCTCAATATCCTGACAACCTCTTCGAGGCCGCGGACTTCTTCGGGGCCGATGCGTCGGCCAGGGTCGTGCCACTCGGCCGCGTCGCTGACGGCGCCGAGGGCGTCCAGCTCGAGGCCCTGCCTCGTCGTCAGATGCCGGCGCGCCTCGCTCTCGATGTACTGCGTGCGTGCATCCTGAGCGGCTGCGGGGGACGGGTCCTGCATGGGGTCTCGGGGTGGCGGACGAGTGGGGTCTTGGTACGACGACGGTGGTGGTGGTTCGGCCGAGGACAGCGTCGAGAGCCTCGGTCGCAGATCGGCGAGTAGGGCACGTAGGCCCGGCAGCTGCGACATGATGAACGACGTCGATGTCGTGAGCGGCTGGGTCGAGACCGTGCCCGATCCGCCCGTCGTGGCCAGAGATGCCGTTTCAGGGTGGTTTGTCAAGAAGGCCAAGGGTGACGGTATGTGATCGACGGCGGAACCGCCATCCGGAGCATCCTGTCGTTGCTCTTGCTTCACCGTCAAAGACGCCGACGATGGGCCTGCCGCGGGAAGGAGACCCCGGAGCTGCTCGATCAAGACGGCGTTGCGACGCGTTTCTTGCACCAGCCCGCGCTGTAGCCTCTGCGCCTCATGCAGCTTCCGGCGCTGCACATCCAGGGTCTCGAGAGTTGGCGCGTCGGGGTTGGGGGTCAGGTCGAGGTTCTAGAACGATACACGAAGAACCGAACCGTCAGCCCTTGTTCTTTCTCACAAAACCAGAGTTTCGTTCTTCTGAACGCCCAAAAATGAACCCCCTCCCCTCCCCTTCAAGCAGTATCTGCGCTCTCGGGACCATCAATCTGTCCCACGAAAGAACAATATTCCTCACACCTCGTAGTGACCCAACCGCATCCAAGGCAGCACGTCGTCCGGCACGGTCAGGACATTCCTGAGGACGTATATCTCGAACTTGTCAAAGTCCTTGTCGACCGTGGCCTCGAGCAGCGTCTCGAGCTGGTGCACGCCGTTCTCGATCTCGCGCCTGGCCCCGACGGCGGCACGGTCGTCCTCGTCCTCGTCCTGGTCCGCACCGTCGTTATCGGCGTCGTTCGCCGCGTCGGCAGCACCGTCGAGCTGTTCTCCTCTCGAGTCCGCATCCTGAGCCCTTCCCCTTCTGTTGTTGTTGCTGCTGCTACTGCCTTTCGGGCGGGGTCGGTGGTCCCTGCCCCGCTTCCTCGGCGCTGGCTGGAACCCGAGCGTTGCGGGTGCCGCGTTCAGGAGGCCGCTCTCGACGGCCGAGACGGCGCGATAGAGCAGCGCGTTGACGGAGTTGATGATATCGTCAATCAGGGACTGGAGTCCGTCGATCATCCCATCTCAGCATCCTCTAGGGCAGAAGTAGGGGCCCTGCTCGAACTTACCAATGGCGTGTACCGAAGATGCTCGGTCAAGAGCCAAGTGCTATCCTTGACCGAGTCGGTCATCTTCTTGGTTCAAGCAGCTTAAAACTCGGTGGAACGATCAGGCGTCAATTGAGGTGACAGTCCTTGCGGGCCACGCGTCCGTGGTTTCCAATGATACGTATCCGTAGTGAAGCTGTCGTGGCTAGACCGATCTACGCAGCTTAGTAATTCGTCCAGCGCGACATCAAGTTGAATGGCAGATGCGATCGGACTATCATTACGTGTCGCATTCAGGACGCTATACAATCTGTGGTATGCGGGTATACAAAAAAGCCTAGCGAGACCTGCTCCTCTCCTCCTTACATAAACGAGCCCATGGCCACTCCGACCAGACCAGCCGCAACAGCGGCGGTGATGAATCTCTGCCGACCCTCCAGCCTGTCGCTGCCGGCGGCGTTCTCGGTGACCAGAGGCACAGTTGTGTTGGATGCGCCAGAGCCAGTCTCCGAGGCGCCTCCGGTGGCAGCGGGGGTGGTGCTGGTGGCGAGGGTCGTCGAGCCGCCGTAGCCGCTCTCGGTGGCGTCATCCGCCTGGTCGTCCTGACCCGGGATCAAGGCCGCGCCGGCTTTGGCCGCAAGCTCCCTGTGGGACTCGAGGGTGCGCGAGGCATTGCCTGCGGGTCTGCGCATGCGTGTCAGCACCTGAACAACGAGCGGCGACGGCCAAGACAAGACAAGACGTACGCGTTGATGACTCCGACCATGCTCCCTTGACAATGCTTCCCTTTCCCTTGCGAGCAGTAGAACCATATGGGCTTGGTATCGTTGATGGGGATGGTGTACGTGGGCATCGTGGTGTCGTCGGGCGAGACGGGCATGAATCCCGAGAAGAAGCCGGTGACGTTGGAGTTCTTGGCAATGGGCTCGCATGGCTCGTCAAAGGTCGACTGCACGACCGAGTGGTTCTGCAGATGGGAAATCAGCATCAGATCAGAGCGGTGGTGTGGCCGAAGCTCAGGGAGGGCTACCTTGGGCCAGAACTGGAACT
This sequence comes from Lichina pygmaea, assembly GCA_963422465.1. NCBI lineage: Eukaryota > Fungi > Ascomycota > Lichinomycetes > Lichinales > Lichinaceae > Lichina > Lichina pygmaea. The sequence goes on from OY730171.1 coordinate 3,061,902, forward strand.
GAACGACGTCACCAGCAGCCGCTTTGATGTCGGCAGGCGAGAAGATCAGGCCTCCGTCCTTGTCGCCGACGCTGACGACGTGCACAGTCGTGCCGTCCGAGCCGGACGAAGGTGCAGCACCTTCGGCCTCAGAGACGTCGGTGGCGGACGAGTCTGCGCCGGCGGCAGCGGCCGTCGCAGACGGCTCAATGCTCATGGAATCGTCATCGTCATCGTCAGACCAGTCGCCATAGCCCGAATCGGCCTTGACCGAATCGGTATTCGTGCCGTCGGAGCCAGACAAAGGTGCAGCGCCTTCGGTCTGAGAGACGTCGGTGGTGGCCGAGCCTGCGCCAGCTCCAGCGGCTGTCGCAGACGGCTCAGCGCTCATGGAGTAGTCATCACCGTAAGAGGAGCCGTCGTAGGAGTCGCCGTAGTTCGAATCGGCCTTGACCGAGTCGCCGTCGGTCTCGCGCGAGCCAGACCAAGAGGCAGCGCCTTCGGCCTGAGAGACGTCCGTGGTGGACGAGTCTGCGCCAGCGGCAGCGACTGTCGCAGGCGGCTCAGCGCCCATGGAGTAGTCGTCACCGTAAGAGGAGCCGTCGTAGGAGTCGCCGTAGTTCGAATCGGCCTTGACCGAGCCGCCGTTGGTCTTGTCTGAGTCAGACCAAGAGGCAGCGCCTTGGGCCTGAGAGACGCCGGTGGTGGACGAGTCTGCGCCGGCGCTCATGGAATAGTCGTCACCATATGACGAATCGGCCTTGGCCGACTCGGCCTTGACCGCATCGGTCTCGCCTGAACTGTAGTCGTATCGAGCCTGGACGAAGGGGCTGCCGGCCAGGAGCAGAGTGGCCGCGACGGTGCTGCGGATATGCATCGTGGGAGACAGCCGGGTTGCAGGAAAGCAACTGTGTGAACAGAAGGAGGAGACCGAGGAAGGAAGCGCGTCGAGTAGTCCACCAGGGACAATGCTAACTCACTATTAAGGTTACGATGGGTAAAGACGGATAGAAGAGAAGGTAGGAAACAAGAAGATGAACAGACTGAGACAGAAACGAGAGATGCAATTGAGATGGAAGGAAACGATGCAGACGAGAAGAGCGCAGCGGATGGAGGGGGGCTTTAAGGAAGCAAGCAGTCTCCCGGCGAAGCATGATAGCCGACCTCATTATCCCTGAGGGTTCCCTAGGGGAACGGCGCGGCGAGCTGACGCAGGAAGCCGTCTGAGAATAGACGTCGTTGCTTCGCCCTTCAAACAGGAGGAGTCGCAGGCCGAATGCGACGAGGTCCGGCCGGGCCAGCCAGGCCCGGGCTTTGGCGCGCGACGGCGGCGCATGTGGATCCGGTTCCGGCCCGGGCGCTAAGACGGAGCGGCCGTGCTGGCGCAGGCACCTGGCGCGTCCAACGTCTCGGATGCGCTCCAGATGGATGACTAAGCAAAGATGCCGTCCATCGTGCCTTGACCGGCCTAGGACGTTCGCACTCGGACGTGTATGAGCCCTGGCCAGACCCATGAAAATATAGAAATCGCCGAGAAACGGAAACAACATCTTTCAGATTGGTGAAAGCTGCTGAAAAAGAGGCACCTTCAACAGTCACGAACAAAACACAGCAAGCGCTGTGGCCCTCGCCAGGCCCGGAACGAAGAGAGTGCTCCAACCCGCTTCAAAGACGGCGACGCCGCACCAAGAACCGCCCCGGGTTTGAGATGCGTCGAGACAGCGTCTCGGCAACCGCCCGGATCGGGACAGCGGGATGAGTGTACCCGTGCCATGGGGGGGGGGAATTACCCCCCCACTCCCCCCCCGTCCCTTCGGTACGTCCGGGACACCCCTCCGGCACGGGCACGGAGTATCTTAGCTCCGTTCTAGAGCACTGTACAAGTACAGTGCGGTAGACGAAAAGAAATGAACCCAAACCCACGGCGTCTTCCGTCAATTGTAGACCATGACTTTTCTCACGTTGGACGGCTCACCGTCCAACAGCCATCGTCGAGAGGGGCCGGAAGAGAGAAAAGATGGTCCTGCGCTGCGCCCACGTACTGCTCGAACGAGGAGTTCAAGTGACGATACTTGAAGCGAGAGACCGGATCGGAGGAAGGGTGCGTATGCACGCAACATGCATCTCCCACGCGCTCTCGATCGAGAAGCGTTTCGTCCGTCAGGCTGCCGGCTGTCCGCAGACACGCGCTGACCGTCCCACAAGATCTGTCAGAGCGACTCTCTTGGGTATCCCGTCGACCTGTGAACCTCCCAGATGCATGCTGCACCCAATCATGATGCTCGTTCTGATCTGGCCGCAGCGGCCCGCAATGGATTCACACGTCGGGAGAAAATCCGCTCCTGCGGCTGGCCGAAGATACCCACACACCACTGCACAGGTGGAACGGCAAGACGATGATCTACGATGAGCAGGGCCAGCTCGTCGAGAGTGGCAGGGCCGATCGGCTGTCGTCTGCGGTGTGGGACATCGTCGAGGACGCTTTGAGACACAGCGAGGAGAGCGGACACGACATCCCCGAGACGCTCAGTCTCCACGATCAAGTGGCCAGGAGAGCCGCGGACGTGTTTCCCGACTGTCGGGATGATCAGAGGCTCCTGGTCCAGATGGCGCAGATGTGGGGAGCCTACATCGGCGATCCCCCGAGCAAGCAGAGCTTGCGGTTTGCGTGGCTCGAGAAATGCTGCGTCGGCGGTATGGTCGCCTCCGTGTGCATGGTGCTGACCGCTGGCGCTTGTGTGGGGGCTCATGTTCGGGTGGTGCGTAGAAGAAGTGATTCTCACCGGCACGTTCGAGGCCATATTGAAGCAGGTCGCCAAGGCGCCTCTGGCATCCGCCAACGTTCAGTTCAACACACGGGTAGTCGGCGTCGAAGCAGCCGAGGACGCTAGAGAGAGACTCTCCGATTGCACTTCGCACCGAAGACGGCCAGAGGCACGCCTTCGACGAGGTCGTCCTGACGACGCCGCTGGGCTGGTTGAAGCAGAACAAGCTCGCGTTTGATCCGCCGATACCACCAAGGCTGTCTCAAGCGATCGACAGCATCTCCGTTGGCCATCTCGAAAAGGTAGACGCTCACCCGGCCTTTGCAGCTGCGTCCGTCGATCCGTCGTGTCGTCAATGACTCTCCGTCCAGGTGTTCATCACTTTCCCGGACGCCTTCTGGCTCGATCCCTCCATCAACGCCAAGGGTGACATGTACCCAGGCTACACCAACTTTTTGTCCCCGCGGTACGCGCCGGACACGAACCCCGAGCACTGGCCCCAGGAAGCGTATAACCTGGCCGCGTTCGCCGCTCCGAACAAGCATGCGACGCTGCTGTTCTATCTCTACGGGGACTGTTCCAGGGTCCTCGTCTCCCAGTCGGTCCCGATCGCCACGTCGCTCTCCTCGTCTGACCGGCCGCCCCTTCACCCGTGCGCTCCTGCGTCGTCGCACCCGCTCTACGACTTCTTCATGCCGTACATCTCGCTCCTGCCGAACTACTCCCCGCGATCCCCATCCTGCACGCCCACACGCATCCTCAACACGACCTGGCAACTGGACGACCTAGCCGGCAACGGCAGCTACGTCAACTTCCAGGTGCCCGTCGCCGACGCGGCCGAGGACATGCGCTGCCTGCGGCAAGCCATGGGCGACGACCGAAAGCTCTGGTTCGCCGGCGAACACACGTCCCCGCCGGAGGAGTCGGGGACGGCCACGGGAGCATATCTCTCGGGGGAAGCCGTGGCGCGGACGATCCTCGACATGGCTCACGTCTCTGTGTCGTTGTCGAGCTAGGGTAAAGCTAGAATGGGCCAGGGCAGAGCCAGAGTAGAGTTAGGGTACGTAGAGCCAGGATGAGCCACTCGGGGTAGAGCCAGGATGGGTTGTCCATCTACAGTACGTGACCCCCATCGTCGGCTCCGATGGTGATCAAAGAAGCTCTGTACAAAAGGGAAAGATGTCTGGAAAGTACTTACCGTACACACGAGACTCACTTGCTTACTCACTCACATTCTTCTAACAACGCCAAGGGGGTGTTGTGTTAACAAAAGTGGGTGTCGTGATAACAACGCCCTTTGTGTTATCACTAGTGGTCTGCAAGTGTAAGCCTGTACGTATACGTACATAGCTTTGTATGTTCTACCCTTGTAAGTGTACCTCCTTGTAAGTGCCCAAGAAGAAAGAATAAACAAGTGAAAGAGGAAGAAAGACTATTGTGGTACCCATTCCCGCAGGCCTCGGCTCCCATGGGAATCAAGGATGGAGATGAAGAAGTAGAAGAATCAGAAGATGTTGAGGAACAAAGCAAATCTCTGTATTCTGTTGGGGGAAGGGGAGGGGGAAGGGAAAAGGGGAAAGAGAGGGGGGGATTGGAATGGAAAGAGAAGAAAAAAACCCCCCCCCCCCCCCCAGGGGAGGAGGAGAAGGAGCTTAGGGGAGATGATGAGATGAAGGTGGAGGAGGAAGAAGAAGCACAAGAAGAGGAAGTCGTGTCGTGTGCGCGACTCCCAACATCGATCAATCCCTCAATGGTCAGAGCCGCCGTGGTTCGGCGTCGAGGGCGACAGTGACAGCGACGCTGGCGTCCCGCGCTTTCTGGGTCGCATCGGTGTCGGACCTCGCGGGCGTGATCGTGGGTCCTACGTCTGGGCGGTGAATGGGCGTCGTGCTGATGCCCGTGACCGTGCCCGTGCCCGTGCCCGTGCTGCTCGGCGCGCTGGGTCTGAGTCTGAGTCTGGGCATATTGTCGTCGTCGTCATCGTCGTCGTCGACATCGTCGTCATGTCTGAGAGACGTCCTCGACGAGGCTTGCCACGTGGATACTGACGCTGACGCTGGCTCTGACGCTGACGACGAGATGACGTTGGCCCCCGGGCTGGCGTCCTTCGAGTTGGCCTTTGTGCCGGCGCTGGACTTGGCCACTTTCGACCCGGTGCGGACTTTAACGCCGGGCACGCCAGGGTCGGGCAAGCCGCGCGCGACGCGGTTGGCCCGTTCTTCTTCGATGGCGATGACGACGGCGGCGTGCCCGCGGTTGGTGGCCAGGTCCATGGGTGAGTCGCCGTCGACGTCGACGAACTCGATGTCGGCGCCGCAGGCCAGCAGCAGCTTCGCGATGTGCTCGTGTCCGCCGTAGGCGGCCATCGAGAGCGCCGACCAGCCCCACTTGTCGCGCACGTTGACGTTGGCGCCGCGCGAGATGAGCGTCGCGACGCGCTCGAGCGAGCCGTCCGACGTCGCTTCGACGAGTCGCATGTCATTCTGGAAGAGCCGGTGGTAGAGCAGCGACGCCATCGACGGTTTCCTCAGCAACGCCGTCGGCAGTCTCGGAAACGGAGGCTCGACCGTGGACGCGAGCGCGTCGAGGTCCTGCACCGTCGTACGATGGCGCATGGGACGGCGTGGCTGGACGGCGTAGTCACCCCGTTCCGACGCCTGCTCGCTGCCGACGAGAGTCGGTTGCGAGCGCAGTCCGGAGCTGGAGGCACCAGAAGGCGCATCCGAGGCTGTCACAAAAGAGAGGGAGCGAAGTTTGATATCGTCGTCGTCGTGGCTGTCCTCGGAGCCGGCAAGCCGGGGCTCATATCCGCGGTCTCTGCCGTCGGATGCCACTCCCGCTCCCCCACCGCCGCCGCCATCTTCGTGCAACACTCCCGAGACGATGACGTCCTTGAACCACGCCTTGATGAAGGTTTGATGCTCGTCGACCATCGAGGCCGAGACGCCAATGTCCTCAAGCTCACGCTGCAGATCATTCCACGATTCGGTCCGGTCGAGCGCGCCAGGCTCGTGCGACGACGCGACGGATCCCTGCCGGAATCCCGCCCGCACCTCGGCCACGAACTTCTCGAGCCTTCGCTCGAGCCGGGTCTGCGACGATCTGCACGAAGGCGTCCGTCAGCAGTTCCGTAGCAAGTGCACTGTACTGTAACGTTTGCAGCCTGCCCTATTCCCCGGCTCCCCGACGGTGAGCAAGCGACGGACGGTTCGCATCATCACGGGCAGCTTACGTGGCGAGGCTGCTGTTGAAGGCAGCAAGCACGGTGTTGGCCGAGATCAGGCGGGACCGCACGTCCGTGACGTCCTCGAGTCCCCATCGTAAGCGGTCCCAGGTCCGCTGCGAGTGAGTTCCGAGGCTCTCGTAGCTGGATAGCTGTTTCCGAAGGTCCTTGAGGACGTCGAACGAGTTCTCGAGAATGGTGGCGAGCCGAGCGCGCCGCTCGTCGCCGAGGGTCCGGTGCCTCTGCTCTTCGTCGAGGAACTCTTCCGTGTCCTTGAGGATGATGTGCAGCGACGCCACCTCGGTCGCGACGCGCCTGAACTCGTCCGACGACTCCTTGCATGTCTTGTACAGATCCCAGGCAAAGCTGGTGATCGTGACAATGTCGGTCACGGATGCGCCGAAGCTCGTCCTTCGGGATTCAAGACGAAAGTCAGAGCTTGCGGTAGCCCGTTGCTTTGAAGCGAGCCACAGTCGTACTCATTCCACGCCATTTTTATAGGAGGTGCCAGTAGTACATACGTACAGTACGTTACGTACGTATGTACTACTACTCCGTACCTCCGTACTCCGTGCGTGACTAAACAAAACGACTTGTACGGAGGTACAAGATACGAAGTACATCAGTGCGATCTTGGTAATTGGTCACACAGGTATTCCGTACGGAGTACGGAACGTACGTACTCGTACTCGTAGTGAGAGTTGATGGGTACCGGCCCGCTCCTCGGTCCAACTAGCCCATCAGCTGAGCCTGGTCGTACGGCGGCCATCTTATCTGCACGAAGCTGATGCACCGCTTGATGCTCTGCAAGAACTTCCTCGTCACCTCGTCGCTCATGATGTGCGCCTCGCTCTCGTGCAGCTTCTCTCGGGCCGACCGTTCGTGGATGCCAACCATGGTGACGCCGATGGGCCAGGCACTGTGCCGGGAGTCCGTCAGCCGAGCCGCCCGTCGATGCAAGGGACGGAGTCCAGTTATCGTCACACGTACGCTTTTCCGATCGACAGTCGCAAGTAGGCGTCGTTGGCGTCGACGTATCGCCGCTCCTGGGCCGCCTTGACGATCTCGACCACGTTCTCCAGGACGTCGAGGTCGCCCTTCTCAAACTTGGCAAAGAGTGGCTTCATGTTCTCGCGCGACTGCAGGTACGCACTCGAGGCAGCTTTGCCTTGGAAGCTCTCCCTCACCTCCGCAGGGCGCGCATTCAGCGCAATCTCCCACTCCCTTAGCACGACCGTGAACCATGTGGCGAGCTGTCTGTACAGGTACTTGCGGCCTTCGGCGGCCTTCGGCGCCGACTGTATGACCATGTCCTCCTCTGGGACGAGCTCGAGGCTCGTGTATCCGGTCTTTGGTTTGGACATCAGTCGTCTGTACCGTCGTGATCGTTGCTTGTGAGACTCGCCGAACAGCCGAATCGGTTGGCCGAGCCTTCGGAACCGCGCATCTAGCTCGGTTTCGTCCATATCCTCATCCCCTTCCGATGCCGGCGCGCCATCTTTGGACGGCGGTGGCAGCTCTGGCAAGCCTAGCCTTTTTCGTCTGGCTTGCTCCAGTCGGGCTTCTTCCTCGGCACGACGTTTCTTTGACTCCTCGGCCAGACGCGCGCGCTTCTCTTCCCGGATTCGACTATGCTCGGCCTCTTCTTCGTCGAGCTTACGTTTCTTCCGAGCGGCCTCCTCTTGAGCAGCCTGTTTTGCCTGCTGTTCAGCTAGGTACGATGCTTCTCGTTGTCTTTCAAGATCGGCCCTCTTGATATATTTCTCGGCTGGACCGGCTGTCGCTGGCTTTGCCTTTGCGATCTCTTTCGACAAGAGGGACGCAAAGTCCATGCTGCTGCATTCGAGTGAGGAGAAGGCAGACGTAGCGTTGATCTGAGCGTGTTGGTATGACCACAGAGCTGAGTTAGCCGACGACTGGCTTACGAGTAATTTTAGTCGACGTAGCTTGCCCCTGGGCAATGAATTACGTAAGCGCTGGTCGGTTGGGAGCGGTACGTACAGTACGTACGTACAGTATGTACCGGTAAGTGATCAGAAATCTTTTCTCGCGACTCTTGTAGTTTCTTTTCGGTACTTTGTCCGATCACTCAGGCCACCGCCTGGTCAGATCACTACTTTGGTATATACGTAAGTCATGGTACACAATAGCCGGAGCAGGCGTCCGGCCAGCTCTGCGACGGCCTAAAACCTCTGATCGCTCAAGTGGGTGGACTCTTACTGACTCGAGGTTGTCGAGGAATTGATTGGTGTTCTACGTACATTCGTACTGGTCTGTCAAGGCCCAGATTCAGCGCACAGGCTGGGGGCATCACTTGTCAACTCCCTCACTCAATGGCTCCCCAACCCTCGACCAGCTCGGCACAGGCACGACCACGGACTAGTAAGTTCAAGCCTCACCGACCACCGCGGCCAGGCCGGGTCACGACGTCGAAGACAGCCGAGCCGACCAGCGAGACGATGGAGGACGACGACACCACGACCACCATCCCTTCGGATCTCCTGACCCGACTGCTACACGACTTTTTTGAAGACGACCGCACGCGCATCAGCGCTGATGCCAACGTCTTGGTGGCCAAGTACATGGAGACTTTTGTGAAGGAAGCCCTGGCCAGGGCTGCGCTGGAGAACAATGAGAGCGGGGGGAGCCGAGATACTTTCCTCGAGGTCTGTCTATACCTCCCGATGGTCGTGGGAGGAATTGAACTAATCAATACTGCGGAATTGCTGATATTGTTGTGCTACTGACAGGTGGAGGACTTGGAAAAATTAGCCCCGCAGCTACTACTGGATTTCTGAATTCTACAGTATATCAACGGTTCAATGGCCTCCTTTCTCTTTTTTTTTCTTCTCGTCTTCGCAACTTGGGATTCTCAAGGCTCAAAAAAAAGCCCTAGATCAGGGACGTGATTCTTGGATAGGGGAAAGATTTTTTTCCACAGGGGGTCCCTGTAAGTGTTCCAAAATATTTTCTCGCGACTAGCAATAGTTTCTCTCCCATATGCCTCTCTGCAAGTACGTAGTACTCGTACTCGTAGTGTACGTACCAGAAGTGTGTAATACGTACAGCGGCACGACACATGTCTGTGCCCTGCCCCATTCACAATGAGCTTTGGGCAGGTCCATTCAGTCATTAGTAGTGCGACTTCAATACCGTGGAGGAGTGCTGAACACGTCGCATTACATATGACCGTCACGACCTACATCACGTAAGAGTGTACACAGACTTGTGTCATATCACTGTACTGGTGCCAATAGGCCTGAAGTTGCTATCTGTTTAGGCTTCCGGGGCCGCAGAACAGCTATATGTAGCGATGGCTTACCCCTGTGCGAGTCTACGGAGGCGTACTTACCGCCCATGTGGAAGAGGGGCCTGTCCAGACGTATCGCTGTCACCACGAATTAAATTCAGCAAGAATCCCCCCGCATCTTACTTGGTCATCATCGTCAAAGTCAGACGCCATGCCGCGAATCACAGAGACCAGAGGAGACCTCTTTCAAGCACCACCAAACTCCATATTGATGCGTCAGTGACGTCCTACACTCCCTCGAATGGCCATGTCTGATCCAAGAGCTACATAGATGCCTGCAACTGCATGGGGGAATGGGGTGGTGGCATCGCGGGAGCCTTCCGAATCAAGGTAAGTGGACACATTGTCGCTCTCTTGCTGTATCACCCATTCTGCCAGTGTCTGATCGCTGATACTGCTCTTTCGAGCGTAGTATCCGGCCGCGTACGAGGTGTACAGGAGCCATTGCCGACGGGCGGAGAGGATGGAGAATCTGCTGGGGACGGCTCTGCTCATCCCACCCCAAGAGAGTGATTACAGAGCGAATCCCAACCGGCGGCATTGGATCGCGTGCCTCTTCACCAGCGTTGGAGTTGGCTTCACCCAGTCACCACAAGCGGAGATTCTGGACGCGACAGCGAAGTCTGGCTGGAGTCTGAGGCGCGAGATGGCAGCTGTGCGTCGACGCATCGAAAGTGCAAACACATGTGGTGAAGCCGATCTTGGTACCAAGGGCTTTGGGCATCTGTACGCATGCAAGATCAACTCGGGGATATTCATGGTGCCGTGGGAGAACACCAAGGAGGTGCTCGAGCGACTCGGCATGGAGATGACGGTGGTCGAGTGGGGTTAGTAGCATGCTCAAGTCCATGGGCGAGGTGTACGCAGCATTGACTGTAGGTCCTCAGGAACAATAGGTCAAAGGTACGAATATCACAACAAGGGTGGCTTGTGTGACCGCATAAGACGTTCCTCGCGTAAACCGAGTTTCTCCGTTTCCTCAGCCCTGTTTTAACTCATCCTTGCTCGCCGGAATAGACTCATGGCAGACCCCAAGACACGGGACACTGCACCACTACCATCGACGACGACCGAGGCGACACAAGAAGCGGCGGTCGACGACGACGGCGAAGAAGAAGAAGGAGAAGAAGAGTATCGTTCGTCCGAGGACGAAGACTACGACCCGGATTCGGCCAAGGGAAATGAAGACGGACAGGGCGAGGCCAGCAGCAGCTCCGCGGACGAGGTTGGCGACGACACGGCGCTTCCGTCGGAGTCTCTGGCACAGGGGGGCAGAAAGAAGCGTAAGGGCGCCGATGAGGGCGACGCCGTGCTAGATGCAGCCAACGCTACCGAGGCGGACGGCTCTCGCAGGATAAAGCGCCCGAGAGGCCGTGCGAGCGACTCGGACGACGAGCATGTTGCTGCCGCGGTAGACGAAGACGAGGCAGGAGGCGAGGGAGGACTGGTCAAGACACGAGCGCAACGGGCAAAGGAGTGAGTGCCTCGACCGTGTGGCGGAGTAGCTATGTCGTCCTACGTCGAGGGCGTGCCCGAGCGACGAGCAGCGATTAGACTCGCTGATACGTGGGTCGGACTCGCAGGGGCAAAGAGAGAAAAGCGCTGGCGGACGCGACTGCGGCCACAGTGGACGTCGATGCGCTGTGGGCCAGCATGACCGGCTCGACGGCTCGGATCGAACGCGCAAGAGCGCCATCGTCTGCCCGCGTCTCGACCACCGAATCCGCCGGGGCAGTCGGCGTGGGCGGACCGTCGTCGACACTGACCGCGACCGGCGCCGGACACGCGCAACGGGACGCGCCATCCGCGGCCACCAAGACCGACGGCATAGGCGACGATGAGATGGTCACGATCAGGCGCACGTACGACTTCGCTGGCGAGACCATCTCGGAAGAGAAGGTCGTGGCCAGATCCTCCGCCGAGGCTCGTCTCTACCTAGAATCGCAGCGGACGAAGACGCAGGGAGACGTCGGCGGCGCGCCGCCCTCGTCGTCGCAACGATCCAAACCGGCCCTACGCCGTCCCAAGAAACGAATGTCCATGTTCGACACAAGCAACACCGCCAAACCGGCCCCCGAAACTGGCAACACTAACACCACCAACTCCGGCCCCGGCATCGGCTCTGGCACCGGCACCGGCACCTCGGCGCATCAAAAATCGTCGTCGTCGTCGTCTTCTTGGCAGACCCCGCCCGCGAAGCTGAACACGATCGAAAAGTCCAAGCTCGACTGGGCCGGCTTCGTCGACAAGGAAGGCATCAAGGACGATCTCGACGAATACGGCAGGGCCAAGGAAGGATATCTCGGTCGCATGGATTTCTTGTGCAGAGTCCATCAGAGGAGAGATGGTGATGCTCGAAGGGGGAATTGAATCGTTTTCTTTTTCTTTTCCCCTTCTTTTTTCTTTAAGAAAAAAGAAGAAAGAAGATTTAGTGGCTCTTTGGGGGAAATGTTGGGGGGCATCGGGAAGGGAGTAATGGAGGGTGCTGTACTCGTAGGGTCAGAATATGTGACTTTGAGAAGTGAATTGAGCTGGCTTGAGAACTGGAAAGTGGTAGATGGAATGGAGAGAGGAGAAAAAGTCAACAGAACTTGTTCGGTTGACGGTCGTCACGCACACGGCCAGTTCTTGGTCAACTTCATGTGGCTTTTCAGTAGATATCAAAGCTCTTCTGTGGTGAGCGGGTGCCAGCCTCTTCCACCACCGCCACCACAGACATCATCATCATCATCATCATCATCATCATCATCATCATCGTCATCGTCATCAACGTCATCAACGTCCTCGGTCTCGTGGTCATCATCGTCGTCGTCGCCAATTACATGATCAAGAGGAAGATGCTCATCGATCAGCAACGGCTCGAACGATGCTGACCGTGCCTCGCCAATGCTCTCTCGCTCTAGCGGCGATGACGTCGTCGCTCGTTGGCGATGTTGTGGGCGGTGTCGGCAGAGGGAGCGCCTGACGGGGCGGTGTGAGAGGACGAGAGGAAGTCGACGCGGTGGCCGAGCTTCGAGCTGCGACGACGGCCGCCGCGGCCGATCGGCGGTCGGTTCGGAAAGCGGTGAGTGCTTCAATCACGTCTTCTCCATCGTATTCCTCTTCGGGTGCATGTTCTCGCGGGGAGCTCGAAGGGGGGTTGTCCTGCTGGGGCAATGGGTGGGAATGTATTGTCGTGGGGTCGGCCTGGGGGTTGGAGACGCACTCGTCGACTGTTGGTTGTCGTGGCGGCGTGGCCGGAGTACAGCCGTGTTGCTGTTGCTCATGCTCATGGCTGTCGTGGTGGTGACGTGTCGTCGACGGTGACGACGATTCTTCCGAGAAGAACGAAAAGTCGTTGGCAGACGCTCGGACGAACGCGTCAGAGTCGTCGTCTTCGGTCACGGAAGATACCCCTGGAGGCCGCCCATATCGTGGCGCAGAGCGAGCCGCAGCCATCTCCAGCAGGATTGTTCGGAGACGCACTGGTCGATGTGGTCGGGTACGGGCGGCATCGCCAGCAGATCCTGCGCGTGCTTCTCGGGGTAGCGTGGCTTGGCTGGTGCCGCAAGCTTCAGCGGATTGCACCGCATGAGCACATCCCTTGATGAAGGCGACAAGTGCTGTGGCGACCAAGCGGCCGTGGGACGGGACGTCCGTGAGGACTAGCTTCTCGAGGAAGGAGATCTGGCCGGCCAGTCGATACGCATCCTGAGGAGTTGAGCTGTCGGAATTTGAGGGAGCAGAGTCCACCCGGAGTCCACACCCGGTCACCAGATGATGGCCGATTCGCAGTGAGACAAGACTGCTCCAGGCGTAGTCTCGCACGGCGGGGATCATGCTCTGGGTACTGATGGCCTGGCCGTGCTCTGTTGCAACATGGCCGGGCAAGATTGGCCTTGGGGGCTGGGGTACCAAGAGTCTACCAACATCCAAGACGCGCAGCCGAGAGGCTTTCAGGAGCTTCGTAGCTCCCTCGACGGATATTTGATTATTCGATATGTACAGATGGGTCAGACCGTCACCAGCACCTGGCGATGGATCTGCCCGCCAGCCGCGTCTCAACCGTGCTGCGATGGATTGTGCATCGTCGTGCGTTCCTCGCTGGAAAAAGCCCACTGTAGCGCCCGCTCTTCCTGGCACAGCAGTTCTGTCATCCTCGGCCGAGCCAGACGTGTCGTCGAGGGCCTCGGCTTGAGTGTACGCAGGAGGTGGAAAGCAGTAATCGACGAGCGCCTCGGCGCTCTCGTCACCGAGCGTATTTCCCCGCACGTCCAGGCTCCATATCCGAGTCCCGAGCGAGCGGACCAACATTTCCAGGCCAGCATTGACGAGGCTGATGTTGCGCAGCTTCAGAATCTCGACGTTTGGTATCGACATGGGAAACCGTCGCCAGAAGGACGATCCACGAAGACCTGGAATCGAAGAGACGTCAAGGAATAGCAAGCTCCGGAATCTTGAAGATAGCAATTCGGAGAGCGCGACTGGGACAATGTTCTGGCAGCCGCTGATATCAAGCAGTCGGCAACCGAATGACGAAGGGAATTGAGACGAATCCCGTGACTGCTTGAACACAGCCTTTTCCGGGTTGAGCAGCACCTGTATGGATGCGTGATCCAGAAACGGACATCCAGGCAAGACAACTGAAGAGAGAGATGGCAAAGACGTCAACAAGATGAAAAACCACTCGTTGCGCAAGTGAACAGAAAGCTGGGTCTCCTGAGATAAGAGCCTGACTGTACGTGTACAGCTGCGAGCTCCGAGACGGGCCTTGCTGCGTGTGAGACAACGGACGAAGGCACTGAACATCTCTACTCGGTAGCAAGCACAGACCATGAGCGATGCATGACATCCCCAGAGTACGCACAACACAGTACTGCCTGAGCGGCCATCACTCACGGTAGCCATCGCCATCTGGAGTCGCAAAGAGAGGGTCTTCCCAGAGCTGCGCCGTGAAGAGCTTGTTCCAGTGTCTGGAAACCAAACATGCTGCGTGGAGATCGCGGCTGTCGATGTATGGGCCGATGATGCCCCACGGATCCCTTGACACCGCTTCGGCATATGATGGAGGGACTTCGTCCATGGTCGCCGACGGGGGCGAAATTAGGGAGACGAGGTGGTGGGTTTGGATCGAGGGTGTACGGTAATTTGTGGGTATGGTGGGGTATGTCGCTGTAGTCCCTAACGGGCTCTGAATGTTAGGGACGTACAGTAAGAGACTGCGGATGGCTCCAGTCCGGCGCTAAGACTAGTGGTCAGGATCGCTAGCTGTCGGACAGTGATTTGACTCGATCATTGTACCACCACATCAGCTTGCCTATTGAGTACAGTACTGTCAACCGGGGACTCTCTGCAGAGTTGCCGGAGGATTTGCAGGGGTATCGAGATCAGCCTTCCCCTGAGCGACGGCTAAATCGTTTGTCTGCACGTGACAGTCTGCAGAGTTTTCTCCTTCTTTGTCGTCGCTCCTAGATTTTAGTTAGGCCAGAGAGACAAATCTACACAGTTGACTGTTGTCAGCTAAAGCACCTCTCCACCAAGTTGACCGACTGTCGGCTCTCAAGTACCTTGACAGGCGACCTCTGACTTGCCCCCAAGTCATCAAGGAAAAAAAAAAATTCAAGACTTCCTGTAGAATCCAGTCTTTCGACTTCTCACCCAAATTACTGTACGGAGAAACTCTGTCCGTACCGCCTTGTGGGCCTCTCGTGATTACCGTACTGTATCCAAAGAACCTGCAGGAAGCTCTAAAACACCAACTGCGTAACAGTCACCTCTCACGTCTCACACTTGATCATAGAATCAAGTGAGCTTCGTCTAGCAGGGCTTGGAGTAACATGAAATACAGCCATGCCAAGTCTAAACAAAGAGTAGCTCTTCCTTCTCTTGCTGAGCAAGCACGTAAACAAACAACACAGTACGAACAAAAGTGATTGCATACCCCCTTTCCTGGAGGTTTTATCAATGCTATCGAGAAGACTATTTCCTGGTCTCTGTCAGGACTTGTCGGTGACTGGGCGCCTAGTCAGTTGAAGTGGTGCTGACTAGGCAGGTCACGCGCAGCCGCACCTATATATGCGAGTCGCGAGGTGTCGGACAGTTGCTCGCCACAGTAGCCTTTTAAGGTTCAAGAGCGCTGTAGCCCACTCGCGACGACTGCGTGTTACAGTCTCTGTCTGTGCATGTAGCAACTGAACAGTGAATTAACAGCTCAACAAGAAGAGAGAAGAAAGAAGAGCAACAAAACAAGGACAAGCAGAGGAGGAAGAACAAGAAGAATAAAAAGAAGAAAAAGAAGAAGAGAAGCAAGAAAAAGAGAGGTTCGAAAACACAACATGGGAGGACAAGAACATGAAGGGGCTCGATCGAGAAAAATTAGGAGACGAGAAGGGTCTGATCAAAAAGCTTCCAAAGGGAAAGGGAACAAGAGGGGGGGAAAAGAACAGAGAAAAAGAGGGGAAACGAATGAAGGAAGGAAAGACTACTGTGTTCGCCCAACCCATCCTCGTGAGGGTATCATAGACCTGACCCGAACGATGCGCCTCGACTGGAGTTTATCCCCCCTTCCCCCCAAAATGAACGCCGGTGGAAAGTGATGGAAGCCATGGGATGGAATGGAATAGGCTGGGATGACCGCCCCCAAAAGGAAAGAGACAAAGAAGAGTATGTCTTTTGTGCACTCCCTGTGTTCGTCCACTTCGAGGTCACGGCCTTGGTCAGTTCATTCCGTTCATGCCATTCATGCCTCGACCTTGTGCATGCATTCCCGCGGCGCCGACGCCGGCGGCACCGCCCGCGCCTCGGCCCATCTGGTTCATCATGTGCTGCTGCTGCTGCAACTGCTGCAAAATCTGCTGCTGTTGCGGGTTCATGCGATTGGCGGTCGTGGCGGCTATCTGCTGCCTGAACTGGTTCCAGACCTGAATCGGGATGTTGCCGCCGTATTGGCTGTTGAGCCGCTGCAGGAGTTGCTGGTTTCCCGGTCCGAGCCGCTGCAGGATCTGTTGATGCCCAGGTCCGAGCCGCTCGAAGAGTTGCCGCTGCGAGACGTGCGTCGGTTGCTGCGGCTGCACCGCAAGGTTGTGGGGAACGTTTCCTTGGCCGGCGGGGCCCTGCGGCAGATGCTGCTGCTGCTGTTGCTGGACAGTGTTGTTCGCAAACTGCTGCATCTGCCGAGAGATGCTGAGGTTGTATAGCTGTTGTGCGTTCAGCTGTGTCGCTTGCTGCTGCTGCATGTTGGGATTTCGCTGGTGAGCCTGAAGCGCGGCGATCTGCTCCGGACTCAGATGTTGCCCGTGAATGAGCCCGGATGCCTGCCCCTGCGCTACCTGTTGCGCTTGCTTGGCCGCCGCCACCGCCGCCGCATGCTGTTGCTGCTGCTGCTGCTGCTGCTGTTGTTGCTGTTGTTGGTGTTGCAGCTGCATCACCTGTCTCTGCTGGAAGGAAAACTGTGCACTCGTCATCTGAGGCGTTGCCGAGGCCATGACGCTGTTGCTCATGACGGGTGTGTGCGCCATGCTCGTCGGCGCCGGGCTGGCGTGGTTCATTCGCGGGGTCGGCGTCAAATGCCTCATTACGGGAGTGGCGTGTGGCATGTTTGGCGTCAGGTGAGCGTTGTGGGGTGTACCATTGCGGCTAGGGCCTTGCTGGCTTCGTTGGCTGATCGAATGCGCCATTGCCACTGCCATCTGGTGCTGGGCCGCAGAGGGTGGACGCTGGGGGCTGCCGGCGCCGGTGCTGGATGAGCGGGCGTCCATGGGCACGCTCCCGACGTGCGTCGCGATGCCTTGCGTGAGCAACGGGGAGGAGTGTAGAGGCACATGCTGTACGGTGGGTGATGAGTGCTGAGTCTGTAGGCCATGCTGTATGTTGTTGAGATGCGAGTGCGTCATGACGCTGGTGGGCTGTGGATGGACATGTCCGTGATGTTGATTCGGATTCTGCGCGTGTTGCTGTGCGGCCGCGGCTCGTGCTGCCGCCGTCTGCTGCTGGCGGATCTGAGCCTCTCGTCGCTGCTGTAGCTGCAGCTGCTGTTGCTGTTGCTGCTGTTGCTGTAACTGCTGTTGCTGTAGCTGGAGTTGCTGCAGCTGGAGTTGCTGTTGCTGTTGCTGTTGTTGTTGCTGTTGTTGTTGTTGTTGTTGTTGTTGTTGTTGTTGTTGTTGTTGTTGTTGTTGTTGTTGCTGTTGCTGCTGCTGCTGCTGCTGATGTTGTTGTTGCACTTTTTGTTGCTGCACCTGTCGAGCGCGCTCTTCGAGATCCCGCACGCGATCCCTCTCAAATTGTTCCTGGTGCCGACGTTTGCCTTCCTCTGCCGCCGCAACTTTCTCCTTCTTGGCTGCTTCGTGCTTCATCTTGATGCCCTCGAGGACTTTGAACCGCGAGGAACTGAGCTCAAACGAGTTCGGACCGGCCGGACCGTCCGCCGCCGCAGACGTCGCCAGGTTAGCGGACGTCCCAGATAGCGAGGAGGCCTTTTCGTCCAAGATGAGCATGAAGCGTTCCTCCTCGGCGGCGAGCGCCTCGTCGGCGGCGACCTCTGCCACCGTGCGTTTGCGGCTCTTCGGCGCTGGCGGTTTGCCCATGTGCAGCGGATCCTGCAGCGTACGCGATATCTTGGCGACGTCGCGCGGACCCTCTGCTGGTTCAAGGTAGAGCGGGGGCGCCCTACAACGCGTCAACTCCGCTTCGAGGGCACGGAAAGAAACATCATCGATCATCAGCTTCTGCCTCTTGTTCGGAGGGCCGCTGGAGCTGACGGTAGAAGGGACGGCCGACAGAGATGCCGATGAAGGAGGGATGGTGGCGGAAGTCGGAGTCGTGGTGCTCGACGGATGAGCAGGGTGCGAGGTCCTGTGGTTCGTGGACCGCGGGTCTGGGTTGAGGGCATAGAGGGTCATCTCGGTGTGCATCGACAGAGGCGTCGGGTGGAGGACGGTGGTGAACACCTTCGTGTCCTTGGAGCTGCCGGCTTCGGTATCTTTGGGTGCGGATCCATCTGCAAGAGCTTTGCCCAGCTTCCCTGACGGCCTTTGTGCGCTAGCTTTGCTTGTCTTAGAGCCTCCGGTCTTCTGCGATTCGACGGCGCTTCCGTTGGAACGACGATCCGTGGAGGCAGTGGTGGTCTGCGAGCTCGAGGGGAAAGGTACGTATGGAGACGGAGTGATATGCTCGTTGTAGTTGTGAATCGAGAACAGGGCCGACCTCTCATCCTTGGATGCCGAGGACCCGGCATTAGAATTCGACGGAGCGTTGGAACGATGGTCGTGGATCCGAACGATTAGGCACCCTACGGAACCGCCCGAGTGAGTGTCCGCCCACCCAATCTCGACGTACGTGACTGAGCTCTCGACGTGACAGAGGATGGTCGAGGAGGAGACCAACCATCATAGAACCTGACGTTCGAACCGATTAACTCTTCGAGCATGTCATGAGGAATGGTAGATGCCCGGACGTGATCCAGAAACAACTTCATAGGCGAGCTGTAGCCAAAGCTGCCATCTTGCTGATCGAATCGAAAGTAGGAGGGGTGAAGGTGAACGACCAAGGACGGAGTGACGCCTCTGAACTTGCGCAGGATATAGGCAGTGGTTCGAACTGGCGAGACGCGTCGAGTCAGCAGTCGGCCTATCATGCGTCGGTGATGGAGGGGCGCGGTACCATATGGCTGGGGCGGCAGCTTCTTCGGCATCCTACGCCGTTCTTGCTCAGACGCATCCGTTGCCGTGCCCTTGGCCGCCAGACTGTCCCTACGAACAGCACGGCCTGACGGGTCCGTTGTCCTATGTGTGTCCTTGCGCTGGCGGGCACCGGCCCGTGGGGTAACACCGTTGATGGCGAAATTGCCGGCGTTCGAGACTGGATTTGCCGCTTGCCTGTGCTCGGAGGGAGGCCGTTTCGAAGATAACAAAGGCGACGGCGACGACTGCACCGAATGCACGCCGTTGACCATCGCCGTCGCCGCTGTCTGAAGCGACGGCGGAGGGGGGCGCTTCATCTTGGTCGCACCAGTCGAGACTACCATCGGTATCGAGCCGGGTTGCGTTGGCGTTGACCTTCCTGCTCTTCTCCACAGCGGCGCGAGAAGGTATAAGGGTCAAGGAGAACCATCGGTGAGAGATGTGCCAGCTAGAGCCGCCGCGTCTTTGAATTTTGATATTGAACCAAGGCTTTCGAACCTCGCGGTCGCTAGGCAGGCAGTGGCAGTGCACGATCGCGATCGCCTCGGTTTCGATCAAGTGTGTGCTCTGCGCCCCAGCAACCAGGGCCACGATGACCTCACGGATCAAGACTCATTTCATGACGGTGCGAGTGTTCGACTGACACGTCACCTGGCCAGGATAGATGTACCTCGAGTCTCGATGCTAATGGCCCTTGACTGCCACGGACTGCGTTGCAGTAGTTGAAGTGCGAGTTGCGTCATGGGACTCATCCGCCCCCTCTAATCCTGCGATGATGTTAATTCAGATGTGGAAGGGAATCACACTGTTTGGCCTCACTACGGTAGGGTGGCGAAGCCTGGATTTAGGCGAAGGATGCAGGCCAAAAGAGCTTGGACATTAGGCTCTTTGCAAGATGCGGGGGCGAGGCCAACAAGATCTACCCCCTCGTGCCCCTATGATGAAGCTTGAATCCAGCCCTAAAGCAAACTTAGACCGCCTGTTCACCTGAAACCCGCCCGGGAAAACAGTGAACATGAGAAGGCAGTTGCAATTACGGGGGTTCCAGAGCTGCGATAAACGTCTCTTCTGATAACCCAGCGATGCATCTCCCGCCAGCCACCAAGGAGCATCTCGTACACCAGGAGTAAAAACCTTTTCAGGAGAACCAGAGCAGTCCTTTCGGCAGTAGCGCGCTCAGTCGTGACCCTGCACTCTCCGCCTCCAGTCTTCTCCGATGCGCAGGCTGTCGACGACATTGACGCCCTTGCCCAACCGTACCCGATCTCCTTTCTGCCACCACTTCTCCGAACTCTCCGTGTCGCGTGCTCCCTCGTCATCGCTGTCCACGAGACCCCCGTGCCCGCCCTCGGCGCCAACAACAACGACGATCTGACCAACCCAGCCAGACATATGCGTCACCGCCTCGCCCGTGATGCCCGTCAGGGACTCCTGGATGTAGACCGTCGCTGGCGCCAGATGCCGTAGGATATGTACATGGCCGTTGGGAACGGTGAACGGAAGGATCATGGTGTTGTTCTCGACGAGGGCTTGGGCACGTTCGTAGACGGCTTGGAACGGCGAGCTGGATCCGTCGTCCTGTTTGGCATCAGTCGCATGGCCAGCGCCGACGAAGAGCATACTGCCGGACTCCTGGCCGGCAGCGCCAAGTGCTCGGTCTGACTCCTCCAGAGGTGTTCGCGCATCGTCGTGGGCGATGTTGGAGAACGACGACGTGACCGAACCGGGAGGTCTCTGTGCACCAGGTCCTGAGAGAGGATGTTGTTTTAGATTGGGCGCGTAGATCAAGACGAAGAGTTGGATGGTCTCGTGGTCGACGTGGCTTGGGAAATATGACAAGATCGACTATTCACATGAACCGGTCAGCAGAGGAAACTAGACTCGAAAGATGGCGTACGCACGGCCTCTTCGGCGGAGGACATCTCATCTCCGCTGCGATCGCCGGTAGTCTCGCTCGCGACCACCACGGCCACCACTCTCCGCCTTCCCTTCGCCCGATACTGCGTTGCCTGCTCGGACTTGACCTGTGAGTTGCCAGAGGCAGCGGCTTCACCCGCCACGCGTGGGATGAAGCCTCGTGCGGGAGCGTCTGCAAGAGCAACCGAGGAGGTTGTGGCGCCCAGCTCGCCACCGGGATCCCGTTCACCGCCTTCCTGTGCCCATCGACTGTGGTCACCATAATCATCCTTTTCCTCTTCGCGGATGGAAGAGAGTGCGCCTTCGACGGCCGCACCAGCTGCAGTGACGCCGGCGACCACTCTCCTGCCGGCTTGGTCAAGGAGCTGCTGCGGGCTCGGGGATCTTCGGATCGCGCCGGACATGCGCGCCACGAAACCGGTGGATTGTTCTTGCGTAGCGGAAGCCTCAGCCCCGCCATCTCCCCAGTCCTCTGGCGGCCGCGTGCCGTCCACGGCTTGCCGCGCGCGGTGTTTCTTGTCGTCGTCTGAGCTGCTGGAGCTGGTCTCATCATGCGCGTGCTCCTCATCGTGCGCATCCTCCTCATCGTGACGCTCGCTCCAGACCCAAGCAGATAGAGCCATCGTCGCGGCTACGACCGTCAGGCCAAGAGGGACCCAGTAGCTCAGCGCGCCTCGGCCATCGCGGGGTCGCCGCGTGTTGCGCCCATATCTCTCGTAGGGGTACGACATCTTGGCCAGCTCGTAGAAGCCTGCCTATGTCTGCTGAAGCAACGATATACCCTACTCGCGGCGTGCCCGGACGCGAGTTCGAGGTTATTGATATATCGAGAACCAGCCAGATGTTGTCGTCGCGAATGGCCGAGGCCGAGGTGCGTATGTACGTATGTACCTCTACCGCAAAGAGGTGCACGTCGCATGTACTGCACTCTGAACAAGACAAAAGAATCTCATCACTTTCCATAGCTTTCGCTAAAGATAGGCTCTCTTTGTTGACAGCTTACAATCAGCTGCCACTATCACACTTCTTGATGTACAGCCACATTAGGCTATGACTGCCTTTGTTAGGTCTTATTGTGGACTGACTTAAGTCATGAGAAGATAAGGCTTATTGATCATGCAGAACTATCAATCAGGTGTGGAAAAGAATCTCTTTTGATCCTGGCATACCTGTCCCACAGAGGTACTGTGAACCGACAACCGGCCGGGAATGAGTGTCTTCATTCTAACTAAGAATCTAGGAGCGACGACCAAGAAGGAGAAAACTCTGCACACCGTCACGTGCAGACAAACAATTTAGCCGTCACTCAGGGGGAGGCTGATCTCTGAACCCCTGCAAATCCTCGGGCTATCGACTCCCTGTCGAGTCCCTGGTTGACACCAATATACAGTGAATATTCTCTTCTCTCACGTGAACTTGGCTCTAGCAGCGAGCGAGGACTGGTCTTCTCACTCCTCCGGCTGACACACCCCCCCCAGTTCGAGCGAGCTGCGCAGCAGTCGGGCGTGCTGTCAGGTGGGCGCGCAGTCGGGCGCAGAGCCGGTGAGCGCGCAGTCAGGCGCGCAGTCGGTGGGCACGCTGTTGGGCGCGCAGCTGGTGGGCGCGCAGCTGGTGGGCGCGCGGTCGGTGGGCGTGCTGTTGGTGAGCACGCTGTTGGTGGGCGCGCAGCCGGTGGGCGCGCTGTCGGTGGGCACGCAGCCGGTGGGCGCGCTGTCGGGCACGCAGTCAGGCGTGCAGTCGGGTGTGGAGCCGGGTCCTTCAAGTCCATGTGTGTTGACGTTGTGTGTGTCAGGTCAGAATCTGTCGCCGAGTCTGTCACCGAGACCTGCGGTGGGAAGGCTTGTGTTGATGCCTCTTTCAATGGGTTGTACTCAATCACATACTGCCCGTAGCGCATCTCCGTGATGGCGTACGGGGTTGTTTTGTACATCAGCATCTGCAGATGACTCTGCGTGTCCCAATAGCCTCCGACATCCTTAAAACATCTATACGACACTGTGCTCGTCTGGAATGATGGGACGTATGCGACGTCTGAAAGAGAAGCAGTCTTCGTTCGACCTTGGGGGAGCTGGACCGTCATGTCGACAGTTCCGAATCCCAAGATAGCAATAGTCCGATCTCCAGCGTAGAGGTTGCTGTCAGATGCCGGTGTTAATGTACGAAAATGTCGACGATTGTTGCAGACATGCGTAGTTGCTCGACAGTCCAAAATAAAGCTATTACAGAGCACGTAATCCGTCCAGCCCGTCAAGTCTGTTGAGTATGCTGCCCCACCAACAATGTCCGCCGTGAACAATGCAGGAATGCCTGCTAGCTCTTCTGCCTGATCGGTGCACTCTCTGCTTGGCTCTTGAGAAGATTACGCACTCCACCCTCTGTTACGGGCTCTCTCAACAGCCTGTGTCAGCCCCTTGCTCCATTCTATCTTCTCACAGATTGTACGACTGATTTCCTTATCTGCAATCCAGTTGCAACCCCTTTTCAACTCCACAAGGTAAGGGTAATCTGCAAAACAGTACATCTTGCCACACAAGCACTCTGTCCTGCAGTCCTGGTTCCCACGCTTTGTAGAGCTATTCATATGGTGTTAAGGCCCAGGCCGGAACGGCTGAGCCGGCCGAAGCGAGTGTACCGAGGTACACGGAACAATGTTCACCCGAACCGGTGGACAAGACCAGCTTGACCACCTCGTCCAAGGTGGCAGAGGTGGACAAGGAGAGCGCTCCTCGACCACCTCGTCCACGCAGAAAGCTGATACCCCTCGGGGCAGACCCCCCCCCTCAGGCTCCTGTATATAAGAGAACCCAGATAGCCGGGGAGAATAGCTCTCCAGGCTGAACACATACAACCAAAGACAATAGCAAGAGAGTTACCCCACTTGCTATTCATCTATTGAGTCCCTGCCCTTATTGTCCAGACACGTGGACCACCCACATTCTGTGTGAACATGGACTGGCCCTTAACAGTTTCAGCCTCTAATGTATAGGACACCAGCTCAATACAATGGCAGATCCACGCAGCCCTACCTCTTCGCAGGCAACTACATTCAAGGACCACTACTTTTGACAATCACCGGATTTTTGTCATAAGCCCTGGAAACCAGCCAAGCTCCACCCTGAAACCACCAAAACCTTAAGGTGAAAACCCATCACTTTAAAAAACTCAACCTGTTTGTCAAAAGTTGTGATCCCAGACTCCACAATTGTTGCGGTCCGTACCGTACCGTCCTATCCGAGTATAGGATTAGGGCGAGAGGCGGAAGGCGGGTTGGTTCTCGCAGGAGAGGAGTGTCAAGGAGCGCGAAGGGGTTTGGTGGACGTGGTGGTGGTGACACCTGATCAATGGCTTCGTACAAAAGGATTGTATTGAAGTAGATCTAGTTGTCTGGATCACAACATGAGTTGAAGACGATTGTTCCATAAGGGAACTATCGCCAGACTATATAGTGCTCAGTTCGTGAGCACAGTGAGCTCTGCTCACTTTGCTCACTTGTTCATGCACGCTGCGGCGAGCTGGGTGAGCTCTGCTCACTTTGCTCACTTGTTCATGCACGCTGCAGCGAGCTGGGTGAGCTCTGCTCACTTTGCTCACTGTTCATGCACGCTGTGGCGAGCTGGGTGAGCTCTGCTCACTCTGCTCACGCATATGCATGCTGCGGCGAGCACCCCCTGGTTTGTCTCGCCGGTCACGTGACTGGTTCCCGTGTCACGCTGCCTGGTACTTCTGTCCAGTATCCTGTCTGCTGCTTTCTGTGAGTATATAAAGACTGTGTTCCTCCTGGGTCGTAACACTATCCTCCTCTCCATCTTTCATCGTCTTGATGAAATCTGGTCATGCCTCCAAAGTCACATGCGACTGTTAGCCAAACTCAGCTTGCTGCTCAAATCCGCAATCGGGGTTTTGTTTCGCGTATGCCCTGCGACTTTTGTGTTCTCCGTGGTCGTCCATGCTTCCAGATGCTGGGAGAAGACGATAAGTTGAAATGTGCTGCGTGCACTCGGCGTGGAAGGTCTTGTGTCTCTGTGTCCTGGGAATCTCTGAACATGTCCCGGGACAACCTCTGTGAGGATGTGGCCGCTGACGAGGCAACGCGCGACGCACTCTTTGAACAACTTGCCACGGTGCAGGCTCGTCTGTCTCGGAAGTGAAAGGTGTTGGAGGGCGCCAAGGTCTGTGCGAGGCAGAAGCTTCAGTGCTTAGTGAAAGAGATGGAGTCAGATGGCGAGGATTTGACTTGATCAGTCATTGACATGTCCCTCCTGCAGGCCGAGCTGTTCTATCCTGCTCCTGCCAAAACTGTCGCAGAAGAAGCTGGCAGTTCGTGAGGTTCTTGAGTGGTTCCCAGGTATTTTCCAAGTCTGGGTATCCTTTCCACTTGACGAGGTATTGCTGACCTTTCCTAGCCAGGATCTGTTCAACTTCAAACTCTTGTTCTTCTTCAGGTTGATAATGGAATATTTCCTGCAAGGGTGTGCTCTGGTCAGCTGGTTCAATCATCGATATATGAAAGTTTGGATGGACTCTGGCATCCCTTGGTAGTTGTATCTTGATGTTGACTGGTCCTGTTTTCTCTTCGACTGACAATGGTCTGACCTTGATGTTGTCAAGTTTCTTTGTCTTTGGTTTTTTTGTTTTCCAATTTCTTGTGAGGAAGTAGACTTTATCCCCCTTCTTTAGCTGAGGTGCCATTTTCGGTTTCTTGTCCATTTGACATTGTATTCTTTCTGAGGTCTCTTGAAGATAGTGCCTCATCATTGTGTGTGTTTGTCGTAGGAGCTTGTCATGTTGGAGTGCTTTCTCCGTGTTTGGTGAAGCTCTGCTTGGTATCCCAATGTTCGCATGTTGTCCAAAATTGGCAAAAAATAGTGATTCCTTTGTTGAGTCTGATCTGTGCTGGTTGATTGCCAGCTGTGCCACCGGTAATAACTGTACCCAATTGCTGTGGGTCTGGTTGATGTAATGCTGTAAGTAAGTCTCCAGGACTTGGTTTGCTTGCTCTGTCTGGCTGTCGGTTTGTGGGTGATAGACCGTAGACATTTTGGGTTTTGTTCCTATGGCTGCACTGATTGTCTTCTAGTAGTTGGATGTGAAGAGTTTGTCTCTGTCTGTAATGATCGTGATTGGAACTCTGTGGTCTCTGACCAATCTGTCCAGTAAGAGGTGTCCCAACTGTTCTGCTGTGTGGGTCTCCTTGAATAGTACCACTATTAGATATTTTGTGAATCTGTCCACTATCACCATAATCAAGTTGTAGGTGATTCCTGTGACTGGGTCTTTAGACTTAGGTAGCTTCATGATGAAGTCCATTGACACGTCTTCCCACAGGCCTCTCGGTGTTGTGTTCGGGTGTCCTTCTCCATATGGCTTGTGTCTTCCGTGTTTGTTTTTCTAGCACAGTAGATATTTGCTGATGTAGCTTGTGACATGTTGTCAGAGGTTGATGACATTGTTCCCTGCCTGTTAGATAAAGTCTGTGGTCTTCGAGATTCCTGGGTGACTATGTACTGGATTGTTGTGGTAGTTCCTTATTAATTCTTCAGTGTCTTCTGCTGTGAGCTTGTTGATCTGTGGTCAAGGTACCAGGTTCCCTTGCTGGTCCTGCTGTAAGATCATTCCTTGGCGTTCATCATCTTCCATGTAGTCTTTTTGTCAGCTTAGTGTGTCTGCTCTCCTGTTGTCTTGTCCGGGAGTGTACAAGATCTTAAACTTGTGTTACCCTAGAAGTTCAGCCTATCTGACTTGCTGTCTGTTCAGCTTCTTGGTTGTTGTGAACATTGTCAGATTCTTGTGGTCTGTGAGAACAGTGAGCTCAGAACTGCTTTCCGCGTACACTCTCCAGTGTTCGAGTGCGTTGACGACTGCCAGTAGCTCTTTGTTGTGGATATCATAGTTTTGTTCCACTTGTGTTATTTTTTGTGAGTAGTAGGCAACTGGGTGCCACTTGCTGTCTGCCTGTTGGCATAAACATACTCCCACTGCCTGATCTGAAGCGTCTGTCTTGATTTGTGTCGGTTGGCCTGTCTTGAAGTTGAGGAGAACTGGTTCCTTGGCGCAAGCATCCTTGAGCTGCTAGAATACTTTTTATTGTCTCTCCATCCACCAGTACTCCACGTCCTTCTTTGTGAGTTCTGTCAGTGGTGTTGCCATCTGTGAGTTTTATTTTTATTTTTATTTGATTCTTACACTGGTAGTAGCTTTACAGCCATGCAGATCTTCTAGCTAATAGTGAACTCCTTCAGAAAACCTTTGAAGGGATAAAAACTGAAGGCAGGGTGTGACTAGGGAATGTAACAAAAGGAATCTTGAAGTTTCTGGTAAGAGAAGAGAATCTAGGTATTGGATTGGGAATAGTGGAGTTTGAAAGCTAGATTAAACTGGTTTAGTCTTTTCAAAGACATAAACCAGTACAAGAACTTCTGTAGTAGCTCTGGGTTTAAAATAATAGTGGTGAAGTCTTGGGGATTAAAAGAGACTTGTTGTCTTTGTCTTGAATAAAGAGAGCATGAAGAGGTGATATGTTTTGCAGTTTCTTCTGCTTGGCCACACACACATAGTGGGGTAGGGAAGTCAGGAGCTCCAGCTCTGAAAAGAAAACTTGCCAGACCAATTCTTCCAGTCCTGATTTGCAGTAGCAGACTTGCCTCAGCTTTCTGTAACTCTTTGTAGAGCTTCAGATTGTTTTTGTGTGGCTTTTGACAGAAAGTCTGCCAGCCTGGATAGCTTCTTCTTTTCTTCTCTTCCCATTGGTCTTCCCACTCTTTAGTAAAGAGCTTTTGTAGTTCTTTCTTTGAACTAGCCTGGTTAGTAGTTATTTGACTTAACCAAGTGAATTTCCACTTAGGAGAGATAGTTGAGGATTCCTTTAAAGGTTTCTTCAAGAGAGAGGCATAGCTGGAAATAGTGGAAAAGATACTGTCAAGAAAGTATTTGAGAGGGGAGTTTTGAATAGAAGAAAGAAAACAGGCAGTGCGAAATTTAAAGTATAGGTCTAGAGGTAGAAGAAAAAGCTCACTCTCTAATAGAAAAGAAGGAGTGGCTTTGAAGGCACCCCCAATAAGTCTTAGGCATCTGTTTTGAAATGAAACAAGAGAAGAGATATTGGAGGATTTTCTTAGAGGGTTAAACCAGATCCCCACTGCATAGCTCAGTAGAGATCTCAGTATAGCAGTGTACACCAGACGTGATGTGTGAACTGGAAAGCCCCAAGTAGAATAGGAAGTTCTAGAAAGAGAAGAGAGTGCTTTCTGTACTTTTTGAAGAATAATCCTCTGGTGTTTGTGCCAGTGGAGCTTTGCATCTAGGTACACTCCAAGTACTCGCACTTCTTCTTTTGGTTTGAGAATCACATTCCCCAGTCTGAGCTTGAGCTGAAGATTGTCTGATCTTCTTCTGGAAAAATGAAGTATTTCATATTTCTCAGGTGAGAAGACTATTCCATGTCTTGCAGCCCAGGATAGACATTTGTGGTGTGTGTTCTTTAACTTCAGAAGGTTACTTTTCAAGGAGTGACCAAAAGCAAGCAGATTTGTATCATCTGCAAACCCCAGGGCAGATACACCAGAAGAGGGAGTATGCACAGTCTCATGCAGTTCAGAAATGTAGAATAGAAAAAGAATAGGGGATAATGGAGAACCTTGAGGAACTCCACAATGAATAGGAATAGAATAAGACTCAGAATCATCAAAGACAAGAGTGGTAGAGCGCTTATCACAGAAGGAGTAGATCCAGGAAGCTAGCCAGGCAGGTATTCCTTTTCTTTTCAGAATTTGCTGTAGTATCTTGGGGAGAACTCTGTCATAGGCTCCTGAGATATCCAGTGAGAGTAGGGATGCAACTATGCCTTCCTTCCAGACTTTTTCCACTTGGGAGGTTAGAAGGAAAAGTGCTGCTTCTGTGGATCTTCCTTTCCTAAAGCCCATCTGGATATCTGGCAATAGTCCAGCTTCTTCTGCTATCTTGCTTAGTCTGGCTGCAGCAATAGCTTCCATCAGCTTGCCTGTTGTGTTTAGCAGAGCTATAGGGCGCCAGGCTTTAGCTTGATTGTAGGTTCCCTTGCCAGGTTTCCTCAAGCAGACTGTTTTTGCACTCTTAAATCTTTCAGGGAAGTACTCCAGTTTCCAGCATGTTGAAGTCAGAATAGCTAGAGCTTGGCAGAACCTAGGCCCCAGAGCTCTCAGAAATCCATTTGGCAGCTTATCTCTCCCTCCTGCTGTGAAAGGTTTCTTCTTGGCCAGAATTTGCTCCACTTCTTCACATGTTACCTCCTGGGAGAGCTGTATCTCAGAGATAGTCTGGGAGCTTTCTGAGCCTGGTTCTGGAACTAGAGCTTTTGGAAAGAACTGTTGTGAGAAGGCTTTAGTCTTTTCCTCAAAGGTTTTGGCTATTCCTTCTTGTGTTTCCAGGTCAGGAACCAGAGGAAGATCAGGAGTCTTGTTGGCTTTGGACTTTCCCCACTTTGCAAGCTTCCATAACTTTGAAGAGCTGGCCAGCTCATGGATTTGGTGTCTGAAAGTGTTCTGTTTTCCATCTCTGACTGCCTTTTTCTTGAGCTTAGTTGCTTGCTCAAGTTCCTCTTGACTTGCTTGCCTTTTTTGCACTTTTCTTCTTACTCTTCTTTCCTCTTTAACCTTGTTTTGGATCTCTTGATTCCACCAGGGAACTGAGTGGCCAGATTGCTTCTGGAGCTGTGTGGATTTGCTTGCTATTTCTTGGAGAAAGTTGTCAAGATACTCCAAGTACTCATCCACTTCATATTTGTCTTGGGAGTGGAAGGGCAGGTGTAGCTTCTCACACTCTACTCTTGCAAGGTTTGAGTCCAGTGTTCTCCAGTTTCTTTCTGGTTTCCAGATTTTCCTTGGAGGATCCAGGTCCAGGCAGGTTAGTACAGGTCTGTGGTCAGACCCATGAAAGAACTGAAGAGCCACTTTAGAGAAAATCAGAGAGTTAGAAAGAGAAGAAGAAATAAAAAACAGATCAATAGAAGAACATGGTTTTTCAGAAAGAGATCTTGCTCTGGTAGGGGTGAAAGGTGCAATAGCTAAATCCAGATTTAAATCTTTCATTAGGTCTTGAAACTTGTTTGCAGTCTCAGAGTACAGTCTTCTTTTCTTTGACCAGTCTGGGTGGTGAAGATTTGAGTCTGTGAGAAGAATATGTTGTCCTTGTTCTTGTAAAGCATTTTGGAGTAAACAGAGAAGAGCTTCTGATGCCTCTGTGTAGTTTTCTTGACTTGATGGGGTGAAGTAGAGATTATGTACCCAAAGAGAAGTAGAAGAGTTTTCCAAGTAGATTTCAAGAGAAACAAAGTCTTTATTCCAGAAGGTAGGATGAAGAGAAGAGAGTTTCAGATTTTTATTAATAAGAAAAAGTGTTCTGCCAATCTCTGAACAGTAGAGAGGAAGAAAGGAAGAGAAAACAGTTGAAGTGCTTGTTTCTAGGTGAGGGTTTTTCCAGGGCTCTTGAAGTGCAATAATGTCCACCTCTTGGAGAGCTGAGGTTGCTAGCAGTAGCTCTTGGACTGATTGGCTTTTTTGCACATTATACTGGAGAAGTGTCAGCTTTGTGTCTTTCATGCAGACATCTCAGCATCAAAGATCTTGAAGGAGTTAGCTGGTAGCTTTCCTCCAGAGTTGGCTGATCTTGAAGAAAGAATTTGCACTTCTGGGAGTGCACCTCTGAGTTGCTCTGAGCTTCTGCTTGGCTCAGCTGTTTTACATTTTTTCCCTCCTGGTAGAGACTGAGAGAGAGGGAAAGACATAACTGGGGGGGGTTGTAGAGCTGGAACAGAGGTAGCTGTTGGGATCTCATATTTTCCTGGGCGTGTGTTCCATGCTTCTCTTGCCTTTTTGGCTGCTTCCTGGCGTACTGGACAGACACTGGCCCAGGCTGGGTGAGCTCCTCTGCAGTTGCAGCATTTTGGCTTGAGAAGCTGTTCAGGAACTTGGCAGGCTCTCCTTTCATGCTGGCCTCCACAGGCACCACACACAGCTTTGTTCTTGCAGAAGTGTGCTTGGTGCCCATAGCCAAAGCACGTGAAACATTGTGCAATAACTGTGTCTGCCAGAAAAGGTTCTGCTTCATGCATCCTGTGCCCCAGCACTAGCCCACTCTCAATCAAAAGATTGGCTTGTTCAGGGGTAGCCAGATCCAGGTGGAGAGAGGTAACTGGCTTCTTTTGAGCTATAGCCTTCTTAGACCAGTAGGCTCTCAGAATAGTGATTTGTTTGCTCAGAGATGGGTTGCTGTTCTGGATTATCTGGCAGGTTTTCTCCAGGTCTTCAGGTTGGATATCTTCTGTTCTGACTCCATGGATCAGAACTGGGAATCTCTTGGGCTGGATGGTTGCTTCCTTTGTGAAGATAGCTGATACCCAGGCAGGGTTTTTCTCTAGGAAGACTTTAGTCTCTTGGCTTTCTGTGTTAATAAGGATATCCCCTGAAGGAAGTTTCCTTACTGCTCTGACCTGCTTGTTGTAGGGGCTGGGTAGTCTGTCTTGAAGAGTCTGGAAAAGCTGGATGTGAGTTCTATTAGCCATGTCAGGTGGCTGGATACCAGGATGTACAAGAACTTCTTTGAGAATTCTTGCAGGTAGAGGGATTTGTGCTGGAATAGATTTTTGGACAGCCTGGGCATATGATGGCTTGGCTTCTTGTTTGTCCAGCCGCTTGTTGATATTCTCCAGCTTCTGGAAGATTCTGTTGGTGAGGCCAGTAGAGCTAGACTGGGCTTCTGTAGAGAAGGAGTTCTTTTTGATATTTTCCCAGCTTTTCAGAATAGATTCTGGGACTGGTTGGGTTTTGATCCAGGAGTCTACTAGTTTGTAGTCATTCTGGAGAGCTGGTTGGAGGGTAGGAGAGCTGGACTGGGTGCTAGGCAGACTGGAAGCTGGTTGGGAGAGTATAGCTGGTGTAGCTCTGGTGTTACTTTCTGAAGAGGTGGGTTTTTTCTTCTTGGGAGCTATGTTAGAGATTGTTTGGCACTGGTTGGGTGTTTTCTGTCTGCAGAGTACTGCCAGAAAGAAGAGTCACCTGGTTTCCCAGCAGTAATAATCTAGTCCTGGGACCAATCCCCAAGACTAGACTTTCCTGGGCAGCTTTTTCCAACTAAGCTCTGGGCAAAGCTAGAAGTATTAACCTAGACTAGGGACCAGACCCCCTATCTAGACTTTCCTTGAGCCAAAGACTCTGCTAGCTCCAGAGTCAGTCAGACTCTAACCATTCCTCTTATCCTGAGACTCTCTCTCTGGTTGTGGGTAGATTGCTGGTTGTTGAAGAAGAAGATCGTGGATTCAAGATCACAACTTTTGACAAACAGGCGTGGTTCTCAAAGGTGATGGGTTTTCACCTTAAGGTTTGAGTGGTTTCAGAGAGGAACTCGGCTGTTTTCCAGAATATATGACAAATTGTGGTGTTTGTCAAAAATGATGGTCCTTGAAAGACGTGGTTCTGGGAAGAGTTTTTCTAGCAACTGGCATAGCTTGGTCTGGTTGTTGAGACATGACAAGGATGTGAACATAGCTTGGTGAAGTGTGTTATGGTTGGGTAGGTCTTTTGTAGTGTGACAAGGCAATAGCAGAGCAGAACTCAAGCCTAACTGATTCAGTAACCTTGACCTGACTTGGCTTGAGACTTGAGACTTGGATTGATGTACAAGACAAAAAACAAGGAAGGAAAAGAGAAAAGAAGAAGAGAAGAAGCTGGGGGAGTAGGAGAAGTTCTTATAGGCAGGGGATACAGTGGAGCAAGCAGGCAACAGTGCAGATGGAACTTTCTGGCAAGATGTGTGACTTGTGCCAGATATGCAACAAGGCAATAGCAGAGCAAATAGGCAATAGTGCAGATGGAACTTCCCAGCAAGATGTGTGACTTGTGCCAGATATGCAACTGGGCCAGAACTATGACAGCCATGTTCATGTCCTTGTTATATCTCAACAACCAGACCAAGCCATGCCAGTTGCTGGAAATAACAAGTTCTTTCACAACATGTTTACAGAGTTCATGCAAATTCAAGCTACCAACACCACTCCCAAGTCCAAGTCTGAACACACTGCTAACCCAGAGATCTTGGAGTGGCATGGTGTAGCGGGAAGCTGGTGAGAGTTTCCCACTACATAGCACCCATGACCCAGAACTAGTGGTGTCAGGCCTGGAGAACCTGACTAAACTAGTCGTCAGTTCGAATCTGACCCACCCAACATTCTGCCACAAAAACCTCCGAGATTCATAGAACTTGTCTAAGATGTACTCCTCGCAAGATGTATGAAAACCCCCAAGAAATAGCTCACCCAATATCTGTCAAGATCTACAAAACCCTCATTACTGTGGTTTTCCTATTTCCCCTACGGGGTTTGGGATTTTCCCACAGTACGTACACTACAAACCACGGGGTGTAGGGTAAATACGTGAGGTCCCCAAGTCAAGTCTACCAGAGACAAAAGCTCCTCCAGAAGCCAGTCACATCTCTACATCTGGATCTAGCCACTGCAGAGCAAGCAAACCTCCTAATTGAGAAAGGAGTAGTTCTAGGATACACTCTACATGAAGTAGAACCAGCCCTGCTAGCAACATCAGTCACCCAGTGCTACAAATGTGCTAGGTTTGGACACCAAGCACGCACTTGCCAAGCCCAAGCCCAGTGCACAGCCTGTGGAGGAAAGCATGCCAGAAGAGACTGCTGTTACAACCCAGGGATGGGAGCCACTCATTTATAGGCAATCAGGCCGCGGGCCAGGCAAGAGGACACCATGGAAGTCAAGTGACCAACCAACAAGGGGTCACGTGACTGTCGAGACACACACGGGAGTCTTGACGCATGATGCATGAAGCATCGAGACAATCTCACCAGTCTTGACGCAGGGTGCATGAAGCATTGAGACAATCTCACCTGTCTCGACACAGGATGCATGAAGCATCGAGACAATCTCACCTGTCTCGACGCAGGGTGCATAACATAGTGGGACTGTCAAGACAATCTCACCCGTCTTGACGTCGAGACTGTCAAGACAATCTTGATTGTCTCGACAGGCCAGCACTATATAGTCCGGCGATAGTTCTCTTATGGAACGATCGTCTTCAACTCATGTTGTGATCCAGACAACTAGATCTACTTCAATACAATCCTTTGTACGAAGCCATTGATCAGGTGTCACCACCACCACGTTCCACCAAACCCCTTCGCACTCCTTGACACTCCTCTCCTGTGAGAACCAACCCGCCTTCCACCTCTCGCCCTAATCCTATACTCGGATAGGACAGTACGGTACGGACTGCAACACTTTGAAGACCCTCAAGGATGAGTACCTCAGGAGCAACCAACCCCAACTTCCCAGATGGAAAGATTAGCGTCGCCAAGCCAGACCTGTTCTACGGCGAAAGGAACAAGGTTGACGATTGGCTCATGCAACTCCAAGTCTACTTTTAATTCCAACCAGAAACGAAGCTGCCTAAAGAAAAGTGGCCACTCTTCGCAACCACTTACATGAGAGGCAATGCTTATTGATGGATCAAGCCCTACGTCAACAAACATCTCTCAGGAAACAGAGACCACGATGGCACATCGGAATGGATGACGAAATGGACGCAATTCAAGGACAAGATCAAAAGGATCCTTGGACCATCTAACGAAGACAAAGTGGCTATACGAATGATCCAGCACATCAAGCAACAACGCTCAGCCGCAGAGTACACCACGCAGTTCAAACAATACTCAGTACTGACTGATTGGGACGACGACGCCCTGATGGTCATGTACCGACATGGACTCAAGGAAAATGTGAAGGATGAAATTACCTTCAACGGACGAGTGGTCGACACACTGGATAAGCTCATCGCACAAGCAATCGACATCGATGACAAACTATTCGAGCGAGCGATGGAGAAACACTACGACAGAGGATACAGCCGCCCTGCATGGCATGTGAGCAACCACTACAAGCCGCCTAACAAGGCACCGCCACATGATCCATATGGCTATGCACCCATGGAACTGGATGCAGTCCACCACAAGGGAAGGTTCACGAAGGGAAGGAACAACAAAAAGAGGAAAGCACTGAAGTGCTATGCCTGTGGCAAGCTAGGCCACATGGTGAAAGACTGTCGTTCAAAGAACAAGGTGCACCGACAGCAACTTAATACGCTCGACAGAGACTGGAATGTCATCAAGCCAGAGGACCCACCAGGAGAGGCTCAGCTATCCCTCGAACAATAGGACGACTACGATCAGATATTGGAAGCAGCCCACCAACTGGCAACATCAGGAGGCAAGGACCTACCAGAACTAACAGGTCAGGACAAGGGACAGGAGCCCTTAACCACCTCTGATGGGGACCGAGACAAACCCACGTCTATCAAAGAAGAAATACCACAAGGAAGCTATGCTTACAGCATGGACCCACGAAACCTACGGCACGGCGAACTACAGTGGAGGTTTTGCACGAAGCACTACTGCACCTACCACGAACAACTACAAAGGTATGGAGGGCATTCACCCTACCGCGCCACCTGCCACAAGCATTGGGTCAATTGCAAGAAGGATGTGTGTGAGATCCACCTTTGGGACAAACGCCAACACACCGCATTCCCCGGGCACACACATGATTGGCACAAACACCTCATGTTCCTACAGCAAGGCAACAACAACAACTGCTACATCAACAACTGGCAGTACTGCCTTAAGCCTGGATGTGACAAGCATCAGCAAGACAAATTCATAAACAGATTCCTCAGAACTGATGGGAATGGCTGGACCCATTGCCCTGTCAGTGGAAAAACACTTCGATCAGGAAAAGACTGAACTCCCTTGTCAAGGGGCGACATCGGGAGCTCAACAACATGACCCCTAGCAACGCAAAGCACCTGCGATTGCCTGTGTCACTACACGCCAACACGCCAGTACAGACATACGCACTTGTTGACTCTGGAGCCAGTGGAAACTACATTTCAAGACAACTTTACGACACCCTTGGCACTGGAAAGAGATGTAAGCAGCAGCCCTATCAGCTCGCGATGGCAAATGGACAGACAGAGCTAGTCTGCCATGAGACGCAGCCAATGGAAATGGTTACCGGACACCATGCTGAAAGGATCCACCTTGATATTGTCGAGTTGGCCACTCAGGATATCTACTTGGGGATGCCTTGGCTAAAGAAGCACAACCCAGTTGTTAACTGGAAGACAGGAGTACTCACGTTTAGGAACTGCACTAACAACACAGCTCAGACCTGTTACCAGCCGCAGAAGGCGTGGACAGATGAGGGAAGGAGTCCTCAGTGGAACCTCACTGACAGAAAGGATGACTCTCAAAAGAAGAGGTCTGCCTCGACAGGCACACCCCGGAACCAGGTGGCCAAACAGTCAGAGATGAAGAGAGAGGAAGTTGTTAACCCTCTGGAGATCCCTGAAGAGTACTGACCTGGGTATGATAACCTCTTTCAGGAAGAGACAACGACAGCAGTGTTGCCTAAGCACCAACCTTGGGATCATGAGATCAAGTTGCAACCAGGGACGGAGCCAGGATTTGGACCAATTTACCAGTTATCAGAGAAAGAGCTCCAAGTACTTCGCGAGTACCTGGAGGAAAACCTGAAAAAGGGTTTCATTCGAGAATCTCAATTGCCAGCAGGATACCCGATACTATTTGCACCAAAGAAAGACGGAAGTCTTCGACTTTGTGTGGATTACAGGAAACTCAACAACATTACCATCAAAAACCGATATCTGTTGCCAAATGCGAACGAATTGCGAGACAGGATCAGCCAAGCTACAATCTTCACCAAGCTGGACTTGAAAGGAGCATACAACCTGATACACATGAAAGAAGGAGAAGAATGGAAGACAGCCTTCAGAACCCGATACGGACACTACGAGTATCTGGTTATGCTATTCAGACTCACAAACGCACCAGCAACATGTCAAGCATTGATCAACAACGTCATCAGAGCACACCTGGACCAAACAGCTATCGTCTACCTGGACAACATTCTTGTCTACTCGAACACGCAACAAGAACATACCAAACATGTGAAGGATGTTCTACGATACCTACAAGAGGCAGGGCTCAAGCTCAACCCGAAGAAATGCAAGTTCAACAAACCGGAAGTTGAATTCCTCAGATACATCATAGGGATTGAAGGGATCAAGATTGACCCTGAGAAAATCAAAGTGATTCAGCAATGGCCAACACCGACATCAGTTAAGGAAGTACAAGCCTTCCTAGGATTTGCCAACTTCAACCGACAGTTCATCAAGAACTACTCACAGATGGCAACACCACTGACAGAACTCACGAAGAAGGACGTGGAGTACCGGTGGACGGAGAGACAACAAAAAGCATTCCAACAGCTCAAGGACACTTACATCAAGGAACCAGTTCTCCTCAACTTCAAGACAGGCCAACCGACACGAATCGAGACGGACGCTTCAGATCAGGCAGTGGGAGCATGTCTATGCCAACAGGCAGACGGCAAGTGGCACCCAGTTGCCTACTACTCACGAAAAATGACACAAGCGGAACGAAACTATGATATCCACGACAAAGAGCTACTGGCAGTCGTCAACGCACTCGAACACTGGAGAGTGTACGTGGAAAGCAGTTCCGAACTCACCATTCTCACAGACCACAAGAATCTGACAACGTTCACAACAACCAAGAAGCTGAACAGACAGCAAGTCAGATGGGCTGAACTCCTAGGGCAACACAAGTTCAAGATCTTGTACACCCCTGGACAAGACAATGGGAGAGCAGACGCACTAAGCTGACGAAAAGACCACATGGAAGATGATGAACGCCAAGGAACGATCTTACAGCAGGACCAGCAAGGAAACCTGGTGCCTCAACCACAGATCAACAAGCTCACGGCAGAAGACACTGAAGAACTAATAAGGAACTACCATGATAACCCAGCACACGGTCACCCAGGAATCTCCAAGACCACAGACCTTATCCAACAGGCAGGGAACAATGTCATTAACCTCTGACAACATGTCACAAACTACATCAGCAAGTGTCTACTATGCCAGAAAAACAAACATGGAAGACATAAGCCATACGGAGAAGGACACCCGAACACGATACCGAAAGGCCCGTGGGAAGACGTGTCAATGGACTTCATCACAAAGCTACCCAAGTCCAAAGACCTGGTCACAGGAATCACCTACGACTTGATTATGGTGATTGTGGACAGATTCACCAAATACCTAATAGCGGTACCATTCAAGGAAACCCACACAGCAGAGCAGTTGGGACACCTCCTACTGGACAGATTGGTCAGGGACCACAGAGTTCCAATCACAGTCATTACTGACAGAGACAAACTCTTCACATCCAACTACTGGAAAACAATCAGTGCAGCCATGGGAACAAAACCCAAGATGTCTACAGTCTACCACCCACAAACTGACGGCCAGACAGAGCGAGCAAACCAAGTCCTGGAGACTTATTTGCGGTATTACATCAACCAGACCCACAGCAATTGGGTACAATTATTACCAGTGGCACAGCTGGCAATCAACCAGCACAGATCAGACTCAACAAAGGAGTCGCCATTCTTTGCCAATTTTGGACGACACGCAAACATCGGAATGCCAAGCAGAGCTTCACCAAACGCGGAGAAAGCACTCCAACATGACAAGCTCCTACGACAAACGCATACGATGATGAGGCATTACCTTCAAGAGACCTCAGAAAAGATGCAACACCAAATGGACAAAAAATCGAAAATGGCACCTCAGCTGAAGAAGGGGGATAAAGTCTACCTCCTCACAAAAAATTGGAAAGTCAAGAAACCAAGAACAAAGAAACTGGACCATGTCAAGGTCAGACCATTTTCAGTCGAAGAAAGAACTGGACCAGTCAACGTCAGACTGCGACTACCAAGAGACGCTCGGGTACACCCAAACTTTCACATCTCAATGATTGAATTAGCCGACCAGAGCACACCCTTGCAGGAAACATTTCATTACCAACCAGAGGAAGAACAGGAATTCAAGGCCGAACAGATCCTGAAGAGAAAAGGTCAGTGATACCTTGTCAAGTGGAAAGACTACCCAGACTCGGAAAATACCTGGGAGCCACTCAGAAACCTCGCGAACTGCCAGCTCCTCCTGCAGCAGTTCCGGCAGGAGCAGGACTGAACAGCTTGGCCTGCAGCGTGGACACATCAATGACTGTCGCCGACAAGTCTTCACCATCCGCCTCCATTTCAGCAACAAGGCACTGGAGCTTCTTCCTTGCTCGACCTTCAGCACCCTCAAGAACCTTTCGCTTTCGGGACACACGAGCCTGCAGCTCGGCAAGCTGCTCGACAAGAGCATCCCGCTTGGCCTCATCAACAGCCAAATCCTCGTGAAGGTTATCCTGAGTCATGTTCAGCAACTCCCAAGAAAGTGACACACAGGACTTTCCCCGACAAGTGCACTCAGCGCACTTCAACTTATCGTTGTCGTCAGACATTCGGAAGCAGGGCTTGTGGTTCAAAACACAGAAGTCACACGGAGCAAGCAACATGAAGTTATGATCACAGATCTGGGCTGCCAGTTGGTTTCAGTAAGCAGAGGCACGTGATTTTGCAGACATACTCAAGAATTCATCAGGACAATGAATGAAGGAGAGGAGGGTAGTGTTACGACCCAGGGATGGGAGCCACTCATTTATAGGCAATCAGGCCGCGGGCCAGGCAAGAGGACACCATGGAAGTCAAGTGACCAACCAACAAGGGGTCACGTGACTGTCGAGACACACACAGGAGTCTCGACGCATGATGCATGAAGCATCAAGACAATCTCACCAGTCTTGACGCAGGGTGCATGAAGCATCAAGACAATCTCACCTGTCTTGATACAGGATGCATGAAGCATCGAGACAATCTCACCCGTCTTGACGCAGGGTGCATAACATGGTGGGACTGTCGAGACAATCTCACCTGTCTCGACGTCAAGACTGTCAAGACAATCTCAATTGTCTTGACAGGCCAGCACTATATAGTCCGGTGATAGTTCCCTTATGGAACGATTGTCTTCAACTCATGTTGTGATCCAGACAACTAGATCTACTTCAATACAATCCTTTGTACGAAGCCATTGATCAGGTGTCACCACCACCACGTTCCACCAAACCCCTTCGCACTCCTTGACACTCCTCTCCTGCAAGAACCAACCCGCCTTCCACCTCTCGCCCTAATCCTATACTCAGATAGGACAGTACGGTACAGACCGCAACAACTGCCAGACTTCTCCAGAAACTCTAACACCAAAATGTGCAAACTGCAAGGGAAACCACCCAGCCTGGTCAAAGTCCTGCCAGAAAAAACAGGAAGCAATCCAGAAAGCAAGAGAGGTATGGCTAGCAAGACCAGAGAGGTACACAATAGCTCCCAGACTAGCTCTACCTCAGACTCCCTCAACACAAGAAAAAAGGCCAAGTCTACAAGACAGACAAGAAGCTAAGAAAAGAAAACAAGGGGAAGTACTAAGAGCATGCTCAAGCTCAAGACTGAACACTCAGCTCCCCACTTTCCCACTTGCACAGAACTCAGAGTTCCAAATCAACATACCCAGAAAAAAAGCTACTGAGATCTTGGAAGACTCTAGCCAAGAGGATTAATGAGTTACTCCACACTTAACCTTCTCCAGTACAATGTCCAGAAAAGCCAGACATGCCAAGAACTTCTACTGGCAAACCCTAGACTACAGGAAGTGGATATCATCACTCTGCAAGAACCCTGGAAAAACCCCCACCAAGAATCAAGCATCTCTACAACATTCTCAGTCTTCTACCCTTTACAAAGCCAGGAGCTAGGGAGAACACTTGTTCTTGTTAACAGAAGAATTTTGCGGTCATCTATAAGCCCAATTTTCTGGAGTAAAGATCTAGTCTCCTTGGAGATAAGAGTTCAAACAAAGTCATTCTGGATCCACAACCTCTATTTCACACCCACAAGCCAAAGGAACTATAGAGAGTCAGCTCAGACTCTTCTAGACCTACTGGAACAAGCTATCCAAAAAGAGGGTGAACATATTCTCCTGACAGACTCAAATCTCCACCACCCAAGTTGGTCAAAGTCAAGCCAGCTATACTCAGAACTAGCCTTATCCTTCAAGAACCTAACAGACAAATAGGGACTAGAGCTGGCAATAGCTCCCTACACACCAACAAGAGCAAGAACTCTTCTAGAACCACCTTCATCAGCAATTGATCTTTCTTTTATTTCAAGTTCTTTACTTAATTCTCTTATTTACTTACAAATTAATATAAGATTCCACACAGAGTCAGACCACAGACCAGTGCACACAATTCTCAGTCTGGAGACTCCAAGAAAAACCAGAACAGATAAAAAGAACTGGAGAACTCTGGATGCTAGTCAAGCAAGACAAGAAGCTGATAACCTACCACCTATTCCATCTCTAACCAGCAAGAAAGAAGTGGATGATTACCTGGAAAGACTGGACAAAACTCTCCAAGAAATTGCAAACAAGACAACTCAACCTTGCAAAGAGTCCAGGTATGCAGTACCATGGTGGAACCAGGAAATCGAAGAAATAATCCAGGAGGAAAGAAAAGTAAGAAGAAAAGTACTCCAAGGCCAAGAGGAAACCACCAGACTAGAGAAGATAACTAAAAAGAAAAAGAGTCTGATCAGACAAGCCAAAAGAAAGACAATCAGAACACATCTCCACCAGCTAGCAGAAACCCAGGACTACTGGAGAATTGCCAAATAGGGAAAAGAAAAAGCTGGCAAAGTTCCTGACCTACCAATAGTCCCAGAACTTATAGGACAACAAGGACAGCTGGCAAAGTCTTTTGAAGAGAAAACAGAAGCTTTCAGGACTCAATTCTTCCCTCTGCCTCTACAGCCAGAGCCAGAGGAACAGGACCTGCCAGAAGAAACCTAGGAATAGCAACTATCCCAAGAAGTCTTCAAGGAAGAAGTACAAGAGGTTCTAAAGAAGAAAAAACCTCTCTCAGCACCAGGCCAAGATACTCTACCAAATGGATTTCTAAGAGCACTGGGAGACCCTTTCAACAAAAGAATTGCTAAGGTTTTGGAGGCTTGCTGGAGACTGGAATACTTTCCAGACAGGTACAAGTCAGCCAAGACAATCTGCCTAAGGAAACCTGGCAAGAGATCCTACTGTCAAGCAAAAGCATGGCGCCCTATAGCTCTCCTGAATACAATTGGGAAGCTAATGGAAGCTATTGCAGCTGCAAGACTAAGTGAACTAGCTGAGAAAGAAAATCTCTTGCCAGAAATCCAGATAGGATTCAGAAAAGGAAGATCAACAGAATCAGCACTTTTTCTTCTGACCTCCCAGGTAGAAAAGATCTGGAAAGAAGGAATGGTTGCTAGTCTTCTCTCTCTAGACATCTCTGGAGCCTATGACAGAGTCTTGCCAGAAGTTCTCAGAAAGATCCTGATTAAGAGAAAGATTCCTAAGTGGTTTGTATCCTGGATCTTTTCCTTCACTACTTCATGTACTACCTCTCTGGTGTTTGATGACTCAGAATCCCCCCAGTTCCCTATATACTGTGGAGTCCCTCAAGGATCACCTTTCTCTCCTATTCTATTTCTTTTCTATATCTCAGAACTGCACAATACTGTACACACCCCTGAGAAAGAAGTTTCAGCACTTGGTTTTGTAGATGACACTAATCTTCTTGCATTCTCCTCTTCCTTGAAAAGCAACCTTCTCAAGTTGAAGTCTACACATTCCAAATGTCAGGACTGGGCAAGAAAACATAGTATGAAGTTTGCACCTGAAAAGTATGAACTTCTCCATTTTTCTAGAAGAAGAAGAGACAATCTTCAGCTTAGTCTAAGACTTGGAGAAGTGGTACTTCAACCAAAAGAAGAAGTGCGCATCTTGGGACTTTACTTTGACTCAAAACTTGTCTGGAAAAAACACCAAAAAATCATGTCACAGAAAGTCTTCAAATATTTCTCAGCTTTATCCAGAACAACCTACTCTCCTTGGGGACTACCAGTCCTAACAGCATGTCATGTCTACACTGCTATACTAAGATCTCTTCTTAGTTATGCAGTAGAAGTCTGGTTCAATCCCCAAAAGAAACTCTCTAATATTATTTCATTATCTACTTTCCAAAATAAATGTTTAAGAACTATAGGAGGTGTCTTTAAAGCCACTCCTATTTTCCTACTTGAATCAGAACTATTTCTACCCCCTCTAGACTTATACTTCAAGCTGAGAACAGTATGTTTTCTTTCATCTTTCTATTCAAACACACTACCCAACTCTCCTTCTACACTTCTCCACAAACTACACAGTCAAATTTCTCTCTGTTTCTTCTCTCAGAACTACACCAAAGTCTCTGACAACTATTTCTCTAAACTGGAGAACAGTCTGGCTGGAACAACTAACTACTAACCAAGACTTCTCAAAGAAAAGTCTACAGGAGGTTTTCCACAAAGAATAGGAAGCCGGATGGCAGGTAAGCAGAGGAAATTGTTCTGCTATTTGGGACATGTTCACCAGAAGGCCACAGAAGAAAAACCTCAATATCTTCAAAGGTTTGAGAAAAGCTGAGTCTAGTCTATTTCTTCAAATTCTGTCAGCAAGAATAGGACTGGCCAGTTTTCTTTTCAGAGCAAATGTTCCAGACTTTAACTCCCCTCTATGCACATGTGGTTTTGGAGAAGAAACAGCCCAACACATCACTTTTTTCTGTAACAAATTTTCAAACCAAAGACAACAAGTCCAATTCCCTCTACAAGATTTCCCATCTATCTTATTCTCCTCCAAGCTACTTCCTAAACTTCTTTTCTGGTTTATGTCTTTGAAAAGACTTGACCAGTTCAACCTAGCCCACCAACTCTCTTTCTAAGCTCTACCAAGTCAACTGTTTGTTTTAACAAATAGCTACATGTACAAATTTCCTTAGCTACTGCATATTCCACAAGATTTTCCCTAGTCTCTCCCAAGCTCCAGTTTTTATTCCTCCAAAGGTTTTCTGGAGAAACAAACATGTACCTAGAAGTTCTGCATGGCTCTACAGCTAAATCAGTGTAAGAATAAAATAAATAAATAAATAAAAATTCATCTGTTGAGTCTCTGCCCTCCTTACTCAGACATGCAGACCACCCACATTCTGTGTGAACATGGACTGGCTCTTAACACTTGAGCAAAGACAGTAAACTATCTTTCTTTTCTATAATTTCTCTACCCTTCTCCAAGAACCTAAAGTTCTCAAACAATTCCTTCTCTGGTATATGTCTTTGAAAAGACTAGACCAGTTCAACTTAGCAGACCAACTCTTGTCAGCAACCACAACATCTCTCTGATTCTTATTTTTCTCTAGACACTACATATTCCTTATAATATTCCCCTAGTCTTACCCAAGTCTCAGTTTTTATTTCTTCAAAGGTTTTCTGAGAAAACAAGCATGTATCCAGAAGTTCTGCATGGCTCACCAGCCAAATCAGAGTAAGAATAAAATAAAATTAAAATATCAGAAAAAAAGCTCTGAGTACTTTGTGAGTACCTGGAGGAAAACCTGAAAAAGAGTTTCATTCAAGAATCTCAATTGCCAGCAGAATACCTGATACTATTTACACCAAAGAAAGACAGAGGTCTTTGAATTTGTGTGGACTACAGGAAACTCAACAATATCACTATCAAGAACTGATATCCTCCAACAAATCCTAGAGAGAAAAGAAATTCCTCTCTGGCTATCTTTCTGGATTCTCTCTTTCTGCACCAGTCACTCTACCACTCTTGTGTTTGATGACTCTGAGTCTTCTGCTATTCCTATTCACTGTGGAGTTCCCCAAGATTCCTCTTTATCTTCTATTCTTTTTCTATTCTATATTTCTGAACTTCATGAAACTGTACATTCTTCTTC
This sequence comes from Lichina pygmaea, assembly GCA_963422465.1. Classification (NCBI taxonomy): domain Eukaryota; kingdom Fungi; phylum Ascomycota; class Lichinomycetes; order Lichinales; family Lichinaceae; genus Lichina; species Lichina pygmaea. The sequence continues at coordinate 3,106,602 of OY730171.1, forward strand.
CACTAGTGTTTCTGCTCTGGGATTTGCAGATAATACAAATCTGCTTGTATTTGGACACTCTCTAAGAAGTAACTTTTTGGAGTTGAAGAACACACACCTCAAATGTCTATCATAGGCTGTAAGACATGGAATAGTCTTCTCTCCTGAGAAATATAAAATACTTTATTTTTCCAGAAGAAGATCAGACAATCTTCAGCTTAAGCTCAGACTGGAGAATGTGATTCTAAGACTAAAAGAAGAATTGTGAGTATTAGGAGTGTACCTGGATACAAAACTCCACTGGCATAAGCACCAGAGGATTATTCTTTAAAAAGCTCAGAAAGCACTTTCCTTTTTTTCCAGAACTTTATATTCTACTTGGAGTTTCCCAGTCCTCACATCATGTCTTGTGTACACTGCAATACTCAGATCTTTACTGAGTTATACTGTGGGGATCTGGTTCAATCCTCTAAGAAAATCTTCTAATATCTCTTCTCTTAGCACATTCCAGAACAAATACCTGAGACTTATTGGAGGTGCCTTCAAAGTCACTCCATCTTTCTTATTAGAGAGTGAGCTTTTTCTTTTACCTCTAGATCTCTATTTCAAGTTTTGCACAGCCTGTTTTCTCTCTTCTATTCAAACCTCCTCTCTGAAAACACTTCTGGACAATATCTTTTCTAATATCTCCCACTATGCCTCTTCTGTGAAGAAACCTTTAAAGAAATCCTCAACTATCTCTCCCTATTGGAAGTTCACTTGGTTAAACCAATTAACTACTAACCAGGCTAGTTTGAAGAAAGAACTACAGAAACTCTTTGTTAAAGAGTGGGAAAACCAATAGGAGGAGAAGAAAAGAAGAAGCTACTCTGGGTGGCAGATGTTTTGTCAAAAGCCTCACCACAATAACCTGAAGCTCTACAAAAAGCTACAGAAAGCTGAGGTAAGTCTGCTACTACAAACCAGAACTGGGAGAATTGGCCTGGCAAGTTTTCTATTCAAAGCTGGAGTTCTAGATTTTCCTACCTCTTTATGTGTCTGTAGTCAAGCAGAAGAGACAGTGAAACATATCATCTCTTCATGCTCTCTTTATTCAAGTCAAAAACAGCAAGCTTCTTTCAATTCTCAAGATTTCACTTCTATTATTTCAAACCCAGAACTTCTACAGAAGTTTCTATACTGGTTCATGTTTTTGAAAAAACTGAACCAGTTTAATCTGGCTTTCAAACTCCACTATTCACACGCTAATATCTAGAAGTTTTCTCTCTACCAGTCACTACAAGATTTCCTTTTGCTACATCCTCTAGTCACTCTCAGTCTTCAGTTTTTATTTCCCTAAAGGTTTTCTGAAGAAAATCACTCTTAGCTAGATGATCTGCATAGCTGAAAAGCTACTGTCAGTGTAAGAATCAAATAAAATAAATAAAATCAAGAACTGATACCTGTTGCCAAATGTGAACAAACTGCAAGACAGGATCAGCCAAGCTACAATCTTCACCAAGCTAGACTTGAAAGAAGTATATAACCTGATACACATAAAAGAAGAAAAAGAATAGAAAACAGTCTTCAGAACTTGATACAGATGCTACAAGTATCTGGTTATACTAATCAGACTTACAAACACACCAGCAATATGTCAAGCCTTGATCAACAACATTATTAGAGCACACCTAGACTAAACAGCTATTACCTACCTGGACAACATTCTTGTCTACTCAAACATATAACAGGAATATACCAAGTATGTGAAGAATATTCTATAATATCTACAAGAGGTAGAGCTCAAGCTTAACCTGAAGAAATGTGAGTTTAACAAACTGGAAGTTGAATTCCTCAGATACATCATAGAAATCAAAAAGATCAAGATTGACTCTGAGAAAATCAAAGTAATTTAGTAATAGCCAACACCAACATCAGTCAAGGAAGTACAAGCTTTCCTAGAATTTGCCAACTTCAACTGACAGTTTATCAAGAACTACTCACAGATAGTAACACCACTGACAGAACTCACAAAGAACATGGAGTACTGGTGGATAGAGAGATAACAAAAAATATTCTAACAGCTTAAGAGCAGTTACACCAAGAAACTAGTTCTTCTTAACTTTAAGACAGGCCAACCAACATGAATTAAAACAGACACTTCAGACCAAGCAGTAGGAGTATGTCTATGCCAACAGGCAGACAGCAAATAGCACCCAGTTGCCTACTACTCACACAAGATGTCACAAGTAGAAAGAAACTATAATATCCATGACAAAGAGCTATTGGCAGTTGTCAACACACTTGAACACTGGAGAGTGTACATAGAAAGTAGTTCTGAACTTACCATTCTCACAGACCACAAGAACCTGACAACATTCACAACAACAAAGAAGCTAGACTGATAACAAGTCAGATAGACTGAACTTCTCAGGCAACACAAGTTTAAGATCTTGTACACCCCCAGACAAGATAATAGGAGAGCAGACACACTAAGCTAATAAAAAAACTACATGGAAGATGATGAACACCAAGGAATAATCTTACAGCAGAACTATTAAGGAAATCTGGTACCACAACCACAGATCAACAAGCTCACAGCAGAAGATACTGAAGAACTAATAAGGAACTACCACAACAACCCAGTACATAGTCACCCAGAAATCACCAAGACTATAGACTTTATCTAACAGGCAGAGAACAATATTATTAATCTCTGACAACAAGTCATGAACTACGTTAGCAAATATCTACTATGCCAGAAAAACAAACATAGACAACATAAGCTATATAGAGAAAGACACCTGAACATGATACCAAGAAGTCTATAGCAAGACATGTCAATAGACTTCATCACAAAACTACCAAAGTCCACAGACCCAGTCACAGGAATCATCTACAACTCAATCATAGTGATAGTGGATAGATTTATGAAATACCTAATAGTGGTACTATTCAAGAAGACCTATACAGTAGAACAATTAAGATAGCTTTTACTGGACAGATTGGTCAGAGACCACAGAGTTCTAATCATGATTATTACAGACAGAGATAAACTCTTCACATCTAACTACTGGAAGACAATCAGTGCAGCTATAGGAGCAAAACCCAAAATGTCTACAGTCTATCACCTATAAACAGACAGCCAGACAGAATAAGTGAATCAAGTCCTGCAGACTCACTTACAGTATTACATCAATCAGATCTATAGCAATTAGGTACAACTACTACCAGTGGCATAGCTGGCAATTAACTAGCACAGATCAGATGTTGCGGTCTGTACTGTACTGTCCTATCCGAGTATAGGATTAGGGCGAGAGGTGGAAGGCAGGTTGGTTCTCGCAGGAGAGGAGTGTCAAGGAGTGTGAAGGGGTTTGGTGGAATGTGGTGGTGATGACACCTGATCAGTGGCTTTGTACAAGATTGTATTGAAGTAGATCTAGTTGTCTGGATCACAACATAAGTTGAAGACAATAATTCCATAAGGGAACTATCACCGGACTATATAGTGCTGGCCTGTCAAGACAATCAAGATTGTCTTGACAGTCTTGATGTCAAGACAGGTGAGATTGTTTTGACAGTCCCACCATGTTATGCACTCTGCGTCAAGACTGGTGAGATTGTCTTGATGCTTCATGCACACTGTGTCAAGACTGGTGAGACTGTCTTGATGCTTCCTGCATCCTGCATCAAGACTGGTGAGATTGTCTTGATGCTTCATGCATACTGTGTCAAGCCACCTGTGTGTGTCTTGACAGTCACGTGACCCCTTGTTGTTTGGTCACTTGACTTCCATAGTGTCCTCTTGCCTGGCCTGCGGCCTGATTGCCTATAAATAAGTGGCTCCTATCCCAGGGGTCATAACATCAGACTCAACAAAGAAATCACTATTCTTTGCCAACTTTAGACAACATACAAACATCAGAATACCAAGCAAAGCTTCACCAAGTGTGGAGAAAGTACTCCAACACAACAAGCTACTACAGTAAACACACATGATGATTGTCACAGTTCTGGCCCAGTTGCATATCTGGCACAAGTCACACACCTTGCCGGGAAGTTCCATCTGCACTGTTGCCTGTTTGCTCCACTGTTGCCTGATCCCCTGCCTATAAGAACTTCTCCTGCTCCCCCAGCTTCTTCTCTTCTTTTCTATTTTTCTTCCTTCCTTGTCTTTTGTCTTGTACATCAATCCAAGTCTCAAGTCTCACGCCAAGTCAGGTCAAGGTTACTGAATCAGTTAGGCTCAAGTTCTGCTCTGCTATTGCCTTGTCACACTACGAAAGACCTACCCAACTATAACACACTTCACCAAGCCATGTTCATGTTCTTGTCATGTCTCAACAACCAGACCAAGCTATGCCAGTTGCTGGAAATGACAAGTTCCTTCGCAACATGTTTGCAGAGTTCATGCGAATTCAAGCTACCAACACCACTCCCAAGTCCAAGTCTGAACACACTGCTGACCCAGAGATCTTCAGTGGCAATAGCAGAAACATGGAAATCATGTATAAGAAGCTTGAAAGCTTCATCATATCACTGACACTCAAGATAACACTTAACACTGACTGGTACCCCACAGAAACATCATGGATTGTGTACGTCTTTTCATGCACAACTGGCACTGCGCAGTCCTACATCTCAGCTAAGATCACAGCTGGCCAGTACATTGACTGGCACAACATTGTCCAAGATCTCCAGAACACCTTCTCTGACCCAGACCCAGAGTTCCTAGCTCAGAGAAAGCTTATCACCTTGTGTCAGACCAACTGTTCCTTTGCCAAGTTTTTCACAGAGTTCAATCAGTATACTCCACGCACAGGCTTCAACAACAAGGTCTTGAAGTGCCATCTTTGATACACTGTCTCTGAAGAGCTTGCCAAGCAGCTTGTCAGCATCAACCTCAAGAACATCAGCTATCAGAAGCTTGTTGAGGAATGCCAGCTGTAGGACAACCAGTTGTGTACCACTTCTGCCAACTCTCACTATCCACGTCAAGCACCTTCCACCCAAGCCTCAGTTCCACAGTCACTAGCTTCAGTTCCATGTCCAGGGTTCATCAAGCCAGTCTTCACACCACAGCCACCAAGTCCTACTATAGATCTCAGCCGCTCTAAGCTGACGCCAGAAGAGCAAGAACATCACTGAAGCAAAGACCTCTGCTTCTTTATTTTTTTATTTTATTTTATTCTTACTCTGATTTGGCTGGTGAGCTATGCAGAACTTCTAGATACATACTTTTTTTTCCCAGAAAACCTTTGAAGGAATAAAAACTGAGACTTGGGTAAGACTAGGGAATTATCTGGGAGAATATGCAGTGTCTGGAGAAAATAAAATCACAGAGATGATAGGTTTTCTGGTAAGAGTTGGTGTACTAAGTTAAACTGGTCTAGTCTTTTCAAAGACATAAACCAGAGAAGAAATTCTTTAAGCACTTTAGACTTTTGAAGTAAAGTAGAGAAATTGTAGGAAAGAAAAGTGGCTTGCTGTCTTTGAGTAAGAAACTTGTTACAAGAGAAAGTGATATATTGAGCAGTCTCTTCTCCAAAACCACAGAAACATAGAGAGGATTGGAAGTCTGGAACATTTGCTCTGAAAAGAAAGCTGGCTAGTCCTATCCTTGCTGATAGAATCTGCAAGTTTTTTTATTTTTATTTTTATTTGATTCTTACACTGGTAGTAGCTTTACAGCCATGCAGATCTTCTAGCTAATAGTGAACTCCTTCAGAAAACCTTTGAAGAGATAAAAACTGAAGGCAGGGTGTGACTAGGGAATGTAACAAAAGAAATCTTGAAGTTTCTGGTAAGAGAAGAGAATCTAGATGTTACGACCCAGGAGGAACACAGTCTTTATATACTCACAGAAAGCAGCAGACAGGATACTGGACAGAAGTACCAGACAGCGTGACAGGGGAACCAGTCACGTGACCAGCGAGACAAACCAGGAGGTGCTCGCCGCAGCATGTATATGCACGAACAAGTGAGCAAAGTGAGCAGAGCTCACCCAGCTCACCGCAGTGTGCATGAAAAGTGAGCAAAGTGAGCAGAGCTCACCCAGCTCACCGCAGCGTGCATGAAAAGTGAGCAAAGTGAGCAGAGCTCACCCAGCTCACTGCAGCGTGCATGAAAAGTGAGCAAAGTGAGCAGAGCTCACTCTGCTCATGAACTGGGCACTATATAGCCAGGCAATAGTTCCCCTATGGAACAATCGTCTTCAACTCATGTTGTGATCCAGACAACTAGATCTACTTCAATACAATCCTTTTGTATGAAGCTGTTGATCAGGTGTCACCACCACCATATTCCACCAAACCCCTTCGCACTCCTTGACACTCCTCTCCTGCGAGAACCAACCCGCCTTCCACCTCTCGCCCTAATCCTATACTCGGATAGGACAGTACAGTACAGACTGCAACACTTTGAAGACCCTCAAGGATGAGTACCTCAGGAGCAACCAACCCCAACTTCCCAGATGGAAAGATTAGTGTCGCCAAGCCAGACCTGTTCTACAGTGAAAGAAACAAGGTTGACGACTGGCTTATGCAACTCCAAGTCTACTTTCAATTCCAACCAGAGACAAAGCTGCCTAAGGAGAAGTGGCCCCTCTTCGCAACCACTTACATAAGAGGCAATGCTTATTGATGGATCAAGCCCTACATCAACAAACATCTCTCAGGAAACAGAGACCACGACAGCACAACAGAATGGATGACAAAATAGACATGATTCAAGGACAAGATCAAAAGGATCCTTGGACTATCTAACAAAGACAAAGTGGCTATACAAATGATCCAGCACATCAAACAACAACGCTCAGCCGCAGAGTACACCACGCAGTTCAAACAATACTCAGTACTGACTGACTGGGATACCAACACCCTGATGGTCATGTACCAACGTGGACTCAAGGAAAACATGAAGGATGAAATCACCTTTGACAGATAAGCAGTTGACACACTGGACAAACTCATCGCACAAGCAATCAACATCGATGACAAGCTATTCGAGTGAGCGATAGAGAAACACCACAACAGAGAATACAGCCACTCCGCATAGCATGTGAGCAACCACTACAAGCCACCTAACAAGGCACTGCCACATGACCTATATGGCTATGCACCCATGGAACTGGATGCAGTCCACCACAAGAGAAGGTTCACAAAGGGAAGGAACAACAAAAAAAGGAAAGCACTGAAGTGCTATGCCTGTGGCAAGCTAGGCCACATGGTGAAAGACTGTCATTCAAAGAACAAGGTGCACTGACAGCAACTTAATACGCTCGACAGAGACTGGAATGTCATCAAGCCAGAGGACCCACCAGGAGAGGCTCAGCTATCCCTTGAACAATAGGACAACTACGATCAGACATTGGAAGCAGCCCACCAACTGGCAACATCAGGAGGCAAGGACCTACCAGAACAGACAGGTCAGGACAAGGGACAGGAGCCCTTAACCACCTCTGATGGGGACTGAGACAAACCCACGTCTATCAAAGAAGAAATACCACAAGGAAGCTATGCTTACAGCATGGACCCACGAAATCTACGGCACAGCGAACTACAGTGGAGGTTTTGCACAAAGCACTACTGCACCTACCACGAACAACTACGAAGGTACAGAGGACATTCACCCTACCACGCCACCTGCCACAAGCATTGGGTCAATTGTGAGAAGGATGTGTGTAAGATCTATCTTTGGGACAAACGCCAACACACCACATTCCCCGGGCACACACATGATTAGCATGAACACCTCATGTTCCTACAGCAAGGCAACAACTACAACTGCTACGTTGACAATTGGCAGTACTGCCTTAAGCCTGGATGTGACAAGCATCAGCAAGACAAATTCATGAACAGATTCCTCAGAACTGATGGGAATGGCTGGACCCATTGCCCAGTCAGTAGTAAGACACTTCGATCAGGAAAAGACTGAACTCCCTTGTCAAGGGGCAACATCAGGAGCTCAACAACATGACCCCTAGCAACGTAAAGCACCTGTGATTACCTGTGTCACTACACGCCAACATGCCAGTACAGACATACGCACTTGTGGACTCTGGAGCCAGTGGAAACTACATCTCAAGACAACTTTATGATACCCTCAGCACTGGAAGGAGACGCAAGCAGCAGCCCTATCAGCTTGCGATGGCAAATAGACAGACAGAGCTAGTCTGCCATGAGACGCAGCCAATGGAAATAGTTACCAGACACCATGCTGAAAGGATCCACCTTGATATTGTTGAGTTGGCCACTCAGGATATCTATTTGGGGATGCCTTGGCTAAAGAAGCACAACCCAGTTGTTAACTGGAGGACAGAAGTACTCACATTTAGGAACTGCACTAACAACACAGCTCGGACCTGTTACCAGCCACAGAAGGTGTAGACAGATAAGGGAAGGAGTCCTCAGTGGAACCTCACCGACAGAAAGGACAACTCTCAAGAGAAGAGGTCTGCCTTGACAGGCACACCCTGGAACCAGGTGGCCAAACAGTCAGAGATGAAGAGAGAGGAAGTTGTTAACCCTCTGGAGATCCCTGAAGAGTACTGACCTGGGTATGATAACCTCTTTCAGGAAGAGACAACAACAGCAGTGTTGCCTAAGCACCAACCTTAGGATCATGAGATCAAGTTGCAACCAGGGATGGAGCCAGGATTTGGACCAATTTACCAGTTATCAGAGAAAGAGCTCCAAGTACTTCGCGAGTACCTGGAGGAAAACCTGAAAAAGAGTTTCATTCGAGAATCTCAATCACCAGCAGGATACCTGATACTATTTGCACCAAAGAAAGACAGAAGTCTTCAACTTTGTGTGGATTACAGGAAACTCAACAACATTACCATCAAGAACTGATATCTGTTGCCAAATGTGAACAAATTGCAAGACAGGATCAGCCAAGCTACAATCTTTACCAAGCTGGACTTGAAAGGAGCATACAACCTGATACGCATGAAAGAAGGAGAAGAATGGAAGACAGCCTTCAGAACCTGATACAGACACTACAAGTATCTGGTTATGCTATTCAGACTCACAAACACACCAGCAACATGTCAAGCATTGATCAACAACATTATCAGAGCACACCTGGACCAAACAGCTATCGCCTACCTGGACAACATTCTTGTCTACTCGAACACGCAACAGGAACATACCAAACATGTGAAGGATGTTCTACAATTCCTACAACAGGCAGGGCTCAAGCTCAACCCAAAGAAATGCGAGTTCAACAAACTGGAAGTTGAATTCCTTGGATATATCATAGGGATCAAAGGGATCAAGATTGACCCTGAGAAAATCAAAGTGATTCAGCAATAGCCAACACTGACATCAGTTAAGAAAGTACAAGTCTTCCTAGGATTTACCAACTTCAACTGACAGTTCATAAAGAACTACTTACAGATGGCAACACCACTGACAGAACTCACGAAGAAGGACATGGAGTACCAGTAGACAGAGAGACAACAAAAAGCATTCCAACAGTTCAAGGACACTTGCGCCAAGAAACCAGTTCTCCTCAACTTCAAGACAGGCCAACCAACACAAATCAAGATGGACACTTCAGATCAGGCAGTAGGAGCATGTCTATACCAACAGGCAGACAGCAAGTGGCACCCAGTTGCCTACTACTCACGAAAAATAACACAAGTGGAACAAAACTATAATATCCACAACAAAGAGCTATTGGCAGTTGTCAACGCACTCGAACACTGGAGAGTGTACGCAGAAAGTAGTTCTGAACTCACTGTTCTCACAGACCACAAGAATCTGACAACATTCACGACAACCAAGAAGCTGAACAGATGGCAAGTCAGATAGGCTGAACTCCTAGGGCAACACAAGTTCAAGATCTTGTACACCCCTGGACAAGACAACAGGAGAGCAGACACACTAAGCTGACGAAAAGACCACATAGAAGATGATGAATACCAAGGAACAATCTTACAGCAGGACCAGCAAGGAAACCTGGTGCCTCAGCCACAGATCAACAAGCTCACAGCAGAAGACACTGAAGAACTAATAAGGAACTACCACGACAATCCAGCACATGGTCACCCAGGAATCTCTAAGACCACAGACCTTATCCAACAGGCAGGGAACAATGTTATTAACCTCTGACAACATGTCACAAACTACATCAGCAAGTGTCTACTATGCCAGAAAAACAAACATGGAAGACACAAGCCATACAGAGAAGGACACCTGAACACAATACTGAGAGGCCTGTGGGAAGACGTGTCAATGGACTTCATCACAAAGCTACCCAAGTCCAAAGACCCAGTCACAGGAATCACCTACAACTTGATTATGGTGATAGTGGACAGATTCACAAAATATCTAATAGTAGTACTATTCAAGAAGACCCACACAGCAGAACAGTTGGGACACCTTTTACTGGACAGATTGGTCAGAGACCACAGAGTTCTGATCACGATTATTACAGACAGAGACAAACTCTTCACATCCAACTACTGGAAGACAATCAGTGCAGCTATGGGAACAAAACCCAAAATGTCTACAGCCTATCACCCATGAACTGACAGCCAGACAGAGTGAGCAAACCAAGTCCTGGAGACTTACTTACAGCATTACATCAACCAGACCCACAGCAATTGGGTACAGTTATTACTGGTGGCACAGCTGGCAATCAACCAGCACAGATCAGACTCAACAAAGGAATCACTATTTTTTGCCAATTTTGGATGACATGCGAACATCAGGATGCCAAGCAGAGCTTCACCAAACACGGAGAAAGCACTCCAACATGACAAGCTCCTACAACAAACACACACAATGATGAGGCACTACCTTCAAGAGACCTCAGAAAGAATGCAACATCAAATAGACAAGAAATCAAAAATAGCACCTCAGCTAAAGAAGGGGGATAAAGTCTACCTCCTTACAAGAAATTGGAAAACAAAGAAACCAAAGACAAAGAAACTTGACAACATCAAGGTCAGACTATTTTCAGTCGAAGAAAAAACAGGACCAGTCAACGTCAAGATACAACTACCAAGGGATGCCAGAGTCCATCCAAACTTTCATATATCAATGATTGAACCAGCTGACCAGAGCACACCCTTGCAGGAAACATTCCATTACCAACCTGAAGAAGAATAAGAGTTTGAGGTTGAACAGATCCTGGCTAGAAAAGGTCAGCAATACCTTGTCAAGTGGAAAGGATACCCAGACTCGGAAAATACCTGGGAACCACTCAAGAACCTTGCGAACTGCCAGCTTCTTCTGCGACAGTTTCAGCAGGAGCAGGACTGAACAGCTCAGCCTGCAGGAGGGATGTGTCAATGACTGATCAAGTCAAATCCTCGCTATCTGACTCCATCTCTTTCACCAAGCACTGAAGCTTCTGCCTTGCACAGACCTCGGCGCCCTCCAACACCTTTCACTTCCGAGACAGACAAGTCTGCACTGTGGCAAGTTGTTCAAAGAGTGCATCGTGTGTTGCCTTGTCAGCGGCAACATCCTCACAGAGGTTATCCCAGGACATGTTCAAAGATTCCCAGGACACAGAGACACAAGACCTTCCGCGCCGAGTGCACGCAGCACATTTCAACTTATCATCTTCTCCCAGTATCTGGAAGCACGGATGACCACAGAGAACACAAAAGTCGCAGGGCGTACGCGAAACAAAACCCTGATCGCAGATTTGAGCAGCCAGCTGAGTTCAGCTAACAGTCGCACGTGACCTTGGAGGCATGACCAGATTTCATCAAGACAATGAAAGATGGAGAGGAGGATAGTGTTACAACCCAGGAGGAACACAGTCTTTATATACTCACAGAAAGCAGCAGACAGGATACTGGACAGAAGTACCAGACAGCGTGACACAGGAACCGGTCACGTGACTGGTGAGACAAACCAGGGGGTGCTCGCCACAGCATGCATATGCACGAACAAGTGAGCAGAGTGAGCAGAGCTCACCCAGCTCACCGCAGTGTGCATGAAAAGTGAGCAAAGTGAGCAGAGCTCACCCAGCTCGCCGCAGCGTGCATGAAAAGTGAGCAAAGTGAGCAGAGCTCACCCAGCTCACCGCAGCGTGCATGAAAAGTGAGCAAAGTGAGCAGAGCTCACTCTGCTCACAAACTGGGCACTATATAGCCAGGCGATAGTTCCCCTATGGAACAATCATCTTCAACTTATGTTGTGATCCAGACAACTAGATCTACTTCAATACAATCCTTTTGTATGAAGCTGTTGATCAGGTGTCACCACCACCACATTCCACCAAACCCCTTCGCACTCCTTGACACTCCTCTCCTGCGAGAACCAACCCGCCTTCCACCTCTTGCCCTAATCCTATACTCGGATAGGACAGTACAGTACAGACCGCAACACTAGATATTGGGTTGGGAATAGTGGAGTTTGAAAGCTAGATTAAACTGGTTTAGTCTTTTCAAAAACATAAACCAGTACAAGAACTTCTGTAGTAGATCTGGGTTTGAAATAATAGTGGTGAAGTCTTGGGGATTAAAAAAGACTTCTTGTCTTTGTCTTGAATAAAGAGAGCATGAAGCAGTGATATGTTTTGCAGTTTCTTCTGCTTGGCCACACACACATAGTGGGGTAGGGAAGTCAGAAACTCCAGCTCTGAAAAGAAAACTTGCCAGACCAATTCTTCCAGTCCTGATTTGCAGTAGCAGACTTGCCTCAGCTTTCTGTAACTCTTTGTAGAGCTTCAGATTGTTTTTGTGTGGCTTTTGATAGAAAGTCTGCCAGCCTGGATAGCTTCTTCTTTTCTTCTCTTCCCATTGGTCTTCCCACTCTTTAGTAAAGAGCTTTTGTAGTTCTTTCTTTGAACTAGCCTGGTTAGTAGTTATTTGACTTAACCAAGTGAATTTCCACTTAGGAGAGATAGTTGAGAGTTCCTTTAAAGGTTTCTTCAAGAGAGAGGCATAGCTGGAAATAGTGGAAAAGATACTGTCAAGAAAGTATTTGAGAGGGGAGTTTTGAATAGAAGAAAGAAAACAGGCAGTGTGAAATTTAAAGTAGAGGTCTAGAGGTAGAAGAAAAAGCTCACTCTCTAATAGAAAAGAAGGAGTGGCTTTGAAAGCACCCCCAATAAGTCTTAGGCATCTGTTTTGAAGAATCTGCAAGTAAAGACTAGCTTCAGCTTTTCTCAAGTCTTTGAAAACTTTGAGATTTTTCCTTTGGGGTAGTCTGCAAAATAGCTCCCAGACTGGAGAACACTTCTGTCTGTTTGCCTGCTATCTGGCTTCCCACTCTTTCTGAAACACTTCTTGAAATTGTTTCTTAGAGTAATCTTGGTTAGTGGTTAGTTCTTCTAGTCATCTTGCTTTCCAGTTAGGTGTGACAGTAGACAGAGACTTTGGAGGTGTTCTCAGAGTAGAAACAAAAACAGTGATCTGGGAAAAGAGCTTATAGATAAGTGAGGAGAGAGAATTAGAAGAAGTATTAGAAAAATAGAAAGATTGTAGGAAAGTTGCTGTTCTAAATTTGAAATAAAGATCAAGAGGTGGTAGGAATAGTTCTCCTTCAATAAGAAATGTAGGAGTAGCTTTGAAGACACCTCCTATAGTTTTTAGACACTTAGTCTGGAAAAGATTTAGAGAAGAAATATTAGAAGGTTTTTTGTGGGGATTGAACCAGACTCCTACTGCATAGCTGAGAAGTGATCTCAGTATTGCAGTATAGAAAAGTCTAGCAGAGAGAACAGGTAGACTCCATGTAGAAAAAGTAGTTCTGGAAAGTGCTGAGAAAAACTTGGAAGCTTTCTGTAACATGATTTTCTGGTGTTTTTTCCAGAGAAGCTTGGAATCATAGTGTAGTTCCAGAATACGCACTTCTTCCTTAGGCTGTAGTACCACTTCTCCAAGTCTTAGACTGAGCTGAAGATTATCTGTTCTTCTTCTAGAAAAATGGAGAAGTTTATACTTTTCAGGTGCAAACTTCATTCTGTTACGACCCAGGGATGGGAGCCACTCATTTATAGGCAATCAGGCCGTGGGCCAGGCAAGAGGACACCATGGAAGTCAAGTGACCAACCAACAAGGGGTCACGTGACTGTCGAGACACACACGGGAGTCTTGACGCATGATGCATGAAGCATCAAGACAATCTCACCAGTCTTGACGCAGGATGCATGAAGCATCAAGACAATCTCACCAGTCTCGACGCAGGATGCATGAAGCATCAAGACAATCTCACCCGTCTCGACGCAGGGTGCATAACATGGTGGGACTGTCGAGACAATCTCACCTATCTCGACGTCGAGACTGTCAAGACAATCTTGATTGTCTTGACAGGCCAGCACTATATAGTCCGGTGATAGTTCCCTTATGGAACAATCATCTTCAACTCATGTTGTGATCCAGACAACTAGATCTACTTCAATACAATCCTTTGTACGAAGCCATTGATCAGGTGTCACCACCACCACGTTCCACCAAACCCCTTCACACTCCTTGACACTCCTCTCCTGCGAGAACCAACCTGCCTTCCACCTCTCGCCCTAATCCTATACTTGGATAGGACAGTACGGTACAGACCACAACACTTTGAAGACCCTCAAGGATGAGTACCTCAGGAGCAACCAACCCCAACTTCCCAGATAGAAAGATTAGTGTTGCCAAGCCAGACCTGTTCTACGGCGAAAGGAACAAGGTCGACGATTGGCTCATGCAACTCCAAGTCTACTTTCAATTCCAACCAGAAACAAAGCTGCCTAAAGAAAAGTGGCCACTCTTCGCAACCACTTACATGAGAGGCAATGCTTATTGATGGATCAAGCCCTACGTCAACAAACATCTCTCAGGAAACAGAGACCACGATGGCACATCAGAATAGATGACAAAATGGACGCAATTCAAGGACAAGATCAAAAGGATCCTTGGACTATCTAACAAAGACAAAGTGGCTATACGAATGATCCAGCACATCAAGCAATGACGCTCAGCCGCAGAGTACACCACGCAGTTCAAACAATACTCAGTACTGACTGATTGGGACGACAACACCCTGATGGTCATGTACTGACGTGGACTCAAGGAAAACATGAAGGATGAAATTACCTTCGACGGACGAGCGGTCGACACACTGGACAAGCTCATCGCACAAGCAATCAACATCGATGACAAACTATTCGAGCGAGCGATGGAGAAACACCATGACAGAGGATACAGCCGCCCTGCATGGCATGTGAGCAACCACTACAAGCCGCCTAACAAGGCACCGCCACATGATCCATATGGCTATGCACCCATGGAACTGGATGCAGTCCACCACAAGGGAAGGTTCACGAAGGGAAGGAACAACAAAAAGGGGAAAGCACTGAAGTGCTATGCCTGTGGCAAGCTAGGCCACATGGTGAAAGACTGTTGTTCAAAGAACAAGGTGCACTGACAGCAACTTAATACGCTCGACGGAGACTGGAATGTCATCAAGCCAGAGGACCCACCAGGAGAGGCTCAGCTATCCCTCGAACAATGGGACGACTACGATCAGATATTGGAAGCAGCCCACCAACTGGCAACATCAGGAGGCAAGGACCTACCAGAACTAACAGGTCAGGACAAGGGACAGAAGCCCTTAACCACCTCTGATGGGGACCGAGACAAACCCGCGTCTATCAAAGAAGAAATACCACAAGGAAGCTATGCTTACAGCATGGACCCACGAAATCTACAGCATGGTGAACTACAGTGGAGGTTTTGCACAAGGCACTACTGCACCTACCACGAACAACTACAAAGGTACAGAGGACATTCACCCTACCACGCCACCTGCCACAAGCATTGGGTCAATTGCGAGAAGGATGCGTGTGAGATCCATTTTTGGGACAAACGCCAACACACCACATTCCCTGGGCACACACATGATTGGCACGAACACCTCATGTTCCTACAGCAAGGCAACAACTACAACTGCTACGTCGACAATTGGCAGTACTGCCTCAAGCCTGGATGTGACAAGCATCAGCAAGACAAATTCATGAACAGATTCCTCAGAACTGATGGGAATGGCTGGACCCATTGCCCAGTCAGTGGTAAGACACTTCGATCAGGAAAAGACTGAACTCCCTTGTCAAGGGGTGACATCGGGAGCTCAACAACATGACCCCTAGCAACGCAAAGCACCTGCGATTGCCTGTGTCACTACACGCCAACACGCCAGTACAGACATACGCACTTGTTGACTCTGGAGCCAGTGGAAACTACATTTCAAGACAACTTTACGACACCCTTGGCACTGGAAGGAGACGCAAGCAGCAGCCCTATCAGCTCGCGATAGCAAATGGACAGACAGAGCTAGTCTGCCATGAGACGCAGCCAATGGAAATAGTTACCGGACACCATGCTGAAAGGATCCACCTTGATATCGTCGAGTTGGCCACTCAGGATATCTACTTGGGGATGCCTTGGCTAAAGAAGCACAACCCAGTTGTTAACTGGAAGACAGGAGTACTCACGTTTAGGAACTGCACTAACAACACAGCTCAGACCTGTTACCAGCCGCAGAAGGTGTGGACAGATGAGGGAAGGAGTCCTCAGTGGAACCTCACCGACAGAAAGGACGACTCTCAAAAAAAGAGGTCTGCCTTGACAGGCACACCCCGGAACCAGGTGGCCAAACAGTCAGAGATGAAGAGAGAGGAAGTTGTTAACCCTCTGGAGATCCCTGAAGAGTACTGACCTGGGTATGATAACCTCTTTCAGGAAGAGACAACGACAGCAGCGTTGCCTAAGCACCAACCTTGGGATCATGAGATCAAGTTGCAACCAGGGACAGAGCCAGGATTTGGACCAATTTACCAGTTATCAGAGAAAGAGCTCTGAGTACTTCGCGAGTACCTGGAGGAAAACCTGAAAAAGGGTTTCATTCAAGAATCTCAATCACCAGCAGGATACCCAATACTATTTGCACCAAAGAAAGACAGAAGTCTTCGACTTTGTGTGGACTACAGGAAACTCAACGACATTACCATCAAGAACCGATATCCGTTGCCAAATGCGAACGAATTGCGAGACAGGATCAGTCAAGCTACAACCTTTACCAAGCTGGACTTGAAAGGAGCATACAACCTGATACACATGAAAGAAGGAGAAGAATGGAAGACAGCCTTCAGAACCTGATACAGACACTACGAGTATCTGGTTATGCCATTCGGACTCACAAACACACCAGCAACATGTCAAGCATTGATCAACAACGTCATCAGAGCACACCTGGACCAAACAGCTATCGCCTACCTGGACAACATTCTTGTCTACTCGAACACGCAACAAGAACATACCAAACATGTGAAGGATGTTCTACGATGCCTACAAGAGGCAGGGCTCAAGCTCAACCCAAAGAAATGCGAGTTCAACAAACTGGAAGTTGAATTCCTCAGATACATCATAGGGATTGAAGGGATCAAGATTGACTCTGAGAAAATCAAAGCAATTCAGCAATAGCCAACACCGACATCAGTTAAGGAAGTACAAGCCTTCCTGGGATTTGCCAACTTCAACCGACAGTTCATCAAGAACTACTCACAGATGGCAACACCACTGACAGAACTCACGAAGAAGGATGTGGAGTACCGGTGGATGGAAAGACAACAAAAAGCATTCCAACAGCTCAAGGACACTTGCGCCAAGGAACCAGTTCTCCTCAACTTCAAGACAGGCCAGCCGACACAAATCAAGACAGACGCTTCAGATCAAGCAGTGGGAGCATGTCTATACCAACAGGCAGACGGCAAGTGGCACCCAGTTGCCTACTACTCACGCAAAATGTCACAAGCGGAACAAAACTATGATATCCACAACAAAGAGCTACTGGCAGTCGTCAACGCACTCGAACACTGGAGAGTGTACGCGGAAAGCAGTTCTGAACTCACCATTCTCACAGACCACAAGAATCTGACAATGTTCACGACAACCAAGAAGCTGAACAGACAGCAAGTCAGATGGGCTGAACTCCTAGGGCAACACAAGTTCAAGATCTTGTACACCCCTGGACGAGACAATAGGAGAGCAGACACACTAAGCCAACGAAAAGACCACATGGAAGATGATGAACGCCAAGGAACAATCTTACAGCAGGACCAGCAAGGAAACCTGGTACCTCAACCACAGATCAACAAGCTCACGGCAGAAGACACTGAAGAACTAATAAGGAACTACCACGATAATCCAGCACATAGTCACCCAGGAATCTCCAAAACCACAGACCTGATCCAACAGGCAGGGAACAATGTCATTAACCTCCGACAACATGTCACAAACTACATCAGCAAGTGTCTACTATGCCAGAAAAACAAACATGGAAGACATAAGCCATACGGAGAAGGACACCCGAACACGATACCGAAAGGCCTGTGGGAAGACATGTTAATAGACTTCATCACAAAGCTACCCAAGTCCAAAGACCTGGTCACAGGAATCACCTACAACTCGATTATGGTGATAGTGGACAGATTCACAAAATATCTAATAGCGGTACCATTCAAGGAAACCCACACAGCAGAACAGTTAGGACACCTTTTACTGGACAGATTGGTCAGAGACCACGGAGTTCCAATCATGGTCATTACTGACAGAGACAAACTCTTCACATCTAACTACTGGAAAACAATCAGTGCAGCCATGGGAACAAAACCCAAGATGTCTACAGCCTACCACCCACGAACTGACGGCTAGACGGAGCGAGCAAACCAAGTCCTGGAGACTTATTTGCGGCATTACATCAACCAGACCCACAGCAATTGGGTACAATTATTACCAGTGGCACAGCTGGCAATCAACCAGCACAGATCAGACTCAACAAAGGAATCACCATTCTTTGCCAATTTTGGACGACACGCAAACATCGGAATGCCAAGCAGAGCTTCACCAAACACGGAGAAAGCACTCCAACATGACAAGCTCCTACGACAAACGCATACAATGATGAGGCATTACCTTCAAGAGACCTCAGAAAAGATGCAACGCCAAATGGACAAAAAATCGAAAATGGCACCTCAGCTGAAGAAGGGGGATAAAGTCTACCTCCTCACAAAAAATTGGAAAGTCAAGAAACCAAGAACAAAGAAACTGGACCATGTCAAGGTCAGACCATTTTCAGTCGAAGAAAGAACTGGACCAGTCAACGTCAGACTGCGACTACCGAGAGACGCTCGGGTACACCCAAACTTTCACATCTCAATGATCGAATTAGCCGACCAGAGCACACCCTTGCAGGAAACATTTCATTACCAACCAGAGGAAGAACAGGAATTCGAGGCTGAACAGATCCTGAAGAGAAAAGGTCAGCGATACCTTGTCAAGTGGAAAGACTACCCAGACTCGGAAAATACCTGGGAGCCACTCAGGAACCTCGCGAACTGCCAGCTCCTCCTGCAGCAGTTCCGGCAGGAGCAGGACCGAACAGCTTGGCCTGCAGCGCGGACGCATCAATGACTGTCGCCGACAAGTCTTCACCATCCACCTCCATTTCAGCAACAAGGCACTGGAGCTTCTTCCTTGCTCAACCCTCAGCACCCTCAAGAACCTTTCACTTTCAGGACACACGAGCCTGCAGCTCGGCAAGCTGCTCGACAAGAGCATCCCACTTGGCCTCATCAACAGCCAAATCCTCGCGAAGGTTATCCCGAGTCATGTTCAGCGACTCCCAAGAAAGTGACACACAGGACTTTCCCCGACGAGTGCACTCAGCGCACTTCAACTTATCGTTGTCGTCAGACATTCGGAAGCAGGGCTTGTGGTTCAAAACACAGAAGTCACACAGAGCAAGTGATATGAAGTTATGATCACAGATCTGGGCTGCCAGTTGGTTTCGGTAAGCAGAGGCACGTGATTTTGCAGACATACTCAAGAATTCATCGGGACAATGAATGAAGGAGAGGAGGGTAGTGTTACGACCCAGGGATGGGAGCCACTCATTTATAGGCAATCAGGCCGCAGGCCAGGCAAGAGGACACCATGGAAGTCAAGTGACCAACCAACAAGGGGTCACGTGACTGTCGAGACACACACAGAAGTCTCGACGCATGATGCATGAAGCATCAAGACAATCTCACCAGTCTTGACGCAGGATGCATGAAGCATCAAGACAATCTCACCAGTCTCGACGCAGGATGCATGAAGCATCAAGACAATCTCACCTGTCTCAACGCAGGGTGCATAACATGGTGGGACCGTCGAGACAATCTCACCCGTCTCGACATCAAGACTGTCGAGACAATCTTGATTGTCTTGACAGGCCAGCACTATATAGTCCGGCGATAGTTCCCTTATGGAACAATCATCTTCAACTCATGTTGTGATCCAGACAACTAGATCTACTTCAATACAATCCTTTGTACGAAGCTATTGATCAGGTGTCACCACCACCATGTTCCACCAAACCCCTTCGCGCTCCTTGACACTCCTCTCCTGCGAGAACCAACCCGCCTTCCACCTCTCGCCCTAATCCTATACTCGGATAGGACAGTACGGTACAGACCGCAACACATTCCATGTTTTCTTGCCCAGTCTAAACACTTGGAGTGAGTAGACTTTAGCTTCAGGAGATTGCTTTTAAGAGAAGAGGAAAATGCCAGAAGGTTTGTGTCATCTGCAAAGCCCAGAGCTGATACACCTTTCTCTGGTGTATGAACAATATTATGAAGATCTGAAATATAGAAAAGAAATAAAATAGGAGAGAGAGATGAACCTTGAGGGACTCCACAGTGTACTGGAAACAAAGAAGACTCTGAATCATCAAAAACAAGAGAGGTTTTTCTTTGGGTAGTGAAAGAAAAGATCCAGTTAACAAACCAGCTGGGAATTTCTTTTCTCTCCGGGATTTTCTTGAGAATTTCTGGTAGAACTCTATCATAAGCTCCTGAGATATCCAGAGAAAGAAGACTGGCTACCATTCCTTCCTTCCAGACTTTTTCAACTTGGGAAGTGAGTAGAAATAGTGCAGACTCAGTTGATCTTCCTTTTCTGAAGTCTATCTGGATTTCTGGTAGCAGGTTTTCTTTCTCAGCCAGTTCACTTAGCTTTGTGGCTGCCAGAGCTTCCATCAGCTTCCCAGTTGTGTTGAGAAGTACTATTGGCCTCCAAGCTTTGGCATAGCAATAGGATCCTTTGCTAGACTTTCTCAAGCATATTGTTCTGGCTGCTTTGTATCTGTCAGGGAAATATTCTAGCTTCCAGCAGGCCTCCAGAACTTTGGCTATCTTTTCATTGAAAGAGTCTCCTAATACCTTTAGAAATCCATTGGGTAGAGTGTCTTTCCCAGGAGCTGTAAAAAGTTTTTTCTTTTTCAGAATATTATAGATATCTTCTTTGGAGATTTCCTGAGATAGCTGGTGTTGTTGGTGGTTGGCTGGCTGGTCCTGGGATTCTGGTACTGGCTGGAGAGGTAGAGGGAAGAACTGGGTTTTGAATACTTCTACCTTTTCTGTGAAAGTTCTGGCAGTTTCTCTATCTTGCTTTGTGAGCTCTGGAACAATTGGAAGTTCTGGTGGTTTGCCAGCTTTTTCTTTACCCCACTTGGCTATTTTCCAGTGCTTTTGTGTTTCAGCCAGGTTCTGGAGTTGTTCTCTGAATGTCTTTCTTTTAGCATTCTTGATCAGGTGTTTCTTTTCCTTTATTACCTTTTCAAGTTTGTAGACTGGTTCTTGGTTTTGGAAGATTTTTCTTCTTAGTTTTCTTTCCTCTTTAATTTTCTCTTTAATCTCTTGGTTCCACCAGGGAACAGTGTACTTTGAGTCTCTCAGAGGTCTTGTTGTCTTGTCAGCCAGTTCTTGAAGAGCTTTGTCCAGGTTCTCCAGATAGTTGTCCACTTCCTCTCTGTTAAGTAGTGGTGGAATAGGGGGAAGATTCTTAGCTTCTTTCTTGACTTGGTCCAGATCTAGTGTTCTCCAGTTTCTTTGGTGAGTTCTGGCTTTCTTTGGTGTTTCCAGACTTAGGATTGTCTAAACTGGTCTGTGGTCTGAACCTGTGTGGAAGTCTAGGTTAATCTGGGAAGAAATAAAGGAATTAAGAAGTGACATAGAAATAAAAGATAAGTCAATAGCAGAGGAGGGAGGCTCTGCCAGTGTTCTTGCTCTTGTTGGTGTGAAAGGTGCTATTGCCAGCTCTAGTCCTTGATCATCTGTGAGTTCTTTGAACTTAGTAGCTAGTTCAGAGTAGAGTTGGGAGAATTTTGACCAGGATAGGTGGTGGAGGTTTGAGTCAGTCAGAAGAATATGTTCTCCTTCTTTCTCTAGTGCCTGGGCCAGTACATCCAGTAGAGCTTCTGTTGATACTCTGTAGTTTTCCTGGTTTGTAGGTGTGAAGTACAGGTTATGTACCCAGAACACTTTTGCTTGCACTCTTATCTCCAGTGATATTAAATTCTTGCTCCAGAACACAGGGGTTATAGCTGACCTCTGTATTCTTCTGTTGATTAGAACCAGAGTTCTCCCTAACACTTGGTCTTGAAGAGGGTAGAAGGCTGAGAAGACTGTTAAGGTACTTGTTTCCTGGTATGGATTTCTCTATGGTTCTTGAAGTGCAATCAGATCCACTTTCTGGAGTCTGGGGTTAGCTAGTAGAAGATCTTGACATGTCTGGCTTTTCTGCACATTATACTGGAGAAGGTTGAGAGTTGGTGTACTCATCAAACCTCTGGGTTAGAATCCACAAGTATCTCAAAAGAGTTTTGTTTTGGAAGATTAGTGGTAGTCTTCAGGTTTTGCAGAGAGGTTGCTTGAGAGCTAAGTCTTGCACTTGATCTAGTTCTCACCAGCTCTCCCTGTTTTCTTTTCTTCCCATCCTCTCTATCAGATAGATTAGGGCCACTTCCAGTATTAGTGGTCTGGCTTGGAGAGAAGATAAAAGTGGAAGAGATGTTTTCTGGAGTGGTGTATCTTCCAGGTCTGGTGAGCCAGAATTCTCTAGCTTTCTGTGTAGCTTCCTGCTTTTTAGGGCAGACTTTTTCCCAAGCAGAGTGCTTCCCTCCACAGTTAGCACATTTGGGAACTAGCTTTTCTTGAGGAATTAGGCAATCTCTTCTGGCATGTTTTCCTCCACATGCCAGGCACTGTGCTTGAGCTTGGCAGGTTCTTGCCTGGTGTCCAAACTTTGAGTATTTGTAGTATTAGACCACTGATGTATCCAGAAGTGCTGGCTCTACTTCATGGATCATGTGGCCAAGTACAACTCCTCTCTTGATTAGTAGATTAGCTTGCTCAGGTGTTGCAAGATCTATGTGCAGAGATGTCACAGATTTCTTGAGAAGTTTGGACTTTCTGGTCCAGTAGGTTCTCAGGATTTTGACCTGGTTTTCCATACCAGGGTTTTGCCTGAAGATAGTCTTAGTTGTCTTTTCCAGGTTATCTGGGTTAAAGTCCTTTGTTTGAACTCCATGAACTATGACTGGGAAGATTCTGGAAGAGATCTTAGCTTCTTCAGAGAACACTGCAGAGATCCAGTCTTTGTTCTGTTCTAGTTGGGTCTTGGCTGAGGAAGATTCTAGAGAGATAATAATATCACCAGAAGAGAGCTTTCTGACTGCTCTGATATCTTTCTGGCAAGATGTAGGGACTTTGTTCTTGATAGCCTGCACAAGCTGGGAGGGTGTTCTGTTTTCTGTCTGTGCTGTTTGGACTCCAGGTCTGATAGTAATCTCACTGAAGATTCTCTGGGGAACTGGAATTTCCTGAACTGTAGCTTTCTGGACTGCTTGAGCATAGGAGAGATTAGATGCTGGTGTTTGCATATTTTTCTCAATTCTGTCCAGTCTCTGGAGAACTTTCTGGATCTCTTGTCCAGTGGTGGAAGGTGTGGCTATATAGCTTGCTAGCTGGGTGGTGATTTTCTTCCATGCTGTTTGTACCTTTGGGGGAGCTTTAGACTGGTTTAGCCAGACTTCAACAATCTGGGATACTGGCAGTGTGTTTTCTCCAGCTTGTTGGTCTGGTGTTGCCAGAGAGGTATCTTGTTAGCTTGGCTCTGGGGGAGTAGATAAAGAAGAAGAGCTGGATTGGATGTTGGGGGATCTGGGAGCTAGTATAGAGATTGGTACTCTAGAGTTGTGTTGGAGATGACTGGGTTTTTTCTTTTTTGAGGCCATAGCTCTGGGTTTCCAGTAGTGATACCTTTAGGAAGTTGAGAGAGTTGAGAGAAAGAGAAGAGTACCCTGACTTCCCAGCAGTAGTGATCTAGCCCTGAGTCCAGACCTCAGAGCTAGACTTTCCTGGGCAGCTTCTTTCTTCTAAGCTCTGGGTTAGGTCTGGGAGTATTCACCTAGACTAGAGACCAGACCCCCTATCTAGACTTTCCTTGAATTCTTAGATTCTGCCAGCCAAGAGTAGAGCTCAAGTTATTCCACTTTTCCACTCTCTGTTTTCTTCTTGAACTGGGAGTACTTACTCAATCCTGGGACCACACCCCAAGACTGAGTGTTCCTAGGTAATTGGGACCTGTCCCCAGTTGTCCAGCAAACTACTGGCCTCTCTCTCTCTTGTTATTGGTAGTCTGTTGCTTGTTGAAGTTGAAGATCGTAGAATCTGGAATCACAACTTTTGACAAACAGGTTGAGTTTTCCAAAGTGATGGGTTTTCACCTTAAGGTTTTGGTGGTTTGAGAGTGGAACTCGGCTGGTTTCCAGGACTTCTGACAAAATGCGGTGATTGTCAGAAGTGATGGTCCTTGCACTGGGAGCATTGACTGGAGATAGAGGTCTCTGCTTCTACTGTGGGAACCAAGGTCATGTCTCAACCTTCTGTTCAGTGAAAAGCATGCCTGTTGTTGCCACCACCACAACCACCACCAAGTCTGCCACTGTTGAGACTACTCCAAAGTCAGAAAACAAGTAGTCCTTGGTTATCATCACACCCAAGAACATGAAAAGGATCTCCATGTTGGCTATCTGTCTCCAGACCAGCAATTGGACAGCAAGTGCTTGTTTCTTCCTTGTATCCTAGATGGGAAATTCAAGTGCAATACTCTTATTAACTCTGGTTGTTCAGCATTTGGCTGCATTAGTGCTTCCTTTACACAATCTCTTCACCAAGAACCTCTCCCCTACCTACGCACATTGTGATTGTTCAATAGTAAGACATCACAAACCACACATCTTGCCAAGACAATCATGACCACAGCACATGGCGTGCACCAGAAGGAAGTCTCTCTCTTTGTGTCTTCTGGTCTTCACTATAATGTGATTCCGGGGATGCCATGGCTCCAGAAGCACAGGCCACACATTGATTGGACAAACACCTTAATCATGTTCAAGTCAGATCCCTGCTGATCTACATGCCTCAAGTCAAACAATGGCTATCCAATCTCTTTAGATCTTGAAGCCAAGATGTCTGCTAGAAAGCCTCAGAATCCCAAGCCCCTTTCTGCCACACCAATCCCCATCAATACTGCTGTATTTTCTCTCCTTGCTGCCAAGCTAGATCACCAGGTGTTGAGTGTTTCTCTGAGAGACATTGAGTAGGTGTTGAAGCCAAAGAAGTGTGTGGATCCTGCCACACTTCTCCCTGCTCAGTACCACAAGTTCCTGGACATCTTCAGCAAGGATGACACTGACAAGCTTCCTCCTCTACACCCAGGAGTTGACCACAAGATCAAGATAGAACCAGGAACCCAGGCACTCTCTGGACCTCTGTACAGTATGAGCAGAGAAGAACTTGAAGTTCTCAAGAAGTACCTGACAGAGAACCTGAACAAGAGCTTTATTCAAGCATCTTTATTATCTGCTGCTGCACCAGTCCTCTTTGTCAAGAAGCCAGAAAGTGGATTACATTTCTGTGTAGACTACAGAGCACTCAACACTATCACCATCAAGAACTGTTACCCCCTGCCACTGATCTGGGAGATGTTGGACCAGCTTTGTGTTGCGGTCTGTACTGTACTGTCCTATCCGAGTATAGGATTAGGGCAAGAGGTGGAAGGTGGGTTGGTTCTCGCAGGAGAGGAGTGTCAAGAAGCACGAAAGAGTTTGGTGGAACATGGTGGTGGTGACACCTGATCAACAGCTTCATACAAAAGGATTGTATTGAAGTAGATCTAGTTGTCTGGATCACAACATGAGTTGAAGACAATCATTCCATAAGGGAACTATCACTGGACTATATAGTGCTGGCCTGTCAAGACAATCAAGATTGTCTTGACAGTCTTGACATCAAGACAGGTGAGATTGTCTTGACAGTCCCACCATGTTATGCACCCTGCGTCAAGACAGGTGAGATTGTCTTGATGCTTCATGCATCCTGTGTCAAGACTGGTGAGATTGTCTTGATGCTTCATGCATCCTGCGTCAAGACTGGTGAGATTGTCTTGATGCTTCATGCATGCTGCGTCAAGACTCCTGTGTGTGTCTCGACAGTCACGTGACCCCTTGTTGGTTGGTCACTTGACTTCCATGGTGTCCTCTTGCCTGGCCTGCGGCCTGATTACCTATAAATAAGTGGCTCCCATCCCCTGGGTCATAACACTACCCTCCTCTCCTTCATTCATCATCCTGATGAATTCTTGAGTATGTCTGCAAAATCATGTGCCTCTGCTTACTGAAACCAACTGGCAGCCCAGATCTGTGATCATAACTTTGTGTCGCTTGCTCTGTGTGACTTCTGTGTTTTGAACCACAAGCCCTGCTTCCAAATGTCTGACAACAACAATAAGTTGAAGTGCGCTGAATACACTCATTGTGGGAAGTTCTGTGTGTCACTTTCTTGGGAGTTGTTGAACATGACTCAAGATAACCTTCGCAAGGATTTGGCTGTTGATGAGGCCAAGTGGGATGCTCTTGTTAAGCAGCTTGCCAAGCTGCAGGCTTGTGTGTCCCAAAAGCGAAAGATTCTTGAGGGTGCTGAGGGTTGAGCGAAGAAGAAGCTCCAGTGTCTTGTTGCTGAAATGGAGGCAGATAGTGAAGATTTGTCAGCGACAGTCATTGACGTGTCCGCGCTGCAGGCCGAGCTGTTCAGTCCTGCTTCTGCCGGAACTGCTGCAGGAGGAGCTGGCAGTTCACAAGGTTTGTGAGTGGTTCCCAGGTATTTTCCGAGTCTGGGTAGTTTTTCCACTTGACAAGGTATCGCTGATCTTTTCTCTTCAGGATCTGTTCAGCCTTGAATTCCTGTTCTTCTTCAGGTTGGTAATGGAATGTTTCCTGCAAGGGTGTGCTCTGGTCAGCTGGTTCAATCATTGATATATGAAAGTTTGGATGGACTCTGGCATCCCTTGGTAGTTGTATCTTGATGTTGACTGGTTCTGTTTTTTCTTCGACCGAAAATAGTCTGACCTTGATATTGTCAAGTTTCTTTGTCTTTGGTTTCTTTGTTTTCCAATTTCTTGTAAGGAGGTAGACTTTATCCCCCTTCTTTAGCTGAGGTGCCATTTTTGATTTCTTGTCCATTTGACATTGCATTCTTTCTGAGGTCTCTTGAAGGTAGTGCCTCATCATCATGTGTGTTTGTCGTAGGAGCTTGTCATGTTGGAGTGCTTTCTCTGTGTTTGGTGAAGCTCTGCTTGGCATCCTGATGTTCGCATGTTGTCCAAAATTGGCAAAAAATAGTGATTCCTTTGTTGAGTCTGATCTGTGCTGGTTGATTGCCAGCTGTGCCACCGGTAATAACTGTACCCAATTGCTGTGGGTCTGGTTGATGTAATGCTGTAAGTAAGTCTCCAGGACTTGGTTTGCTTGCTCTGTCTGGCTATCAGTTTGTGGGTGATAGGCCGTAGACATTTTGGGTTTTGTTCCCATGGCTGCACTGATTGTCTTCCAGTAGTTGGATGTGAAGAGTTTGTCTCTGTCTGTAATGATCGTGATCAGAACTCCGTGGTCTCTAACCAATCTGTCCAGTAAAAGGTGTTCCAACTGTTCTGCTGTGTGGGTCTTCTTGAATAGTACTGCTATTAGATATTTTGTGAATCTGTCCACTATCACCATAATCAAGTCGTAGGTGATTCCTGTGACTGGGTCTTTGGACTTGGGTAGCTTTGTGATGAAGTCTATTGACATGTCTTCCCACAGGCCTCTCAGTATTGTGTTCAGGTGTCCTTCTCTGTATGGCTTGTGTCTTCCATGTTTGTTTTTCTGGCATAGTAGACACTTGCTGATGTAGTTTGTGACATGTTGTCAGAGGTTAATGACATTGTTCCCTGCCTGTTGGATAAGGTCTGTGGTCTTGGAGATTCCTGGGTGACTATGTGCTGGATTGTTGTGGTAGTTCCTTATTAGTTCTTCAGTGTCTTCTGCCGTAAGCTTGTTGATCTGTGGCTGAGGCACCAGGTTTCCTTGCTGGTCCTGCTGTAAGATTATTCCTTGGCGTTCATCATCTTCCATGTGGTTTTTTCGTCAGCTTAGTGCGTCTGCTCTCCTGTTGTCTTGTCCAGGGGTGTACAAGATCTTGAACTTATGTTGCCCTAGGAGTTCAGCCCATCTGACTTGCTGTCTGTTCAGCTTCTTGGTTGTCGTGAATGTTGTCAGATTCTTGTGGTCTGTGAGAACAGTGAGTTCAGAACTGCTTTCTGTGTACACTCTCCAGTGTTTGAGTGTGTTGATGACTACCAATAGCTCTTTGTCGTGGATATTATAGTTTTGTTCTGCTTGTGTTATTTTTTGTGAGTAGTAGGCAACTGGGTGCCACTTGCTGTCTGCCTGTTGGTATAGACATGCTCCTACTGCCTGATCTGAAGTGTCTGTCTTGATTCATGTTGGTTGGCCTGTCTTGAAGTTGAGGAGAACTAGTTCCTTGGCACAAGTGTCCTTGAGCTGTTGGAATGCTTTTTGTTATCTCTCCGTCCACCAGTACTCCACGTCCTTCTTTGTGAGTTCTGTTAGTGGTGTTGCCATCTGTGAGTAGTTCTTAATGAACTGTCAGTTGAAGTTGGCAAATCCTAGGAAGGCTTGTACTTCCTTAACTGACATCAGTGTTGGCCATTGCTGAATCACTTTAATTTTCTCAGGGTCAATCTTGATCTCTTTAATCCCTATGACATATCCAAGGAATTCAACTTCCAGTTTGTTGAACTCACATTTCTTTGGGTTGAGCTTGAGCCCTGCCTGTTGTAGGCATCGTAGAACATCCTTCACATGTTTGGTATGTTCCTGTTACGTGTTTGAGTAGACAAGAATATTGTCCAGGTAGACGATAGCTGTTTGGTCCAGGTGTGCTCTGATGATGTTATTGATCAATGCTTGACATGTTGCTGGTGTGTTTGTGAGTCTGAATAGTATAACCAGATACTTGTAGTGTCTGTATCAGGTTCTGAAAGCTGTCTTCCATTCTTCTCCTTCTTTCATGTGTATCAGGTTGTATACTCCTTTCAAGTCCAGCTTGGTAAAGATTGTAGCTTGGCTGATCCTGTCTCGCAATTTGTTCGCATTTGGCAACAGATATCAGTTCTTGATGGTAATGTTGTTGAGTTTCCTGTAATCCACACAAAGTCAAAGACTTCCGTCTTTCTTTGGTGCAAATAGTATCGGGTATCCTGCTGGTGATTGAGATTCTTGAATGAAACTCTTTTTCAGGTTTTCCTCCAGGTACTCGCGAAGTACTTGGAGCTCTTTCTCTGATAACTGGTAAATTGGTCCAAATCCTGGCTCCGTCCCTGGTTGCAACTTGATCTCATGATCCCAAGGTTGGTGCTTAGGCAACACTGCTGTTGTTGTCTCTTCCTGAAAAAGATTATCATACCCAGGTCAGTACTTTTCAGAGATCTCCAGAGGGTTAACAACTTCCTCTCTCTTCATCTCTGACTGTTTGGCCACCTGGTTCTGGGGTGTGCCTGTCAAGGCAGACCTCTTCTCTTGAGAGTTGTTCTTTCTGTCAGTGAGGTTCCACTGAGGACTTCTTCCCTTATCTGTCCACGCCTTCTGCGGCTGGTAACAGGTCTGAGCTGTGTTGTTAGTGCAGTTCCTAAATGTGAGTACTCCTGTCTTCCAGTTAACAACTGGGTTGTGCTTCTTTAGCCAAGGCATCCCCAAATAGATATCCTGAGTGGCCAACTCAACAATATCAAGGTGGATCCTTTCAGCATGGTGTCCGGTAACTATTTCCATTGGCTGTGTCTTATGGCAGACTAGCTCTGTCTGTCCATTTGCTATCGTGAGCTGATAGGGCTGCTGCTTGTGTCTCCTTCCAGTGCTGAGGGTATCATAAAGTTGTCTTGAGATGTAGTTTCCACTGGCTCCAGAGTCCACAAGTGTGTATGTCCGTACTGGCGTGTTGGCGTGTAGTGACACAGGCAATCACAGGTGCTTTGTGTTGCTAGGGGTCATGTTGTTGAGCTCCTGATGTCACCCCTTGACAAGAGAGTTCAGTCTTTTCCTGATTGAAGTGTCTTACCACTGACTGGGCAATGGGTCCAGCCACTCCCATCAGTTCTGAGGAATCTGTTCATAAATTTGTCTTGCTGATGCTTGTCACATCCAGGCTTGAGGCAGTACTGCCAATTGTTGATGTAGCAGTTTGTTAAAGGCCAGTCCACGTTCACACAGAATGTGGGTGGTCCTGTCTTCGACCGAGGAGGGCAGGGACTCAATAGATGAATAGCAAGTGGGGTAACTCTCTTGCTATTGTCACTCGTAATGTGCGTTCAGCCTGGAGAGCTATTCTCTCCGGCTATCTGGGTTCTTATATACAGGAGCCTGAGGGGGGGGGGGTCCTCCCGAGGGGTATCAGCTTTCTGCGTGGACGAGCTGGACGAGCTGGTTACACATCGTCCACCTCGTCCACCGGGTCGGGTGAACATTGTTCCTGTGGACAAGCTGGACGAGCTGGTTACACATCGTCCACCTTGTCCACCGGGTCGGGTGAACATTGTTCTGTGTACCTCTGTACACTCGCTTCAGTCGGCTCAGCCGTTCCGGCCTGGGCCTTAACACCAGCCCCTCCCTCCAAAGGTTCTGTCCCCAGATCCTCTCACTTCTCTTACCATGACCCGGACATCTTGTGTTAATCGTCGTGGAGTCCTCGGTTCTCGTGTTGGCAAGATGGGCAAGGTATCCAAAGTTTCATGCAGCGCATGTCGTTGTGACCGTGCCAAGTGTGTCGTCAGTTCAGAGTCCACATCTTGCGGTCGGTGCCTTGAGAAGGGTCGCTGTTGCGATCTCCATCTCGCGGAGTCGGAGTGGGAGAAGATGGAGCTTGAGCGCACTCAGCTCAAGGCTCAACTGAAGGAGATCGAGGAGCAGGAGTCTGTTCTCCTTCCTCGCAAACTTCGTCTCCGTCGTCAGTTGGGTGTGTTGTCCAAGAAGGAGGGTGAGGCCATCAAGCGTGAGCTTGCTGCGATCAAGGATCAGGAGGATCTCGAGCAGGAGGCTACGCGTGTGGAGTCCCCGCCGCCTTTGGAGGACTTCTTCTCTTCGGAGGCTTTGGCTTCTCTCAAGCTTTTGTCTCCATCGATCCTGGCTTCTGCGGGTTTTGTCGGTGGAAACTCCGCAGTTTCTTGTTCGTCGCAGGGCTGAAGTTCTCGGTGGGTTCCCACGAGTTCTCCTCATTGTCATACCCTAACCACTTGACCAGGTATTCAATTTTCCGTCCGCTTCTCCGGCTGTCTAGGATCCTTTCAACATCGTACTCTTCTTCGTCGTCCTCGAAGTGCCATTCTGTTTCGATTGCTGCGTCGCTGGGTGCTGGCTTGAGCAGTGAGACATGGAATACTCGGTGTATCCGTGCCTTTTTTGGCAGTCTCAGTCGGTAGTTGACTTCTCCAGTGCGCTTCTCAATCTCAAACAGTCCGATTCGTACATGATCCAGCTTTTTGCTTGGTCGCTTCGAGCGCAGGTTTTTTGTTGACAAATAGACCTTATCCCCCCTCTCCAGGGTTGGTCCCTTCAACCTTTTGCTGTTTAGGTGGTGGCTTGTTGTCTTTTGTGCGGATTCAATTGCAGTCTTCATTTCCTCATGCATAGCAGTGAGTTTTTCGACGTTCGTTGAAGTGCCACTTCCAGCCGCCATCGCTTCCCAGCGGGGGTTTCTGCTGTAGTTCGCAAAGAACGGCGTCATGCCCGTCACACTGTGTTGCTGATCGTTGTACGCAAACTGAGCCATTGGTAGCAGTTCTACCCAATCGTCCTGTCGGTGGTTGACGTAGTGGCGTAGATACTGTTCCATCGTCTGGTTTGTTCTCTCAGTTTGTCCGTCTGTTTGTGGATGGTAGGCAGTAGACATCCTTGTGTCTATCCCTAGCTGTCTTGTCCACGTGTTCCAGAATTTCAAGGTGAAGAGTTTGTCTTGATCTGAGATAATCTTCGTGGGTAGCCCTCGCTGGCTAACCAATTCTTTGAGCAGGACATTGGCGAGTTCGCTCGCTGTTCCTGTCTCTCGCCACAGGATCAGGTGAGCGTATTTGGTGAGTTTGTCAACAACCACCAAGATACTGTCATATTTCACCTTTGTTACCGGGTCCTCTGACCTTGGCAGCTTCACCACAAAATCCATTGTGATGGTATCCCAAGCCACTTCTGGGAGGTCCATTTGTTGACTCTCTCCATAGGGTTTGTGGCGTGACGGTTTGTTTTTCGCACACTCTTCGCAGTTGCGAATAAATTCCGTCACTTTCCACTTCATTCCGTTGAAGTGGTAACGTCTCCAGATCTTTTCCAGGGTCTTGTCTCGCCCAGGATGTCCGTGTAGAGGTCCATCGTGATGTTGTCGAATCACGTCCTCTTGTGCGCTCTCTGGCACTTCTTCCTTGTTTGTGGCCGCAACGTTGTGGCCTAGGGTCAGGAGTGCACCCATTTCTTCAGTTTTCGCTAACTGAGGTTGAGCATAGACCAGAGTTTGTCCTTTTGTCACTAGGATTGGGCGCTCTTCTGTCGTGTCGTCTGTTGTCATATCAGGCCGTCTGCTAAGCACGTCCGCTCGTGTGTTTTCTGATCCTTTTCGATAGAAGATCTGGAAGTTGTATGAAGCTAAAAGCTCTGCCCATCGGACTTGTCGTCTGTTTAGCTTCTTCGTCGTCGTGAAGTAAGCCAAATTCTTGTGGTCTGAGTACACGTCCACTGTGTACTTTGCTCCTTCCAGGTAAGGTCTCCACTCCTGGAATGCGTCGACAATCGCTAACAACTCCTTGTCGTGAACATCGTACCTGAGTTCTGGGCCAGAGAACTTTCTCGATCAGTATGCGACAGGGTGTAGGCGGTTTTCGGCGTCTGGTTGACACAAGCAAGATCCAAGTGCTTGGTCCGAGGCATCTGTCTCTATGATGATCCGCCGTCCGGGATCAAATGATGCCAGTATGGGTGCGGAGGTGAACTTCTCTTTCAGCTCCTGGAACGCTCTCTCTTGGCTGTTCCCCCATGTGAAGGTTTCTTCCTTCTTTGTTAGTTCAGTCAAGGGTGCTGCTGTCCTTGAGTACTCCTTGATGAATCATCGGTAGAAGTTCGCAAATCCCAGGAAGGATTGGACTTCTTTGAGGTTTTTGGGTGTTGGCCAGTCTCGTACTGCCGTGATCTTTGTATCGTCCATACGGATTCCTTCCGTTGTCAGGATCGATCCCAAATATTCCACTTCTTTCACGTGGAAGACACTCTTATCAAGGCGTAACCTCATTCCTGCTTCTTGGAGCGCATGTAGGATCTTCTTGACATGCTGTCTGTGCTCCTCCAGGGTTCCATTGGTGTAAACCAAGACATCGTCGATATAAGCGGTAACAAATATATCCAGGTATTGTCGGAGGATGGTGTTAATGAGTGATTGGAACATCGCCGGTGCATTCGTAAGGCTGAATGGCATAACAGTATACTCGTAATGCCCGTACCTCGTACGAAAGGCTGTCTTCCATTCTTCGCCATCTTTCATCCTAACCAGGTTGAAAGCACCTCGGATGTCAAACTTGGTAAACCACTTGGCTCCTTGGATTCAGTCCTGGATTTCCGATATTAATGGTAGCGGGTAGCGATTCTTAATCGTGATCGCATTAAGCTGCCGGTAGTCGACACACAGTCGTAATTTGCCATCTTTCTTTGGCACAAACAATATCGGGTATCCGGCCGGTGATGTTGAAGGTCTTATGAACCCTTTCGCTAGGTTCTCGTCCAGGTAATCTCTTAAGGCCTCAAGCTCCTTTGCTGATAGGGCGTAAATAGGGCCATGTGTGGGTTTCTTTCTGTCTTCCAGCAGAATTTCGTGATCCCACTCTTGGTGTTCTGGTAGCGTCGCGACCACTTCCTCACTAAACATCTCCTGGTAGTCTTTATACTCACTTGGCAGCTGCGGTGCCTGAGTCTCGCCCACGGCGTCATGCGTGGTGCAAAGTTGATGGTTTCGGGGCTTCATCCAAGCCACATAGGCTTGCCCTCGCCGGTGGTGCTTCTTCCACCCTGCATATGAGATCTCTTTGATTCTCACTTTCTCTGGCTCTGCTCGAGTTGCCAGACTCCTCTTCAGAAAGACTAGGTGCCTTCTTTTCCAGTCGATCCTTGGGTTTTGACTTTCCAACCACGGAAGACCCAATATAACTTCATGTGGTATCTGGACCAAGTTGAATTCTTCTGATCTGATTGTCGTACTGTCGACACACAGTCGTAGGTTCTTGGTCTCCTTCGTCACTCGTCCTTGGTCGTTGGAGAGTGGTGTCCCGTCCACTACCGTTAGTTGGTATGGATTCCTCTTTTCCTGAGTCGGGATCTTGTGCTTCCTGGCAAAACTTTCTGACATGAAGTTGCCAGTAGCTCCAGAGTCGATCATGGCGTTTGTCAGGTGCCTGTTGACTCTCATCTTGATGCGAAAATGCGGACTGCAGGCTGTCGCGTCGAGGCTCTGCTCGACCCCTTCTCTCCGGAGTGTTGTCTTGCCTGCTCTTCCGACTCCGGATTTGAAGAGCACTGCTAGTTTTTTGAACAACCAAGGCCCTGAGCCTGGCGTTCTGCCACGTGTCTTTCGCATTTTTCGGTGAAGCATAGCTCCCATGCGTCTTCTCCGCAATCATCGTGTTCTTTCTCTTGCTGGCTTAGCTGGTGCTTGATGCTCCAGACTTTCTTGTGGTATTCTGGGCCAGGGAAGTAGTGCCTTCTCCTTTTCTCTAGGAGATGTTCCTTGCAGTGGTGGTCCTCACATCCTTTCCAATAAGGACGTCCGCAGGCTGGTGTTGTAGCCTGGTGAAGGTCCACTTGCGCTGCGATGTCTCGGGGCTGTGAGATGCTGATGGTGTCGTCCACCCATCGTGTCACTCTTGCTTCACCGTCCTCCGACAAGGTCGCATCCTGTCGTCGGAGTAGTGGTGTCTCGGGAATTGGTGGCATGCCGGTTATGTCAATCTCGTAGTCTGTTGTGTCGAATTCGGAGATCAGGTCATCCTCCCAATGAACCTTATCGATCTGGTCTTGGATTGCGTGCAGGTCCTCCAGTGACCTCTGCAGATCGTTCTCCAGTCTTTTGATGTGCTGTCTGAGATTGTCCTCCTGTCCGAGGAGTGTTGCTTCTGACCGGTTCATGGGTAGCGTGCCTCTGGGAGCCCTCGGTGGCTCCTGAATGCCCTTGCCTTTCCAGGCGCCGGTGGCATTCAACTGCTTACCCTTGCCTTCTTTCTTCTTCTTGCTTTGGCAGTTGGCTGCGAGGTGTCCTACCTTCTGGCAATTGTAACACTTCCGTGTTTCTTTCTTCTTTGTTGCCTGTGGTGTTGTTGCATCAATCTCCATGGGTGTCAGGCTGTACTTGTCTTGTGCTGGCACTGTCTTTTTGCCCTATGGCCTTGCATGCTTGCCTCACTTCTCAAGTTCTCGTTCGAACTGTCGGTCGTCAATGCGTACCGCTGTGTCGATCATATCCTCGAGGTCGGTGGGTCGGTCTCCTCGTGCGATGTCATCCTTGACTCGTTCCTTGAGAGCTTGGTAGAATAGTGCCGTCAAGGCACTGTCTCCCCATTGCGTCCTCACTGACAACTGTTGGAACTTCGCCGCAAAGTCTGATGCTGACCCTGTCTGCCGTAGTGCTTGGAGCTTTCGTTCCGCATCTCGTTCTTCATCAATGACCCCGAAGGTCTTCTTCATCTGGGTCTTGAAGGTAGAGAATCTCCCAATGATCTGCCGTGTCATGGTCTCCATGCTAGAGGGATCTTCCTTGTTGTCGAGGAAGTCTCGTAGGTAGACATTGAACCAGGCAAATGTCGGTCCGTCCAGGTAGGAAGCTGCGAACAGCACCTTCTCCTGTTCCGTAGGGAATTGTGCGGCGTTGAATCTGTAGTAAAGCTCAAGCTGAGAGAAGAATAATTCCAATCCCCCTTGTGATCCATCGTACCTCTTCGGCGTACCTACCTTCAACAGCTTTGGAGGTAAGGTGAGGGTGGTAGGGACAGGTGGTTCCTGGGCTTGCGCCTGAGGCGCAGCCCGAGGTTGGCCTGCCTGCGAAGGGGTAGGGCTGCGTGGATCTGCCATCGTATTGAGCCGGTGTCCTATGTGTTAGAGGCTGAAACTGTTAAAGGCCAGTCCACGTTCACACAGAATGTGGGTGGTCCTGTCTTCGACCGAGGAGGGCAGGGACTCAATAGATGAATAGCAAGTGGGGTAACTCTCTTGCTATTGTCGCTCGTAATGTGCGTTCAGCCTGGAGAGCTATTCTCTCCGGCTATCTGGGTTCTTATATACAGGAGCCTGAGGGGGGGGGGGTCCTCCCGAGGGGTATCAGCTTTCTGCGTGGACGAGCTGGACGAGCTGGTTACACATCGTCCACCTCATCCACCGGGTCGGGTGAACATTGTTCCCGTGGACAAGCTGGACGAGCTGGTTACACATCGTCCACCTTGTCCACCGGGTCGGGTGAACATTGTTCTGTGTACCTCTGTACACTCGCTTCAGTCAGCTCAGCCGTTCCGGCCTGGGCCTTAACACAGTTGTAGTTGTTGTCTTGCTGTAGGAACATGAGGTGTTCATGCCAATCATGTGTGTGCCCAGAGAATACGGTGTGTTGGCGTTTGTCCCAAAGATGGATCTCACACGCATCCTTCTCACAATTGACCCAATACTTGTGGCAGGTGGCGTGGTAGGGTGAATGTCCTCTGTACCTTTGTAGTTGTTCGTGGTAGGTGCAGTAGTGCTTTGTGCAAAACCTCCACTGTAGTTCGCCGTGCTGTAGATTTCGTGGGTCCATGCTGTAAGTATAGCTTCCTTGTGGTATTTCTTCTTTGATAGACACAGGTTTGTCTTGGTCTCTATCAGAGATGGTTAAGGGCTCCTGTCCCTTGTCCTGACCTGTCTGTTCTGGTAGGTCCTTGCCTCCTGATGTTGCCAGTTGGTGGGCTGCTTCCAATGTCTGATTGTAGTTGTCCCATTGTTTGAGAGATAGCTGAGCCTCTCCTGGTGGGTCCTCTGGCTTGATGACATTCCAGTCTCTGTCAAGTGTATTAAGTTGCTGTCGGTGCACCTTGTTCTTTGAACAACAGTCTTTCACCATGTGGCCTAGCTTGCCACAGGCATAGCACTTCAGTGCTTTCCTCTTTTTGTTGTTCCTTCCTTTTGTGAACCTTCCCTTGTGGTGGACTGCATCCAGTTCCATGGGTGCATAGCTATATGGGTCATGTGGCGGTGCCTTGTTAGGCAGCTTGTAGTGGTTGCTCACATGCTATGCAGGGTGGCTGTATCCTCTGTTGTGGTGTTTCTCCATCACTCACTCGAATAGCTTGTCATCAATGTTGATTGCTTGTGCGATGAGTTTGTCCAGTGTGTCGACTGCTTGTCTGTTGAAGGTGATTTCATCCTTCATGTTTTCCTTGAGTCCACGTTGGTACATGACCATCAGAGTGTTGTCGTCCCAGTCAGTCAGTACTGAGTATTGTTTGAACTGTGTGGTGTACTCTGCGGCTGAGCGTTGTTGTTTGATGTGCTGGATCATTTGTATAGCCACTTTGTCTTTGTTAGATAGTCCAAGGATCCTTTTGATCTTGTCCTTGAATTGTGTCCATTTCATCATCCATTCTGTTGTGCTGTCGTGGTCTCTGTTTCCTGAGAGATGTTTGTTGACGTAGGGCTTGATCTATCGATAAGCATTACCTCTCATGTAAGTGGTTGTGAAGAGGGGCCACTTCTCCTTAGGCAGCTTTGTCTCTGGTTGGAATTGAAAGTAGACTTGGAGTTGCATGAGCCAGTCGTCAACCTTGTTTCTTTCACTGTAGAACAGGTCTGGCTTGGTGACACTAATCTTTCCATCTGGGAAGTTGGGGTTGGTTGCTCCTGAGGTACTCATCCTTGAGGGTCTTTAAAGTGTTGCAGTCTGTACTGTACTGTCCTATCCGAGTATAGGATTAGGGCGAGAGGTGGAAGGCAGGTTGGTTCTCGCAGGAGAGGAGTGTCAAGAAGTGCGAAGGGGTTTGGTGGAACATGGTGGTGGTGACACCTGATCAACAGCTTCGTACAAAAGGATTGTATTGAAGTAGATCTAGTTGTCTGGATCACAACATAAGTTGAAGACGATTGTTCTATAAGGGAACTATCACTGGACTATATAGTGCTGGCCTGTCAAGACAATCAAGATTGTCTCGACAGTCTTGACATCAAGACAGGTGAGATTGTCTTGACAGTCCCACCATGTTATGCACCCTGCGTCAAGACAGGTGAGATTGTCTTGATGCTTCATGCATCCTGTGTCAAGACTGGTGAGATTGTCTTGATGCTTCATGCATGCTGCGTCGAGACTCCCGTGTGTGTCTCGACAGTCACGTGACCCCTTGTTGGTTGGTCACTTGACTTCCATAGTGTCCTCTTGCCTGGCCTGCGGCCTGATTGCCTATAAATAAGTGGCTCCCATCCCCTGGGTCGTAACACTTTGCAAAGCTGTGTGGTACACCAAGCTTGACATTGTTAGTGCCTTCAACTGTATCTGGATGAAGGAAGGTGAAGAATGGAAGACTGTGTTCTGCATACACTCAGGCCTCTACAAATACCTTGTCATGCCTTTTGGTCTTGCCAATACTCCAAGCACATTCCAGAACTACATCAATGATGTTTTGGGACCTGACATCCTTGACATCTTTGGCACTGCCTATGTGGATAACATCCTTGTCTACAGTCAGACACTCAAGAAACACTAGAAGCACGTCAAGCTTGTTCTCAGTCAACTACAAGATGCAAGCCTGCAAGTTGATATCTCCAAGTGTGACTTTAAAGTGTATCAAGTCAAGTACCTTGGCCTCATTATTCAGTCTGCCACTGAAGATAGCCAACCCAGATCTGTGAGCATGGACCCAGCCAAGACTAATGCCATCAAGGAGTGGAAGCCTCCTGCCAGTCTCAAGGAAGTGCAGAGCTTCATTACCTTTGCAAACTTCTACCACTGGTTTATCAAAGACTTTGCCAAGCTTACATCTCCACTCACAGCTCTGACCAAGAAGAATGTTGCCTTCAAGTGGGAAACCCCAGAGCAGTGCTTATTTGAAAGTATCAAGGTGTTCAGCACTGCACCCATCCTGCAGCACTTTGTTCTGGAGAAGGAGTGTGTTGTTAAGACTGACACTTCTGACTATGTCTCTGGTGCTGTCCTGTCACAGCCAGACCATGAAGAAGTTCTACACCCTGTTGCCTTCTTGTCACACCACTATCTGCCAGCAGAATGCAACTACAAGATCTATGACAAAGAGTTGCTGGCAATTATCTGTGCCTTTGAAGAATAGTGAGCAGAGTTTGAAGAATCTCCAGAATCTGTCAAGGTGATCTCTGATCATAAGAACTTGGAGTACTTCATGTTGTCAAAGTGCTTTTCCTGCCATCAAGTCTGTTAGAGCAAGTTCTTGTCACACTTCAATTTCAAGATCAGCTACTGTCCAGGCAGTCAGTGCAAGGCCGACACTCTCATTCAACATTCCCAAGACCTCCTGTCAGACAGTGGTCTCTGTCAAGACTTCATGGAGCAAGTTATCCTCAAGCCCAAGAATCTTGCACATTCAGAGGTTCAAGTCAAGCCCATCCAGATCCTGAGATGTTCAGAAGCTGCACCAGTTAACACTGAACCTGATGCTGTACCTTTTTCAGATGTCATCCAAGCTACCTATAACAACCTTGCTGAAGGTGATCTAGTGGCAACAGTGTCACAGATGCTAAGGGATGGTATCAGGCATAGTCAAGAAGTGTCTCTCTCAGACTGCAGCTTGGAAAATAACTGTCTCTTCTACAAGAACTGACTCTGGATCTCTGAGAACAATAAGCTACACCTATACCTGTTCCAAGAAGCCCATGACCAAGCAATAGCTGGCCACACTGGGATTGCCAAGACTTACAATCTTCTGTCTTGTTGGTACTATTGGCCAAAGATAGTGAACATCATACAGTAGTACATCAGGAATTGTCATATCTACTCTTGAGCAAAGCCTGCCCGTGATCACCAAGAAGAGCTGCTGTCTCTTCCTGTACCTCAGCAATGTTGGCAGGATCTGGCTATAGATTTCATTACTGACTTACCTAAGTCAAGAGATACCTGCTTCCCTGGTGCCAAGCACATCTGGGTTATCACTAACTGTCTCACCAAAGAATACCACTTTGTGCTATGTGCTGAGATAACAACCTCACATCTTGTCTGGATGTTTATCCAGTTTGTTGTTTGTACCCATGGCTTACCCAGGAGTATTGTCTCAGACAGAGGAGGTCAGCTTGTCAGCTTATTCTGGAAAGCACTCTGTACCCATCTTGACATCATACTACAACTATCCTCAGGACACCACCCAGAGACAGATAGTCAGACAGAATAAGAGAATCAGGAGCTTGAACACTACCTGAGATCCTATGTCAACTATCTCCAAGATGACTGGGTCCAATGGCTTCCTCTGGCAGAGTTCACACAGAACAACTCCCAGTCTGATTTCTCTGGTATGTTACTGTTCTTTGCCAACAAAGAGTTCTATCCACGGCTCAGTATCACACCCATAAGTGAAGCCTGCAACCAAGATACTATGGAAATCTCTGGAGAAATGACGTAGATTCTGGAACAGTTGCAAGATGAACTCCGACTATCCCAGGAAACTCAAGCTCACACCACCAATTTGCATCAAGTCCTGTCACTATCCTATCAAAATGGAGATCTTGTTTAGCTGAATACCAAGAACATCAGGACACGCCACCCATGTAAAAAGCTTGACGACAAGTGGATTGGACTATTCAAGGTGTTGAAGACAA
The DNA here is from genome assembly GCA_963422465.1 of Lichina pygmaea. Taxonomy (NCBI): domain Eukaryota; kingdom Fungi; phylum Ascomycota; class Lichinomycetes; order Lichinales; family Lichinaceae; genus Lichina; species Lichina pygmaea. The sequence continues at coordinate 3,147,605 of OY730171.1, forward strand.
TCGGAAGCTGTGCCTGCCATCTGCAGTTTCCACACACTCTCAAGATCCACCCTGTCTTTCACATTTCCCTTCTATGTCTGACACCTGCTAATCCTATCCCTGGCCAATTAAATGAACACCCTGGCCCTGTCATTAGTCAAGACACAGATAAAGAGTTCCAGGTTGAAGAAATCCTTGACTCCAAGCCAGCAACGTCTTGACAGAAGTTCAAGTACCTGGTCAAATAGTCTGGATAGCCAATTGAAGATGCCACTGAAGAGCCTATTGAGCATCTTGACAACGCCAAAGACGCCATCTACAACTTCCATGAGAAATACCCAAGGAAACCACAGCCACAGAACTACGCCCACGAGCGGCCTGAGACTCACAGGAGTTTGCCATGTGAAGGAGGGGGGTAATTTTACAGTTCTGGCCCAGTTGTGTATCTGGCACAAGTCACGCACCTTGCCGGGAAGTTCTATCTGCACTGTTGCCTGTTTGCTCCACTGTTGCCTGATCCCCTGCCTATAAGAACTTCTCCTGCTCCCCCAGCTTCTTCTCTTCTTTTCTTTTTTTCTTCCTTCCTTGTCTTTCGTCTTGTACATCAATCCAAGTCTCAAGTCTCAAGCCAAGTCAGGTCAAGGTTACTGAATCAGTTAGGCTCGAGTTCTGCTCTGCTATTGCCTCGTCACAATGATAAGGCACTACCTTCAAGAAACCTCAAAGAAAATACAATGCCAAATAGACAGAAAATCAAAAATATTACCTCAGCTGAAGAAGGGGGATAAAGTCTACCTTCCCACCAAAAATTGGAAAATGAAGAAACTAAAAATAAAGAAACTTGACAATATCAAGGTCAGACTATTTTTGGTTGAAAAAAGAACAGGACCAGTCAACATCAAGATACAACTACCAAGAGATGCCAGAGTCTATCCAAACTTTCATATCTTAATGATTGAACTAGCCAACCAGAGCACACCCTTGTAGAAGATATTTTATTACCAGCCTGAAAAGGAACAGGAATTTGAAGTTGAACAAATTCTGGCTAAGAAAAGTCAGCAATACCTCATCAAGTGGAAAGGATACCCAGACTTGGAAAATACCTGGAAACCACTTAAGAACTTCAAGAACTGCCAGCTTTTTCTGTGACAGTTCCAGCAGAGGTAGGACTGAAGAGCTCAGTCTGCAGAAGAGATATGTTGATGACTGTTGCAGTCAAATCCTCACCATCTGACTCCATCTCTTTCACAAGACACTGAAGCTTCTGCTTCACACAAACCTTGGTCTCTTCTAACACCTTCCACTTTCAAGAGACACAGGCCTGTGCCACAGCAAGTTGTTCAACAAGTGTATCTTGTGTTACCTCTTCAACAGCCAGACTCTCACAAAGGTTATCCTGGGCTATATTCAGGGAATCCCAGGACAGAGAGACACAAGGCTTCCCACAATAAGTGCACTCAGCACACTTCAATTTGCTGCCCTCTTCCAGTATTTGGAAACATGGTTGACTACAGAGAACACAGAGGTTATAGGGAACAGGTGATGCAAAGTTCTGATTGTGGATCTGAGCAGTAAGCTGCCTTTGGCTAACAGTTGCACACGACTTCAGAGGTATGACCAAGTTTTATCAAGATGATGAAAGATGGAGAGAAGGATAGTGTTACAATCCAGGAGGGACATAGTCTTTTATACTCATACAAGCAGCAGACAGGGTACTGATTGGAAGTACCAAACAGCACGACACAGGAGAGAGTCACGTGACTGTCAAGACTGACCAGGGGTTGCTCGACACAGTGCGTATATGCATCGAGCATGGCGAGCCCAACTCGACCAGCTCGACACAGCGTGCATATGCAGCGAGACTTTTGAGCACAGCTCGACAGGCTCGACAGTGAGCAAGGTGAGCACAGCTCGCTGAGCTCGACACGGCGTGCATATGCAGCGAGACTTTCAAGCACAGCTCGACAGGCTCGACAGTGAGCAAAGCGAGCACAGCTCGCTGAGCTCGAAAACTGAGCACTATATAGTCAGACGATAGTTCCCTTATGGAACGATCGTCTTCAACTCATGTTGTGATCCAGACAACTAGATCTACTTCAATACAAACCACAGTCTTGTACGAAGCCACTGATCAGGTGTCATCACCACCACGTTCCACCAAACCCCTTCACACTCCTTGGCACTCCACTCCTGCGAGAACCAACCCGCCTTCCGCATCTCGCCCTAATCCTACACTCGGGTAGGACGGTACGGTACGGACCGCAACACCCAGTTTGCAAACATCAAGGATATCCAGAACGCAATTGAGAAAGAGAAGAAGAAGCAGGCTGAAAAAAAGTGACTAGTGATACAGTGACAAGCTGGGAACTTGGCAAGAGATCCAGAGGTGCCTAGACTAGAAGACTGCCCATTTGAATTCCAGTTATAATTCATTGGTGGTTGTCTATAAATATTCCTAGAATGTAGAGTCGTGATTGCTGTATTTAGGCAAGTGGACTGTTAGGAAGGGTGGTCCACTTCCTCCCTCTTCTACATATGTATCACTGATGAGTAATTAGCCGGAGCCGACAATCTGTCTGGTAGCCCTAGCCGCTAATTAGTGGCGGCCGATGGCGATGAAAAAGCCTATCTTCTAGTGGAGTCGGCTCCAACTACAGCAATCTGGCAAACAAGGAATTAGCTGGTGAAAATATTGTTCCGTTATCATCTGCGTTCAGTTGCTCACCAGCTAGGCCGCATCACAAGATGTCTGGTCGCGAAGCAGAAGCTGAGCCTGCTGCAAAGCGGATCAGGACGTCCACCACAGATGGAACGATAGCATCTGGCTCCTGGTCATTCTCGCCAGAACAAATATCAGCAACGCGGCCGTCTCTATCTCTGTCTCTGGATGGGAACGTCAATCAGGACACTTTTCCAGAGCAGGTCATCAAGGAAACAGCTGAGGCAAGCCAAGAAGAGATCGTAGGCATAACTGAATTCGTGGCTGAAAAGCAATTACGCTTCTCAGGCATCTTCAAGAAAAGGTACGAACGACCAAGTTCTGATTGAGGGCACGTCGTTTTGTCCAGCTAACTAGACCACTCTACAGATACACAGACTTTCTTGTGAATGAGATTCTCCCCTCAGGCGAAGTGCTCCATCTCACCAATGTGGGAGATACGGGACGAACGTCAGGACAGCAAAACGGACCGCAGACTGAAGTGGCCCTGGAACCTTCTCAAGTAGCAGGAGAAGCTGAGAAGGCGGCACCTTCACCAACAGACTGCAATGGTCCACCCAACAGTGGTGCAAAAGATGATGTGGACAACAGTTCTGCGTCAGCGTCAGACTTGGCAGTAAGCAACGCTCAAAGGGAATCACAGCTGGACACTGACGGTAAATGAAGTTGACGCCGGAGGATGAAGCCGAGCTTTTGACTTACTTCGACGAGGATGTTGTCAAATCAATCCTCGCAATGAACCTGAGAGCTCTTCGACCAAAACCCAGAGGAGCAGAACCCGCCGGAACTCTGACGCTGCCTGCCGTACAGAACAAGGACACCCGAACCAAGATACATCAATCCCTGCGGCGTATCTTTGCTTCACGATTAGAGACGATCGCAGACGGGAATGGCCGCATCGTTGTATCTCGCTCCGCTGGAGCAAGACGGCGACAGAGAGATCCCCGCAGAAAGAGAGCCAATGACGGGTCTGGAGATTCCATGTCGTGGGATGAGCTAGGAGGGCAGTATCTGCATTTTACACTGTACAAAGAGAACAAGGACACCATGGAGGTAACGTCGTTCCTCGCTCGCCAGCTTCGATTGCCTCCAAAAACTCTTCAGTTCGCTGGCACAAAGGATCGTAGGGCTGTCACGGTTCAGAGAGCCAGCGTGTTCCGTGTACACGCCAAAAGACTCGCAGGGGTCAATGCTAGCCTGAGAGGCGCCAAGTTGGGCGGTTTTACTTACCACTCCGCAGGGCTCGAACTGGGCGATCTCGCGGGGAACGAGTTTGTCATCAGTCTCCGTCAATGCACGTTTCCTTCCATCGACAAGGAGAGCAACTGCGATTGGTTACAGTTTGCCTCGAAATCGGCGGACCAAGCGATGCGGAACTTCAATGAGAAGGGCTTCCTAAACTACTATGGTCTACAGCGCTTTGGGGCCTTTGCGGCCAGGACAGACTCGATAGGAATGGAGATGCTGAAAGGCAACTTTCAGTCTGCCTGCGACCGGTTGCTGTCATACAACTCTGCCGTGCTAGGGGCGGCAGAGAAGAATCCGGGGGTGCTTGTTTCGTCGGACGACATCGGGAGGGCCAAGGCAATACATCTGTTCAAGAGCTCTGGCCAGGCCGATGCAGCGCTCAAAGATATGCCGAGAAGATTCGCGGCCGAAAGCACATTGATACGCCATCTGGGCAGCCCGCATCGCTCGGCAGACTTCCAAGGTGCCCTGCAGGGGGTTCCCAGGAACCTGCGTCTCATGTACGTCCACGCGTATCAGTCACTAGTCTGGAATGTCGTCGCCAGCGAGAGATGGAAACGGTTCGGGGCCGGCGTGGTCGAGGGCGACCTGGTGCTCATCGGCAAGGGTGCAAAACAAGCCGGCAACGCCAGTGCAGATCAGGATCCGGATGACAAAGAGACGGGAACGGTAGGTCTCGACGGGGGCTCCAAGTCGGTCGGCGACGAGGACGATCCGTTTCAGCGTGCTCGACCTCTGTCCAAGGATGAAGCGGACAGCGGCAAGTGGAGCATCTACGACGTCGTGCTCCCGACCCCCGGGTTCGACGTCGTCTACCCTGCCAATACGATTGCGACGGTGTACGAAGACTTCATGGGCAGCAAGCGTGGCGGCGGCTTGGACCCGCATAACATGCGTCGGAAGTGGCGGGACATCAGCCTCAGCGGCAGCTACCGCAAGCTGCTGGCCCGGTCGCTGGGGGCTGGCGGCGCCACGTACGAGATACGGCCCTACCAAGGCGACGACGAGCAGCTGGTCGAGACGGACCTCGACAGGCTGCGGACGACATCGGGGACGGAGAGCTCATCACAAGCAGGGCGGAAAGCACCAGAAGTGTCTGCCACCGCCCCTACAGATGGACCGCCCACGAAGATGGCCGTGATCATCAGGTTGCAGCTCAGCTCGAGCCAGTACGCGACGATGGCGCTGCGGGAGCTGCTCGGGCCCGGCGGACTAGTGACGTACAAGCCAGAGTATGCGGGCGGGCGATGACCGTCAGGAATGACACTAGACATATGTTACTTGAATCACTTTCTCACCGTGCTTGCTTACCGTGCTCACTTGTCAGGAGACCTTTGGAGATGTTTCAATTCTATGGCGTTAACTCACTACGAGTATTCGATGTTCGATAGGAAGAAGAGGGGAAGAGAAGGAGAACAGAGGAGGAGGATGAGGGTGTGCAAACCAAAGATGGGGGGAAAAGCTTTAGAAAAGAGTAGAACAAAGAAGAGAAGGACAAAAAAAGGTTGAGCACAAGAACAGGTTCTCACGTCGGAGCAAAGAAGACATGTCCATGTCTGATGCTTGTAGCTAAACGTTACGTTCCGTACCAGCCAGTCGTGCCAGTCTACTTTACTGTACCCGCAGAGCCTTCTCTTTACCTCCGCAGCAGCGTCATAGGTAGTAATTGGCAGAGACGCATGCATGATGCACGACCCATCACACACAACATATCCTATGATTTCTCTGGAGAAAAGGACTGTATCCCATGACCTACCAGGTGCATGTTGTATAGCATACGTAGTCTCTGTCTTGAGATGACCTGTAAGAAAAGGGAGAAATCCCCCGTCCTCCTCCCTCGACCTCTGTCCGACACAGGGCAGGCATCACCGACAGGATTTTTCATTGTTGTGGACCGCTCCTTCTTCACAGTACTTCTCGCAGCTTGGGGCGGATTGATTATTTTGTTCATTACTCGCACGATCAAGCCATCACTTACTCCGGCACAGTCACGAAGCTGCTGTCATCATGCGCCATTCGGTCCTTGCTGCTGCTGCCGCTGGGATGATTCTCTGGGAGGGGGTTCTGAGAATGGTGAACACGTTCGTGATACTTCTGCTCTTTGTTGGGCAAGTCTTTGTCACGGCGGTCCTGAGCCATATGCAGCTCGTCCATCCACCGCCCTTTGGCGGCGCCAACAATCCGCATCGCACCGATCCTCCGGATCCGTACCTGCAGTACCCCTACGACTGCTGCGGTCCGCTCGCGAGATGGGAATATCCATGTCGCGGATACCTTCGGCTCCTCGGGACCCCGCAGGGCGCTTCGGTTGCCTCGTGGCCGGCCGGTAGTGTCCAGGCTTGGAAGTAAATCGATCCCGTCGGCCGCTGGCGTCGTCGCTGGCTGGGATCCGGAGTTGATGTAACCGGGCAAACAGCATCTCCGGGATCGGCAACCACTACGGCGGTTCTTGCCAGATGGGCTTCTCCGTCGATCAAGGCAAGAGCTTCCAGGTTGCGACGTCGTACGAAGGAAACTGCCCGCATCGCAACGGCTGAGACAACGCCAACGGCCAGAACTTCAACTTCACGGTCCCTGCCGACATGCCCGTGGAGAGGCCGTCTTCGCTTGGTAGGTGTGTCATACGCATGGGTCTGGTCTGTCGTGCTCATGGCCGTGTTCCAGGACCTGGTTCAATCGCGAGGGCGAGTTCAACATGAACTGCGCGGCCGTGACCATCTCCGATGGCCCGGAAAAGACGTCCGCCATGGAAACCCCGGGAGGCCGCTCAGTGACTACCATGGCTGCTTCCGGCACGGAAACTGTCCCTGGTGGCGCGGCGCACACCTACACATCGGAAGGATGTGTCTGCACCTGCACGAAGCCGTTGGCACGCCGGGCGTTGCATCTCCACAAGCATGTCGCGCACAGGCACCTGCATGGCCACGGTCTCCACGCGAGAAGCCCACAGACGCCGTACCACGAGCGACCAGCCATGTTGGTTGCCGACACCGGCGACGGCTGCCTTACTCCGAAGACGACAGCTGAAGTGAAATTCCCTCATCCGGGACCGGATGTCGTGGTCGGGGATGGCGAATATGCTCTGGAACACCCAAGTCCCGCCGAGGCCTGTGGCTTCTGAGTGCAGCCGGTCATCTTCGACGGGCAAACAATTCGAGTCCGGGTGGTACAAGTACGAGTAGGTAGCACAGCAGCTCCCGTGTGGCTGGAGGCAATCGGGCACTCGCCTCACTTTCGTGTGGCTGTGTCAGTCTTCTGGATGCGGCTCAAACTGGTCGTTGTTCACCCCTATTTCGTAGGCTCTCCACGCCTATAGACAGGGCCCAAGTGCTGGCAATATACGGTGACTGCCCAAGCCGCGCTAGTCTACTACACGGATGCCCAGGCCGAGCTGAAGCTGATTAAAGCCACAGACAGACGACCAATGGGACCATGGAGGGGAAGCTCCCGCTGTCCTCAACAATCTTCCAATGACGATCCCTTGTGAACATGATCCACAACGTCATAGCCAGCCTTCGATCTGCCGTAGAACATTCGGCTCGGCACAGGGCTGGGGCTTATCCACCCACTATCAGCTCGTCTTTCCTATGGTGATCGTACGTATGTGCGGAGTACATCACTCGGCATCGTCAACGATGGTTGAGCGCAACCGGTTCGGGGTGGAGCAGCTGCCCCGCCGGCTCTACTGGTAGCTGGTACCGGCTTTCTCTGCAGGATCCGTACGCTCTGCACGTATCGTATCCATTCCATCTTCCGTCCGTCAGGAGAAATGAGCCGTGAATTGGCAGCCTTTGTTGCCAATCCCAGCCTCGCCGTCGTTGCACAAACGACTTGACCAGCACTCTTTTTTCTTTTCTTTCCCCAACGCACATCAACCTGGGGTGTGGCGCAGGAAGCTGGAGCTGCCTTGCGAACTTTCTGCCAATGATTCCCGTTCTTTCACCGCCTGTCGAAGGTCCATGCTTTACGCCCTGTGCACAGCTCGATCGTGCTGTTCGACGTCCAACGCTGTCAGACAACGCTCCTGTGCTGTACATTTAAGGCGTGCCCAGCTGGTCAGCGCTCATGGGCTCTGTGTGCTGCCCTCTTGCCTGAGAACACACGAATAGCAACTGTGGCGCGGTCACCAGATCAGTGAACGAGTTCTCGAAACAGTCCTTTTCATTGCTCTGATCCCAACACCTGATAGGCTTGGCTTGTCATCGAGAGGAAGGTCCTGTCCCGTGTGGTCACGTCTCGGACGTCGACACCGTCCCTCCAGACACGCTGACCTGTCTGGAGATGGGTCAATCTCAGCCGGACATTCTTACGCCTTTATGATTGGCTAAGCTTGGGCTATCGTGCCTTGGATCTGTTCTGTCATAATGAGATTGCTCTTCTCGCAGGCTTTCAGCTTCGATGTGAGTCCGGTGCTCGTGGTCCTGTGACGGTATCACGACGTACTTCAGAGTGCCCTTGCCGATCGCCAAGCTTCAACATCCAGCCGCGCCAATTCTCGATGATGGCCGTTTCCGGCCACTTTAGCCCCGTGTTTTCGGTCCTTCCTCTCGCCAAACCCGGTCCTTTCACGATGTCGGTTCATGGGAGCTGCTCGAGATGCCACCACTTCTTCAAACGCTTCCCGGTTCATTTCGATCCGAGCGCTCGCCCGCACGGTAGCGTGGGCTGCCCGAAGTGCGGGAAGCGATTGTTCGTGCTCGGTGACAATGCGAGCCACGACTCTTTGGCTTCTCAGCTCACCATCTGCCGACGGGACGAGGCTCCTAGGCACGACGGCCCTCTGCCCGAGCCAGGTTCTGCCGTCGTGAATGGCTTGATGGGAATGCTTGCCCCTGCCAGCCTTGGCATCATCCACGCTCCTCGCTATCCGTCGGTCCGGCCAGGGGCTGCGCTGTCAACGTATCGGGCCAGCCTCGAACGATCTCGAGGCACGTGCCCGACGGCTGCAGACTTCCTTGGCAGGGGGCACGCTCAGATGGCGAGCCTGTCGGACCACGGCCGCAATCCGACTCGGACCATCGGATCTTGGACCAGCACCGCCACGCAGCTTCTCAAGTCGCTCAAGACCAAGGTCGCTCAGACGGCTCCTTCCTCGGATTCGATCCGAGCGCAGTCTCCTGTTCGGGACTGGCGTCATCCCTTCCAGACTGACGACGCCGATCTCCATACGCGTCTCGGAGTGGCATCCGACCATTTGTCGACCGAGGGCGGCTCGGCTTTCGACGCCGAGGCGGAAGTCACGGACCACGACGCAGAGAATCCGAGCGCCCAGACTCGGCAGGAAGACAAACGGAGAGCGCTCTGGCTCCGCCGCCAGGAGCGCACCCGCGCGGCTCAGGCGCCAGCACAAAGCCATCCTTGCCGAGACGACTGCAACTGCGCCAGGTCAAGCAGCGGCGGGACAAGCCGGCCCAGCATGTCCCACATATTCTCGTTGATTGGGGGGTACGCGCCGGGATACACTGACCGTGGCGACCTCGCATCGAGCGAACGACAGGCCAACATGCGGGCCTTCCGCGACCCTTTACGCTCGCCTCATCATCTGCGAGAAGTCGGCGGATGGATCCCGGATGGCTGCTTGGAGAACGAGGAACTGTGACCATCACTTGGTCGACAAGGGTGTCTAGCGGTCGGGCCGTCACTCCTTCAGAGCACTTTCTCAACGTAATCTTTTCTTTCGTCTTGTCACTCTTTGCTAGATCACCTCACTGCGTGATCGTTCTTCATTCTTTTTGCCGTCTCGCAGCACGTCTCCAAGAGTTCGCCAAGCTACCTGCTATGAAGTTTTGACTGAGGTACACTCCTTGATTCAATCTCATTTCTCGGTATTTCTGTTTCATCACACTGCCTCAGTCTTCAGAACATTCTCTTCTCTTTGCTCATGTTTCCACCGCAACTTTAGGTTACTTGCAAGCCCTCTGGGGGTCTCATTCACCTCTTTCGCTTGCCACTCACCTCACCATCTGAATCCTCTTCTTCATCCTTCACCATCCCCGCAGCATGACTTCAAGATCTCACAAGCTAACATATCCGTCATGATTTTTCTGATTGATGCACTCACGCTCCTTGATCTCTTCTTCCATCAATCTTTCTAGCTCATGGCTGTTTTCCAGCTCCTAATAACTGTGCTGTATTTAATTTCTGCGAGTGGATCAAATTGTTGGAGGAAAGAAAGATGAAGGTACACAGTGAACTCTCTTGTACATAGTACATACTTTTTACTTCTTCGTACTCATCTGAGCTAGAACATACTTACCAGCCAGCAGATTGAGCACCCCCTGAATGCCCTCTCACTGTGAATTTTACATGTGGAGGATAACATTTTGATGTCAGGTAGTCTTCCAACTCTAGCTACTCAATTTGAGAAAGGTGTCCCAGCCAACTACGCTATCAATACTCCTGCATAGCTACACAAATCAGTAGTACCAATTACTCCAGTCCATCAGCATTACCATACCTACCTCATCCTGGTACTGCACACTGACTCCCAGCAGTGGAAGTAGATCCCTAACCTCACTCGGCTCTCGGTCAGTACTTCCATGGTGATCATCTTCCAAGCTCTCTCTCTCTCTCTCTCTCTCTCTCTGTCTGTCTCAGGGAAGTATCGAAAAATCCTGCATGTCTCGAAATTTTACTTCCTCTCGTCAAGTGCTAGGGTCCACGGTGATAGACCCTGCAAAGCACCGGACGCCTACTTCTAGTCGAGAAGAGAGCTCGATGCGTGTTGTATGTAGGTTGATTTATGATGCTAGCTAGCGAGCGAAGTGACTAATTATCTATAGACTGCTCCTAGCTCCTGCCTTCACGCTATGCCTGCCTTGCTCCTCCTACCTAGGCAGGCGCTCTGTCAGGTGCTGACTAACTCTGCTTGAGACTCCGTGCCGCCACAGGTGGCTCTGTGTGCGATGCTGCGTAGGCGTAGCCCATAACATCAAGGGCCTCGATTGTGGTAGCTTCAACGGTACAAGTGGGGGTCGGTTGTGATGCTTCTTAATGTTTCACTCCAGGTTTACTCTTAGTACTTCTTCTCATGACTGTTGGTGGCATGGGATAGTGTAGCACAGGACAGTGAAGTAGAGGATAGTGTACGTGATGTAGTACAGTGTTTCTGGCATTTTGCGGCACAGCTACAAGAGAGTGAAGTATTGTACGCACTTCATAGAGTAGTGTGTATATATAGAAGAGAAGAAGGAGGAGGAGGAAGAAGAGAGCGGGAATGAGAAATGGGAATCAAGAAACCAAGAGATAAGATTGTTGTCAAAGAGTGGGAAAGGGGAAAGGGGGGGAAGGCGGCGCAGAGAGTTAATTACCAAGAAACAGGCTGGACATGAGAATATGGACAGAAAACACGACTGAAAGAAGAAAGGAAAGCAAAGGAAAGGAAAAGCAAAAACTGCTATTTTCGTCCGCAGAATATGAGGGAATAAAGCAGGGTAAGTAGGATATCAATAGAGGATCAGGACTTCTGCCAACAGATGAGAAATCGTTCAGAGTATTGCTGTTTCCCCCTCCCCGGCATGTGGTAGCACGAGCAAATGCACTCCTTCAATGACCCCCGTCCTCAGCATTTGACCCCTTCGCTTTCTGTCCCCCCTCACTAGCATGCTTGCTCCCGTCTTTCTGCTCAGCCGGCGAGTCCGCTTTAGGGTTTCCGTTAACTACGACCAGAGATTGGTCAATGTCCGACCCCGTGTTTTTGTTATCGTTGTCGACGCCTCGGTCGCCGTCCGGGGCTGGCGAGCTTGCGGGCCGGTTCTCCTTGTCGCTGTCGCCCTCAGAGTCGTCATTCGTGGGGTCGTCGTTCTTGCTTCGCCGGCTCGCGTCCTCTGTGTCATATGGCTGCCCTGGCCGTGCTGAGCCGCTCTCGCCCTTTGCTTTCTTTGTGGCACTGCGTGAGTCTCCCTGCAGCTCGTCCGTCTCTTCATCTGGTAAATCTATCTCTTGCAGAACACTTGGTTTCTCGTCGCGTTCCTCTAGTGTAGCTTCATTCTGGTTCGACTTGTCCTGTTTGTCACTTTCGGCCGGTGGATTGTCTCCCTTCTTCGCCGAGGCGTCCAGATGGATGTCCGGAGGGGCGTGATGGTCATCGGCCTGTTTGTCCTTGGTTACATTCCCGTTCACCAAGGACCCTTGCTCCGGCTTACCATCCTCCCTGTCCTTTCCGTCGATACCGGAGTCCACCTTCTGCCTTACGTGCCCTTGGCCTTTGTAATTCCCAGGCATTCCGTCCAAGGTAGCCTCCGCGGTACCCTCCACTTCGTTCTCTAGGCCTCCGACCATCCGCTTGCCTGCCGCCGTCGCGGCCTTCGCAGCGCCATCGATCTGCTCCGGCAGCGGCGTAGGTTGTTCATTGAACTGCCTCTGGACGCCTCTTACAGCATCGCGACTTGCCTTTCCAACGGCGGCGTGCTTTGTCGGATGGCGCGCTTCCGGCGAAGTTCGCCTGCTGTAGGACTTCTCGAAGTAGCGAACAAAGGAATACCTAGACGTAGCCCAACATGATCAGCGAACGCCACCTCCTAACGCTCAAAAAGAATTCACGTACGTGAGGGGGACGAGGTAGAGCAGGTTGAACCAAATCGCAAACGCCTGGCCTGAGGTGTCGAGGCATGGAATCATCTGGTCCTGGGTTGTGTATGTAACCTCCTCCTTCAATCCGTGCAATTGATCCGTTAGAGAAGAACCCAACCCCTGAAACATGTGCTCTTCATTGTGGAGCGGCACGTTGTCAGCCAGACCCTCCTGGCCGACTGCCCGAAGCACAGCCTTCTGAGCCAGTTCTACGAGCCCGATGGACGACACGGCGCTGGCAACGGAAGTGACCGCAGACGAAGCTAGGGACGATGCCGCCGCCGGAGCTGCCGAAACAGCCGACGCGACGGTCGACGCGGCAGAAGCAGGCACCGAGACCGGAGCGCGATAAGAGACGAACAGATGAGCGAATGCGTAGGTAGCTGCCAGAACGAACTGCAAGATCTGCAGATCTGTCAAGATACGTTCGGCCCTGGTCGTGAAATGCATTGCCAGCGACTTGAGCGTATAGTTGGTGTACTACATCTCGTAATGAGCAATCATGGCAAGCACCTCGGAGCTGGAATCTTACCATCAGAATATGAATGGCCGAGTTGAGGATCACGAACATCCAAATCGGGGGAGACATATATCTGATGCCCGCCCACAGAGACAGCATAGCCCCAGCATGATAAAATGCCTGTAACATTGAGCTCGTCTTTCCTTCCGCAAGCCAAATGACCGTGTCCAGGACGCCGTAGAACTTGGACAGATAGAAGAGCCAGCCATAGAAGGCCAATCCCTCGTTCCAGAAGCGGCCAAGGTCCGTCGGGTCAGGGGTGCCCTCGGAGGTGACGTCGGTAGCAACGTTGGTCGACGTCCAGATGTTGGTGGTCGAATTGAAGGATACACCGGCCCCGAGGCCTCGCGGACCGTGGATCTTGCACATGGCATCGACCACCTCGGCCAGGCTGTTCTCATGATGCCAACCGGGCCAAGAGTGTTTCATCGCTTGCAGCATTCCTTCGAGGATCGAGGCCGAGAAGATTGTCATGGCCAAGTTGTGGACCACGGTGAAGCCGTAGAATGCCTTGGTCCTGCACAACGGCCATGGCTGGTTGTTGCGCTGGCGGTTGACGTTGTTCATGTAGACAACTCCCGCAATATAGATGATAGCCGCCGCCAGCGGATAGTTGAAGGATAGAAAGTGGTTGAAGATACTCGGCGAGATCTGGTACAGGGTGGCGTACGTGAAGTCTGAGCCAGGCGCTGGCAGGACGCTTGGCTGCGAAGCCGGAGGGAACTTGAAGAGCGACGCCGAAGGCAGCGAGAAACGGACGGAAGAGCCGTCCATGGCTGAGGCGCTAAACATCTTCTAGCTCGACCGCGAAGATGGCGGTGGGGACGCGAGGTGCGGCTTGATCGCGATTGACCGAGTGAGGGAAACTCGGGACATGCGCCGGCGGCGCCTGATCAAACGGATCTCTTTCCCTTTTCTATGGAGCTTGCAGAGACGAGTGAGGTGACATCGATGGCTCGGTGAGTGTTGTAGGAGTGATTCAATCGTGAGTCGTAGCGAAGTTGATGTGAAACGGGCATTTCAGCTTCCTTTGACGAAGCACTGAAAACAGCTTTTGTACGGAGTACGTATCTACACAGTACGTACGTTCCGTACTCGGAGTATAATCACGTGCATTGTAAGCGCGAGGGGCTCAATGACGTAACTGAACGTTATATCTTGGCACCCAGCCACATCTTTCCGGCCAGGCCTGGCGCTAGTCGGAAAAGAGAGCTGCATCACGTGCTTGTCTACAGTACGTACGTCCGTATGTACCTCCGTATCGATACTTGGAGTACGGAAGTACACGATGATCTCTACATACGTACGTGTGGTCCGTAAGTACTCCGTATGTCTAGCTACACTTCGGGTATGGACAGTACCAGTAATTATTGTACGAGGTATGACAGTCTTCGGTCTAGTCACTTGCCCCGGGGCAATTGAGTTGTGGCGTTCAGGGGGGGATGCTGAATCAGCCAACCTTTCGTCGCGTCGATTGAGACCTTTGCTGAGCCTGTCATGAGTTCTTTTCACAGTCTGATGATCATCCTTCCGGTATGAAGTATAGTTTGATTTCAGTCGATTGCTCTCGGAAGAAGCTCGGCCTCATGAAGAAACTACCTTAGAACCGGATTGGCCAACCACTCGGGCTCGTCCAGACCGTCAGCCTCCTCGTCAGGCGGAGGACGTCTTGGTCCAGTCTCTCCCCAAGGAGCTGCTTTGCGCGAACCAGTAGCTCGGACGCTTTCGTCCTTGGCGTAGATCTTGACACCTCGAACGTGGGTGTCCTTTCCGTTCTGGTGGTTCTCCATGACTTTCATCTGCACAATGAATGCCCGTAGCACGTTGCCGTCACGACCTCCTCCGACACCTGTCAAATCGACATCGATCCATCCTTTGGGCTGCTCCAAGGAGAGCTCGGCAAACTCGATCAGGTCGTGATTCGACGTTCCGGCAAGAAAGATCAGTCGAGTGGGAGTGTATGATTCGTCCAGCGTGAAGTCAAGATACACCCGGATATTGGTGATGTTCACCATCTTGATGAAGTGGATATTGAGGATGTGGGGTTGCGGACCGTCGGATCTGAGTTGATCAACACCATGAGCTTGCGGACGTGGAATGTACAGAGCAGAATTAGACTGAGTTGACAAAAGGTGAAGCTACTCACTGCCAGTAGAGGTTCGCGTCGTCATCGCGGAGCGCTTGGACGCCACAACCCGGTTTGGCCGTTGAGACGGTCCAAGAAGCCAGGTTTCCTATCTCTCTGAGACCAGTGGTATCAAAGGGCTCCATCCTGTCTGTAGACGACGTAGTTGAGCCAAGAGCGACCCTTCTTGTGGGACCGTATGAGGGAATATACCGCTGGCATACCAGTTTCGGGACTGTCCTGGTCATTATCATCCTCATCATCCACATCGACATCGACATCGACATCAACATCATCAACGTCAGCCATCTGCTCTGCTACATCGTCGGCAGAGAGCTCGGCATCCGGAGTCAACGCCCCCTCAATGTCAGACTCAGGCAGGACAAAATACTCCGTCGTAGGGGGACCTCCCGACATGTTGACCTGGCTGCCCAGAGACTACCGTACTGAATAAGACTTGACAGCGTCCATTGCTTCAAAGAGATCGAGAGTCGCTTCGGAAGGTCGCCATGGGCATGTAAAGACGTGCATCTCTGCAGCAGAGCCAGTCAAGGCAGCGATGGACCAACGGCAACCGTTGTAGAAAAGTGGGAGCTTACCGTACGGTACGGGTTTAAGTTGTTCCGAGTTTTCACTAAAGTCACTGAAACGGAGCGGAAAATCGTGATACCGATAGTTTACTATCTTGACGTCATGACAGTCATCCCAATGTGATGCCCAATGGCATGCGGTACGTTTGTACAACTTGACAGCCACTTATCAGTCTCCGAGCGTCCGGAGATGGCGTCACTCATCTTGCTGTCCGGAAGCTGGATCTACGACAAGTAAATCCCCATCATGACTTTGAGATGGTTTGCTCATGCGCATCAGGGTCTATGGACGCCGCAAGGAAAAGCGCGCATTCAACGAAGCTCGATTTGATGAGTTGAAGAAAGAGACCGAATCACGGCTACAGAGCTCGTCTGCGGACGAGCCCAACTCGAGTCGGCAGCAAAGGTTCTCGCAGACCGAGAGCCCACACGCACACCACTATGGTCAGGTCCACTCAAGCTCCGACATGGCATGGACACGCCAAGATCACAAGACGCGTTCTGGAACCGCACCTCGATGATCTATTCTCTGTACTCGAGTCTTCTTGGCTGGAAAAGTAGCTCTTTCAAGACGTAGACTGTCTCCGAAGCCGAGACGGGATCGACTCGAAGATTGATATCGCTCGTGGGTGCTTTTGTTATCGTCTTGGGATGTTCAGACTCCCTGGCGCACCCAATCCACATCCTGATTTCCCTTCATTATGTCGCGGCGAGTACCCATAGTCCTGCATGACCACCATAAACTTCCAGGTGCTGTGGAGCATCTTGCGGTGACAGTGACCGGTGACATCGGGTTTCCGATGAGGAAGAGTTGCCGTGCGCTTCCATGTCATCCTTATCAATCCAAATTGATGGTCTTGCCGAATCTAGCGTACAAGTGAACTTTGAGGTTGCGCATTTCTTCCCGGACATCACCGAGTCCCTCCTCCAGCTTGGAGACTTCCTGGTCTAGCTTCTGGGTGGCAGACGCAAGTCGAGACTGTACCTCATCGACAGGAAGAGACACGAAAGAATCTCCAATCATGTACCTGCTCATGTCATGATCAGCACTGGCTCAGCATGCAGGGTCTCTAGGCGCCACTGACGGTACTAGATCATCCTCGTCCGCCAGCTCGAGCTCATTGCCAACCTCTTCTAGATCCTCTTTGTCTTTCTATGTCTTATCAACAAGCAATATTGAAATCTGCCTTGACGTTACAGCTCACATGCTTGGATTTTAGATCCTCATCCAGTTGGAGCTCTTTCTGGTGAAGGCGGCTGAACTTGTTGATCTTCTCCTGATCCTCTCTTCGAACTTCAATCTCAGTTGTGCCAGCGGAGGCCTCCTCCTCTTTGGTAAGCTGTATATGGCGTAAGTCAGCCTCTATCTGTCACGGAGTAGCACGATATACCTGAATGTACCATACGACGGCGTAGCATGTTGACTTTAGTACAATGATATAACCAGCTCCTGGTCTACTCCGTACTCAACGGTGAACATCCAGAGTGCTTCTGGAGAAATGTTACACGCGTTGATAGATCCATCCGGCGTGCTGAGTCATTACTGGTACGGTATCACCTGCCACAACATGCCGGATCAATGGTTTTCCCGAGCTCCGCTCTCACACCAACGATCAGATGTCCACCAAAAGCCCGAAAGGACCTTCAATCGACGACGGGTACTAGAATATCGATGAAATGGGAAAGCGCAAGCTCGGCGCATTGGAGAAGATTGACGCAGATTTGTATGTTCTCAGAACAGTGTCATTTTGCAGTACTAACCCACTCATAGAGCAAACCTACAATATAAGATCCGAAAAGACCCATCGTGAGGTCCTCCACACAAACACCGTTTCGAATATATACCGTACTGACTGGCGGAAGACTCTATCGAGAAGAGTTTCTCAGACAACACGAGCAGTATGAAGCTCTCCGAGACATATTCAGAGCGGCACCGACGTCTGATTCAAACTCCTCCCTGGTGACTTTCCGGGACCTCGTCGACTTTGTTGCCCACGTGGCAGACTGCTACCCAGACTTGACCACAGCTTTCTTTGGAGATCTCAGCGACATTTTCACGGTGCATCATGTCGAGCTGGAACCTGAATTAAGGGAGAAGATTGTCGGGTCTCTTGTGCTGCTTCGTAAGAAGGATCTTGTCGACTCGGAAAGGTGGCGTGCAAATTTTGGATGGTTCGATGAGCCTATGCTCACAGCTTCTTAGCCTCTTGCTCACATTATTCCCAATATTGATATCAACCAAGAGCAAGTCTCTTCGAGGAATCCTGTTCCAGAAGATCATCTCCGAACTCCGCTCAGCAAATGTCAAATCTCACAATCACAGACTTAATCGTACATTCCAGACTGTCCTCTTCCAACTGGTCACGGCGGACAGAGCATCTCCTCAAGCGATATGGGCGGTACGGCTTACCCGCGAGCTGTGGAGGCGCCGAGCCTGGACGGACTCCAGGGCGGTCGAAATCATGAAAGAGGCCAGCCTTGCCGAGGATCAGAAAGTAACCTCTGGAGGAGTCAGATTTTTCCTCGGCGCGGACCAGGAGGGAGAAGAGTCGAGCAGCGATGATAGCGATGACGAGATTGATGTCGGACGACTCAAGCATCAGGCGGGAGTGTCCAAGAAGACGAAGAAGAAGAAGCGAAACTTTGAGAAGGCACTCGCGATTGTGAAAAGGGTATGGATGGCCAGTTGCAATCCTTGCGCTCGAATGGCTGTGCTAACTCGGAACTCGGAACGCTCAGAAAGAACACTCAAAAAACAAATCACGCCCACTCAACTTTTCGGCACTACATCTCCTCCATGACCCCCAAGGTTTCGCCGAGCAGCTTTTTGCCCGACACTTGCAGAGCTCCAAGTCCAAGCTCAATCTCGTGCACAAGCTTCTAGTCTTGCAACTGGAGTCCCGTCTGGTTGGTCTGCACAAGCTGACCCACCTGCATCTGTACTCCTACTTTCTCAAGTATGTCCGGTCGAGGGAACCGTCTGGGCTACTCCGAGAAGCTAACCCAATGCTTAGATACCTGACCCCGCGCCAACCGTCCGTAACATCGTTCCTAGCGTCACTCGCTCAAGCAACGCACAGTCTCGTACCTCCTGATGTTCTCGAGCCGTTGGTGCAGAAGATCGCCGATGAGTTTGTCTCGGAGGCAGTCGCAGCCGAGGTGGCCTCTGCAGGCTTGAACGCCATCCGCGAGATATGTGTGCGGCAGCCACTGGCCATGACCGATGTTCTTCTCCAGGATCTCGTGCAGTATCGGAAGAGCAAGGACAAATCCGTCATGATGGCTGCCAAGGCGATGCTCGGACTCTATCGAGAGGTCGCGCCACAAATGCTGCAGAAAAGAGATCGAGGGAAGGACGCGGCGATGGGAATGCGGAGTGGAGAACGGAAGGAGAACCGCTTTGGCGAAGCGGAAGCCGGTGGCATCGAGGGACTGGATCTTCTGGAGAAGTGGAAGGAGGAGGAGCGAGAAAAGAAAGGGGAAGAAGCGGGCCTGGCAGGTGCCGGTGACGGCGAGGAAGACGGCCGTGATGCAGAGCCTGAGGACGATGACGAGGCCGACTCGGCTGAATGGGAGGTCGACGACCAAGTCGACAGCGACGACTCGGGTGGATGGATCGATGCCGAGAGCGATGTTGATGTGGAGGCGGACGACTCGGACGAAAGCGACGACGACGAGCGGCTCGCCAAGAGAGCAAAGCGTGATGTTGATACAGCGGACAGCGATGAAGAAGCAGGCCAGGAGGGCGCTACTGGAAATCATGCCACACACAAAGTGTCGGCTTTGGCTACGACGAAGGTGAAGAAGCCGTCTACGATCACCCTCAGAATCTAAGGGATGAATAGTTGTTTCGCGTGGCGCAAGCTAACTGACATGGGTCGAGGACATAGATTCTCACCCCTGCCGACCTAGCTAAGCTCCAGGAACTTAAGACGCAAGCCAGCATCGACAAGCTCATGGGTGGGTCCAGACGCCGCGACAAGGGGCAGCAGAGGTACGTGTGCCACTGCGAAAACCATTGGATGGGATTCCTGGCGTTCTTTTGAGTCTTGCCTCTTCGACATCATCCACGGAGTCCCGTGGGGAAGATGACCACCACCATTCCATCCCGCTCTTCGCGATAAGCAACGCTCCTAACGATACGAAACAGAATCGCAAGGCTCCACGATCCCGAGGCGCCGCTCACAGCGACGGACATCTCCCACGCGGCCCTGTCGGCGCGCGACAGGGTCATCTTCGCGAACGCGCTCGACTCGACGAGGCAGCAAGCGAAGGACGACGACAACAACAACGACAAGGAAAAGAAGGACGACGCAGACACGCACCGCAAACGAAGCAAGGGCGCGATGCGTCAGGCGCGCAAGTTCGAGGCTGGCAAGAGCACGACCAACAAGGAGAAGGCGCGCCGCAAAAACTTTCTCATGACCCTCGCAAAGGCGAAGGGCAGGGCCAGAACCGGCGGCGGCGGCAGTCTCGTGCAGAAGCGCAAAGAGCTCCGGGCCGGGCAGCAGGTGAAGAAGAATGCCGGCAAGAAAGCGCAGCGGGGGAGGATGGGCGGGAAGAAGTAGGATTGTTTACCTCGTACTGTGCAGTACTGTAGCACGTCGGTAACGACTTGTATGGAATCTGAAAACATAGTTGTTGTCCCAATCAGCCTGTGCTACTATGAGTGTTACTGTTATTAGTTCCATTACACGTCGTGGCAGCCTCCCCTCCCGACTTCCCAATCCTCTCTTCTTTCTTCTCTACTCTCTACTCTCTAGCCTCTAGTCTCTAATATTTCTATTCCTAGACTCTACTCACGACAGTCTACTCTCCTCTCTACCACGCAGTCTCTACACTGCACTCTCTAAAGTACTTACACCACTTCCACCGACAAGCTATCAGAGCTCCATGGAACATGACTCTACGCACTGAGAGGCCCACAGAGGGAGAGAGAGATGTGTCTGATCTTCATATCCTATTCTCTTGAAAAAGAAACGCGAGCCTAGATGGAAGACGTCCCGTAAGGACGACTTGAAATCTCGAGACGAGTGCAGCTTAGAAAAGTTGAAAGCCTGGAGAGAGTGAACTTTCAAAGGAAATGGAAGCCCGGACGACCATGTGGAACCCGGAGGACCTTTGTTGGACCCCGAAGAAGCCTGTGCACCCTGTGCACCTGCAAGGCCCAGTGAAGCCCAAAGCACCCGGTGGACCCCGGAGAACCCAGTGGAGCCTGGAGAACCTCCTTCCCAAAGCGAACAAAAGTCGGAAGGGTCTGGTGGAGCCCAGAAGGAACGAGACACGGAGCGATGGGCAGGCTACAGTGAGTACTTTAGGAGACTCGACAAAAATCATGATCGTTGGTTGATACAAGGAAAGGAGAGGAGAGGAGCGGAGAAGAGAGAAATAACATGAAGAGATGAGGAAACGATATTGACAGGCGAGGGAACTACATCAGGAGGAGGAGGACAAATGAGGACGAAGGAGTACGTATATGCATCATACTATAAAGAACCCCGGGCGACACTTACCAGCTCCGCGCTAACATCCTACACCACGACTGGGGAGTCGCGGGTAAGTACGTCTCTCGATAGTGAACCGATAGTCATAATATGCCGCCGGGCAATCGGTCCCTCTCTTCATTCTGGGTTGACAGTTACGCCACACACATTTGTAAGTTTCCTATAATCACTGATGTTAGATATATATTTCACAATGTGGTAGTCTTCTGACTTTGCAGATAGGTTTGCTCTGTTTCCAACTGGGAGAGGAAGAGAGAGAGGGGGGGGGGGGGGGGGGGGGGAGACAAGAACCGACCTCATTTCTAACGACGTTGAGTGCACACGGGGAGTTGCAGGCTAAGGCCGTTGTGGAAGGTATGCAGGGGTGAAGTTTGAACGTCTTATCTGGACGCACTTGATCCCATCGCTTCGGTGGTTTGCGTCTCTCGAGCACTGGTACCCCCATCCCCCCGTTTTTGTTGTCAGCTTTGATCTGACTTCCCATCGTTCTGACTTGTGCCGGAAAGGTTTACCGGGATAATGAACGGTCTCCACGTCGCCCGACGATGAAAGTCCAGCCGCGGCCACAGGGGTAGCACTTGTCGGCGTGCTGTTGAGAAGAACCAGGAGGACTGTGGCGAGGACCGAAAGAAACACGCCGCGTGATCCCAAGACTAATAATATGACCGTGAGGACGGCGGGGTGGGGAGGAAGCCTTGGTGATTGATTCTTGTGGTAAGTCACAGCAGATATCCTCTATGAACTGTTCCTGGAGTCTGGCCTTGGTTCTTTATAGATCTGGCGCATCTACGAACATAGGAGGGGAAAAACCAAATCAAAAAAAATCCAAACGTCTTATTTGAAAGGGAGACGGCATTGATGGATACTCGTATATCAACACGAGCATGACAAGGTCACATCTTGTCAGCCGGAGGAGTGAGAAGACCAGTCCTCGCTCGCTGCTAGAGCCAAGTTCACGTGAGAAGAGAATTCTCACTGTATATTGGTGTCAACCAGGGACTCGACAGGGAGTCGATAGCCCGAGGATTTGCAGGGGTTCAGAGATCAGCCTCCCCCTGAGTGACGGCTAAATTGTTTGTCTGCACGTGACGGTGTGCAGAGTTTTCTCCTTCTTGGTCGTCACTCCTAGATTTCTTAGTTAGCAGAGATCAATCAAGACACTCATTCCCCGGCCGGCCGCCGGTTCACACATCTTGTCTTGTGATGCGAAAGCAAAGTTGTTGGGCTGGCATCTAGTAATTAGATATGCGCAGTGACATGTTAGAGTAGTACCTGATTGTGGAGAGAATACGTGCTCGAGCTAATTCAGCCTGCTGGGAGAAGAAGCTGTTTATTGAAAGACTTCGACGGCTGATTATACTACAGCCCTCTATCTACGTAGCTGACTAACACTACCGGTACTGACTAAGCCACGCTACGGCAGCCCCTGGCCCTGCCTAAGTTTTAGGGCCGCAACGCTACGAGATGTGTACAAGTACTCATGTACAGTACGAGGTCAGTCTTCAGAAACCCCTGGGCTGTACTTGTACAATACGTACTCTGCACCGTACTTCTGTACTCCTTACATACGTACAGGAGTGCCCAAGACTGATGAACCCTCACTGTACTCCGTACCGGGGTATGAGAATTTCTGTGCAACAGAGTGACTGCAACAAAAATCCTTCACAGACATCATGTAGCTGTCACTTACGGCAAGCCATCTCACAGGAGTCCACTAAATAAAAAGAATCGAGAGCAAGAGGTCGTCGTCAGGCTCGCGAAGCAAGGTGATCACGATAACCATTCGTTCGTCCGTGTTGTACTTCGTACTGCCGGTCCTGTCAACAGCTCCGCTACTTCACTCCCCAACTCTTGACCTGCTTCCCAATTTTTTACTTCGCCCCCAGGCAATTGCACTGCCCGACGACCCCAAACTCGCAGACCGAATCATCCCATCTAATGGCGATGATAGCCACTCCCTGGAGTGTTGTCGGTCCCTCCGGCGCCCGAGGTGCCGTACTTGCCCACGTCCATGGGCAGGCCGGTGTGCGGCTCGATGACGACGCCCTCGGGCAAGCCTTGTTGTCGCCGACGCTGTTCGTCGCCCGATAGTTCCGGGTTGTCCTTGTGGAGGCGGGTGCGTCCGTCGCGGTCGGTGTGCGTCGTCGTCGGGCCACGCTGTTGTATGCTGGCTTCCCTGGACGACGACGGGTGCTCGGTCGAATGTGCAGAGGTCGTATCTTTGCTCTTCGACTTGTCGTGCGAGAGTAGACCGCCGAGAATACCCCCCTTGTGGTCGCGGTCGTGGTGGTCGTCCTTGGCGGTGCTGTGCGTCGTCGTCGTGTCATGGTGCCGGCGCTCGTCGCGATGCTTGTCGTGCGCCCTGTCCCCGTCGTGGCCGCCGATGAGCCCAAGACCTTCTAGGTTACGCTCGTGCTGGATGTGCTGGGGGGTAGAAGCTCCGTGGCGACGAGGCTCGCCGTGGTACATCTCTGCGTCCTTGTCGCGTGTACCACCTAGCAAATCCACTTTGCCGTCGCCATGCCCGACAGACTTGTCGTGGTCGTGATGTTCCTTGTGGGTCGCCGCGCCATGGCCTTTGTCGTCCTTGTCGCGGTGGAGGAAGCCGAGGACACCTCCCTTCTTCTGTTCGTGCCCGCGTTCGGCGCCGGTGGTGTGGTGGGGCTCCTCTCGATACCGACCCACGTCCTTGTCTTTCCCGTGATGCGCGAGCCTGTCCTCGTGCCGATAAGAATCATCCTTGACGTCATACGCCGGCGGGGACTGATGGCGTCTGTCGGACCCGTGCAACGCAGTACCTCCAACGGCCGCAGCGCCACCAGCCATTGCTGCATCTCGCCCGTAATGGTGGTCGTCGCGTGCCGGAGCTGCCGCCGTCGTTCTGGTCCCTGGATAATCCAAATCGACACGGGGATCGATTGTATTGGCGGCGCCGGACCGGTGAGGACCAGCTGGAGCCATCGTCCCACCGTAGTCAGAGCTGACGGCGCTGGTGGGATGCCCATGCTGACCGTGACGCGCTCCGGTGTCGTACGCGCCGGCGCCGGTCGAGCCGTAGCTCGAGTCGGGCTCCCTCCCTACAATCTGCTGTCCGCCGCGTGTGAGACCGGTCGAATGTGGCTCGCGCCTGTCGCCCGTGTTGACGACGTCATAATTACCTGCCGTGCCAGGCACAGACCCAAATGTCCGCGACCCATCCAAGTCCGAGTCGACCCGCGGGTCGAGCTTGTTCAGGACGTTCGACTTGTGAGGTCCGGCGGTGGACGACGCAGGTCCCGTCGACGTGTCATGCGGGTCAGCACGGCTACCGCCAGCCAATGCCCCTGCCGCAAGCCCAGCGCCGGCCGCAGTGGATGACCCGGTGTGGTGGTGGTCGCCATCGCGTAGCGGCCGGTCTGAATGACCGGTGGATGGCCCGGTGTGGTGGTAGTCGCCCTCACGTACCGGCCGATCTGAACCATGAGTATGGTCAGCGGAAGGCAGGCCGTGGCCCAGATGGTGGTGAGTTCTGAGACTGGTATCGGGATGATTCCCTGAAGTGCCAGTCCCACTGGCAGCATGTCCAGGGACCACAGTGGGATGATCTTGGTGCGTGGGACGATCCCGCGACTCGGAGGAGCCCAGGATTCCACTAAAGGTTTTGGTGTTTTGGTATGCTGGCTGATTGACATCTGCAGCTCGATTGTGATGCGAACCTCGATCGTGGAGACTGGTATCGGGATGGACATGTCCAGAGACCGGCGTGGACTGATCATGGTGTTGGGGATGATCGTGGGACTTGTGTGAGCCCAGGATTCCACCGAGTATTCCAGTCTTTTGGTGTCCTGCCTGGCGGTCATCTGCAGGTTGACTGTGATGCCCATGTTGATCGTGGCCACCTAGAGTCCCAGCACCATGATGCGCTGTCTGGTCAGTCTCCATCGGCCGAGTCTGATGCGAAGAATGATCGTGTGCTTTCTTGGCGCCCAGACCGCCCAGAATGCCCCCAAGGATGCCGCCGCTGCCGCCGCTGCCGCGATGCTCTGTCTTGTCAGTGTCCACGTGTGGATCTCCCTTGCTCGACGCATGAGACGAGTGAGGCCCAGTCGTGGTCGACGTATGAGTAGAGCCAGACAGCGGGACGGTGCTCCCGTGAGCAGTGGAACTATGGGGAAAGCTCAGCAGCTGAACCCCGGCCGAGTGAGAGGTCAGGGACTAACCTAGGTACGGTTCTGTCGGGCAGACCGCCGTGCATAGCGCCGGTGCCAGTGTGTCCAGCGCGGGGCGCGTGGGGCAGCGGCTTGTTGAAATCGCCAGCAAGAGGGTCTTGTCCAGCGAGTCTCGTCGCCCCATATCCGGCGCCGGTGGCATCGCGATAGCCGGAGCCACCTCCACTTCCGCCGTAGACGGCGCCTGCTCCTAGGGCGCGCGACCCATCCCGGTCAGAGTCCACTCGAGGATCAGCCTTGTTGGCCAAGTGCGAAGCATGTGGATCGGTTGTAGTTCGAGATCCGGGATCGTAAGTCGAAGCCCCATGGCCGGCGTGGTGAGTGCCCGACGTAGTGCTCGTTGTTCCGTAACGGAGACCGGCATGGTCGCGATAGTCAGAGCCGACACCGCTCGTGCCGTGATGGGTGCCGGTTCCGAAGGCGCGAGAGCCATCGCGGTCCGAGTCCACCCGGGGATCGCCCTTGTTGGCCAGGCCGGAGGAATGAGGACCAGCGGTGGTTCTCGAGGTATGATCGCGAGTGGAGTGACCATGATCGGTATGATGGCTGCCTGGCACCGTCCCCCCGGCTACGTGCGACCCCTCGGCGGTCGATCGACTGGTATGGCCCGAGTCGCCATGGTGATCGCCATGGTGATCTGATGGGCCTGCGCCGTACAGAATCTCATTTTCCTTGGATCCTCCGGGATTGCTGTTGCGCCGAGGCTGTTAGAAACAAGTGTCAAGCGATCGGGCGAGCAGATTTACACGAGGTTCTTGAGCTTCTCCATCGTTGATCGACGCTCACAGCTCAGCGACACTTTTCAACAGTGGCTAGATGATCAGAGTGGATCTTGGCGCAAGATTGAGCGAGTGAGCGAGTGAGCGAGCGAACGAGTGAGTGAGTGACGGCGAATTTCAAGACTATATCAAGGCCGCGGCCCGCGGCTCACCCTGCAGCTCGATACTTCATGTGACGCGCGTGATCAGGGTACAAGCAGGGAACGCAAGCAGTCAGTCGCATCCTCATGCAGTGGTGGGGTGATGATATCATAGTACAGCCGCTTCCGGACCATTGTCAGTGTCATGTGATTCACAAGTTTGGATTCGAATTGATAAGATGAAGATCTAGTCGTCCTTTGATGGAGTGCGTATCTGTGAACCGGCGGCCCGCCGGGGAATGAGTGTCTTCATTTCCTCTCTCTTCTAAGATCTAGGAGCGACGACCAAGAAGGAGAAAACTCTGCACACCGTCACGTGCAGACACAATTTAGCCGTCACTCAGGGGGAGGCTGATCTCTGAACCCCTGCAAATCCTCGGGCTATCGACTCCCTGTCGAGTCCCTGGTTGACACCAATATACAGTGAGAATTCTCTTCTCTCACGTGAACTTGGCTCTAGCAGCGAGCGAGGACTGGTCTTCTCACTTCTCCGGCTGACAGTATCCTACGTACGTACAACGGTGCTGGATGTAAAGATTCTTAGTTATCTGTTCATCCGGGGTCGAAAGCCACTCAACTCGATATAAATCAGCGAGGGCCGTGCGGATGTATGGGAGTGAGACTCTACCGTACGTAACGTACTTTAGCAGAACAGGCCGGCAAGAACTACATACGCCTCGTAGGTAAAGACTGTTTCATCATAGAGACTGTCATCTCAGTTTCCAAGATCTAGCCATACACATGGTAAGTTAGCTGTGATACACAAATGTCTTGTGAGCCAGTTGACAGAGCCAGACTACGCAAATCACAAATATCGTACCTACGTAGCTGTTGCTGAGAGCAACAATCCACCAGATCCGTACTTCTTCCACAAACTCATCTGCATGGCCGATAACATGGCAGTCCACCATCGAAGTGCCCTACGTACAGTACACAGAGTGTATTGTAGCTCCATGGGCAAAGTATCACGAGTATGAAGCAGACACAAGCAGCTATCAGCATACAGCTCCTCCCAAGAACAACCAAAAGTCACAGCCCCGATACTACCGTGAGGGGATAATCTTTTCTCGAAGTATCGTACGTACCAGATCTTGAAGCTCCAAGTCAATTGAGATGTTTTTGTTGCCAAAAAGCTCCACTCGCGCTGTGTCTGCTCGGTTGGACAACCAGTCGAGGCGTGCAACAGACAGTCATCTTGTTTCAAGATGAGACTAATGATACGTACGTACTGGACGTGCAGTACCGGTGCCGTATCGGTAGCTCTCGTGGCTATGTACCCACGTACGCACATCGAGCACCATCTACGAGTAAGACATACTGTTTTCCCAGAGTGAAAAGCGCGGGCTTGCAATGGCTTGGTACACACGTACTTCCGTACGGCTGTGAGGAACTAACTCTCAGACAGCGAACGAGGAGAAAGACCTCTCGAACTTGCGAAAGCGTCGAGGATGTTATACAATCCTCGATTGCGTTTTGTACGGAAGTACAACGACGTCCAGAGCTGTCTTGACCGCAGCGCTTCTTTTCTCTTTCCGTCTCTTTCTCTTTCTCTTACTTTCCTTTTCTTTTCTGGATTGTCGTGACTATTCCAACGGGTTATGCACTTGCCCCGGCTCTTGTACTCGTACGAGTACAATATATCTCCGCCACGGAGGTACATATCACGATACCAGTACATACGTACGTACGAACGTACGTCCGTGGCACGTACAGGACGTACGGGCAAAACTTAATTCAAAGCATCGATGTTCTGAACGGTGGCCCCCCCCCCCCCCCCCCCCCCCCACCCTCTCTCGTATACGTAAGGTACGACAACAACGCAATTCTCGTGTTCCCCGGCCTGGCACGCCTGGATGTGTCGGTACCGTCAGACACATCTTCTGCTTTACCAGACTGCGCCAGACCCAAGGTCGTGGAAATTGTTTTGGCGCGCCACTGCCCCACGCCCATGGTTGGTGCTTAGCCGAAGCTTACTCTTGAGAGTAGAGAGAGAGAGAGACAGAGACGGGGATGCGGCGATGTTGTGCTGTCGATGAGCCCCTGCCATCACACGTCCGTCGCAGTACGGCACTGCTGGAAGAAGAGTCATTCTGCTCGACGACGACGACGACTACGACAACGACAACGACGCAATCGGACGCTGTTCGATGACATGTCGGCCCCAGTGCACAACGCATCTTCAAAGACATGCCGTTTCGAGATCGCATGCGCAAGGCCTTTGGGCGCACGCCGTCAGACATCCAGCGTCAACAGCAAGGTCAACAACAACAGCAGCAACAGCCGCAAAAGCAACAGCAACAGCCACCCCGACGAGATGCCGTCCCGAAGCGGACGAGGGAGCAGATGGCCCATGTGTATCGCATCGGAGACCCCATGCCGGCGCCCAAGTACCCCGGAAAGTACGACAAACCCCACCAGGAGGTGCTGCGAGCCTTCTCCTTCACCAAGGCGATGAGTCGACGGCGGAGCTCGACCACCGACATCAGCCCGCTGAACAGTCGGTGGGCGAGCCGCAGGAACAGCGAGGTGACCGGCAGCGGGCGAGCCAGCACCGGCCGTCGACCGAGTAACGTTGCGCGGGGCGTCCTGACCAACGGTGACATTGACATGGATGATGTCGTAGGACCTCACGGTAAATACATCTTCTCTCGGCTTCTTCTTCTGCCCCCTCAAATGATGAACTCCGCTCAGATCGTCGTGGGGCGGGGGCAGAAAGGAGGCGGGTTTGCTCTTTTCTTCTGCGACCTGGGCTGACGCTGGCGCCCCCGACCCCGCCGATCGACCCGCAGGAAATCTCGCTCGGTCATACATGGCCGAGCCACCGCAGAGGCGAAATGCGTACGTCGTCGGCGTTGCCGGTCCGGATGACTCCTTGACTGATGGACGAACATCCGAGAGCAGCGCATACTACACCGCCGACGAGTAATAGGCCAACCGGAACAGACTTCTCCTTTGCGAGATGGAAATTACGCGACACCTGAGCCGGTCTTCCCCTTCTTCTTCTTCCTCTCCTTCTCTCTGTCAATTCTCTGGCCATATTCGAGTTGTCCATGTCATCCACCCTCACCGGCCATATCATCTTCGTTGGGATCTTCCTTTGACTTTTTTTGGGAGAGAGGAGGGGGTGCAGGTTCACCTCATGTCCGTTTGGAATGGCACTGCGTAGCTCGCGAAGGGAAGGCATCACCAAGTGCTTCGGTTCCGACACTGCTCATTTGTCTCTGGACGACCACAAGAAAATTTTTTATTCGGTCGGAGGTGTTGCGGTCATCTTTTTCTTGAAAAGGTCATTGCCGTGTCTCTGTCACGATGGAAAGCAAGTCTGATCGTTTGTTTGTCGTCGGTACTTGGGATTCATCCCCGACCGTTCCACGCCGAAGGTTGTTTTGAAGAGTGTTGTACTTGAGAGTGTTTGTCTTGAAGGATGTTGGGGCGTCGCTTCTGGTGCGGTCTGGCCGGGTCTGGTCGGGTCTGGTCGGGTCTGGTCGGGTCTGGTCTGATCATGTCAGGTCATGTTAGGTCAGGTCAGGTCAGATCGGATCCAAAAGTCGATCGGGTGGGCTATGAAGGGACGGTGGCGGGGCTACGAAAAGGTCGTCTGCTTTTGTCCGGCGCGCTGACCGTTGATGCAGACGACGGGTCTGCCTGTCTTAGACCGTGTCTCTGGCTCGTGTCCAAGGCAGGTGACTCGCCGTGTCTTGGCATGCGAGCAGCCATCTGGGCGGCGCTCTCGGGTCGACAAGGAGTCTACATCCAACCGGACATGTTCACTCGGTGGTGCTGGCTGACTGACCCGAGCTGGATCCTACTGGATAGGCTACCGGCCCGGAAGTGACGGTGAGGGAAGAAGACGACGACGACGACGACGACGACTACGTGGACCGACAGGGAAACAGAATGTCCGCTGCTGCGGATGACTTGGATTATGTAGAGAACGTTGATATCGTGACGTAATCAGAATTGCTCCTTCCCCGCAGTGTGCCATTAAGCGCGGTGTCGACCGCGTCCGCGGGAGGCGCCAAATACCGTCATTAGGCGCCGCGTCCACGCCTTTGGATCAGCTCCGTCGTTCCGTCATTACGCGCCCCCCCGCGATGCTGAGGTCTCAAGGAGATCACCTGGCCTGCCCTTGCGTGTCCGGCAGACGGGACGGCCCTGCGTGCCGTCGCAACTACGCAATCGCCGAGGTGACGAGCACGATGACAGTGTCGTTCGCAGGAGTGGCACACGTCACACCTCGACGTGGGGCGGTCCAACATCGGGTGTCCTCACCCTCGGTGATGATGCGCTCGCCGAAGAGGGTCAAGATGTCTTGAGGTGGATCGCCGACGCTGTCCGAGGGAGCTTGGGCATCAGCATACTCTGCGGCAACATGCACATGAGTAGAAACGATGTCGGTGACGCTCACCTTGGGTCGCGGTAGCTTCGTCGCAGCTTGAGGGTGAATCTGCGGACGCTCTCGAACTCACTGAGTCTCCAGCCGAACCAAGGGTCATTGTCGCAGGAGAGGTAGCTGTTGGGAAGGACGATGGCGCCCTCGGTGCCGTTGCGAGGGAACTCGGCCTCGCACGTCGCCGTCTGGTTCGTGTTGGGGTCGTCGAACGTGAACTCGACCGAGGTGCGGCCGAAACCATTGCAGGCGACGGCGCGAAGGTTCGAGACCCGGAAGTCCGACCAGGCAGCAAAGATGCCCTGGACGAGGGGAAGCACGAGAACGGCCGAGAGCAGCATGCTTGCTGTGGGTAGGCGAGACGATGACGGTATGGGATCAGAGAACCTTCGAACGATCTGAGGCTGGGATGCTGCAGACTGTGGTGGCCGGATGAACAAGCTCCAGACAGAGAACAGATGCCCTTTGACCTTTCCCTTTGTGGAGATGATAGCAAGATGGATGAGAGTGAGAGCGAAGGAGAAGGAGGAGGAGGGGGGAGAGGGAGACGGAGAGGGTCTTATTTATGTCGAGGTGCGGTGAAGCTCCGGAAGGCTCAGGTCCGCCCCGCACGTAGAGACTTGTCGTCAACAACAGAGATCGTCATGCGGGACGGCGGGATGGGGCATTTGACGCAGGTGAGCATGCAAGCATGTCAGCGAGCGAGCAGGCAAGCAGGCAGCCAGGCAGGGACCGCAGGCAGGTGTGTGAGGATGGCCGTACAGTAGCAGCCGTCCGCACCGCCGCTGGCACTGCCTGCCCGTACCGAAGAGGTAAGAGCTCGGAAAAGTCGGTGCGTCCAGTCAGCCGGGGGCCAATGGATCAACATCGTCCAGACGGATCCGCATCCTCCAACCACAGCCCAGCACAGAGGGTTCGTAGCCGAGGTAAGAAAAGGCCGCCGGCAGTAGCACCGGCGCCGTGAGAACCCCACTCGCCAACAAACGAGGCCCGTCAGGCAACGGCAAGCGTAAAAGAATACGAGACGAGCCCTTGTACGGAGTACTCTTGCACGCACTGTACTTTCGTACGTCCGCACGGTAGCGGGAGCTCCGGTCCGTGCTTCTGGCTCAAGCGTTCGCACACCGGAGGATGACCGAGAGTCAAGCATCTCCGACGATGAGTTGTCGCCCCGGCCCGCCGTCCTTGGTGGCGTGCTCTTACCGCAAGTCCAGTCCCAGCTCTCGCAGCCCAGAGAGAGATCCCTTGCGTTTGACCGGCATAGGCAGGGCAAGGACCCGTTTCGTTTGCATCTCGTGTGACGATATTTCTCCAGTCCCGCGTCTCGGAGCTGACGTCAAGCGTTGGACGAGCCCGTGGTGCGGCGAAGGGGTCCCCGGGGAACGAAAACCGGTTGCATGAGGTCGGTGGAAGAAAAAGACGAACGCGCCAGGCGATTCGGGCCGCCGTGGTGCGTCGTCGAAGCTTCTGCGCAGGGGCGGTCCTCCAAGCACCCGGACACAGGTCTCCGCCCAGGCCGAGGCTCGGCCGTGGCCGTGGCACAGGCGTACGCTCCTCCCAGACCAATGGCGGTTTTCTTTGGGCTCGCGCGATGCGCTATGGTCTCCGCCGTCGTTCCACCCGCTTCCAGCAACTTTGTGTGAGGCTGGAAGCAGGTGATGCTGTTGTTTTTAGAAGCGTCTGACCTGGAGCTACGATCTTCCCGCCACCGGAGTACATGCACGCGTACGGAGTACGGACGTACATACGTGCTGTACGTATCGTACGTGCCACCACACCACCGCCGAAGGTGCTTGCCGTCGCGAGAACCATCCAGCGCCGTTGCCGTTCCTCCTGTCGGAGGAAAAGCTGACCGACACGCTTGGAACGTCGCATCCGATTAGGCAAGGGGTGTCGCGTGTGTGCTGTAGGCACCGTCGCCAGCACTTCCGTTCGTCGCGCCCGAGCTGGCCCGACTCGGTCCCGACTCGGTCCCGACTCGCACGATATGGCGGCCAAGCCGACCGGCGACGTTGATCTGGAGCATCCTTTTATCCTGTCCCTTTACCGCCGCTCTCGTCTTCGATCACGTCTGGCCAGTGGCCATTGCGCCTCTGCATCGTGCTACCGGTAGCATTGGAAGAAGTGCGATGGCACAGAGTAATACGTACCGACACATAAGTCTGACAACCACCAGAGTTCCAGGAGGTACGATAAGTGCGTACGGAGAAGTGCCGTATACCCTACGTAACACTTCGACCGGCAGTGCGAGAGTGGCAAGCCAAGTACTCGTACTCTACAAGTGCCGTAACGTACTCGTATTAAGTACACACGTACTTCTGTACCCACGTACGTACGTACTGTGAGGGGGGACCTGTTCCGAGGTTTGACCGAGGTTTGACCGGGTCGCACGCTCGCATGATCTTACCTTATCATTGAACATCGCTTGCTCTGATGTTGGATGATCTGCGGCTACTGTACGGAACGTACTCTGTACAGAGTATGGGTGTACAGCTGACTAATTCAAGTCAGACTCTGTACTGTTGTCTCTACAGTACTTCAATACTCCCACAAAAATCCCTAAGCTCAAAGGTATCAGTTAGTGACCTGCCTGTTGACAGACACTGGTCTGTTGAGAAAGGTGCATGGAGAGAGAGAGAGGGAGAGAGGCTAACCTTTGTTGCCAGCCATAACCTTATCAAACATTATTGTAAGGCCTGTTTCAACACAGGCTTACAACAGGGGCTTGCAAAGTGGTCACCTGACCAGGTGCGGCACAAGAGCCACCTAAAGCCGCGCACAGGCCTTCAAAGACTGTCGCGTGCTGTTGATCAGCCAGATAA
Organism: Lichina pygmaea; assembly: GCA_963422465.1. Lineage (NCBI taxonomy): Eukaryota > Fungi > Ascomycota > Lichinomycetes > Lichinales > Lichinaceae > Lichina > Lichina pygmaea. The sequence goes on from OY730171.1 coordinate 3,181,200, forward strand.
GAGCTGTACTACAATAGCAGATTGATATCCACCTGACTCCTGAACAGAAGGCTGACACAGAGAAGGGGGCTTATGGCTGTGGTCAGGGACATCAGCTAGAGCTATAAGAGAGAGGTAGCTGGCCTCTCTAGAAGGCCAGCAAACAATTTGATCATCATTCAAACATTCATCTTGACATGCTGCTGGAGCAAGACCCGCTCTTACAGTTATTAGTCCCACCAACCAACAATCAGAGTGTCTTGTCTTGACAGACAGATAGATATAGCCACAAGAAACTAATTTTTTATTTTATTTTATTTGATTCTTACACTGATAGTAGCTTTTCAGCTATGCAGATCTTCTAGCTAAAAGTGAGTTTCTTCAGAAAACCTTAAAGGAATAAAAACTGAAGACTGGGAGTGACTAGAAAATGTAGCAAAAAGAAATCTTGTAGTGACTGGTTGTCAGGAGCTGCACAGCTTGCATGAGTGCCTGACTGAGTTTGGCTGCATGTTATCTCACTTAGCAGTCATGTGACATGTATGTACCAAGTCACATGATCATTAAGCAAGATTCATATAAGCAGGCCTCCCCCCTGACACTGGTTGAGAGACCAGTTGTCAGTTTCTATCTATTGAGTGATACTCTACAGACTTACTTGACAATGTCTTTCAGGCACCTTTCAGTAGGTACCTAGAGAACAGGCCTTTATCACAACTCTGTTCTGCTAAGACTCTAGTGCTCTTACAGTTCTGATAACTTTTTTCTTCAAGAAAGTAGCCCAGAGTGGTGATTTGATCATGAAATCTTTGTGATCATGACCAACCAGCAACAGAGTGTAACAACCCACTGTGCAGTAGCCCACCAGGGTGCTGACATAGCTACTACTCAAAGTCTATCATGTGATCATGATGGAAGTCTATCACCAGATAATGGAAGCTCTGTAGAGGAGTTATCAGACAATAGTGACACAGCTTCTGCAGAAAGACCCACAGGTTACCTGGCAATCTGACTGTCACAAGACAAGGTTGCTGGGCTTTCAGGCACTTCAGGTGTCACTTTCAACATCTCTGTACAGGCTGCTGCAAGTGGCTGTGTGGGTTGGGTAGATAAGAGCAAAGGCTGAGCTGCTAAGCCTGAGTCACCTGTGACACCTCACTTAGAGGAAGAGGTACAACTCAAGTGCAAGTAGCTTCACAAGCTTAAGACTAGACTTAAGATTCTTTAAATAGATAAGAAGATTGACTGTCTTCAGTGATATGTAGCTGAGGTGGAAGCTGGCAGGGGTGTAGCTCTGATCAGAGACCACTCTGATAGCATTTTTGAAAGTGTCTTGCTTGAGGCTAAACATCTCTGTGCAACAAAAAACTCTTCCCAGAACCACGTTCTTCGGGGACCATTATTTTTGACAAACACCACAATTTGTCATAAGTTCTGGAAAACAGCTGAGTTCCTCTCTGAAACCACCCAAACCTTGAGGTGAAAACCCATCACCTTTGAGAATCACAGCTGTTTGTCAAAAGTTGTGATCCTGGAATCCATAATCTTTTTCTTCAACAACTAGCAATCTACCTACAACCAGAGAGAAAGAGTTCCAGGATAAGAGAATTAGTTAGAGTCTGACAGACTCTAGAGCTAGCAAAGTCTTTGACTCAAGGAAAGTCTAGATAGGGACTCTGGTCTCTAGTCTAGGTGAATACTCAAAGCCAATCAGTCCAAGAGCTACTGCTAGCAACCTCAGCTCTCCAAGAGGTGGACATTATTGCACTTCAAGAGCCCTGGAAAAACCCTCACCTAGAAACAAGCACTTCAACTGTTTTCTCTTCCTTTCTTCCTCTCTACTGTTCAGAGATTGGCAGAACACTTTTTCTTATTAATAAAAATCTGAAACTCTCTTCTCTTCATCCTACCTTCTGGAATAAAGACTTTGTTTCTCTTGAAATCTACTTGGAAAACTCTTCTACTTCTCTTTGGGTACATAATCTCTACTTCACCCCATCAAGTCAAGAAAACTACACAGAGGCATCAGAAGCTCTTCTCTGTTTACTCCAAAATGCTTTACAAGAACAAGGACAACATATTCTTCTCACAGACTCAAATCTTCACCACCCAGACTGGTCAAAGAAAAGAAGACTGTACTCTGAGACTGCAAACAAGTTTCAAGACCTAATGAAAGATTTAAATCTGGATTTAGCTATTGCACCTTTCACCCCTACCAGAGCAAGATCTCTTTCTGAAAAACCATGTTCTTCTATTGATCTGTCTTTTATTTCTTCTTCTCTTTCTAACTCTCTGATTTTCTCTAAAGTGGCTCTTCAGTTCTTTCATGGGTCTGACCACAGACCTGTACTAACCTGCCTGGACCTGGATCCTCCAAGGAAAATCTGGAAACCAGAAAGAAACTGGAGAACACTGGACTCAAACCTTGCAAGAGTAGAGTGTGAGAAGCTACACCTGCCCTTCCACTTCCAAGACAAATATGAAGTGGATGAGTACTTGGAGTATCTTGACAACTTTCTCCAAGAAATAGCAAGCAAATCCACACAGCTTCAGAAGAAATCTGGCCACTCAGTTCCCTGATGAAATCAAGAGACCCAAAACACAGTTAAAGAGGAAAGGAGAGTAAGAAGAAAAGTGCAAAAAAGGCAAGCAAGTCAGGACGAACTTGAGCAAGCAACTAAGCTCAAGAAAAAAGCAGTCAGAGATGGAAAACAGAACACTTTCAGACACCAAATCCATGAGCTGGCCAGCTCTTCAAAGTTCTGGAAGCTTGCAAAGTGGGGAAAGTCCAAAGCCAACAAGACTCCTGATCTTCCTCTGGTTCCTGACCTGGAAACACAAGAAGGAATAGCCAAAACCTTTGAGGAAAAGACTAAAGCCTTCTCACAACAGTTCTTTCCAAAAGCTCTAGTTCCAGAACCAGGCTCAGAAAGCTCCCAGACTATCTCTGAGATACAGCTCTCCCAGGAGGTAACATGTGAAGAAGTGGAGCAAATTCTGGCCAAGAAGAAACCTTTCACAGCAGGAGGGAGAGATAAGCTGCCAAATGGATTTCTGAGAGCTCTGGGGCCTAGGTTCTGCCAAGCTCTAGCTATTCTGACTTCAACATGCTGGAAACTGGAGTACTTCCCTGAAAGATTTAAGAGTGCAAAAACAGTCTGCTTGAGGAAACCTGGCAAGGGAACCTACAATCAAGCTAAAGCCTGGCGCCCTATAGCTCTGCTAAACACAACAGGCAAGCTGATGGAAGCTATTGCTGCAGCCAGACTAAGCAAGATAGCAGAAGAAGCTGGACTATTGCCAGATATCCAGATGGGCTTTAGGAAAGGAAGATCCACAGAAGCAGCACTTTTCCTTCTAACCTCCCAAGTGGAAAAAGTCTGGAAGGAAGGCATGGTTGCATCCCTACTCTCACTGGATATCTCAGGAGCCTATGACAGAGTTCTCCCCAAGATACTACAGCAAATTCTGAAAAGAAAAAGAATACCTGCCTGGCTAGCTTCCTGGATCTACTCCTTCTGTGATAAGCGCTCTACCACTCTTGTCTTTGATGATTCTGAGTCTTATTCTATTCCTATTCATTGTGGAGTTCCTCAAGGTTCTCCATTATCCTCTATTCTTTTTCTATTCTACATTTCTGAATTGCATGAGACTGTGCATACTCCCTCTTCTGGTGTATCTGCCCTGGGGTTTGCAGATGATACAAATCTGCTTGCTTTTGGTCACTCCTTGAAAAGTAACCTTCTGAAGTTAAAGAACACACACCACAAATGTCTATCCTGGGCTGCAAGACATGGAATAGTCTTCTCACCTGAGAAATATGAAATACTTCATTTTTCCAGAAGAAGATCAGACAATCTTCAGCTCAAGCTCAGACTGGGGAATGTGATTCTCAAACCAAAAGAAGAAGTGTGAGTACTTAGAGTGTACCTAGATGCAAAGCTCCACTGGCACAAACACCAGAGGATTATTCTTCAAAAAGCACAGAAAGCACTCTCTTCTCTTTCTAGAACTTCCTATTCTACTTGGGGCTTTCCAGTTCACACATCACGTCTGGTGTACACTGCTATACTGAGATCTCTACTGAGCTATGCAGTGGAGATCTGGTTTAACCCTCTAAGAAAATCCTCCAATATCTCTTCTCTTGTTTCATTTCAAAACAGATGCCTAAGACTTATTGGGGGTGCCTTCAAAGCCACTCCTTCTTTTCTATTAGAGAGTGAGCTTTTTCTTCTACCTCTAGACCTATACTTTAAATTTCGCACTGCCTGTTTTCTTTCTTCTATTCAAAACTCCCCTCTCAAATACTTTCTTGACAGTATCTTTTCCACTATTTCCAGCTATGCCTCTCTCTTGAAGAAACCTTTAAAGAAATCCTCAACTATCTCTCCTAAGTGGAAATTCACTTGGTTAAGTCAAATAACTACTAACCAGGCTAGTTCAAAGAAAGAACTACAAAAGCTCTTTACTAAAGAGTGGGAAGACCAATGGGAAGAGAAGAAAAGAAGAAGCTATCCAGGCTGGCAGACTTTCTGTCAAAAGCCATACAAAAACAATCTGAAGCTCTACAAAAAGTTACAGAAAGCTGAGGCAAGTCTGCTACTGCAAATCAGGACTGGAAGAATTGGTCTGGCAAGTTTTCTTTTCAGAGCTGGAGTTCCTGACTTCCCTACCCCACTATGTGTGTGTGGCCAAGCAGAAGAAACTGTAAAACATATCACCTCTTCATGCTCTCTTTATTCAAGACAAAGACAACAAGTCTCTTTTAATCCCCAAGACTTCACCACTATTATTTCAAACCCAGAGCTACTACAGAAGTTCTTGTACTGGTTTATGTCTTTGAAAAGACTAAACCAGTTTAATCTAGCCTTCAAACTCCACTATTCCCAATCCAATACCTAGATTCTCTTCTCTTACCAGAAACTTCAAGATTTCTTTTGTTACATTCCCTAGTCACACCCTGCCTTCAGTTTTTATCCCTTCAAAGGTTTTCTGAAGGAGTTCACTATTAGCTAGAAGATCTGCATGGCTGTAAAGCTACTACCAGTGTAAGAATCAAATAAAATAAAATAAAATAAAAACCAGAAGGGAAAAAACATAAAACAGCTGAGCCAAGCAGAAGCTCAGAGAGACTCAGAGATGCACTCCCAGAAGTGCAAATTCTTTCTTCAAGATCAGCCAACTCTGGAGGAAAGCTACCAGCTAATCTCTTCAAGATCTTTGATGCTGAGATGTCTGCATGAAAGACACAAAGCTGACACTTCTCCAGTATAATGTGCAAAAAAGCCAATCAGTCCAAGAGCTACTGCTAGCAACCTCAGCTCTCCAAGAGGTGGACATTATTGCACTTCAAGAGCCCTGGAAAAACTCTCACCTAGAAACAAGAACTTCAACTGTTTTCTCTTCCTTTCTTCCTCTCTACTGTTCAGAGATTGGCAGAACACTTTTTCTTATTAATAAAAATCTGAAACTCTCTTCTCTTCATCCTACCTTCTGGAATAAAGACTTTGTTTCTCTTGAAATCTACTTGGAAAACTCTCCTACTTCTCTTTGGGTACATAATCTCTACTTCACCCCATCAAGTCAAGAAAACTACACAGAGGCATCAGAAGCTCTTCTCTGTTTACTCCAAAATGTATTACAAGAACAAGAACAACATATTCTTCTCACAGACTCAAATCTTCACCACCCAGACTGGTCAAAGAAAAGAAGACTGTACTCTGAGACTGCAAGCAAGTTTCAAGACCTAATGAAAGATTTAAATCTGGATTTAGCTATTGCACCTTTCACCTCTACCAGAGCAAGATCTCTTTCTGAAAAACCATGTTCTGCTATTGATCTGTCTTTTATTTCTTCTTCTCTTTCTAACTTTCTGATTTTCTCCAAAGTGGCCTTCAGTTCTTTCATGGGTCTGACCACAGACCTGTACTAACCTGCCTGGACCTGGATCCTCCAAGAAAAATCTGGAAACCAGAAAGAAACTGGAGAACACTGGACTCAAACCTTGCAAGAGTAGAGTGTGAGAAGCTACACCTGCCCTTCCACTTCCAAGACAAATATGAAGTGGATGAGTACTTGGTGTATCTTGACAACTTTCTCCAAGAAATAGCAAGCAAATCCACACAGCTCCAGAAGCAATCTGGCCACTCAGTTCTCTGGTGGAATCAAGAGATCCAAAACAAGGTTAAAGAGGAAAGGAGAGTAAGAAGAAAAGTGCAAAAAAGGCAAGCAAGTCAGGAGGAACTTGAGCAAGCAACTAAGCTCAAGAAAAAGACAGTCAGAGATGGAACACTTTCAGAAACCAAATCCATGAGCTGGCTAGCTCTTCAAAGTTCTGGAAGCTTGCAAAGTGGGGAAAGTCTAAAGCCAACAAGACTCTTGATCTTCCTCTGGTTCCTGACCTGGAAACACAAGAAGCAATAGCCAAAACCTTTGAGGAAAAGACTAAAGTCTTCTCCCAGCAGTTCTTTCCAAAAGCTCTAGTTCCAGAACCAGGCTCAGAAAGCTCCCAGACTATCTCTGAGATACAGCTCTCCCAGAAGGTAACATGTGAAGAAGTGGAGTAAATTCTGGCCAAGAAGAAACCTTTCACAGCAGAAGGGAGAGATAAGCTGCCAAATGGATTTCTGAGAGCTCTGGGGCCTAGATTCTGCCAAGCTCTAGCTATTCTGACTTCAACATGCTGGAAACTAGAGTACTTCCCTGAAAGATTTAAGAGTGCAAAAACAGTCTGCTTGAGGAAACCTGGCAAGGGAACCTACAATCAAGCTAAAGTCTGGCACCCTATAGCTCTGCTAAACACAACAGGCAAGCTGATGGAAGCTATGACTGCAGCCAGACTAAGCAAGATAGCAGAAGAAGCTGGACTATTGCCTGATATCCAGATGGGCTTTAGGAAAGGAAGATCCACAGAAGCAGCACTTTTCCTTCTAACCTTCCAAGTGGAAAAAGTCTGGAAGGAAGGCATGGTTGCATCTCTACTCTCACTGGATATCTCAGGAGCCTATAACAAAGTTCTCCCCAAGATACTACAGCAAATTCTGAAAAGAAAAGGAATACCTGCCTGGCTAGCTTCCTGGATCTACTCTTTCTGTGATAAGCACTCTACCACTCTTGTCTTTGATGATTCTGAGTCTTGTTCTATTCCTATTCATTGTGGAGTTTCTCAAGATTCTCTATTATCCTCTATTCTTTTTCTATTCTATATTTCTGAATTGCATGAGACTGTACATACTCCCTCTTCTAGTGTATCTGCCCTGGGGTTTGCAGATGATACAAATCTGCTTGCTTTTGGTCACTCCTTGAAAAGTAATCTTCTGAAGTTAAAGAACACACACCACAAATGTCTATCCTGGGCTGCAAGACATGGAATAGTCTTCTCACCTGAGAAATATAAAATACTTCATTTTTCCAGAAGAAGATCAGACAATCTTCAGCTCAAGCTCAGACTGGGGAATGTGATTCTCAAACCAAAAGAAGAAGTGCGAGTACTTGGAGTGTACCTAGATGCAAAGCTCCACTGGCACAAACACCAGAGAATTATTCTTCAAAAAGCACAGAAAGCACTCTCTTCTCTTTCTAGAACTTTCTATTCTACTTGGGGGGGCTTTTCTGGTTTATATCTTTGAAAAGACTTGACCAGTTCAACCTAGCCCACCAACTCTCTTTCTAAGCTCTACCAAGTCAACTGTTTGTTTTAACAAATAGCTACATGTACAAATTTCCTTAGCTACTGTATATTCCATAAGATTTTCCCTAGTCTCTCCCAAGCTCCAGTTTTTATTCCTCCAAAGGTTTTCTGGAGAAACAAACATGTACCTAGAAGTTCTGCATGGCCCTACAGCTAAATCAGTGTAAGAATAAAATAAAATAAGATAAAAATTCTACTTGGGGCTTTCCAGTTCACACATCATGTCTGGTGTACACTGCTATACTGAGATCTCTACTGAGCTATGCAGTGGAGATCTGGTTTAACCCTCTAAGAAAATCCTCCAATATCTCTTCTCTTGTTTCATTTCAAAACAGATACCTAAGACTTATTGGGGGTGCTTCCAAAGCCACTCCTTCTTTTCTATTAGAGAGTGAGCTTTTTCTTCTACCTCTAGACCTCTACTTTAAATTTCGCACTGCCTGTTTTCTTTCTTCTATTCAAAACTCCCCTCTCAAATACTTTCTTGACAGTATCTTTTCCACTATTTCCTGCTATGCCTCTCTCTTGAAGAAACTTTTAAAGGAATCCTCAAGTATCTCTCCTAAGTGGAAATTCACTTGGTTAAGTCAAATAACTACTAACCAGGCTAGTTCAAAGAAAGAACTACAAAAGCTCTTTACTAAAGAGTGGGAAGACGAATAGGAAGAGAAGAAAAGAAGCTATCCAGACTGGCAGACTTTCTGTCAAAAGCTACACAAAAACAATTTGAAGCTCTACAAAGAGTTACAGAAAGCTGAGGCAAGTCTGCTACTGCAAATCAGGACTGGAAGAATTGGTCTGGCAAGTTTTCTTTTCAGAGCTGGAGTTCCTGACTTCCCTACCCCACTATGTGTGTGTGGCCAAGCAGAAGAAACTGTAAAACATATCACCTCTTCATGCTCTCTTTATTCAAGACAAAGACAACAAGTCTTTTTTAATCCCCAAGACTTCACCACTATTATTTCAAACCCAGAGCTACTACAGAAGTTCTTGTACTGGTTTATGTCTTTGAAAAGACTAAACCAGTTTAATCTAGCCTTCAAACTCCACTATTCCCAATCTAATACCTAGATTCTCTTCTCTTACCAGAAACTTCAAGATTCCTTTTGTTACATTCCCTAGTCACACCCTGCCTTCAGTTTTTATCTCTTCAAAGGTTTTCTGAAGGAGTTCACTATTAGCTAGAAGATCTGCATGGCTGTAAAGCTACTACCAGTGTAAGAATCAAATAAAATAAAAAAACCAAGAGTGTCCAGGGTAAGGCCTAGGCTATCCACCACCAATCTGGGTAGACAAAGAAGATGAATGGGAAGTTGATAGGATTCTTGATGTTAAAGAAATCTGGGGGAAGATCAGTTACAGAGTGCAGTGGAAAGACTACAAGGATGTATACCAGACATGGGAGTCTTGGGAGTATGTGGAGGATTGTGAAGTGCTAGATGTGTTCTACAAGAAGTACCCAGGGAAGCTGGGGGAGTCCACACACAGAGGCAAAAGTAGTGGTATAAGGTGCCACTAGGGTGGTGCTGAGTTGTCAACACTTTTTTGCTGTTATATTTTTTCCTTACAAGGTTTTTTTTTACAGTTTTTAATAAGGTCAACATGTGAAAGCAGCTACAGGTGAAGTGTTACTGCTAGGAACTGGTGTGTAGGCACTGGGAACAGATATTAAATTAATGAAAGAAAATAAAAAGAAGCTGTCAAGAGCATGTTGGCATGTTGTTCAAGCCCACATCCACATCTATATTACCACCTCCCTGTTGAGCTAACATCTCCAAGGCCACCACACATGTCTCAAGATTATTGAAGTACTTGATTAGCCACATCATCATCTGGGATAACCAGTTGATTGAGTTGACAATAGGTCAGCTGGTGGGGTGTGAGGGTGAGCTGAATATCAAGGTGGTGCTGTGGCAAGTCAGAGTGGTCAGGCCACTGACAACTGATGAAAAGGTGGAAACAAGTGATGGGGGTCCAGCACCACCAGGGAGGTTAACTAACAGGTGAGGCTGGTTTATGACAGTCTCTGTGTCTGTGTGGTCGTCTTTCACTCAGCACTTGTGCTGCCAGTCAAAATCATCCCAGTCCTGCTGCACATAATACACAAGCTTAGCCTTCATGGTTGGTGTCATAGCACAGCTCTTGAAGACAGTGTTCAGATCTGTCATCTTGCTCTGAAGCTTACACACAAGAAACTGCAGGTGTGGCAGTACCTAATAAGAAGTCAGTGTTAACACTCCACAACTTGACAGCAACTAGGCATACCTGGATGCAATCCTTTGACAGGCTGATGTAACAGCCACATTTTGTCATCCTGTTGTGTGTGTGCATTAGCACAGAGATTTGTGGCATCTGATTATTGTTTGCCTGCATGCTGGAGTAGTGCTTAAGGCACTGGGCACACCAAACATCAGGCTCCTGACTGTGTTTCTGGACATGACAGTACTGCCCAGATAAGAATCTACTCTTCTTCAGGGCAATACACAGAACAGTCTGAAGACTGGGTGACAAGAGACAAGCAGGTGGTGACAGTGACACAGACATCACAGCAATCCCAACTGACAGATTCAAGTTGACAGAAACAAGCAATAACATGATATCAAGAGTGGTGAGGCAAACAAAGACTGGTGTAAAATTGTCAAGAGCAGATAGCAAATCAGCAAAGAAGAGATCAGCAACTGGGGTCAGCAAAGTGGTATAGAAAAGAAGGAGAAGAACAGAACAAAAGAAGAAGGATTACCACTTTTTATACCCAAAATCAACATGTTGCCACTATCAACAAATAGGGGAATCAACAGGGACTACCAAACAAACCACAGGCAACTGCCACTGATAGTGATATTTGAAGATTCTTTGTTGCTGGAAACAGCTGCTATCACAAGGAACTGTGATCTTAGAGAGAGAGTAATTGTAAGGTTCTGTCACAACAACTACTTACAATAGCCTGCATCCAGCAGCCCTGCATCTGTTGATCATGTGATGTAGCTCTACTCACATAACCAACAGAGGAATAAAGCTCTGACCTGTATAGCTGATGTCACAGTTCAGGCCCAGTTGCATATCTGGCACAAGTCACACACCTTGCCGGAAAGTTCCATCTGCACTGTTGCCTGCTTGCTCCACTGTATCCTCTGCCTATAAGAACTTCTCCTACTCCCCCAGCTTCTTCTCTTCTTCTTTTCTTTTTTTCTTTCTTGTCTTTTGTCTTGTACATTAATCCAAGTCTCAAGTCTCAAGCCAAGTCAGGTCAAGGTTACTGAATCAGTTAGGCTTGAGTTCTGCTCTGCTATTGTCTTGTCACACTACAAAAGACCTACCTAACCATAACACACTTCACCAAGCTATGTTCATGTCCTTGTCATATCTCAACAACCAGACCAAGCCATGCCAGTTGCTAGAAATAACAAGTTTCTTCACAACATGTTTGCAGAGTTCATACAAATTCAAGCTACTAACACTACTCCCAAGTCCAAGTCTGAACACACTGCTGACCCAGAGATCTTCAGTGGTGATGGCAGAAACACGGAAATCATGTATGAGAAGCTTGAGAGCTTCATCATGTCACTGTCACTCAAGATGACACTCAACACTGACCAGTACTCTACAGAAACATCACAGATTGTGTACGTCTTTTCACGCACAACTGGCACTGCGCAGTTCTACATCTCAGCTAAGATCACAGCTGGCTAGTACATTGACTGGCACAACATTGTCCAAGATCTCTGGAATACCTTCTCTGACCCAGACCCAGAGTTCCTAGCTCAGAGGAAGCTTATCACCTTGTGTCAGGCCAACTGTTCCTTTGCCAAGTTCTTCACAGAGTTCAATCAGTATGCTCCACACACAGACTTCAACAACAAGACCTTGAAGTACCATCTTCAATGCACTGTCTCTGAAGAGCTTGCCAAGCAGCTTGTCAGCATCAACCTCAAGGACATCAGCTATCAGAAGCTTGTTGAGAAATGCCAGCTGCAGGACAACCAGTTGTGTACCACTTCTGCCAACTCTCACTGTCCACGTCAAGCACCTCCCACCCAAGCCTCAGTTCCACAGTCAGAAGCTTCAGTTCTGTGTCCAGAGTTCATCAAGCCAGCCTTCACGCTACAGTCACCAAGTCCTACCATAGATCTCAGCAACTCTAAGCTGACACCAGAAAAGCAAGAACATCACTGAAGTAAAGGCCTCTACTTCTACTGTGGAAACCAAGGTCATGTCTCAACCTTCTGTCCAGTGAAAAGTATACCTGTTGTTGCCACCACTATGACCACCACTAAGTCTGCCACTGTTAAGACTACTCCAGAGTCAGAAAACAAGTAGTCCTTGGTCATCATCACACCCAAGGACATGAAAAAGATCTCTATGTTGGCTATCTGTCTCCAGACCAGTAATTAGACAGCAAGTACTTGTTTCTTCCTTGTATCCTAGATAGGAAATTCAAGTGCAATACTTCTATTAACTCTGACTGTTCAGTATTTGACTGTATTAGTACTTTCTTTGTGCAATCTCTTCACCAAGAACCTCTCCCCTACCCACACACATTATGATTGTTTGATGGCAAGACATCACAAACCACACATCTTGCCAAGACAATCATGACCACAACACATAGTGTGCACCAGGAGGAAGTCTCTCTCTTTGTGTCTCCTGGTCTTCACTATGATGTGATTCTGGGGATGCCATAGCTCCAGAAGCACAGGCCACATATTGATTGGACAAACACCTCAATCATGTTCAAGTCAGACCACTGCTGATCTGCATACCTCAAGTCAAACAATGGCTATCCAATCTCTTTGGATCTTGAAGCCAAGACATCTGCTGGAAAGTCTCAGGATCCCAAGTCTCTTTCTACCACACCAATCCCCATCAATACTGCTGTATTTTCTCTTCTTACTGCCAAGCCAGATCACCAGGTGTTCAGTGTTTCTCTGAGAGATATTAAGCAGGTGTTGAAGCTAAAGAAGTATGTGGATTCTGCCACACTTCTCCCTGCTCAGTACCACAAGTTCCTGGATGTCTTCAGCAAGGATGACACTGACAAGCTTCCTTCTCTACACTCAGGAGTTGACTACAAGATCAAGATGGAACCAGGAACCCAGACACTCTCTAGACCTCTGTTTTTTTTTATTTTATTTTTTATTTGATTCTTACACTGGTAGTAGCTTTACAGCCATGCAGATCTTCTAGCTAATAGTGAACTCCTTCAGAAAACCTTTGAAGAGATAAAAACTGAAGGCAGGGTGTGACTAGGGAATGTAACAAAAGAAATCTTGAAGTTTCTGGTAAGAGAAGAGAATCTAGGTATTGGATTGGGAATAGTGGAGTTTAAAAGCTAGATTAAACTGGTTTAGTCTTTTCAAAGACATAAACCAGTACAAGAACTTCTGTAGTAGCTCTGGGTTTGAAATAATAGTGGTGAAGTCTTGGGGATTGAAAGAGACTTGTTGTCTTTGTCTTGAATAAAGAGAGCATGAAGAGGTGATATGTTTTGCAGTTTCTTCTGCTTGGCCACACACACATAGTGGGGTAGGGAAGTCAGGAACTCCAGCTCTGAAAAGAAAACTTGCCAGACCAATTCTTCCAGTCCTGATTTGCAGTAGCAGACTTGCCTCAGCTTTCTGTAACTCTTTGTAGAGCTTCAGATTGTTTTTGTGTGGCTTTTGACAGAAAGTCTGCCAGCCTGGATAGCTTCTTCTTTTCTTCTCTTCCCATTGGTCTTCCCACTCTTTAGTAAAGAGCTTTTGTAGTTCTTTCTTTGAACTAGCCTGGTTAGTAGTTTTTGACTTAACCAAGTGAATTTCCACTTAGGAGAGATAGTTGAGGATTCCTTTAAAGGTTTCTTCAAGAGAGAGGCATAGCTGGAAATAGTGGAAAAGATACTGTCAAGAAAGTATTTGAGAGGGCTAGACCTCTGTACAGCATAAGCAGAGAAGAACTTGAATTTCTCAAGAAGTACCTGATAGAGAACTGAAACAAGAGCTTTATTCAAGTATCTTCATCACCTGCTGCTATACCAGTCCTTTTTGTCAAGAAGCCAGAAGGTGGATTGTGTTTCTGTGTAGACTACAGAGCACTCAACACTATCACTATCAAGAACTGTTACCCCCTACCACTGATCCGGGAGATGTTGGACTAGCTTTGCAAAGCTGTGTGGTACACCAAGCTTGACATTGTTGGTACCTTCAACTGTATCTGGATGAAGGAAGGTGAAGAATAGAAGACTGCATTCCACATACACTCAGGCCTCTACAAATACCTTATCATACCCTTTGGTCTTGCCAATACTCCAAGCATATTCCAGAACTACATCAATAATATTTTGAGATCTGACATCCTTGACATCTTTGGCACTGCCTATGTAGATAACATTCTTGTCTACAGTCAGACACTCAAGGAACACTAGAAGTATATCAAGCTTGTTCTCAGTCAACTAAAAGATGTAAGCCTGCAAGTTGACATCTCCAAGTGTGACTTTGAAGTATATCAAGTCAAGTACCTTGGCCTCATCATTCAGTCTACTACTGAAGACAGCTAACCCAGATCTGTGAGTATGGACCCAGCCAAGACTGACACTATCAAGGAGTGGAAGCCTTCTGCCAGTCTCAAGAAAGTGCAGAGCTTCATTACTTTTGCAAACTTCTACCACCAGTTTATCAAAGACTTTGCCAAGCTTGCATCCCCACTCACAGCTCTGACCAAGAAGAATGTTGCCTTCAAGTAGGAAACTCCAGAGCAGCACTTGTTTAAAAGTATCAAGAAGGTGTTCAGCACTGCACCCATCCTGCAGTACTTTGATCTGGAGAAGGAGTGTGTTGTTAAGACTGACACTTCTGACTATGTCTCTGGTGCTGTCCTGTCACAGCCAGACCATGAAGAAGTTCTACACTCTGTTGCCTTCTTGTTATGCTGCTATCTGCCAGCAGAATGTAACTACAAGATCTACAACAAAGAGTTGCTGGTAATTTTCTGTGTCTTTGAAGAATAGCAAGCAGAGCTTGAAGAATCTCCAGAATCTGTCAAAGTGATCTCTGATCATAAGAACTTGGAGTACTTCATGTTGTCAAAGTGCCTTTCCTGCTGTCAAGCCTGTTGGAGCAAGTTCTTGTCACACTTCAATTTCAAGATCAGCTACTATCCAGGCAGTCAGTGCAAGGCTGACACTCTCACTCAACATTCCCAAGACCTCCTGTCAGACAGTGATCTCTGTCAAGACTTCATGGAGCAAGTTATCCTCAAGCCCAAGAATCTTGCACATTCAGATGTTCAAGTCAAGTCTATCCAGATCCTGAAATATTTAGAAGCTGCACCAGTTGACACTGAACCTGATGCTACACCTTTTTCAGATATCATCCAAACTACCTATAACAACCTTGCTGAAGGTGATCCAGTAGTAACAGTGTCACAGATACTAAGGGATAGTGTCAGGTATAGTCAAGAAGTGTCTCTCTCAGACTGCAGCTTGGAAAATAACTGTCTCTTCTACAAGAACTGACTCTGGATCCCTAAGAATGATGAGCTACACCTACACCTGTTCTAAGAAGTCTATGACCGAGCAATGGCTGGCTACACTAGGATTGCCAAGACCCACAATCTTCTGTCTTGTTGGTACTATTAGCCAAAGATAGTGAACATTATACAGTAGTACATCAGGAATTGTCATGT
The DNA here is from genome assembly GCA_963422465.1 of Lichina pygmaea. NCBI lineage: Eukaryota > Fungi > Ascomycota > Lichinomycetes > Lichinales > Lichinaceae > Lichina > Lichina pygmaea. The sequence goes on from OY730171.1 coordinate 3,196,528, forward strand.
CTACTCTTGAGCAAAGTCTGCCCATGATCACCAAGGAGAGCTATTATCTTTTCCTATACCTCAGCAATGTTGGCAGGATCTGGCTATGGAATTCATTACTGACTTGCCCAAGTCAAGAGATACCTGCTTCCCTAGTGCCAAGCACATCTGGGTCATCACTGACTGTCTCACCAAAGAATACCACTTTGTGCTATGTACTAAGATAACAACCTCGCATCTTATCTGGATGTTCATCCAGTTTATTGTCTGTACCCATGGCTTGCCCAGGAGTATTATCTCAGACAGAGGAGGTCAGTTTGTCAGCTTATTCTGGAAAGTACTCTATGCCCATCTTGACATCATGCTACGACTATCCTCAGGATACCACCCAGAGACAAATAGTCAGACAGAACAAGAGAATCAGGAGCTTGAACACTACTTGAGATCCTATGTCAACTATCTTCAAGATGACTGGGTCTAATATCTTCCTCTGGCAGAGTTCACGCAGAACAACTCCCAGTCTGATTCCTCTGGTATGTCACTGTTCTTTGCCAACAAAGGGTTCTATCCATGGCTCAGCATCACACCCATGGGTGAAGCCTGCAACCAAGATCCTATGGAAATCTCTGGAGAAATGACACAGATTCTGGAACAGTTGTAAGCTGAACTCTGACTATCCCAGAAAGCTCAAGCTCACACTACCAATTTGCATCAAGTCCTGTCACTGTCCTATCAAACTGGAAGGGGTGGCATGGTGTAGCGGGAAGCTGGTGAGAGTTTCCCACTACGTGGCACCCATGACCCAGAACTAGTGGTGTCAGGCCTGGAGAACCTGACTAAACTAGTCGTCAGTTCGAATCTGACCCACCCCACATTCTGCCACAAAAACCCCTGAGATTCATAGAACTTGTCTAAGATGTACTCCTCGCAAGATGTATGAAAACCCCCAAGAAATAGCTCACCCAATATCTGTCAAGATCCACAAAACCCTCATTACTGTGGTTTTCCTATTTCCCCTACAGGGTTTGGGGTTTTCCCACAGTACGTACACTACAAACCACGGGGTGTACGGTAAATGCGTGAGGTCCCCGAGTCAAGTCTACCAGAGACAAAAATCCTTCAAGAAGTTCTGCATGGCTTAACAGCCAAATCAGTGTAAGAATCAAATCAAAATCAAAATCAAACTGGAGATCTTGTTTGGCTGAATACCAAGAACATCAGAATATGCCACCTATGCAAAAAGCTTGACAACAAGTGGATTAGACTATTCAAGGTGTTGAAGACAGTCGGAAGCTGTGTCTGCCATCTGGAGCTTCCACACACTCTCAAGATCTACTCTGTCTTTCATGTTTCCCTTCTATGTCTGACACCTGCTAATCCTATCCCTGGCTAATCAAATAAACACCCTGGCCCTGTCATTGGTCAAGACACAGATGAAGAGTTCCAGGTTAAAGAAATCCTTGACTCTAAGCTAGCAATATCTTGACAGAAGTTCAAGTACCTGGTCAAATAGTCCAGATAGCTAATTGAAGATGCTACTGAAAAGTCTATTGAGTATCTTGATAACACCAAAGACACTATCTACAACTTCCATGAGAAATACCCAAGGAAACCACAGCTACAGAACTACACCCACAAGTGGCCTAAGACTCACAGGAGTTCGCTATGTGAAGGAGGGGGGTAATGTCACAGTTCTGGCCCAGTTGTATATCTGGCACAAGTCACACACCTTGCCAGGAAGTTCCATCTGCACTGTTGCCTGTTTGCTCTGCTATTGCCTTGTTGCATATCTGGCACAAGTCACACACCTTGCCAGAAAGTTCCATCTGCACTGTTGCCTGCTTGCTCCACTGTATCCCCTGCCTATAAGAACTTCTTCTGCTTCCTGTTGCAGTCTGTACCATACTGTCCTAACTGAGTATAGGATTAAGGGTGAGATGTGGAAGGCAGGTTGGTTCTCGCAGGAGAGGAGTGTCAAGGAGTGTGAAGGGGTTTGGTGGAACATGGTGGTGGTGACACCTGATCAATAGCTTCGTACAAAAGGATTGTATTGAAGTAGATCTAGTTGTCTGGATCACAACATGAGTTGAAGACAATTGTTCCATAGAGGAACTATTGCCAGACTATATAGTGCTGGCCAGTCAAGACAATCAAGATTATCTTGACAGTCTTGACATCAAGACAGGTGAGATTGTCTTGACAGTCCCACTATGTTATGCACTCTGCGTCAAGACAGGTGAGATTGTCTTGACAGTCTCACCATGTTATACACCCTGCGTCAAGACAGGTGAGATTGTCTTGATGCTTTATGCACACTGCATCAAGACTGGTGAGGCTGTCTTGATGCTTCCTGCATCCTGCATCAAGACTGGTGAGATTGTCTTGATGCTCCATGCATGCTGCATCAAGCCACCTGTGTGTGTCTTGACAGTCACGTGACCCCTTGTTGGTTGGTCACTTGACTTCGATGGTGTCCTTGTGCCTGGCCTGTGGCCTGATTGTCTATAAATGAGTGGCTCCTATCCCAGGGGTTGTAACACTACCCTTCTCTCCTTCATTCATCATCCTGATGAATTCTTGAGTATGTCTGCGAAATCATCAGACAAGCCAAAAGAAAGACATTCAGAACACATCTCCACCAGCTAGCAGAAACCCAGGACTACTGGAGAATTGCCAAATAGGGAAAAGAAAAAGCCGGCAAAGTTCCTGACCTACCAATAGTCCCAGAACTTATAGGACAACAAGGACAGCTGGCAAAGTCTTTTGAAGAGAAAACAGAAGCTTTCAGGACTCAATTCTTCCCTCTTCCCCTACAGCCAGAGCCAGAGGAACAGGACCTGCCAGAAGAAACCCAGGAATGGCAACTATCCCAAGAAGTCTCCAAGGAAGAAGTACAAGAGGTTCTAAAGAAGAAAAAACCTCTCTCAGCACCAGGCCAAGATACTCTACCAAATGCATTTCTAAGAGCACTGGGAGACCCTTTCAACAAAAGAATTGCTAAGGTTTTGGAGGCTTGCTGGAGACTGGAATACTTTCCAGACAGGTACAAGTCAGCCAAGACAATCTGCCTAAGGAAACCTGGCAAGGGATCCTACTGTCAAGCAAAAGCATGGCGCCCTATAGCTCTCCTGAATACAATTGGGAAGCTAATGGAAGCTATTGCAGCTGCAAGACTAAGTGAACTAGCTGAGAAAGAAAATCTCTTGCCAGAAATCCAGATGGGATTCAGAAAAGGAAGATCAACAGAATCAGCACTTTTTCTTCTGACCTCCCAGGTAGAAAAGATCTGGAAAGAAGGAATGGTTGCTAGTCTTCTCTCTCTAGACATCTCTGGAGCGTATGACAGAGTCTTGCCAGAAGTTCTCAGAAAGATCCTGATTAAGAGAATGATTCCTAAGTGGTTTGTATCCTGGATCTTTTCCTTCACTACTTCACGTACTACCTCTCTGGTGTTTGATGACTCAGAATCCCCCCAGTTCCCTATATACTGTGGAGTCTCTCAAGGATCACCTTTCTCTCCTATTCTATTTCTTTTCTATATCTCAGAACTGCACAATACTGTACACACCCCTGAGAAAGGAGTTTCAGCACTTGGTTTTGCAGATGACACTAATCTTCTTGCATTCTCCTCCTCCTTGAAAAGCAACCTTCTCAAGTTGAAGTCTACACATTCCAAATGTCAGGACTGGGCAAGAAAACATAGTATGAAGTTTGCACCTGAAAAGTATGAACTTCTCCATTTTTCTAGAAGAAGAAGAGACAATCTTCAGCTCAGTCTAAGACTTGGAGAAGTGGTACTTCAACCAAAAGAAGAAGTGCGCATCTTGGGACTTTACTTTGACTCAAAACTTGTCTGGAAAAAACACCAAAAAATCATGTCACAGAAAGCCTCCAAATATTTCTCAGCTTTATCCAGAACAACCTACTCTACTTGGGGACTACCAGTTCTAACAGCACGTCATGTCTACACTGCTATACTAAGATCTCTTCTTAGTTATGCAGTAGGAGTCTGGTTCAATCCCCCAAAGAAACTCTCTAATATTATTTCATTATCTACTTTCCAAAATAAATGTTTAAGAACTATAGGAGGTGTCTTTAAAGCCACTCCTATTTTCCTACTTGAATCAGAACTATTTCTACCCTCTCTAGACTTATACTTCAAGCTGAGAACAGTATGTTTTCTTTCATCTTTCTATTCAAACACACTACCCAACTCTCCTTCTACACTTCTCCACAAACTACACAGTCAAATTTCTCTCTATGTTTCTTCTCTCAGAACTACACCAAAGTCTCTGACAACTATTTCTCTAAACTGGAGAACAGTCTGGCTGGAACAACTAACTACTAACCAAGACTTCTCAAAGAAAAGTCTACAGGAGGTTTTCCACAAAGAATGGGAAGCCAGATGGCAGGTAAGCAGAGGAAATTGTTCTGCTATTTGGGACATGTTCACCAGAAGGCCACAGAAGAAAAACCTCAATATCTTCAAAGATTTGAGAAAAGCTGAGTCTAGTCTATTTCTTCAAATTCTGTCAGCAAGAATAGGACTGGCCAGTTTTCTTTTCAGAGCAAATGTTCCAGACTTTAACTCCCCTCTATGCACATGTGGTTTTGGAGAAGAAACAGCCCAACACATCACTTTTTTCTGTAACAAATTTTCAAACCAAAGACAACAAGTCCAATTCCCTCTACAAGATTTCCCATCTATCTTATTCTCCTCCAAGCTACTTCCTAAACTTCTTTTCTGGTTTATGTCTTTGAAAAGACTTGACCAGTTCAACCTAGCCCACCAACTCTCTTTCTAAGCTCTACCAAGTCAACTGTTTGTTTTAACAAATAGCTACATGTACAAATTTCCTTAGCTACTGTATATTCCACAAGATTTTCCCTAGTCTCTCCCAAGCTCCAGTTTTTATTCCTCCAAAGGTTTTCTGGAGAAACAAACATGTACCTAGAAGTTCTGCATGGCTCTACAGCTAAATCAGTGTAAGAATAAAGTAAATAAAATAAAAATAAGGAACTACCACGATAATCCAGCACATAGTCACCCAGGAATCTCCAAGACCACAGACCTTATCCAACAGGCAGGGAACAATATCATTAACCTCTGACAACATGTCACAAGCTACATCAGCAAGTGTCTACTATGCCAGAAAAACAAACATGGAAGACATAAGCCATACAGAGAAGGACACCCGAACACAATACCGAGAGGCCTGTGGGAAGACATGTCAATAGACTTCATCATAAAGCTACCCAAGTCCAAAGACCTAGTCACAGGAATCACCTACGACTTGATTATGGTGATAGTGGACAGATTCACAAAATATCTAATAGTGGTACTATTCAAGGAGACCCACACAGTGGAACAGTTGGGACACCTCTTACTGGACAGATTGGTCAGAGACCACAGAGTTCCAATCATGATCATTACAGACAGAGACAAACTCTTCATATCCAACTACTGGAAGACAATCAGTGCAGCCATGGGAACAAAACCCAAAATGTCTACAGCCTATCACCCACGAACTGACAGCCAGACAGAGCAAGCAAACCAAGTCCTGGAGACTTACTTACAGTATTACATCAACCAGACCCACAGCAATTGGGTACAGTTATTACTGGTGGCACAGCTGGCAATCAACCAGCACAGATCAGACTCAACAAAGGAATCACTATTTTTTGCCAATTTTGGATGACATGTGAACATCAGGATGCTAAGCAGAGCTTCACCAAACACGGAGAAGGCACTCCAACATGACAAGCTCCTACGACAAACACACACAATGATGAGGCACTACCTTCAAGAGACCTCAGAAAGAATGCAATGTCAAATAGACAAGAAATCGAAAATGGCACCTCAGCTGAAGAAGGGGGATAAAGTCTACCTCCTCACAAGAAATTGGAAAACAAAGAAACCAAAGACAAAGAAACTTGACAACATCAAGGTCGGACTATTTTCAGTCGAAGAAAAAACAGGACCAGTCAATGTCAAGATACAACTACCAAGAGATGCCAGAGTCCATCTAAACTTTCATATATTGATGATTGAACCAGCCGACCAGAGCACACCCTTGCAGGAAACATTCTATTACCAACCTGAAGAAGAACAAGAGTTCGAAGTTGAACAGATCCTGGCTAGGAAAGGTCAGCAATACCTTGTCAAGTGGAAAGAATACCCAGACTCGGAAAATACCTGGGAACCACTCAAGAACCTCGTGAACTGCCAGCTTCTTCTGCGACAGTTTCGGCAGGAGCAGGACTGAACAGCTCAGCCTGCAGGAGGGATGTGTCAATGACTGACCAAGTCAAATCCTCGCCATCTGACTCTATCTCTTTCACCAAGCACTGAAGCTTCTGCCTTGCACAGACCTCAGCGCCCTCCAACACCTTTCACTTCTGAGACAGACAAGCCTGCACTGTGGCAAGTTGTTCAAAGAGTGCGTCGCGTGTTGCCTTGTCAGCGGCCACATCCTCACAGACGTTGTCCCGGGACATGTTCAGAGATTCCCAGGACACAGAGACACAAGACCTTCCACGCCGAGTGCACACACCACATTTCAACTTATTGTCTTCTCCCAACATCTGGAAGCATAGACAACCACAGAGAACACAAAAGTTGCAGGGCGTACGTGAAACAAAACCCTGATTGTGGATTTGAGCAGTAAGCTGAGTTCAGCTAACAGTCGCACGTGACTTTAGAGGCATGACCAGATTTCATCAAGATGATGAAAGATGGAGAGGAGGATAGTGTTACAACCCAGGAGGAACACAGTCTTTATATACTCACAGAAAGCAGCAGACAGGATACTGGACGGAAGTACCAGGCAGTGTGACACGGGAACCAGTCACATGACCGGCGAGACAAACCAGGGGGTGCTTGCCACAGCATGCATATGCACGAACAAGTGAGCAAAGTGAGCAGAGCTCACCCAGCTCACCGCAGCGTGCATGAAAAGTGAGCAAAGTGAGCAGAGCTCACCCAGCTCGCTGCAGCGTGCATGAACAAGTGAGCAAAGTGAGCAGAGCTCACTGTGCTCACGAACTGGGCACTATATAGTCTGGCGATAGTTCCCTTATGGAATGATCATCTTCAACTCATGTTGTGATCCAGACAACTAGATCTACTTCAATACAATCCTTTTGTACGAAGCTGTTGATCAGGTGTCACCACCACCACGTTCCACCAAACCCCTTTGCGCTCCTTGACACTCCTCTCCTGCGAGAACTAACCCGCCTTCCACCTCTCACCCTAATCCTATACTCGGATAGGACAGTACAGTACAGACCGCAACAGCCATGTGAAGAAGGGGGGTAATGTCACAGTTCTGGCCCAGTTGCATATCTGGCACAAGTCACACACCTTGCTGGGAAGTCCTATCTGCACTGTTGCCTGCTTGCTCCGCTGTTGCCTGATCCCCTGCCTATAAGAACTTCTCCTGCTCCCCCAGCTTCTTCTCTTCTTCTTTTCTCTTTTCCTTCCTTGTCTTTTGTCTTGTACATCAATCCAAGTCTCAAGTCTCAAGCCAAGTCAGGTCAAGGTTACTGAATCAGTTAGGCTCAAGTTCTGCTCTGCTATTACCTTGTCACAAACATTAAGTACTGTCTCACCAACAGCTACAGACAACAACACACTCAAAGTGTGTTGTTTGTCACTATCAGATTCACAGAGTACGACTTTGTCCTGGGATAGCTGTGGCTTATGTCCAAGAACCCCAATATCCACTGGACTCAGCAAACATAGTGTTACCATCAAAACTCTTGTGTCATGTCTGAGTACATTGCCAGCAAGACTGTCAACAACAGTATCATAACACCAGATCTGCCAAAGCTTGTGGATTGGTGTTTCTGCACTACCTACAAGCCAGACAAGACTTGTATTTCCATAGCTAACTCAGACCAGCCAACAGTGACTTAAGTCAAGTTACTGAAGAAACTGCACAACTACACTGATATGTTCTCAGAGAAGATAGCAAGGGAGTTACCAAGCCACACCCCTCATGATCACACAATCAACTTTGTCAGGGGAGACCTACCAAAGAGTCCAATTTACAAGCTCTCCAAGAAGAAGCTGGGTATCCTAAAAGAATACCTAGACAACAACCTGAGTAAAGGCTGGATACACAGGTCAAGATCATCTGCCAGCACACCCATTGTCACGGTTCTGGCCCAGTTGCATATCTGGCACAAGTCACACACCTTGCCGGGAAGTCCCATCTGCACTGTTGCCTGCTTGCTCCGCTGTTGTCACGGTTCTGGCCCAGTTGCATATCTGGCACAAGTCACACACCTTGCCAGGAAGTCCCATCTGCACTGTTGCCTGCTTGCTCCACTGTTGCCTGATCCTCTGCCTATAAGAACTTCTCCTGCTCCCCCAGCTTCTTCTCTTCTTCTTTTCTCTTTTCCTTCCTTGTCTTTCATCTTGTACATCAATCCAAGTCTCAAGTCTCAAGCCAAGTCAGGTCAAGGTTACTGAATCAGTTAGGCTCGAGTTCTGCTCTGCCATTGCCTTGTCACAGTCACAATCTCCCACCATACTTGACACTCAGATTCTCAAGTAGTGTTCATCTCAGCCAGCTCTTTCTCTGCAGTCTTCTTCTCTTGTGCAGTCTCTGGTCTCCAGATATAGCATAGTCCTTTCTTGTTGTACAAGAAAGATCTCCAGAACATGAACTCTGTAATCTTTTTCCAGTGCCACTGAATAACTGTCTTATTGTAGTGTTCTTCCAGTGTCCACCAGAGTCAAGTCCCACTCTGTTGATAACCTAGAACAACTTCTGTCTTATCTGTCTATATCATATTCTTCCAGTCTTCTAGAGTCTTCTCTTTGTGTTCTATTGCAAACTGCAATCAAGCAGCTTTTATCACTGGAGATAGAATAGGCTTGCATGTTGTTTTGAGCTTTCAGAAACAATTGTGATGAAGGATTCGCTGGACTGTAGACTCAAGCAGACACTGGAAACTTGTAGCTGATGTCAAGAGCAGACATTTCTTGTCTATGACAATTCTTCCTGACTAGGTCAAGAAGATCTTTGGTCTGCTACTTATTTAGAGCTTTCAGTCAACCAGTTCATGGAGTGTTCTTGAAGAACTTGTCCTGGAAGACTGTATTGGTGACTGGATTGTAGCCACACTTGTACACAAGTTGACAAATTTGATAGATAGTGCTGAAAGAAAGACCTGTGAGGTTGATGATATAATTTACAGAGACACTCTCCTCAAGAAGAGCAAATACACGTGCTTTCTGCAAGATACTGATGGCTTTATTACCCATGGTGTTGGTGATGTGGGTGGTGTCAGTTGCAGATTTAGGTGGTGATCTCCAGTCTCATCACTTTTTGGAGGGATTGCAAATACTTTTGTCACTGGCTTCTGTAGGTCATCTTTCATTGTGCAAGTGTGAGACTTGACTGAGCCACATGCTGAGCCACAAGTGCCATAAGTTCTGAGATATCAAGCAGTGGGACAGCTAAGATGTGGCTCAAAATTAAGTATGTGTGAACATGATGGAGATGACAGCTGGTAATGTAAATAACATATGTAGAGACAAAAGTCTCAACAGCTTACTCCTTGGTTTGCCACTGTCACTTCTTGACAATCAATCAAGTTTTGGTGTTTATAAGTACGTAACATACAGCATGCAGTCTTCAACACCGCTACTACTTCCATCAATTTGCATGAGAGCTGCAGAGACTTTTCTTAGCTACTTGTACGTTACGTACCTCACACGTACAATACATACTTGTATGTACATCTCTTCCACAAACCCTCGTACCTTCTTACGTAAGCTTTTCCCTCACTTGGCTTTACTCCGCACAGCATTAGTAAGCAGTACGAGTGATTAGTCAGCGTGGTCAGCTCCTGAACCCCTGTGGAATTTTTCGGAGCAATGCAGCTTTTCTTGCCCACCAACCCCCGTCGTCTCCATATCCAATATCCTCCACATTGCCCTGTCTTTCGTTCTTGTCCCATCTCACAATGGCTGCCGCACCTCCAAGGAGCGCTACCGGCTCAGGGAAGCTCGATGGCGCCATCGAGAAGGTTGCCGCGCATACTCCGGAGAAGCCAACAGGGCTCGGGCTATATGCGCGCTTCGCCTTTGCGGGAGCGGTCTGTTGCTCTGTGACACACGGTGCATTGACGCCCGTGGACGTGTGAGTGTCTTCGAGTCCTGAATCGAAACTCCGTCTTCTAACGTGGACGCTGCACAGTGTCAAGACCAGGATCCAGTTGGACCCGGTCGTGTATAACAATGGCATGGTCGGCGGTTTTCGAAAGGTCATCGCGAATGAAGGCGCCGGCGCGCTCCTGACGGGATTTGGTCCCACCGCCGCTGGCTACTTCCTGCAAGGCGCCTTCAAGTTTGGAGGGTATGAGCTGTTCAAGCAGCAGTTCATCAACTACCTCGGCTACGAAACTGCGTCGAAGAACCGAACGGCCGTTTATCTGGCTTCCTCTGCCATGGCCGAGTTCTTTGCCGACATCGCCCTGTGTCCTCTAGAGGCTACTCGCATCAGACTGGTCTCGGAACCGACGTTCGCCAGCGGCTTGCTCAGCGGCTTTGGCAAGATTGCCCGGAATGAAGGCCTCATGGCGTTCTACTCCGGCTTCGGTCCCATCCTCTTCAAACAGTGAGTAGCCCTTTACCGCGTCCTCACAGCGTTGTCCTGTCCGGTGCTCAAGACGGGAATAGGATTCCCTACACGATGGCCAAGTTTGTGGTCTACGAGAAGGTCTCAGAAGTCTTTTACCGGAACGTGGACAAGTCGACCCTTTCGAGTGGCGGCGTTACGGGCATCAACCTCGGATCGGGTCTCATTGCTGGCTTTGCCGCAGCTCTCGTGTCGCAGCCAGCCGACACCATGCTCAGCAAGATCAACAAGACCAAGGGTGCCCCCGGCGAAGGCACGACCAGCCGCCTGATTAAGATCGGCCGCGAGCTCGGTTTCCGGGGTAGCTTTGCCGGCATCGGCGCCCGCCTGGTCATGGTCGGCACCCTCACAGCAGGGCAGTTTGCGATCTACGGTGACATCAAGCGGCTCATGAACGCCACCGGGGGAGTTGAAATAGCCAAATAAAGAGGATTCTCTATCTCTCTCCCGGTTGCGATGCTTGTCACAGTCCACCTTTCTTTCACCGCATGTTCTCTCACGGCATAGATTGTCCTGTTTCAAGCGTGACGTCCACGAACGCATTTGTACCAGGCGACTAGATCCTGAAGCAGAGCAAGGATTTAGTCTTTGACCTTTTGATTTTGGACATCTTTGTCTCGCTTGGGAGCTGTCACACGCACGGAGATGAAGTGTACCATTGCAGCACGTGGTTGGACGATCAGACACAGAGCGGACCTTGAAAAAGGGGCCGCTCTGCCAATGACTAAGCCACACCTTTCCTTACTCAGCAGAAGAATGGCATGTGAAAGGACAGGCTTACCTCTCACTCCTCCTGGTGAGGGCGGAATCCTTCTGTTCACAGTCTTCTTGATTAAAATGTACTTGATTCCGGCGTGTCTGGGTACCCTGATTGATAGCCTTTCAGATCTCTATACAAGTACTGTACATTTGATGCACAGCTCAGCCGCCAGCCCCTCTTGGCCGCTTTGGAGGAGGTTCCCCACCACTTCCTCCATGTGGGCTGCCCCTATCCAGTCTTGACTTTTTCATGTAAGTTCTGCTACGGTATATAAGGGCCCAGTGGTCTTCAACCTAGCCGGTCGATCGACAACCAGTTCACACGTCCGCAGCTAGGACCAAAACGACTTGAGTCAGTTCAAACAATACCCTTCCAAGACGACGTTGCTATTCCAAAGTAATTCTGTCCAGATGGCTGAAAAATCCCTTCGAGATGGCGAACATGCCCACAAGGAGTTCCCTCCTCCTCCATACGAATCAATCGAGCATGGCAAGACAGCAGCATCGTTAGAGGTCAACGAGAAATCTACCGGGGACAGGAACAAACAGTCTGCGAACAAGGACAAACCGTCGAGGGCAAGTATTCTCATGATCAGTTCGGTAAATGTCACGTACGGTCGTCGAAACGAGCTGACCGTACGGTCCTCGGCATAGGGACGCCTGTCGAGGTTTACGAGGTGGGCATTTGAACCGAGTGCTGCTAGACAGCCAGCAGGCAACAGGCGAGTCTCTCCCTCTCTACTATTTTGTATATAGTCCACGGCGTTCTGTTCTTCTCCAATCAACGACTGTTCTTTTCTATCGGAGCGATGATCTCCGATGATTAGGTATCCGATATCACCGCCGTCCTTCGTGCCGTACTTACTCTTGATGAATGGTGCACGATGTCTCGGTCATATGTGAAGCTCTTGCCATTATCGGCAGCATATCTATGCTTGGGTCGATTGATCGACCGCCAGGTTCTGCATCACGATCTTCGACTGCTGTATTCTTGTTGACGTCTTACTCGCTCTACTTTCCTTCTCCTGTTTCGCGTGCGTTTCTCGGGGGCTTAAGCTGAGCGACATCGTGCTGGTAGTTCGAGAGCCGACCGGCGCCGAGCCAAGGATGGAGTCGCCGTCAAGCCAAAGGCTCCGGTCAAGTCCAGTGTCAAGCCTGGATTCAGTGCCAAGGCCGGGAAGGCGGCCAACCCCCCCGTGGTCAAGCCTCCAGCGGTCAGCCCCTCGGGCCAGCGCAGAGGCAGACTCACGACCAATGTGGACTTGGCGCTAAAGGTTGTCGTCCTATCTGGGACTATAGTCTACCTGCTCTAAGGACCTAGAGCTATCGTCCGATCCGGGGTTAGAGTCTAGAAGCTTCGCGGCCCTGGCGCTACCGTCGAATCCGGGGCCGTGGTCGATTCGCTCCAAGGGCCGGGGGCTGTCATCCGATCCGGGGCCAGAGTCCACAGACTTTGCGGCCCTGGGGCTACCGTCGAACCCGGGGCTGTGGTCGAATCCATACTTGGGCCCGAGGCTGCCATCCACCAGGGTCGTCGCCATCGTCAACATCGTCATTCAGGTCGGATTATCATCAAAGGCTGGAGTAATGGTACTGCCAACTTCGACTGCAGTGTCAGGAATAACTGGAACTTCAGTAGTGTCCATTGATTGATTGATTGAATTCCTACACCATTCTAGCACTAGTGTATCTAGGCTACACTGGGTCAACTATAGAATTAGGCTAGGAAAACTCAACAGAGTAAAAAACCTCTCCCTGCAGCGCCTCAGGCAGCGCTATCCTCTCGAGTAATCTGTAGAACATGGGGGGGGGGGGGGGGGGGGGGGGGGGGGGGGGTGACTGGTTAGTAACCAGTATCCAGCTGCTCCTGAGCCCAGGAGAACTGGCAGAGAACTCCTCGGCGTAGGATCCACGAGGTGAGTCAGTAGTGTCCATAACAGCTGCAGTGTTGGGAATAAGTGGATTTTCAGCCGTGTCGAACTCACGCATGGCATCAAGACTTGGATTATTGGTTGATGTGGTACGCAGTACAAGAGACCACTTGGTCCGGCCAGTGCCAGGACCAAATCAAATCAACTGTTGATCATGAGTAATCTAGACCCATCAGACCAACAAGCAGTGCCCTGGCCCCGCCCCTGCCTCAGCTCCAGCCCTGCTCCAGCTCCAGCTTCGGAGCTACACACCCTCACAGATGCACCGAAAAGCATCATCCACTCTACTCTCCTCTTGCCCACATTCCACTGACAAGGCTCTACTAACATCATCGCACAAGCACCATCTACTCGCCACCCTCACACACCTTGTCTATCTATCTGTATTGACACTCTCACTCCACATTTCACGTTCCACATTTCACATTTCACATTTCACATTCCACACTTATTCCACACTCCCACTCCCACTTCCATTCATATCTGCACTGCAGGTCCGTTCATATTCCTACATGCTACGATATACTCTGACATGTACCTACAAAAAGTGAAGTACCAACTAACTCTGCTGGCCAGTCACTAGTGGTGAGTGAATGTTTCTGCAGCTGTGATTTATGTATTGGGGATCTAACCGACTTTGAAAGTACGTACAGACTTGTGTGTACTCTTATATCTACTCTTGAGTGTACTCTTGTGTAAAGGAGAATACAGTAGGTAAATACTGTCAGTATAATAGCAATAGCCAGTAGTGTAGTCAGTAGTTATCCGTACAAAAGTATAGTGGTAGTGTGTATGAGTAGCTTCAGGTGCAGGCACTTGTACTCTTATAAGAGTGCATACACTAGTTAGACATACACTGCATAGATACTGGACATACACTGAACATGCACTGGATATGCACTGGACATACACTATAACATACCATCATAGAGTGGCGGAACACAGTAAGCCCAGGTAAGTAAGTTGCTGGTACTGGAGTGAAGAATAGACCTGTAGTAGCCAGTGTCACTCAGATCATAGTGCTACCACTACTGAGATGGAGTGAAGCATCACTACAGACCTGTAGTCAGTGAAGCAGAAGAAGAAGTAGTGAAGAACAAGTAGTGAACAGCAATGTATTCAGTCTTCACATCCAGAACATTGACACTACTTATTTCTGATAAGAGTGCTCTGTGCTCTGTGCTCTGTGCTCTGTACCCAATTAATACCCCTTCAACAATGACGCACAAAAGCTGCCTGCCTGTCTGCCTTCGCAATCCGCCTCCCGGGTGTGCCGGCGCGGTGTGCGTAAGTAACCGCTTGTTGTATGAGGAGGAAAACATACAGCATCTGACAAGGGAAACATACAACGTCGGCCACAAAGGAGATACGACATTGAAGGTCATGACCTCGATCCCTTCTTCCTTCCAGCAATTTCAATTGTTTCAGCACTGCACGCATCATGTATCACGCTGAACATATTGCGCAAAGTAGACAGGTCTGGTCTTGTCTTGTCCAGTCTTGTCCGACCCGACCTGACATCACCTGATCTGACCACTCTGTGAAAGAGACCGGCTCAAAAAGTCCACACCGGAGCTTTGACGAGCACACTTCGGCCGCGCACCTCGACGCTCATGAACCCTGCGATGCGCACTTTCGTGGGCATACCGTCGGCGCCGGCCCCCGATCCGCTACCACCGACACCACCAGAGTTCGCCGCTGCTTCTGGCGTGTCTTCTGCCAAAGGAGCGGAGCTGCCACTCGCGCTGCCACTGCCGCTGCCGCTACCACCACCTAGTGTTTGTTGCTGCTGGTGCTGGTGCTGGTGCTGGGATTGAGTCTGCCCCGGTGGAGCCAACGACAGCGGCGGTTGCTGGCCTTGCATCCCCGCCGTGGCCGCCGTCGAAGAGGACGACGGCCTGGACGTGCTCGGCTCGGCGCCGTGTGCCTGCTTCTTCCCGCTGATGAGCCCGCCCAGAATCGTCGTCTTCTTCTTGGACGGCGCATGTTCCTTGTGGCTGGACGCGTCAGAGTCCCGCCGACCGCTCGGCCCCGTACGCCCCTCGGAGATCGACAGGTGGTCTCGCGGCTCGCTCAGCTGGCTCGACGTTTCCGCGCCGGAGAGCGAGAGCAGGTCGGTGGCGTCACCGCCACCGCCACCGCCGCCGGAGCCGAGCTCGTTGGTGCCACGTCGACTGAGCGCCGGCAGGCCCGTCTCGATCTTGGCCTTGGCCGTCGTGATGAGGCTGCCTGGCGCCGGATAGTACACGAACACGTCGCGGCTCTCGAGATGCAGGTTCGCGGCCAGGCCGACGGCCAGCTGTACGATGGACGAGATCCCCTCGCTGACGCCTTGCGGGGGCGGGTCGTTGAGGTGCGCCTGTAGGGCCGCGCCCAGCTGCTCCTTCAGCAGCTGCGTGAGCTTGGCCCAATTCTGCATCCCCTGAGCGCTGTGTTGCACGTCCGGGAGCCCGTCCATGGTCGCGAGCCGCCAGGTCGAGATGCGCTGGATCAGGGCCTCCTCCTCCTCCCTCGTCTGTGGCGTCGCCGCGAGCAGCCGCAGGTTCCTCTCGATTGTCTTGAGCTGCAGGCTCAGGGTCGGATCGATTGCCGGATGGAAGTACCGCTCCAGCAGCTCCTCGACGATCCACCGAGAGATGAAGGCCCGTCCGGCGATGGTCATCTCCTTGGTGCCCTTGCTGCAGACATCGTCCGTGACGACCGGCTGCAGCCAGGCCGGCACGCTCTTCCAGTCCTTGCGCACGTTGAAGGACAGGTTGCTGATGGCGCCGTCGAGCCGGTTGAATCTCGTCGTGTACTCGTTATCGTCGAGCGAGGTGCGCGATTGCGAGAGCCGTTGGTTGGCGATGACGTTCTGCAGCTGCTCGACCTGGCTCTGGTACTGGTCGACCATGGAATTTTTCTCAAAGTACAGCTTCTTGACCTTGCTGTACTTTTGTTCTAAGGACGGACGGTCTTGACGTCAGCACGCAGCTTTCCTTCCCCACCCCCCCCCCCCCCCTCACGATCCGACAGACGAGTATGCCGGGCTGCTTACGTAACTCCTGATACACCGGTAGCTCTGCCGCGCCGGTGCTGGTGTTGGCAGCGGTGGTGGTGGTGGTGGCGCCGCCGCCGCCGCCGCCGTCTTCTCTTACCCTCACCTGCGGCGACACGCTCCGGCCGTGCTCGGCCGGCAGCTGCGGCTGCTGTGGATGGCCGCCACGATATGCCTGGCTCGGCGGGGTCGGCATGCTCTGCCTGGTCCCGGCCGAGACATTGGCCGGGTGCGAGGCCTGAGTGTAACCTTGTCCGCCGTGTCCGTACGCCGACAGGGACGAACTCTCACGCGGCGGAGCCGACGAGGGCACCTGCTGCGGGTCGTCACCGGTGCGACGTGACCGGAACGACTGACCCCGGGACGGTCCCATTTCGCGATCGACCACGGGATGGCCAAGGTTCGGCGGAGGATCGTGGCCCGACTGGCTCGGTGGGGCCCGGTCGTACGCCGAGGGCTGCTGGTGCTGATGTTGAGCCAATGCAGCGTACTGTTGCGCCGTCGCGATCGTATGACGTTGATCTGGCTGGGGCAGATATGACGGAGGCGGCAGGGGTTGATGCTGCTGCTGCTGTGCGTCGGGGCGAGGCTGGTCCGCATGCGCACCCGGGGTGTTGGACGGCCCCGGGTGAGGCTGATAGGCGTGATAGTGAGCCGGCTGATGCGTGCCCGGCCTCTGGGTCTGTTGCTGGTACTGGACGGGCTGATGGAAGCTCTGCTGGCGCGGCGGAGGCGAGAAGACCTCGTCCTGCTGCGGTGTGTAGTGGTCCCGATAGACCGGGTCCGACTGTCCGGGATCCAGCGTCGCGGGCCTGCGCGAGTCGTCCGCCGACTGCAGAGGCGGGTGCTGGTTGGCGATCCTGTCGGCTGGGTACTCGACCCTGGAATGTACCAGGCCCTCTTGCTGTGGATGAGGATGTGGGTGCGGATGGGGGTGCGGGTGCGGGTGCGGGTGCGGGTGTTGATGCGGATGTACGTGCGCCTGTTCCAGAATCGAGTCGGGTCCGTCTACCGGGGTCCGGGCTCCCTGGCGGCCGTGGTCATGCTCCTCCTCCTCGGCGGAGGGTGCTAGGTACGGCGTCGAGGTCCGATTGGAGGACCACTGGTACCGATCGGGGGTCTCGGTGGGGCTGTGGGGGGTCTGGCGAAAGGACGCCGGAGTGTCCTTGCGTCGAAGCGAGATCCGTCTGCCCAGGCCGGCCGTGCTGCTGTGTTGGCTGGGCGGTTGAGCGTGCTGGTGCTGGTGCTGGTGCTGGGGCGGCTGCGTGGACGGCGGCTGCGCTTGCTGCTGGTCCGAGACGGTCTGGCGCTGGCTCTGGTTCTCCTTTGACGAATGCCCGAAGCCGAAGAACCTCCTCTTGGATTTCTTGGAGTCCTGCGCGGAGCTGTGGTCGTCCGCGGCCAGGGAAGCACTCGGCGGTCTGTGATCGCCCGCGGCGCTCTCGACGCTGACCGCCTCGGCAGTGGTCGGGTGTCCGACGCCAGCTGCGGCCCCGGCCCCGGCTCCGGCTCCGACGCCGACGATCGAGATTGGTGGATGGGCGTGGATCGAGTAGGACGGCGGCGGCGGCGGCGACACTTGAGACGCGGTCGTTGGCCCGTAGTGCAGACCGCTGCCGGCCTGGTCCCGTTCTCGCCGATCCAAGGTCGGGTCGAGATATTCGGGCGCGGTCGACAGGCGATCCTGCAGGCTCGAGGCGGACGTCCGATCGAACGTCGTGGGCGCGTGGGTCACCGTCGGCGAGGGCAATGGCGTCGCGAAGGTCTGGTGGGGCAACGGTTGCGAAACCTGGGCCAGCGCTTGCGGGTGCTGCTGCTGGTGGTGGCGGTGGTGGTCGTGCTGGTGCTGGTGGTGTTGCTGGTGTTGCGGCAGCAGCGGCGGCTTTGACGGGTCCTGGGAGCCCAACGAAGCCTGCGACCGGTTGGACGACTTGAAGATGGCGGTCGTGAAGGGCATGGGGGAGAGGCTTCTTTATGATCCGATGAAGACTACTGGAAGGTACGCAGTACGTATAAGGCAGTTCTCTGTACCGTAAGCGTTTCGCTCCTCCGTGGGAAATTCCGGTTGACAGCAGCCCCTGTTTTCCTTCAGCTTTGGCAGTCGTCGTGCTGTCCCATGACCTCGTCTAGCCAACTTCACGTCAGCACCACCAGCGACTGCCTGACAGCCCTGCATACAGTAGCTCTATGGCACACTGTTACTATCACAACTTCTCCATCCTGTTGAATACTTGTACTACACTGGTTACATAAGCAGGTACTGTTCTGCACTTACCTCTAACTATAGAAAACTTATTGTATTGTATTGTATTAAGATCCTACACTATTCTAAATTTTTTTTGATTTGATTCTTACACTGATTTGGCTGTTAAGCCATGCAGAACTTCTTGAAGGATTTTTGTCTCTGGTAGACTTGACTCAGGGACCTCAGGCATTTACTGTACACCCCGTGGTTTGTAGTGTACGTACTGTGGGAAAACCCCAAACTCCGTAGGGGAAATAGGAAAACCACAGTAATGAGGGTTTTGTGGATCTTGACAGATATTGGGTGAGCTATTTCTTGGGGGTTTTCATACATCTTGCGAGGAGTACATCTTAGACAAGTTCTATGAATCTCGGAGGTTTTTGTGGCAGAATGTGGGGTGGGTCAGATTTGAACTGATGACTAGTTTAGTCAGGTTCTCCAGGCCTGACACCTAGTTCCGGGTCATGGGTGCCACGTAGTGGGAAACTCTCACCAGCTTCCTGCTACACTATGCCACCCCACACTATTCTAAAACTAGCTAAGCTAGATTATTTTTATTTTTATTTTTTTATTTGATTCTTACACTGATTGTAGCTTTACAGCCATGCAGATCTTCCAGCTAATAGTGAACTTCTTCAGAAAACCTTTAAAGAGATAAAAACTGAAGACAGGAAGGTGACTAGAAAGTGTAGTAAAAGGAAATCTTGTAGTGTCTGGTAGAAAAGCTTCTAGATGTTGGAGTGTGAATAGTGAAGTTTGAAAGCCAGATTAAATTGGTTTAGTCTTTTCAAAAACATAAACCAGTACAGAAACTTCTGTAGAAGCTCTGGGTTTGAAATAATAGTAGTGAAATCTTGGGGGTTGAAGAGAGTATGTTGTCTTTAACTTAAGTAGAGAGAGCATGAAGAGGTGATATACTTTACTATCTCTTCTGTAAGGGCGCTAGGGTCTTAGCAGGACAGAGTCGTGATAAAGGCCTGTTCCCTAGGTGGCTACTGAAAGGTGCCTGAAAGATGTTGTCAAGTAAGTCTGTTTTTATTTTATTTTATTCTTACTCTGATTTGGCTGGTGAGCCATGCAGAACTTCTAGATACATGCTTTTTTTTCCCAGAAAACCTTTGAAGGAATAAAAACTGAGACTTGGGTAAGACTAGGGAATTATCTGGAAGAATATGCAGTGTCTGGAGAAAATAAAATCACAGAGATGATAGGTTTTCTGGTAAGAGTTGGTGTACTAAGTTAAACTGGTCTAGTCTTTTCAAAGACATAAACCAGAGAAGAAATTCTTTAAGCACTTTAGGCTTTTGAAGTAAAGTAGAGAAATTGTAGGAAAGAAAAGTGGCTTGCTGTCTTTGAGTAAGAAACTTGTTACAAGAGAAAGTAATATGTTGAGCAGTCTCTTCTCCAAAACCACAGGAACATAGAGGGGATTGGAAGTCAGGAACATTTGCTCTGAAAAGAAAGCTGGCTAGTCCTATCCTTGCTGATAGAATCTGCAAGTAAAGACTAGCTTCATGTTAAAGGCCAGTCCACGTTCACACAGAATGTGGGTGGTCCTGTCTTCGACCGAGGAGGGCAGGGACTCAATAGATGAATAGCAAGTGGGGTAACTCTCTTGCTATTGTCGCTCGTAATGTGCGTTCAGCCTGGAGAGCTATTCTCTCCGGCTATCTGGGTTCTTATATACAGGAGCCTGAGGGGGGGGGGTCCTCCCGAGGGGTATCAGCTTTCTGCGTGGACAAGCTGGACGAGCTGGTTACACATCGTCCACCTCGTCCACCGGGTCGGGTGAACATTGTTCCTGTGGACGAGCTGGACGAGCTGGTTACACATCGTCCACCTTGTCCACCGGGTCGGGTGAACATTGCTCTGTGTACCTCTGTACACTCGCTTCGGTCAGCTCAGCCGTTCCGGCCTGGGCCTTAACACCATCCCCTCCCTCCAAAGGTTCTGTCCCCAGATCCTCTCGCTTCTCTTACCATGACCCGGACATCTCGTGTTAATCGTCGTGGAGTCCTCGGTTCTCGTGTTGGCAAGATGGGCAAGGTATCCAAAGTTTCATACAGCGCATGTCGTCGTGACCGTGCCAAGTGTGTCGTCAGTTCAGAGTCCACATCTTGCGGTCAGTGCCTTGAGAAGGGTCGCCGTTGCGATCTCCATCTCGCGGAGTCGGAGTGGGAGAAGATGGAGCTTGAGCGCACTCAGCTCGAGGCTCAACTGAAGGAGATCGAGGAGCAGGAGTCCGTTCTCCTTCCTCGCAAACTTCGTCTCCGTCGTCAGTTGGGTGTGTTGTCCAAGAAGGAGGGTGAGGCCATCAAGCGTGAGCTTGCTGCGATCAAGGATCAGGAGGATCTCGAGCAGGAGGCTACGCGTGTGGAGTCCCCGCCGCCTTTGGAGGACTTCTTCTCTTCGGAGGCTTTGGCTTCTCTCAGGCCTTTGTCTCCATCAATCCTGGCTTCTGCGGGTTTTGTCGGTGGAAACTCCGCAGTTTCTCATTCGTCGCAGGGCTGAAGTTCTCGGTGGGTTCCCACGAGTTCTCCTCATTGTCATACCCTAACCACTTGACCAGGTATTCGATTTTCCGTCCGCTTCTCCGGCTGTCTAGGATCCTTTCGACATCGTACTCTTCTTCGTCGTCCTCGAAGTGCCATTCTGTTTCGATTGCTGCGTCACTGGGTGCTGGCTCGAGCAGCGAGACATGGAATACTCAGTGTATCCGTGCCTTTTTTGGCAGTCTCAGTCGGTAGTTGACTTCTCCAGTGCGCTTCTCAATCTCAAACAGTCTGATTCGTACATGATCCAGCTTTTTGCTCGGTCGCTTCGAGCGCAGGTTTTTTGTTGACAAATAGACCTTATCCCCCCTCTCCAGGGTTGGTCCCTTCAACCTTTTGCTGTTTAGGCGGTGGCTTGTTGTCTTTTGTGCAGATTCAATTGCAGTCTTCATTTCCTCATGCATAGCAGTGAGTTTTTCGACGTTCGTTGAAGTGCCACTTCCAGCCGCCATCGCTTCCCAGCGGGGGTTTCTGCCGTAGTTTGCAAAGAACAGCGTCATGCCCGTCACGCTGTGTTGCTGATCGTTGTACGCAAACTGAGCCATTGGTAGCAGTTCTACCCAATCGTCCTGTCGGTGGTTGACGTAGTGGCGTAGATACTGTTCCATCATCTGGTTTGTTCTCTCAGTTTGTCTGTCTGTTTGTGGATGGTAGGCAGTAGACATCCTCGTGTCTATCCCTAGCTGTCTTGTCCACGTGTTCCAGAATTTTGAGGTGAAGAGTTTGTCTCGATCCGAGATAATCTTCGTGGGTAGCCCTCACTGGCTAACCAATTCTTTGAGCAGGACATTGGCGAGTTCGCTCGCTGTTCCTGTCTCTCGCCACAGGATCAGGTGAGCGTATTTGGTGAGTTTGTCAACAACCACCAAGATACTGTCATATTTCACCTTTGTTACCGGGTCCTCTGACCTCGGCAGCTTCACCACAAAATCCATTGTGATGGTATCCCAAGCCACTTCTGGGAGGTCCATTTGTTGACTCTCTCCATAGGGTTTGTGGCGTGACGGTTTGTTTTTCGCACACTCTTCGCAGTTGCGAATAAATTCCGTCACTTTCCACTTCATTCCGTTGAAGTGGTAACATCTCCAGATCTTTTCCAGGGTCTTGTCTCACCCAGGATGTCCGTGTAGAGGTCCATCGTGATGTTGTCGAATCACGTCCTCTTGTGCGCTCTCTGGCACTTCTTCCTTGTTCGTGGCCGTAACGTTGTGGCCTAGGGTCAGGAGTGCACCTATTTCTTCAGTTTTCGCTAACTGAGGTTGAGCATAAACCAGAGTTTGTCCTTTTGTCGCTAGGATTGGGCGCTCTTCTGTCGTGTCGTCTGTCGTCATATCAGGCCGCCTGCTAAGCGTGTCCGCTCGTGCGTTTTCTGATCCTTTTCGATAGAAGATCTGGAAGTTGTATGAAGCTAAAAGCTCCGCCCAACGGACTTGTCGTCTGTTTAGCTTCTTCGTCGTCGTGAAGTAAGCCAAATTCTTGTGGTCTGAGTACACGTCCACTGTGTACTTTGCTCCTTCCAGGTAAGGTCTCCACTCCTGGAATGCGTCGACAATCGCTAACAACTCCTTGTCGTGAACATCGTACCTGAGTTCTGGGCCAGAGAACTTTCTCGATCAGTATGCGACAGGGTGTAGGCAGTTTTCGGCGTCTGGTTGACACAAGCAAGATCCAAGTGCTTGGTCCGAGGCATCCGTCTCCATGATGATCCGCTGTCCGGGATCAAATGATGCCAGTATGGGTGCGGAGGTGAACTTCTCTTTCAGCTCCTGGAACGCTCTCTCTTGGCTGTTCCCCCATGTGAAGGTTTCTTCCTTCTTTGTTAGTTCAGTCAAGGGTGCTGCTGTCCTCGAGTACTCCTTGATGAATCGTCAGTAGAAGTTCGCAAATCCCAGGAAGGATTGGACTTCTTTGAGGTTTTTGGGTGTTGGCCAGTCTCGTACTGCCGTGATCTTTGTATCGTCCATACGGATTCCTTCCGTTGTCAGGATCGACCCCAAATATTCCACTTCTTTCACGTGGAAGACGCTCTTATCAAGGCGTAACCTCATTCCTGCTTCTTGGAGCGCATGTAGGATCTTCTTGACATGCTGTCTGTGCTCCTCCAGGGTTCCATTGGTGTAAACCAAGACATCGTCGATATAAGCGGTAACAAATATATCCAGGTATTGTCGGAGGATGGCGTTAATGAGCGATTGGAACGTCGCCGGTGCATTCGTAAGGCCGAATGGCATAACAGTATACTCGTAATGCCCGTACCTTGTACGAAAGGCTGTCTTCTATTCTTCGCCATCTTTCATCCTAACCAGGTTGAAAGCGCCTCAGATGTTGAACTTGGTAAACCACTTGGCTCCTTGGATTCGGTCCTGGATTTCTGATATTAACAGTAGCAGGTAGCGATTCTTAATCGTGATCGCATTAAGCTGCCGGTAGTCGACACACAGTCGTAATTTGCCGTCTTTCTTTGGCACAAACAATATCGGGTATCCGGCCGGTGATGTTGAAGATCTTATGAACCCTTTCGCTAGGTTCTCGTCCAGGTAATCTCTTAAGGCCTCAAGCTCCTTTGCTGATAGAGCGTAAATAGGGCTATGTGTGGGTTTCTTTCCGTCTTCCAGCGGAATTTCGTGATCCCACTCTTGGTGTTCTGGTAGCGTCGCGACCACTTCCTCACCAAACATCTCCTGGTAGTCTTTATACTCACTTGGCAGCTGCGGTGCCTGAGTCTCGCCCACGGCGTCATGCGTGGTGCAAAGTTGATGGTTTCGGGGCTTCATCCAAGCCACATAGGCTCGCCCTCGCCGGTGGTGCTTCTTCCACCCTGCATATGAGATCTCTTTGATTCTCACTTTCTCTGGCTCTGCTCGAGTTGCCAGACTCCTCTTCAGAAAGACTAGGTGCCTTCTTTTCCAGTCGATCCTTGGGTTTTGACTTTCCAACCACGGAAGACCCAATATAACTTCATGTGGTATCTGGACCAAGTCGAATTCTTCTGATCTGATTGTCGTACCGTCAACACACAGTCGTAGGTTCTTGGTCTCCTTCGTCACTCGTCCTTGGTCGTTGGAGAGTGGTGTCCCGTCCACTACCGTTAGCTGGTATGGATTCCTCTTTTCCTGAGTCGGGATCTTGTGCTTCCTGGCGAAACTTTCTGACATGAAGTTGCCAGTAGCTCCAGAGTCGATCATGGCGTTTGTCAGGTGCCCGTTGACTCTCATCTTGATGCGAAAATGCAGACTGCAGGCTGTCGCGTCGAGGCTCTGCTCGACCCCTTCTCTCCGGAGTGTTGTCTTGCCTGCTCTTCCGACTCCGGATTTGAAGAGCACTGCTAGTTTTTTGAACAACCAAGGCCCTGAGCCTGGCGTTCTGCCACGTGTCTTTCGCATTTTTCGGTGAAGCATAGCTCCCATGCGTCTTCTCCGCAATCATCGCGTTCTTTCCCTTGCTGGCTTAGCTGGTGCTTGATGCTCCAGGCTTTCTTGTGGTATTCTGGGCCAGGGAAGTAGTGCCTTCTCCTTTTCTCTAGGAGATGTTCCTTGCAGTGGTGGTCCTCGCATCCTTTCCAATAAGGACATCCGCAGGCTGGTGTCGTAGCCTGGTGATGGTCCACTTGCGCTGCGATGTCTCGGGGCTGTGAGATGCTGATGGTGTCGTCCACCCATCGCGTCACTCTTGCTTCGCCGTCCTCCGACAAGGTCGCATCCTGTCGTCGGAGTAGTGGTGTCTCGGGAATTGGTGGCATGCCGGTTATGTCAATCTCGTAGTCTGTTGTATCGAATTCGGAGATCAGGTCATCCTCCCAATGAACCTTATCGATCTGGTCTTGGATTGCGTGCAGGTCCTCCAGTGACCTCTGCAGATCATTCTCCAGTCTTTCGATGTGCTGTCTGAGATTGTCCTCCTGTCCGAGGAGTGTTGCTTCTGACCGGTTCATGGGTAGCGTGCCTCTGGGAGCCCTCGGTGGCTCCTGAATACCCTTGCCTTTCCAGGCACCGGTGGCATTCAACTGCTTACCCTTGCCTTCCTTCTTCTTCTTGCTTTGGCAGTTGGCTGCGAGGTGTCCTACCTTCTGGCAATTGTAACACTTCCGTGTTTCTTTCTTCTTTGTTGCCTGTGGTGTTGTTGCATCGATCTCCATGGGTGTCAAGCCGTACTTGTCTTGTGCTGGCACTGTCTTTTTGCCCCATGGCCTTGCATGCTTGCCTCACTTCTCAAGTTCTCGTTCGAACTGTCGGTCGTCGATGTGTACCGCTGTGTCGATCATATCCTCGAGGTCGGTGGGTCGGTCTCCTCGTGCGATGTCATCCTTGACTCGTTCCTTGAGAGCTTGGTAGAATAGTGCCGTCAAGGCACTGTCTCCCTATTGCGTCCTCACTGACAACTGTTGGAACTTCGCCGCGAAGTCTGATGCTGACCCTGTCTGCCGTAGTGCTTGGAGCTTTCGTTCCGCGTCTCGTTCTTCATCAATGACCCCGAAGGTCTTCTTCATCTGGGTCTTGAAAGTAGAGAATCTCCCAATAATCTGCCGTGTCATGGTCTCCATGCTAGAGGGATCTTCCTTGTTGTCGAGGAAGTCTCGTAGGTAGACATTGAACCAGGCAAATGTCGGTCCGTCCAGGTAGGAAGCTGCGAACAGCACCTTCTCCTGTTCCGTAGGGAATTGTGCGGCGTTGAATCTGTAGTAAAGCTCAAGCTGAGAGAAGAATAATTCCAATCCCCCTCGTGATCCATCGTACCTCTTCGGCGTACCTACCTTCAACGGCTTTGGAGGTAAGGTGAGGGTGGTAGGGACAGGTGGTTCCTGGGCTTGCGCCTGAGGCGCAGCCCGAGGTTGGCCTGCCTGCGAAGGGGTAGGGCTGCGTGGATCTGCCATCGTATTGAGCCGGTGTCCTATGTGTTAGAGGCTGAAACTGTTAAAGGCCAGTCCACGTTCACACAGAATGTGGGTGGTCCTGTCTTCGACCGAGGAGGGCAGGGACTCAATAGATGAATAGCAAGTGGGGTAACTCTCTTGCTATTGTCGCTCGTAATGTGTGTTCAGCCTGGAGAGCTATTCTCTCCGGCTATCTGGGTTCTTATATACAGGAGCCTGAGGGGGGGGGGTCCTCCCGAGGGGTATCAGCTTTCTGCGTGGACGAGCTGGACGAGCTGGTTACACATCGTCCACCTCGTCCACCGGGTCGGGTGAACATTGTTCCTGTGGATGAGCTGGACAAGCTGGTTACACATCGTCCACCTCGTCCACCGGGTCGGGTGAACATTGCTCCGTGTACCTCTGTACACTCGCTTCGGTCGGCTCAGCTGTTCCGGCCTGGGCCTTAACACTTCAGCTTTTCTCAAGTCTTTGAAAACTTTGAGATTTTTCTTTTGGGGTAGTCTGCAAAATAGCTCCCAGACTGAAGAACATTTCTGTCTGTTTGCCTGCCATCTGGCTTCCCACTCTTTCTGAAACACTTCTTGAAATTGTTTCTTAGAGTAATCTTGGTTAGTGGTTAGTTCTTCTAGCCATCTTGCTTTCCAGTTAGGTGTGATAGTAGACAGAGACTTTGGAGGTGTTCTCAGAGTAGAAACAAAAACAGTGATCTGGGAAAAGAGCTTATAGAGAAGTGAGGAGAGAGGATTAGAAGAAGTATTGGAAAAATAGAAAGATTGTAGGAAAGTTGCTGTTCTAAATTTGAAATAAAGATCAAGAGGTGGTAGGAATAGTTCTCCTTCAATAAGAAATGTAGGAGTAGCTTTGAAGACACCTCCTATAGTTTTTAGACACTTAGTCTGGAAAAGATTTAGAGAAGAAATATTAGAAGGTTTTTTGTGGGGATTGAACCAGACTCCTACTGCATAGCTGAGAAGTGATCTCAGTATTGCAGTGTAGACAAGTCTAGCAGAGAGAACAGGTAGACCCCATGTAGAAAAAGTAGTTCTGGAAAGTGCTGAGAAAAACTTGGAAGCTTTCTGTAACATGATTTTCTGGTGTTTTTTCCAGAGAAGCTTGGAATCATAGTGTAGTCCCAGAATACGCACTTCTTCCTTAGGCTGTAGTACCACTTCTCCAAGTCTTAGACTGAGCTGAAGATTATCTGTTCTTCTTCTAGAAAAATGGAGAAGTTCATACTTTTCAGGTGCAAACTTCATTCTATGTTTTCTTGCCCAGTCTAAACACTTGGAGTGAGTAGACTTTAGCTTCAGGAGATTGCTTTTAAGAGAAGGGGAAAATGCCAGAAGGTTTGTGTCATCTGCAAAGCCCAGAGCTGATACACCTTTCTCTGGTGTATGAACAGTATTATGAAGATCTGAAATATAGAAAAGAAATAAAATAGGAGAGAGAGGTGAACCTTGAGAGACTCCACAGTGTACTGGAAAAAAAGAAAACTCTGAATCATCAAAGACAAGAGAGGTTTTTCTTTGGGTAGTGAAAGAAAAGATCCAGTTAACAAACCAGCTGGGGATTCCTTTTCTCTCCAGGATTTTCTTGAGAATTTCTGGCAGAACTCTATCATAAGCTCCTGAGATATCCAGAGAAAGAAGACTCACTACCATTCCTTTCTTCCAGACTTTTTCAACTTGGGAAGTGAGTAGAAATAGTGCAGACTCAGTTGATCTTCCTTTTCTAAAGCTCATCTGGACTACAGTTGAGCTATGCCGAGGCATAGCGCAGAGTCGACATCCTGTGCAGGGTCTCTGCCACGCTTCCCCGCAGTCCTGAGGTCTTTTGCGCTCCGCCGTGTACGCTGACCCCTAGGTCCTGCTTCGGAGTGCCGGGTTGCCAGCCCGGAGCCCACACTCCAACTGCAGTTTGCTCCTTGAGTCTGTCATTTGCAGCCTGAGCCTGCACTCTGTACAGACCAGCATGCGCTTCTGTCCTCTCGGGCCATATAGACAGTCTTGTAGTAGGCCCAGACCCTACTGCTGTCACTGCTATTATATGCCACACCCCGCAGCTCTCGCTGTTTCGCGTTATCTCTGTAGATCTCTTGTACAGAGGCCGACCATGCCTCGCAGGCTCTACAGACCCTGCAGGCTATGCCAGCACCTGCAGGATTGCCTTTCCAGCCCACTAACCAAGTAGGGAGAAGTCTCTGTCTGCCCGCTGTCACCTGTGGGACCCCGGATGTACGTGGTGGCCCACTGGAGAACCTCCAGTGCCCTAGCCCTGGTCTGTAGGTGGCCCGAAGAGAATCTGTGGCAAGACCTTAGGCAAAACCATCAAGCCAGCACTTTGACTATCACACAGCCCTTAGGTACTGGAGTGGCAGAAACCCTTTGTGCCACCTGCTTGCCTTCTTTAACACGTAGTCCCTGTTTGATTAACAACACCGCAGTACAGACATCACTCCCCTCCTAGAACAAGATCCTTGATGCATCAGCTGCTGGAGACTCTGCCAGAAGGGGGGTGTGCGATAGGAACTCCTCTTGTCTACTCCAGAGGTGCCCTGTCGGGTGTCTAGACTTCACATCCACCAGTTGCAAGGCTGGCTTCAGGCTGTAGTGTACACGGTAGACATCTGTCAGGTGGTTTTCATAACCAGTTTGGTCGAAGTCCTCTGTTCTGCTGATGTCACTTCACAGGGGTGTCCAGGGTGCCTGCACAACACCTCCGGTGGCCCGTCACTCCACGGGCACCAGCAGCTTGACTGGTGACTCAATTAGCTCTCAGTGCAGCGACTACAAGCAGCTTGGGAGACTGCCTGCCATCACTGCCCCAAGGTTCCCAGCCTGCACTGTGTGGAGGTTTGAGTCTTCGCAGGCCCAGGACTAGATTATTACTGCTGGGAAACCAGGTGACTCTTCTTTCTGGCAGTACTCTGCAGACAGGAAACACCCAACCAGTGCCAAACAATCTCTAACATGGCTCCCAAGAAGAAAAAACCCACCTTTTCAGAAAGTAACACCAGAGCTACACCAGCTATACTCTCCCAACCAGCTCCCAGTCTGGCTAGCACCCAGTCCAGCTCTCCTACCCCCCAAACAGCTCCCCAGAGTGACTACAAACTAGTAGACTCCTGGATCAAAACTCAACCAGTCCCAGAATCCATTCTGAAAAGCTGGGAAAATATCAAAAAGAACTCCTTCCCTACAGAAGCCCCTAGCTCTACTGGCCTCACCAACAGAATCTTCCAGGAGCTGGAGAATATCAACAAGCGGCTGGACAAACAAGAAGCCAAGCCATCATATGCCCAGGCTGTCCAAAAATCTATTCCAGCACAAATCCCTCTACCTGCAAGAATTCTCAAAGAAGTTCTTGTACATCCTGGTATCCAGCCACCTGACATGGCTAATAGAACTCACATCCAGCTTTTCCAGGCTCTTCAAGACAGACTACCCAGCCCCTACAACAAGCAGGTCAGAGCAGTAAGGAAACTTCCTTCAGGGGATATTCTTATTAACACAGAAAGTCAAGAGACTAAAGTCTTCCTAGAGAAAAACCCTGCCTGGGTATCAGCTATCTTCACAAAGAAAGCAACCATCCAGCCCAAGAGATTTCCAGTTCTGATCCATGGAGTCAGAACAGAAGATATCCAACCTGAAGACCTGGAGAAAACCTGCCAGATAATCCAGAACAGCAACCCATCTCTGAGCAAGCAAATCACCATCCTGAGAGCCTACTGGTCTAAGAAGGCTATAGCTCAAAAGAAGCCAGTTACCTCTCTCCACCTGGATCTGGCTACCCCTGAACAAGCCAATCTTTTGATTGAGAGTGGGCTAGTGCTGGGGCACAGGATGCATGAAGCAGAACCTTTTCTGGCAGACACAGTTATTGCACAATGTTTCAAGTGCTTTGGCTATGGGCACCAAGCACGCTTCTGCAAGAACAAAGCTGTGTGTGGTGCCTGTGGAGGCCAGCATGAAAGGAGAGCCTGCCAAGTTCCTGAACAGCTTCTCAAGCCAAAATGCTGCAACTGCAGAGAAGCTCACCCAGCCTGGGCCAGTGTCTGTCCAGTACGCCAGGAAGCAGCCAAGAAGGCAAGAGAAGCATGGAACACACACCCAGGAAAATATGAGATCCCAACAGCTACCTCTGTTCCAGCTCTACAACCCCCCCCCAGTTATGTCTTTCCCTCTCTCTCAGTCTCTACCAGGGGGGAAAAAACGTAAAACAGCTGAGCCAAGCAGAAGCTCAGAGAGACTCAGAGGTGCACTCCCAGAAGTGCAAATTCTTTCTTCAAGATCAGCCAACTCTGGAGGAAAGCTACCAGCTAACTCCTTCAAGATCTTTGATGCTGAGATGTCTGCATGAAAGACACAAAGCTGACACTTCTCCAGTATAATGTGCAAAAAAGCCAATCAGTCCAAGAGCTACTGCTAGCAACCTCAGCTCTCCAAGAGGTGGACATTATTGCACTTCAAGAGCCCTGGAAAAACTCTCACCTAGAAACAAGAACTTCAACTGTTTTCTCTTCCTTTCTTCCTCTCTACTGTTCAGAGATTGGCAGAACACTTTTTCTTATTAATAAAAATCTGAAACTCTCTTCTCTTCATCCTACCTTCTGGAATAAAGACTTTGTTTCTCTTGAAATCTACTTGGAAAACTCTCCTACTTCTCTTTGGGTATATAATCTCTACTTCACCCCATCAAGTCAAGAAAACTACACAGAGGCATCAGAAGCTCTTCTCTGTTTACTCCAAAATGCTTTACAAGAACAAGGACAACATATTCTTCTCACAGACTCCAATCTTCACCACCCAGACTGGTCAAAGACAAGAAGACTGTACTCTGAGACTGCAAACAAGTTTCAAGACCTAATGAAAGATTTAAATCTGGATTTAGCTATTACACCTTTCACCCCTACCAGAGCAAGATCTCTTTCTGAAAAACCATGTTCTTCTATTGATCTGTCTTTTATTTCTTCTTCTCTTTCTAACTCTCTGATTTTCTCTAAAGTGGCTCTTCAGTTCTTTCATGGGTCTGACCACAGACCTGTACTAACCTGCCTGGACCTGGATCCTCCAAGGAAAATCTGGAAACCAGAAAGAAACTGGAGAACACTGGACTCAAACCTTGCAAGAGTAGAGTGTGAGAAGCTACACCTGCCCTTCCACTTCCAAGACAAATATGAAGTGGATGAGTACTTGGAGTATCTTGACAACTTTCTCCAAGAAATAGCAAGCAAATCCACACAGCTCCAGAAGCAATCTGGCCACTCAGTTCCCTGGTGGAATCAAGAGATCCAAAACAAGGTTAAAGAGGAAAGAAGAGTAAGAAGAAAAGTACAAAAAGGTAAGCAAGTCAAGAGGAACTTGAGCAAGCAACTAAGCTCAAGAAAAAGGCAGTCAGAGATGGAAAACAGAACACTTTCAGACACCAAATCCATGAGCTGGCCAGCTCTTCAAAGTTCTGGAAGCTTGCAAAGTGGGGAAAGTCCAAAGCCAACAAGACTCCTGATCTTCCTCTGGTTCCTGACCTGGAAACTAGAGTACTTCCCTGAAAGATTTAAGAGTGCAAAAACAGTCTGCTTGAGGAAACCTGGCAAGGGAACCTACAATCAAGCTAAAGTCTGGCGCCCTATAGCTCTGCTAAACACAACAGGTAAGCTGATGGAAGCTATTGCTGCAGCCAGACTAAGCAAGATTTGATTTGATTTGATTTGATTCTTACACTGATTCGGCTGTTAAGCTATGCAGAACTTCTTGAAGGAATTTTTGTCTCTGGTAGACTTGACTCAGGAGCCTCACGTATTTACCGTACACCCTGTGGTTTGTAGTGTACGTACTGTGGGAAAACCCCAAACCCCGTAGGGGAAATAGGAAAACCACAGTAATAAGGGTTTGTGGATCTTGACGGATATTGGGTGAGCTATTTCTTGAGGGCTTTCATACATCTTGCGAGGAGTACATCTTAGACAAGTTCTATGAATCTCGGGGGTTTTTTGTGGCAGAATGTGGGGTGGGTCAGATTCAAACTGACGACTAGTTTAGTCAGGTTCTCCAGGCCTGACACCACTAGTTCCGGGTCATGGGTGCCACGTAGTGGGAAACTCTCACCAGCTTCCCACTACACCATGCCGCCCCAGACTAAGCAAGATAGCAGAAGAAGCTGGACTATTGCCAGATATCCAGATGGGCTTTAGGAAAGGAAGATCCACAGAAGCAGCACTTTTCCTTCTAACCTCCCAAGTGGAACAAGTCTGGAAGGAAGGCATGGTTGCATCCCTACTCTCACTGGATATCTCAGGAGCCTATAACAGAGTTCTCCCCAAGATACTACAGCAAATTCTGAAAAGAAAAGGAACATCTGCCTGGCTAGCTTCCTGGATCTACTCCTTCTGTGATAAGCGCTCTACCACTCTTGTCTTTGATGATTCTGAGTCTTGTTCTATTCCTATTCATTGTGGAGTTTCTCAAGATTCTCCACTATCCCCCATTCTTTTTCTATTCTACATTTCTGAATTGCATGAGACTGTGCATACTCCCCCTTCTGGTGTATCTGCCCTGGGGTTTGCAGATGATACAAATCTGCTTGCTTTTGGTCACTCCTTGAAAAGTAACCTTCTGAAGTTAAAGAACACACACCACAAATATCTATCCTGGGCTGCAAGACATGGAATGGTCTTCTGACCTGAGAAATATAAAATACTTTATTTTTCCAGAAGAAGATCAGACAATCTTCAGCTCAAGCTCAGACTGGGGAATGTGATTCTCAAACCAAAAGAAGAAGTGCGAGTACTTGGAGTGTACCTAGATGCAAAGCTCCACTGGCACAAACACCAGAGGATTATTCTTCAAAAAGCACAGAAAGCACTCTCTTCTCTTTCTAGAACTTCCTATTCTACCTGGGGCTTTCCAGTTCACACATCATGTCTGGTGTACACTGCTATACTGAGATCTCTACTGTGCTATGCAGTGGGGATCTGGTTTAACCCTCTAAGAAAATCCTCCAATATCTCTTCTCTTGTTTCATTTCAAAACAGATGCCTAAGACTTATTGGGGGTGCTTTCAAAGCCACTCCTTCTTTTCTATCAGAGAGTGAGCTTTTTCTTCTACCTCTAGACCTCTACTTTAAATTTCGCACTGCCTGTTTTCTTTCTTCTATTCAAAACTCCCCTCTCAAATACTTTCTTGACAGTATCTTTTCTACTATTTCCTGCTATGCCTCTCTCTTGAAGAAACCTTTAAAGAAATCTTCAACTATCTCTCCTAAGTGGAAATTCACTTGGTTAAGTCAAATAACTACTAACCAGGCTAGTTCGAAGAAAGAACTACAAAAGCTCTTTACTAAAGAGTGGGAAGACCAATGGGAAGAGAAGAAAAGAAGAAGCTATCCAGGCTGGCAGACTTTCTGCCAAAAGCCACACAAAAACAATCTGAAGCTCTACAAAAAGTTACAGAAAGCTGAGGCAAGTCTGCTACTGCAAATCAGGACTGGAAGAATTAGTCTGGCAAGTTTTCTTTTCAGAGCTGGAGTTCCTGACTTCCGTACCCCACTATGTGTGTGTGGCCAAGCAGAAGAAACTGCAAAACATATCACCTCTTCATGCTCTCTTTATTCAAGACAAAGACAACAAGTCTCTTTTAATCCCCAAGACTTCACCACTATTATTTCAAACCCAGAGCTACTACAGAAGTTCTTGTACTGGTTTATGTCTTTGAAAAGACTAAACCAGTTTAATCTAGCTTTCAAACTCCACTATTCCCAACCCAATACCTAGATTCTCTTCTCTTACCAGAAACTTCAAGATTTCTTTTGTTACATTCCCTAGTCACACCCTGCCTTCAGTTTTTATCTCTTCAAAGGTTTTCTGAAGAAGTTCACTATTAGCTAGAAGATCTGCATGGCTGTAAAGCTACTAACAGTGTAAGAATCAAATAAAATAAAAAAAAACCATCTGAAGCCAGAGGGAGTAAGAGAAGAACCCACTATGCTGTACAACCCACAGTAAAACAGGGTTGCCAAGCAGTATAATTGAACAATTATCAGTTGGGTGAAAGTGATGTTCGCAGACACAGAGCTGCTGATGCAGCTGTGGCCTGTAGCAGCCCAGATGTCAGTGTACCTGGACAACAAGCTGCCACACAGGGACAGGAAGAACTTGCCAGAAAGAGAATAGACAGGACAGACTGTCAACACAGGCCATCTGAGAGCTTTTGGGTGTGTCACATACATGTATATACTGAAGGAGAAGAGGAAGAAGTTAGATCAACTAGCCTGGAAAGAAGTAATAGTGGGGTACTGGGGTAATCACATTTACCTGGTATAGAACCCAGAGATGAAGAAGATTGTGGCTGCAGTATCTGTACAATTCATGGAAGAGATCATAGGACAACAAGCACAGGTGTGACCTAAGGAGAAAGTCAGTATTGAGAGGAGGTGGCCACAGGTCACCTCAGGGCCTGAGTACAGCATTGAGGGGGGGTGGCTACAGGTCACCTTAGTGCCTGAGCAAAGAAGAGAGAGACAGGTGCAAGGTATACCTGATCAGTCAGACAAACCAGACAAAGAAGACAGTGACAAAAAGTCAGTAAGATATAACATGGAAGGGATAGAAGACTCACCTTGGCAGCCCTGACAAGGAGTGGCTGAAGGACCAGCTGAAGCACCTGAGGAAGAAGCTCAGAAGTCAAACAAGTCTGAAGGAAGAGGTTATGTAGAGTCTGAAAAAAGTCCACAAGAGAACAGGGCCACAGGCAAGACTATGAAGGAAGGGTCTGAAAAAGCACAGGAAACAGAGCCAGCAAGGCAGGGTACACAGATCCACAAGGCAACAGAGAAGGCAAAGGAAGGTGCCTTCACAACAGAAGAATCAGTGTTGTTACAACCCATGGGATGGGAGCCACTCATTTATAGGCAATCAGGCCGTGGGCCAGGCAAGAGGACACCATGGAAGTCAAGTGACCAACCAACAAGGGGTCACGTGACTGTCGAGACACACACAGGAGTCTTGACACAGCATGCATGAAGCATCAAGACAATCTCACCAGTCTTGACACAGCATGCATGAAGCATCAAGACAATCTCACCAGTCTTGACACAGGATGCATGAAGCATCAAGACAATCTTACCAGTCTTGACGCAGGGTGCATAACATGGTGGGACTGTCAAGACAATCTCACCTATCTCAACATCAAGACTGTCAAGACAATCTTGATCATCTTGACAGGCCAGCACTATATAGTCTGGTGATAGTTCCCTTATGGAATGATTGTCTTCAACTCATGTTGTGATCCAGACAACTAGATCTACTTCAATACAATCCTTTTGTACAAAGCTATTGATCAGGTGTCACCACCACCACATTCCACCAAAACCCCTTCGCACTTCTTGACACTCCTCTCCTGCGAGAACCAACCCACCTTCCGCATCTTGCCCTTAATCCTATACTCGGTTAGGACGGCACGGTACAGACCGCAACAAGTGTCTGTACTGATGATTCCGAAGTCAGATACATGCCTTCTGTGGAAATGCTCATAGACAAGCCACTCAGCATTCAGGCACAGAAGAAGAAGCTGCAGAGACTTGGTCTGACACAGTAGACAAGATGTCAGCTAACAGAAGCAGCAGAGGACAGTGGGCCTACATACTCACCTTGGAGAGCTAAATTGCAAAGTGGAGGTGCAGCTCAAGTGGAGGTGCAGTTCAAGAGGGGGTGTTGAAGTTGGGTGATCTGCAACATCATACTCTGTGACTTACTGAAGAGTGCTAACCCTAGATTGGGAAGAAGAGTTTTCTTATTTTTCATTGTAGACAACTATCTTAGTACATGCTATTGAATACAAGATCCTATTGTTTTTGAAGTGCCTTGTTATTCTGAAGTGTCACTGACACTGATTATCCCAACAGCTCTGACCTGCATAGCTGACACAAGCCAGCTGTGACCAGCTGTGACTAGCCAGCTACTTGAGACAGCTGTGCAGTGGCTTGGAGATTGGTTGGAGTCACTTAGCTAGATGCTCTGTTCTCAGCTCTATAGTATATAGAGCTGCTCTTGCTGTTCTTCTTGGAGACTAGCAAACAATTCTAGAAACCAGTTAATTCTTTCCACTGAGCAGTCATTGTGAGCACACTGCTGGTAATGTTCTCACAGTTTTTTTCACTCTCCTCTCACCAAAAAAAAAAGTAGTCTGTTCATGATGACTGGCTTGGGCAGAGCTCTTCACGGCAAGAGGACTTCCAGCAAATTGTCACAACAAGACAACAAAATGATGGATCTGGCTGACCAAAGGCCAGCACCTCCCAGCCACCTGGGAGGGGGACTTCTTCCAGCAGGGGGGGATAATCTCTCACCAGAGAGGTAGCATCACCACTGCACAACAGTGGAGATGTGAGACAGAAGTGTGTGTCAGAGGAGATTGTTGTAGATGAACACAGCACCCTCAGGTATAGTGATGGGACTCTCTTGTCACTGACAGAGAAACTCAAGAAGCTTGAGTGTAGGAAGAAGGTGCTTCATATTTATTTATTTTTTTATTTGATTCTTACACTGGTAGTAGCTTTACAGCCATGCAGATCTTCTAGCTAATAGTAAACTCCTTCAGAAAACCTTTGAAGAGATAAAAACTGAAGGCAGGGTGTGACTAGGGAATGTAACAAAAGAAATCTTGAAGTTTCTGGTAAGAGAAGAGAATCTAGGTATTAGATTGGGAATAGTGGAGTTTGAAAGCTAGATTAAACTGGTTTAGTCTTTTCAAAGACATAAACCAGTACAAGAACTTCTGTAGTAGCTCTGGGTTTGAAATAATAGTGGTGAAGTCTTGGGAATTAAAAGAGACTTGTTGTCTTTGTCTTGAATAAAGAGAGCATGAAGAGGTGATATGTTTTGCAGTTTCTTCTGCTTGGCCACACACACATAGTGGGGTACGGAAGTCAGGAACTCCAGCTCTGAAAAGAAAACTTGCCAGACCAATTCTTCCAGTCCTGATTTGCAGTAGCAGACTTGCCTCAGCTTTCTGTAACTCTTTGTAAAGCTTCAGATTGTTTTTGTGTGGCTTTTGATAGAAAGTCTGCCAGCCTGGATAGCTTCTTCTTTTCTTCTCTTCCTATTGGTCTTCCCACTCTTTAGTAAAGAGCTTTTGTAGTTCTTTCTTTGAACTAGCCTGGTTAGTAGTTATTTGACTTAACCAAGTGAATTTCCACTTAGGAGAGATAGTTGAAGATTCCTTTAAAGGTTTCTTCAAGAGAGAGGCATAGTAGGAAATAGTGGAAAAGATACTGTCAAGAAAGTATTTGAGAGGGGAGTTTTGAATAGAAGAAAGAAAACAGGCAGTGCAAAATTTAAAGTAGAGGTCTAGAGGTAGAAGAAAAAGCTCACTCTCTAATAGAAAAGAAGGAGTGGCTTTGAAAGCACCCCCAATAAGTCTCAGACATTTGTTTTGGAATATGATAAGAGAGGAAATATTAGAGGATTTTCTGAGTGGGTTGAACCAAATTCCCACTGCATAGCTCAGTACAGATCTGAGTATTGCAGTGTACACAAGGCGTGCTGTGAGAACTGGAAAGCCCCAGGTGGAGTAAGAGGTTCTAGAAAGAGAAGATAGTGTTTTTTGTGCTTTTTGAAGAATAATTCTCTGGTGTTTGTGCCAGTGGAGTTTGGCATCCAGGTACACTCCCAATACTCGCACTTCTTCTTTTGGTTTTAGAATCACATTCCCAAGTCTAAGCTTGAGCTGCAGATTGTCTGATCTTCTTCTGGAAAAATGAAGTATTTCATATTTCTCAGGAGAGAAGACCATTCCATGTCTTGCAGCCCAAGATAGACATTTAAGATGTGTATTCTTCAACTTCAGAAGGTTGCTTTTAAGAGAGTGTCCAAATGCAAGCAGATTTGTATCATCTGCAAATCCCAGAGCAGAAACACCAGTAGTAGGAGAATGTACAGTCTCATGAAGTTCAGAAATATAGAATAGAAAAAGAATAGAAGACAAAGGGGAACCTTGGGGAACTCCACAGTGAATAGGAATAGAAGAGGACTCAGAGTCATCAAAAACTAGGGTGGTGGTACGTCTGGTGCAGAAAGAGAAGATCCAAGAAGTTAGCCAGAGAGGGATTTCTTTTCTCTCCAGAATCTTTTGAAGAATCTCTGGAAGAACTCTGTCATATGCTCCTGAGATGTCCAGAGAAAGTAGAGATGCAACCATGCCTTCTTTCCAGACTTTTTCCACTTGGGAAGTTAGAAGGAAAAGTGCTGATTCAGTTGATCTGCCTTTCCTGAACCCCATCTGGATTTCTGGCAAGAGTTTAGCCTCTTCTGCTACCTTGCTTAGTCTGGCTGCTGTAATAGCTTCCATCAGCTTGCCAGTTGTGTTTAGCAGAGCTATAGGGCGCCAGGCTTTAGCTTGGTTATAGATTCCCTTGCCAGGTTTTCTTAGACAGACTGTTTTTGCATTCTTGAATTTCTCTGGAAAGTATTCCAGTCTCCAGCATGTTGATGTGAGAACAGCTATAGCTTGGCAGAACTTGGGACCCAGAGCTTTCAGAAATCCATTTGGCAGCTTGTCTTTTCCTCCTGCTGTAAAAGGTTTCTTCTTGTTCAGAATTTGCTCCACTTCTTCAGTGGTAACCTCCTGAGAAAGCTGGATCTCTGGGGTACTCTGGTGACTTTCTGTACTTGGTTCTGGAACACGTGCTTCTGGAAAGAATTGAGCTGAGAAAGATTTTGTCTTCTCCTCAAAGCTTTTGGCTAGTCCTTCTTGAGTCTCCAGATCAGGGACCAGAGGAAGATCAGGGGTCTTGTTAGCTTTTGATTTTCCCCACTTTGCAAGCTTCCAGAATTTTGAGGAACTGGCTAGCTCATGATTCTTCCATCAGCTTACCTGTTGTGTTTAGCAGAGCTATAGGGTGCCAGGCTTTAGCTTGATTGTAGGTTCTCTTGCCAGGTTTCCTCAAGCAGACTGTTTTTGCACTCTTAAATCTTTCAGGGAAGTACTCTAGTTTCCAGCATGTTGAAGTCAGAATAGCTAGAGCTTGGCAGAACCTAGGCCCCAGAGATCTCAGAAATCTATTTGGCAGCTTATCTCTCCCTCCTGCTGTGAAAGATTTCTTCTTGGCCAGAATTTGCTCCACTTCTTCACATGTTACCTCCTGGGAGAGCTGTATCTCAGAGATAGTCTGGGAGCTTTCTGAGCCTGGTTCTGGAACTAGAGCTTTTGGAAAGAACTGCTGTGAGAAGGCTTTAGTCTTTTCCTCAAAGGTTTTGGCTATTCCTTCTTGTGTTTCCAGGTCAGGAACCAGAGGAAGATCAGGAGTCTTGTTGGCTTTGGATCTTCCCCACTTTGCAAGCTTCCAGAACTTTGAAGAGCTGGCCAGCTCATGGATTTGGTGTCTGAAAGTGTTCTGTTTTCCATCTCTGACTGCCTTTTTCCTGAGCTTAGTTGCTTGCTCAAGTTCCTCTTGACTTGCTTGTCTTTTTTGCACTTTTCTTCTTACTCTTCTTTCCTCTTTAACCTTGTTTTGGATCTCTTGATTCCACCAGGGAACTGAGTGGCCAGATTGCTTCTGGAGCTGTGTGGATTTGCTTGCTATTTCTTGGAGAAAGTTGTCAAGATACTCCAAGTACTCATCCACTTCATATTTGTCTTGGAAGTGGAAGGGCAGGTGTAACTTCTCACACTCTACTCTTGCAAGGTTTGAGTCCAGTGTTCTCCAGTTTCTTTCTGGTTTCCAGATTTTCCTTGGAGGATCCAGGTCCAGGCAGGTTAGTACAGGTCTGTGGTCAGACCCATGAAAGAACTGAAGAGCCACTTTAGAGAAAATCAGAAAGTTAGAAAGAGAAGAAGAAATAAAAGACAGATCAATAGCAGAACATAGTTTTTCAGAAAGAGATCTTGCTCTGGTAGGGGTGAAAGGTGTAATAGCTAAATCCAGATTTAAATCTTTCATTAGGTCTTGAAACTTGTTTGCAGTCTCAGAGTACAGTCTTCTTTTCTTTGACTAGTCTGGGTGGTGAAGATTTGAGTCTGTGAGAAGAATATGTTGTCCTTGTTCTTGTAAAGCATTTTGGAGTAAACAGAGAAGAGCTTCTGATGCCTCTGTGTAGTTTTCTTGACTTGATGGGGTGAAGTAGAGATTATGTACCCAAAGAGAAGTAGGAGAGTTTTCCAAGTAGATTTCAAGAGAAACAAAGTCTTTATTCCAGAAGGTAGGATGAAGAGAAGAGAGTTTCAGATTTTTATTAATAAGAAAAAGTGTTCTGCCAATCTCTGAACAGTAGAGAGGAAGAAAGGAAGAGAAAACAGTTGAAGTTCTTGTTTCTAGGTGAGAGTTTTTCCAGGGCTCTTGAAGTGCAATAATGTCCACCTCTTGGAGAGCTGAGGTTGCTAGCAGTAGCTCTTGGACTGATTGGCTTTTTTGCACATTATACTGGAGAAGTGTCAGCTTTGTGTCTTTCATGCAGACATCTCAGCATCAAAGATCTTGAAGGAGTTAGCTGGTAGCTTTCCTCCAGAGTTGGCTGATCTTGAAGAAAGAATTTGCACTTCTGGGAGTGCACCTCTGAGTTGCTCTGAGCTTCTGCTTGGCTCAGCTGTTTTATGTTTTTTCCCTCCTGGTAGAGACTGAGAGAGGGAAAGACATAACTGGGGGGGGGTTGTAGAGCTGGAACAGAGGTAGCTGTTGGGATCTCGTATTTTCCTGGGCGTGTGTTCCATGCTTCTCTTGCCTTCTTGGCTGCTTCCTGGTGTACTGGACAGACACTAGCCCAGGCTGGGTGAGCTCCTCTGCAGTTGCAGCATTTTGGCTTGAGAAGCTGTTCAGCAACTTGGCAGGCTCTCCTTTCATGCTGGCCTCCACAGGCACCACACACAGCTTTGTTCTTGCAGAAGTGTGCTTGGTGTCTATAGCCAAAGCACTTGAAACATTGTGCAATGACTGTGTCTGCCAGGAAAGGTTCTGCTTCATGCATCCTGTGCCCCAGCACTAGCCCACTCTCAATCAAAAGATTGGCTTGTTCAGGGGTAGCCAGATCCAGGTGGAGAGAGGTAACTGGCTTCTTTTGAGCTATAGCTTTCTTAGACCAGTAGGCTCTCAGGATAGTGATTTGTTTGCTCAGAGATAGGTTGCTGTTCTGGATTATCTGGCAGGTTTTCTCCAGGTCTTCAGGTTGGATATCTTCTGTTCTGACTCCATGGATCAGAACTAGGAATCTCTTGGGCTGGATGGTTGCTTCCTTTGTGAAGATAGCTGATACCCAGGCAGGGTTTTTCTCTAGGAAGACTTTAGTCTCTTGGCTTTCTGTGTTAATAAGAATATCCCCTGAAGGAAGTTTCCTTACTGCTCTGACCTGCTTGTTGTAGGGGCTGGGTAGTCTGTCTTGAAGAGTCTGGAAAAGCTGGATGTGAGTTCTATTAGCCATGTCAGGTGGCTGGATACCAGGATGTACAAGAACTTCTTTGAGAATTCTTGCAGGTAGAGGGATTTGTACTGGAATAGATTTTTGGACAGCCTGGGCATATGATGGCTTGGCTTCTTGTTTGTCCAGCCGCTTGTTGATATTCTCCAGCTCCTGGAAGATTCTGTTGGTGAGGCCAGCAGAGCTAGACTGGGCTTCTGTAGGGAAGGAGTTCTTTTTGATATTTTCCCAGCTTTTCAGAATAGATTCTGGGACTGGTTGGGTTTTGATCCAGGAGTCTACTAGTTTGTAGTCATTCTGGGGAGCTGGTTGGAGGGTAGGAGAGCTGGACTGGGTGCTAGCCAGACTGGAAGCTGGTTGGGAGAGTATAGCTGGTGTAGCTCTGGTGTTATTTTCTGAAGAGGTGGGTTTTTTCTTCTTGGGAGCTATGTTAGAGATTGTTTGGCACTGGTTGGGTGTTTTCTGTCTGCAGAGTACTGCCAGAAAGAAGAGTCACCTGGTTTCCCAGCAGTAATAATCTAGTTCTGGGACCAATCCCCAAGACTAGACTTTCCTGGGCAGCTTTTTCCAACTAAGCTCTGGGCAAAGCTAGAAGTATTAACCTAGACTAGGGACCAGACCCCCTATCTAGACTTTCCTTGAGCCAAAGACTCTGCTAGCTCCAGAGTCAGTCAGACTCTAACTATTCCTCTTATCCTGAGACTCTCTCTCTGGTTGTGGGTAGATTGCTGGTTGTTGAAGAAGAAGATTGTGGATTCAAGATCACAACTTTTGACAAACACGCGTGGTTCTCAAAGGTGATGGGTTTTCACCTTAAGGTTTGAGTGGTTTCAGAGAGGAACTCAGCTGTTTTCCAGAATATATGACAAATTGTGGTGTTTGTCAAAAATGATGGTCCTTGAAGGACGTGGTTCCGGGAAGAGTTGCAGCTGAGACATCTCAGCATCAAAGATCTTGAAGAAGTTAGCTGGTGGCTTTCCTTCAGAGTTGGCTGATCTTGAAGAAAGAATTTGCACTTCTGGGAGTGCACCTCTGAGTCTCTTTGAGCTTCTGCTTGGCTCAGCTGTTTCATGTTTTTTCCCCCCTGGTAGAGACTGAGAGAGAAGGAAAGAAATAACTGGGGAGGTTTGTAGAGCTGGAACAGAGGTAGCTGTTGGGATCTCATATTTTCCTGGGCATGTGTTCCATGCTTCTCTTGCCTTTTTGGCTGCTTCCTTGATAGGACAGTGACAGGACTTGATGCAAATTGGCAGTGTGAGCTTAAGCTTCCTGGGATAGTCGGAGTTCAGCTTGCAACTGTTCCAGAATCTGCGTCATTTCTCCAGAGATTTCCATAGCATCTTGGTTGCAGGCTTCACTCATGGGTGTGATACTGAGCTGTGGATGGAACCCTTTGTTGGCAAAGAACAGTGACATACCAGAGGAATCAGACTG
Organism: Lichina pygmaea; assembly: GCA_963422465.1. Taxonomy (NCBI): domain Eukaryota; kingdom Fungi; phylum Ascomycota; class Lichinomycetes; order Lichinales; family Lichinaceae; genus Lichina; species Lichina pygmaea. The sequence goes on from OY730171.1 coordinate 3,239,391, forward strand.
GAAGTTGTTCTGCGTGAACTCTGCTAGAGGAAGCTATTGGACCCAGTCATCTTGGAGATAGTTCACATAGGATCTCAGGTAGCATTCAAGCTCCTGATTCTCTTGTTCTGTCTGACCATCTGTCTCTGGGTGGTGTCCTGAGGATAGTTGTAGCATGATGTCAAGATGGGCACAGAGTACTTTCCAGAATAAGCTGACAAACTGACCTTCTCTGTCTGAGACAATACTCCTGGGCAAGCCATGGGTACAGACAACAAACTGGATGAATATCCAGACAAGATGTGAGGTTGTCATCTCAGCACATGCCACAAAGTGGTGTTCTTTGGTGAGACAGTCAGTGATGACCCAGATGTGCTTGGCACCAGGGAAGCAGACACCTCTTGACTTGGGTAAGTCAGTAATGAAATCCATAGCCAGATCCTGCCAATGTTGCTGAGGCACAGGAAGAGACAGCAGCTCCCCTTGGCAATTATAGGCAGGCTTTGCTCAAGAGTAGACATGACAATTCCTGATGTACTACTGTATGATGTTTACCATCTTTGGCTAATAGTACCAACAAGACAGAAGATTGTGGGTCTTGGTAATCCCAGTGTGGCCAGCTATTACTTGGTCATGGGCTTCTTGGAACAGGTGTAGGTGTAGCTCATTGTTCTCAGAGATCCAGAGTCAGTTCTTGTAGAAGAGACAGTCATTTTCCAAGCTGCAGTCTGAGAGACACTTCTTGACTGTGCCTGACACCATCCCTTAGTATCTGTGATACTGTTACCACTGGATCACCTTCAGCAAGGTTGTTATAGGCAGCTTGGATGATGTCTGAAAGAGGTGTAGCATCAGGTTTAGTGTCAACTGGTACAGCTTCTGAACATCTCAGGATCTGGATGAGCTTGACTTAAACCTCTGAATATGCAAGATTCTTGGGCTTGAGGACAACTTACTCCATGAAGTCTTGACAGGGATCATTGTCTGACAGGAGGTCTTGAGAACATTGAGTGAGGGTGTCAGCCTTGCACTGACTGCCTGGACAGTAGCTGATCTTGAAATTGAAGTGTGACAAGAACTCACTCCAACAGGCTTGACAGCAGGAAAGACACTTTGATGACATGAAGTACTCCAAGTTCTTCTGATCAGAGATCACCTTGACAGGTTCTGGAGATCCTTCAAGCTCTGCTCACCATTCTTCAAAGGCACAGACAATTGCCAGCAACTCTTTGTTATAGATCTTGTAGTTACATTCTACTGGCAGGTGGTGGTGTGACAAGAAGGCAACAGGGTATAGAACTCCTTCATAGTCTGGCTGTGACAGAACAGCACCAGAGACATAGTCAGAAGTGTCAGTCTCAATAACACACTCCTTCTCCAGATCAAAGTGCTGCAGGATGGGTGTAGTACTGAACACCTTTTTGATACTTTCAAACAAGTGCTGCTCTGGGGTTTCCCACTTGAAGGCAACATTCTTCTTGGTCAGAGCTGTGAGTAGGGATGCAAGCTTGGCAAAGTCTTTGATGAACCAGCAGTAGAAGTTTGCAAAGGTAATGAAGCTCTACACTTTCTTGAGACTGGCAGAAGGCTTCTACTCCTTGATGGCATCAGTCTTAGTTGGGTCTATACTCACAGATCTGGGTTGGCTGTCTTCAGTGGCAGACTGAATAATGAGGCCAAGGTACTTGACTTGATGCACTTCAAAGTCACACTTGGAGATGTCAACTTGCAGGCTTACATCTTTTAGTTGACTGAGAACAAGCTTGACATACTTCTGGTGTTCCTTGAGTGTCTGACTGTAGACAAGGATGTTATCCACATAGGCAGTACCAAAGACATCAAGGATGTCAGGTCTCAAAACATTATTGATGTAGTTCTGGAACATGCTTGGAGTATTGGCAAGACCAAAGAGCATGACAAGGTATTTGTAGAGGCCTGAGCGTGTGCGGAACACAGTCTTCTATTCTTCACCTTCCTTCATCCGGATACAGTTGAAGGCACTAATAATGTCAAGCTTGGTGTACCACACAGCTTTGCAAAGCTGGTCCAACATCTCCCGGATCAGTGGCAGGGGGTAACAGTTGTTGATGGTGATAGTGTTGAGTGCTCTGTAGTCTACACAGAAACGTAATCCACCTTCTGGCTTCTTGACAAAAAGGACTGGTGCAGTAGCAGGTGATGAAGATGCTTGAATGAAGCCCTTGTTCAGGTTCTCTGTCAGGTACTTCTTGAGAACTTCAAGTTCTTCTCTGCTTATGCTGTACAGAGGTCCAGAGGGTGCCTGGGTTCCTGGTTCTATCTTGATCTTGTGGTCAACTCCTGGGTGTAGAGGAGGAAGCTTGTCAGCGTCATCCTTGCTGAAGATGTCTAGAAACTTGTGGTACTGAGCAGGGAGAAGTGTGGCAGAATCCACACACTTCTTTAGTTTCAACACCTGCTCAATGTCTCTCAGAGAAACACTGAACACCTGGTGATCTGGCTTGGCAGCAAGGAGAGAAAATACGGCAGCATTGATGGGGATTGGCGTGGCAGAAAGAGGCTTGAGATCCTGAGGCTTTCCAGCAGATGTCTTGGCTTCAAGATCCAAAGAGATTGGATAGCCATTGTTTGACTTGAGGCATGCGGATCAGCAGTGATCTGACTTGAACATGATTGAGGTGTTTGTCCAATCAATGTGTGGCCTGTGCTTCTGGAGCCATGGCATCCCCAGAATCACATCATAGTGAAGACCAGGAGACACAAAGAGAGAGACTTCCTCCTGGTGCACACTATGTGCTGTGGTCATGATTGTCTTGGCAAGATGTGTGGTTTGTGACGTCTTGCCATCAAACAATCACAATGTGTGTGGGTAGGGGAGAGGTTCTTGGTGAAGAGATTGTGCAAAGGAAGCACCAATGCAGCCAAATGCTGAACAGCCAGAGTTAATAAGAGTATTACACTTGAATTTCCCATCTAGGATACAAGGAAGAAACAAGCACTTGCTGTCCAATTGCTGGTCTGGAGACAGATAGCCAACATGGAGATCCTTTTCATGTTCTTGGGTGTGATGATGACCAAGGACTACTTGTTTTCTGACTCTGGAGTAGTCTCAACAGTGGCAGACTTGGTGGTGGTTGTGGTGGTGGCAACAACAGGTATGCTTTTCACTGGACAGAAGGTTGAGACATGACCTTGGTTCCCACAGTAGAAGCAGAGGTCTTTGCTTCAGTGATGTTCTCACTCTTCTGGTGTCAGCTTAGAGTAGCTGAGATCTATGGTAGGACTTGGTGGCTGTGGCGTGAAGGCTGGCTTGATGAACCCTGGACACAGAACTGAAGCTCCTGACTGTGGAACTGAGGCTTGGGTGGGAGGTACTTGACGTGGACAGCGAGAGTTGGCAGAAGTGGCACACAACTGGTTGTCCTGCAGCTGGCATTTCTCAACAAGCTTCTGATAGCTGATGTCCTTGAGGTTGATGCTGACAAGCTGCTTGGCAAGCTCTTCAGAGACAGCACATCGAAGATGGCACTTCAAGACCTTGTTGTTGAAGCCTGTGTGTGGAGCATACTGATTGAACTCTGTGAAGAACTCAGCAAAGAAACAGTTGGCCTGACGCAAGGTGATAAGCTTCCTCTGAGCTAGGAACTCTGGGTCTGGGTCGGAGAAGGTGTTCCGGAGATCTTGGACAATGTTGTACCAGTCAATGTACTGGCCAGCCGTGATCTTAGCTGAGATGTAGGACTGCGCAGTGCCAGTCGTGTGTGAAAAGATGTACGCAATCCACGATGTTTCCGTGGGGTACCAGTCAGTGTTGAGTGTCATCTTGAGTGACAGTGACGTGATGAAGCTCTCAAGCTTCTCATGTGTGATTTCCGTGTTTCCTCCATCACCACTGAAGATTTCTGGATCAGCAGTACATTCAGACTTGGACTTGGGAGTGGTGTTGGTAGCTTGAATTTGTATGAACTCTGCAAACATGTTGCAAAGGAACTTGTTATTTCCAGCAACTGGCATAGCTTGGTCTGGTTGTTGAGACATGACAAGGATGTGAACGTGGCTTGGTGAAGTGTGTTATAGTTGGGTTGGTCTTTCGTAGTGTGACAAGGCAATGGTAGAGCAGAACTCAAGCCTAACTGATCCAGTAGGCCTGCAACAACTCGAACCTCCACGTGGTGCAGGCTGGGAACCTCGGAGCAGTCGATGGCGGGCGGCTTCCCAGGCTGCTCGTAGTCGCTGCACCAAGAGCTAATCGAGTCACCGGTCGAGCTGCTGGTGTTGCGGAGTGACGGGCCACCGGAGGTGTCGCGCAGGCACTCTGGACGCCCCCGTGAAACAGCTACAGCAGAACAGAGGACTGCGACCAAGCTTGGGAGATGAAAACCACCCGACAGACAACTACTGTGTACGCTACAGCCCGAAGCCAGCCCCACAGCTGGTGGATGTGAAGTCTAGGCGTCTGATAGGGCACCTCTGGAGTAGTCGAGAGGAGTTCTCATCACGTCACCCTCCTAGCAGAGTCTCCAGCTAACGCGTGAGGATCTGCTAGGGGGGGAGTGGCCTTGGCACCGCGGTGTTGTTAATCGAACGTGGACCACCTGTTAAAGAAGGAGAGTGGTCGTACAAGGAGACGTCGCCGCTCCAGTGCCTAAGGGCTGTGTGATAGCCAAAGTGCTGGCTTGATGGTTTTGCCTAAGGCCTTGCCACGAAGTCTCTTCGTACAATCCACAATCTGGGGCCAGGGGACTGGGTTATCCAGTGGGCCAACAGGTGCAACCGGGGCCCCACAGGCGACAGCGGACCAAGGAGAACTTCTCCCTACTTGGTTAGTGGGCTGGAAAGGCGGCCCTGCAGGTGCTGGCACGGCCTGCAGGGTCTGTAAGGCCTGCGAGGCATGGTCGGCCTTCGTACAAGAGATCTGCGAAGGTAACGCAAAACAGTTAACAACTGCGAGGCATGGCATATAATGGCAGTGACGGAGGTAGGGTCTGGGCCTACTACGAGACTGTCTATATAGCCCGAGAGGACGGATGCGCATGCTGGTTTGTACGGAGTGCAGGCTTAGGCTGCAAACAACAAGCTCAGGGAGCAAACTACAGTTGGAGCGTGGGCTCTGGGCTGGTGACCCAGCGCTCTGAAGCAGGATCCCAGGGGTGAGCACGTACGGCGGAGTGCAAGAGACCTCGGGACTGTGGGAAAGTGTGGTAGAGACCCTGTGGGGGGGTGCCAACTCTACACTATGTTCTGGCATAGTACGACTGTGGTCCTTTCTTCCTCTCTACTGTTCAGAGATTGGCAGAACACTTTTTCTTATTAATAAAAATCTGAAACTCTCTTCTCTTCATCCTACCTTCTGGAATAAAGACTTTGTTTCTCTTGAAATCTACTTGGAAAACTCTTCTACTTCTCTTTGAGTACATAATCTCTACTTCACCCCATCAAGTCAAGAAAACTACACAGAGGCATCAGAAGCTCTTCTCTGTTTACTCCAAAATGCTTTACAAGAACAAGGACAACATATTCTTCTCACAGACTCAAATCTTCACCACCCAGACTGGTCAAAGAAAAGAAGACTGTACTCTGAGACTGCAAACAAGTTTCAAGACCTAATGAAAGATTTAAATCTGGATTTAGCTATTGCACCTTTCACCCCTACCAGAGCAAGATCTCTTTCTGAAAAACCATGTTCTTCTATTGATCTGTCTTTTATTTCTTCTTCTCTTTCTACCTCTCTGATTTTCTCTAAAGTGGCTCTTCAGTTCTTTCATGGGTCTGACCACAGACCTGTACTAACCTGCCTGGACCTGGATCCTCCAAGGAAAATCTGGAAACCAGAAAGAAACTGGAGAACACTGGACTCAAACCTTGCAAGAGTAGAGTGTGAGAAGCTACACCTGCCCTTCCACTTCCAAGACAAATATGAAGTGGATGAGTACTTGGAGTATCTTGACAACTTTCTCCAAGAAATAGCAAGCAAATCCACACAGCTCCAGAAGCAATCTGGCCACTCAGTTCCCTGGTGGAATCAAGAGATCCAAAACAAGGTTAAAGAGGAAAGAAGAGTAAGAAGAAAAGTGCAAAAAAGGCAAGCAAGTCAAGAGGAACTTGAGCAAGCAACTAAGCTCAAGAAAAAGGCAGTCAGAGATGGAAAACAGAACACTTTCAGACACCAAATCCATGAGCTGGCCAGCTCTTCAAAGTTCTGGAAGCTTGCAAAGTGGGGAAAGTCCAAAGCCAACAAGACTCCTGATCTTCCTCTGGTTCCTGACCTGGAAACACAAGAAGGAATAGCCAAAACCTTTGAGGAAAAAACTAAAGCCTTCTCACAACAGTTCTTTCCAAAAGCTCTAGTTCCAGAACCAGGCTCAGAAAGCTCCCAGACTATCTCTGAGATACAGCTCTCCCAGGAGGTAACATGTGAAGAAGTGGAGCAAATTGTTACGACCCAGGAGGAACACAGTCTTTATATACTCACAGAAAGCAGCAGACAGGATACTGGACAGAAGTACCAGACAGCGTGACACGGGAACCAGTCACGTGACCGGCGAGACAAACCAGGGGGTGCTCGCCGCAGCATGCATATGCATGAACAAGTGAGCAAAGTGAGCAGAGCTCACCCAGCTCGCCGCAGCGTGCATGAAAAGTGAGCAAAGTGAGCAGAGCTCACCCAGCTCACCGCAGCGTGCATGAAAAGTGAGCAAAGTGAGCAGAGCTCACCCAGCTCACTGCAGTGTGCATGAAAAGTGAGCAAAGTGAGCAGAGCTCACTCTGCTCACGAACTGGGCACTATATAGTCTGGCGATAGTTCCCCTATGGAACAATCATCTTCAACTCATGTTGTGATCCAGACAACTAGATCTACTTCAATACAATCCTTTTGTACAAAGCTGTTGATCAGGTGTCACCACCACCACGTTCCACCAAACCCCTTTGCACTCCTTGACACTCCTCTCCTGCGAGAACCAACCTGCCTTCCACCTCTCACCCTAATCCTATACTCAGATAGGACAATACGGTACAGACTGCAACACTTTGAAGACCCTCAAGGATGAGTACCTCAGGAGCAACCAACCCCAACTTCCCAGATGGAAAGATTAGTGTCGCCAAGCCAGACCTGTTCTACAGTGAAAGGAACAAGGTTGACGACTGGCTCATGCAACTCCAAGTCTACTTTCAATTCCAACCAGAGACAAAGCTGCCTAAGGACAAGTGGCCCCTCTTCGCAACCACTTACATGAGAGGCAATACTTATTGATGGATCAAGCCCTACGTCAACAAACATCTCTCAGGAAACAGAGACCATGACAGCACAACAGAATGGATGACAAAATGGACATAATTCAAGGACAAGATCAAAAGGATTCTTGGACTATCTAACAAAGACAAAGTGGCTATACGAATGATCCAGCACATCAAACAACAACGCTCAGCCGCAGAGTACACCACGCAGTTCAAACAATACTCAGTACTGACTGACTGGGACAATAACACCCTGATGGTCATGTACTGACGTGGACTCAAGGAAAACATGAAGGATGAAATCACCTTCGACAGACAAGCAGTCAACACACTGGACGAACTCATCACACAAGCAATCAACATTGATGACAAGCTATTCGAGCGAGTGATGGAGAAACACCATGACAGAGGATACAGCCACCCTGCATAGCATGTGAGCAACCACTACAAGCTGCCTAACAAGGCACCACCACATGACCCATATGGCTATGCACCCATGGAACTGGATGCAGTCCACCACAAGGGAAGGTTCACAAAGGGAAGGAACAACAAAAAGAGGAAAGCACTGAAGTGCTATGCCTGTGGCAAGCTAGGCCACATGGTGAAAGACTGTTGTTCAAAGAACAAGGTGCACTGACAGCAACTTAATACGCTCGACGGAGACTGGAATGTCATTGAGCCAGAGAACCCACCAGGAGAGGCTCAGCTATCCCTTGAACAATAGGACAACTACGATCAGACATTGGAAGCAGCCCACCAACTGGCAACATCAGGAGGCAAGAACCTACCAGAACTGACAGGTCAGGACAAGAGACAGGAGCCCTTAACCACCTCTGATGGGGACTGAGATGAACCCACGTCTATCAAAGAAGAAATACCACAAGGAAGCTATGCTTACAGCATAGACCCACGAAATCTACAGCACAGCGAACTACAGTGGAGGTTTTGCACAAAGCACTACTACACCTACCACAAACAACTACAAAGGTACGGAGAACATTCACCCTACCACGCCACCTGCCACAAGCATTGAGTCAATTGCGAGAAGGATGTGTGTGAGATCCATCTTTGGGACAAACGCCAACACACCACATTCCCCGGGCACACACATGATTGGCACAAACACCTCATGTTCCTACAGCAAGGCAACAACTACAACTGCTACATCAACAATTGGCAGTACTGCCTCAAGCCTGGATGTGACAAGCATCAGCAAGACAAATTCATGAACAGATTCCTCAGAACTGATGGGAATGGCTGGACCCATTGCCCAGTCAGTGGTAAGACACTTCAATCAGGAAAAGACTGAACTCTCTTGTCAAGGGGTGACATCAGGAGCTCAACAACATAACCCCTAGCAACACAAAGCACCTGCGATTGCCTGTGTCACTACACGCCAACACGCCAGTACAGACATACGCACTTGTTGACTCTGGAGCCAGTGGAAACTACATCTCAAGACAACTTTACAATACCCTCAGCACTGGAAGGAGACGCAAGCAGCAGCCCTATCAGCTCGCGATAGCAAATGGACAGACAGAGCTAGTCTGCCATGAGACGCAGCCAATGGAAATAGTTACCGAACACCATGCTGAAAGGATCCACCTTGATATTGTTGAGTTGGCCACTCAGGATATCTATTTGGGGATGCCTTGGCTAAAGAAGCACAACCCAGTTGTTAACTGGAAGACAGGAGTACTCACATTTAGGAACTGCACTAACAACACAGCTCAGACCTGTTACCAGCCACAGAAGGCATGGACAGATGAGGGAAGAAGTCCTCAGTGGAACCTCACTGACAGAAAGAACAACTCTCAAGAAAAGAGGTCTGCCTTGACAGGCACACCCCAGAACCAGGTGGCCAAACAGTCAGAGATGAAGAGAGAGGAAGTTGTTAACCCTCTGGAGATCTCTGAAGAGTACTGACCTGAGTATGATAACCTCTTTCAGGAAGAGACAACAACAGCAGTGTTGCCTAAGCACCAACCTTGGGATCATGAGATCAAGTTGCAACCAGGGACAGAGCCAGAATTTGGACCAATTTACCAGTTATCAGAGAAAGAGCTCCAAGTACTTCGCGAGTACCTGGAGGAAAACCTGAAAAAGGGTTTCATTCAAGAATCTCAATCACCAGCAGGATACCCGATACTATTTGCACCAAAGAAAGACAGAAGTCTTCAACTTTGTGTGGATTACAGGAAACTCAACAACATTACCATCAAGAACTGATATCTGTTGCCAAATGCGAACGAATTGCGAGACAGGATCAGCCAAGCTACAATCTTTACCAAGCTGGACTTGAAAGGAGCATACAACCTGATACACATGAAATAAGGAGAAGAATGGAAGACAGTCTTCAGAACCTGATACAGACACTACAAGTATCTGGTTATACTATTCAGACTCATAAACGCACCAGCAACATGTCAAGCATTGATCAACAACATCATCAGAGCACACCTGGACCAAACAGCTATCACCTACCTGGACAACATTCTTGTCTACTCGAACACACAACAGGAACATACCAAACATGTGAAGGATGTTCTACAATGCCTACAACAGGCAGGGCTCAAGCTCAACCCAAAGAAATGCGAGTTCAACAAACCGGAAGTTGAATTCCTTGGATATGTTATAGGGATTGAAGGGATCAAGATTGACTCTGAGAAAATCAAAGTGATTCAGCAATGGCCAACACTGATGTCAGTTAAGGAAGTACAAGCCTTCCTAGGATTTGCCAACTTCAACTGACAGTTCATTAAGACTACTCACAGATGGCAACACCACTAACAGAACTCACGAAGAAGGACATGGAGTACTGGTGGATGGAGAGACAACAAAAAGTATTCCAACAGCTCAAGGACACTTGTGCCAAGGAACCAGTTCTCCTTAACTTCAAGACAGGCCAACCAACACAAATCAAGACGGACACTTCAGATCAGGCAGTAGGAGCATGTCTATGCCAACAGGCAGACGGCAAGTGGCACCCAGTTGCCTACTACTCACGAAAAATGACACAAGTGGAACAAAACTATGATATCCACGATAAAGAGCTACTGGCAGTTGTCAACATACTCGAACACTGGAGAGTGTACGCGGAAAGCAGTTCTGAACTCACTGTTCTCACAGACCACAAGAATCTGACAACATTCACGACAACCAAGAAGCTGAACAGACAGCAAGTCAGATGGGCTGAACTCCTAGGGCAACACAAGTTCAAGATCTTGTACACCCCTGGACAAGACAACAGGAGAGCAGACGCACTAAGCTGACGAAAAGACTACATGGAAGATGATGAACACCAAGGAATGATCTTACAGCAGGACCAGCAAGGAAACCTGGTGCCTCAACCACAGATCAACAAGCTCACGGCAGAAGACACTGAAGAACTAATAAGGAACTACTACGATAATCCAGCACATAGTCACCCAGGAATCTCCAAGACCACAGACCTTATCCAACAGGCAGGGAACAATGTCATTAACCTCTGACAACATGTCACAAACTACATCAGCAAGTGTCTACTATGCCAGAAAAACAAACATGGAAGACACAAGCTATACGGAGAAGGACACCCGAACATGATACTGAGAGGTCTGTGGGAAGACATGTCAATAGACTTCATCACAAAGCTACCCAAGTCCAAAGACCCAGTCACAGGAATCACCTATGACTTGATTATGGTGATAGTGGACAGATTCACAAAATATCTAATAGCAGTACCATTCAAGAAGACCCACACAGCAGAACAGTTGGGACACCTTTTACTGGACAGATTGGTCAGAGACCACGGAGTTCCAATCATGATTATTACAGACAGAGACAAACTCTTCACATCCAACTACTGGAAGACAATCAGTGCAGCCATGGGAACAAAACCCAAAATGTCTACAGCCTATCACCCACAAACTGACAGCCAGACAGAGTGAGCAAACCAAGTCCTGGAGACTTACTTACAGCATTACATCAACCAGACCCACAGCAATTGGGTACAGTTATTACTGGTGGCACAGCTGGCAATCAACCAGCACAGATCGGACTCAACAAAGGAATCACTATTTTTTGCCAATTTTGGATGACATGCGAACATCAGGATGCCAAGCAGAGCTTCACCAAACACGGAGAAAGCACTCCAACATGACAAGCTCCTACGACAAACACACACGATGATGAGGCACTACTTTCAAGAGACCTCAGAAAGAATGCAACATCAAATGGACAAGAAATCGAAAATGGCACCTCAGCTAAAGAAGGGGGATAAAGTCTACCTCCTTACAAGAAATTGGAAAACAAAGAAACCAAAGACAAAGAAACTTGACAACATCAAGGTCAGACTATTTTCAGTCAAAGAAAAAACAGGACCAGTCAACGTCAAGATACGACTACCAAGGGATGCCAGAGTCCATCCAAACTTTCATATATCAATGATTGAACCAGCCGACCAGAGCACACCCTTGCAGGAAACATTCTATTACCAACCTGAAGAAGAACAAGAGTTTGAGATTGAACAGATCCTGGCTAGAAAAGGTCAGCAATACCTTGTCAAGTGGAAAGGATACCCAGACTCAGAAAATACCTGGGAACCACTCAAGAACCTCGCGAACTGCTGGCTTCTTCTGCGACAGTTTCGGCAGGAGCAGGACTGAACAGCTTGGCCTGCAGGAGAGACGTGTCAATAACTGATCAAGTCAAATCCTCACCATCTGACTCCATCTCTTTCACCAAGCACTGAAGCTTCTGCCTTGCACAGACCTCAGCGCCCTCCAACACCTTTCACTTCCGAGACAGACAAGCCTGCACTGTGGCAAGTTGTTCAAAGAGTGCATCACGTGTTGCCTTGTCAGCGGCAACATCCTCACAGAGGTTGTCCTGGGACATGTTCAAAGATTCCCAGAACACAGAGACACAAGACCTTCCGCGCTGAGTGCATGCAGCATATTTCAACTTATCGTCTTCTTCCAGCATCTGGAAGCACAGACAACCACGGAGAACACAAAAGTCGCAGGGCGTACGCAAAACAAAACCCTGATTGCGGATTTGAGCAGCCAGCTGAGTTCAGCTAACAGTCGCACGTGACTTTGGAGGTATGACCAGATTTCATCAAGATGATGAAAGATGGAGAGGAGGATAGTGTTACAACCCAGGAGGAACACAGTCTTTATATACTCACAGAAAGCAGCAGACAGGATACTGGACAGAAGTACCAGACAGCATGACACGGGAACCAGTCACGTGACTGGCGAGACAAACCAGAGGGTGCTCGCCGCAGCATGCATATGCACGAACAAGTGAGCAAAGTGAGCAGAGCTCACCCAGCTCACCGCAGCGTGCATGAAAAGTGAGCAAAGTGAGCAGAGCTCACTCTGCTCACAAACTGGGCACTATATAGTCTGGCAATAGTTCCCCTATAGAACGATTGTCTTCAACTCATGTTGTGATCCAGACAACTAGATCTACTTCAATACAATCCTTTTGTACGAAGCTGTTGATCAGGTGTCACCACCACCATGTTCCACCAAACCCCTTCACGCTCCTTGACACTCCTCTCCTGCGAGAACCAACCCACCTTCCACCTCTCACCCTAATCCTATACTCAGATAGGACAGTACAGTACAGACTGCAACACAAATTCTGGCCAAGAAGAAACCTTTCACAGCAGGAGGGAGAGATAAGCTGCCAAATGGATTTCTGAGAGCTCTGGGGCCTAGGTTCTGCCAAGCTCTAGCTATTCTGACTTCAACATGCTGGAAACTGGAGTACTTCCCTGAAAGATTTAAGAGTGCAAAAACAGTCTGCTTGAGGAAACCTGGCAAGGGAATTTACAATCAAGCTAAAGCCTGGCGCCCTATAGCTCTGCTAAACACAACAGGCAAGCTGATGGAAGCTATTGCTGCAGCCAGACTAAGCAAGATAGCAGAAGAAGCTGGACTATTGCCAGATATCCAGATGGGCTTTAGAAAAGGAAGATCCACAGAAGCAGCACTTTTCCTTCTAACCTCCCAAGTGGAAAAAGTCTGGAAGGAAGGCATGGTTGCATCCCTACTCTCACTGGATATCTCAGGAGCCTATGACAGAGTTCTCCCCAAGATACTACAGCAAATTCTGAAAAGAAAAGGAATACCTGCCTGGCTAGCTTCCTGGATCTACTCCTTCTGTGATAAGCGCTCTACCACTCTTGTCTTTGATGATTCTGAGTCTTATTCTATTCCTATTCATTGTGGAGTTCCTCAAGGTTCTCCATTATCCCCTATTCTTTTTCTATTCTACATTTCTGAATTGCATGAGACTGTGCATACTCCCTCTTCTGGTGTATCTGCCCTGGGGTTTGCAGATGATACAAATCTGCTTGCTTTTGGTCACTCCTTGAAAAGTAACCTTCTGAAGTTAAAGAACACACACCACAAATATCTATCCTGGGCTGCAAGACATGGAATAGTCTTCTCAGCTGAGAAATATGAAATACTTCATTTTTCCAGAAGAAGATCAGACAATCTTCAGCTCAAGCTCAGACTGGGGAATGTGATTCTCAAACCAAAAGAAGAAGTGTGAGTACTTGGAGTGTACCTAGATGCAAAGCTCCACTGGCACAAACACCAGAGGATTATTCTTCAAAAAGTACAGAAAGCACTCTCTTCTCTTTCTAGAACTTCCTATTCTACTTGGGGCTTTCCAGTTCACACATCACGTCTGGTGTACACTGCTATACTGAGATCTCTACTGAGCTATGCAGTGGGGATCTGGTTTAACCCTCTAAGAAAATCCTCCAATATCTCTTCTCTTGTTTCATTTCAAAACAGATGCCTAAGACTTATTGGGGGTGCCTTCAAAGCCACTCCTTCTTTTCTATTAGAGAGTGAGCTTTTTCTTCTACCTCTAGACCCATACTTTAAATTTCGCACTGCCTGTTTTCTTTCTTCTATTCAAAACTCCCCTCTCAAATACTTTCTTGACAGTATCTTTTCCACTATTTCCAGCTATGCCTCTCTCTTGAAGAAACCTTTAAAGGAATCCTCAACTATCTCTCCTAAGTGGAAATTCACTTGGTTAAGTCAAATAACTACTAACCAGGCTAGTTCAAAGAAAGAACTACAAAAGCTCTTTACTAAAGAGTGGGAAGACCAATAGGAAGAGAAGAAAAGAAGAAGCTATCCAGGCTGGCAGACTTTCTGTCAAAAGCCACACAAAAACAATCTGAAGCTCTACAAAGAGTGTTACAACCCAGGAGGAACACAGTCTTTATATACTCACAGAAAGCAGCAGACAGGATACTGGACAGAAGTACCAGACAGCGTGACACGGGAACCAGTCACATGACTGGCGAGACAAACCAGGGGGTGCTCGCCACAGCATGCATATGCACGAACAAGTGAGCAAAGTGAGCAGAGCTCACCCAGCTCGCCACAGCATGCATGAAAAGTGAGCAAAGTGAGCAGAGCTCACTCTGCTCATGAACTGGGCACTATATAGTCTGGTGATAGTTCCCCTATGGAACGATCGTCTTCAACTCATGTTGTGATCCAGACAACTAGATCTACTTCAATACAATTCTTTTGTACAAAGCTGTTGATCAGGTGTCACCACCACCACGTTCCACCAAACCTCTTCGCACTCCTTGACACTCCTCTCCTGCGAGAACCAACCCGCCTTCCACCTCTCGCCCTAATCCTATACTCAGATAGGATGGTACAGTACAGACCGCAACACAAATTCTGGCCAAGAAGAAACCTTTCACAGCAGGAGGGAGAGATAAGCTGCCAAATGGATTTCTGAGAGCTCTGGGACCTAGGTTCTGCCAAGCTCTAGCTATTTGTTGCGGTCTGTACTGTACCGTCCTATCTGAGTATAGGATTAGGGTGAGAGGTGGAAAGCGGGTTGGTTCTCACAGGAGAGGAGTGTCAAGGAGTGCGAAGGGGTTTGGTGGAACATGGTGGTGGTGACACCTGATCAACAGCTTTGTACAAAGGATTGTATTGAAGTAGATCTAGTTGTCTGGATCACAACATGAGTTGAAGACAATTGTTCCATAAGGGAACTATCACCAGACTATATAGTGCTGGCCTGTCAAGACAATCAAGATTGTCTTGACAGTCTTGACGTCAAGACAGGTGAGATTGTCTTGACAGTCCCACCATGTTATGCACCCTGCGTCAAGACTGGTGAGATTGTCTTGATGCTTCATGCATCCTGCGTCGATACTGGTGAGATTGTCTTGATGCTTCATGCATCCTGCGTCAAGACTGGTGAGATTGTCTCAATGCTTCATGCATCCTGCGTCGAGACTGGTGAGATTGTCTTGATGCTTCATGCATGCTGCGTCAAGACTCCCGTGTGTCTCAACAGTCACGTGACCCCTTGTTGGTTGGTCACTTGACTTCCATGGTGTCCTCTTGCCTGGCCCACAGCCTGATTGCCTATAAATGAGTGGCTCCCATCCCCTGGGTCATAACACTACCCTCCTCTCCTTCATTCATTGTCCTGATGAATTCTTGAGTATGTCTGCAAAATCACGTGCCTCTGCTTACCGAAACCAACTGGCAGCCCAGATCTGTGATCATAACTTCATGTTGCTTGCTCTGTGTGACTTCTGTGTTTTGAACCACAAGCCCTGCTTCTGAATGTCTGACAACAACAATAAGTTGAAGTGCGCTGAATGCACTTGTCGTGGGAAGTCCTGTGTGTCACTTTCTTGGGAGTCGCTGAACATGACTTGGGATAACCTTTGCAAGGATTTGGCTGTTGATGAGGCCAAGCGGGATGCTCTTGTTGAGCAGCTTGCCGAGCTGCAGGCTTGTGTGTCCTGAAAGCGAAAGGTTCTTGAGGGTGCTGAGGGTTGAGCAAAGAAGAAGCTCCAGTGCCTTGTTGCTGAAATGGAGGCGGATGGTGAAGACTTGTCGGCGACAGTCATTGACGCGTCCGCGCTGCAGGCCAAGCTGTTCAGTCCTGCTTCTGCTGGAACTGCTGCAGGAGGAGCTGGCAGTTCACAAGGTTCCTGAGTGGCTCCCAGGTATTTTCTGAGTCTGGGTAGTTTTTCCACTTGACAAGGTATCACTGACCTTTTCTCTTCAGGATCTGTTCAGCCTTGAATTCCTGTTCTTCCTCTGGTTGGTAATGAAATGTTTCCTGCAAGGGTGTGCTCTGGTCAGCTAATTTGATCATTGAGATGTGAAAGTTTGGGTGTACCTGAGCGTCTCTCAGTAGTCGCAGTCTGATGTTGACTGGTCTGGTTTTTTCTTCGACTGAAAATGGTCTGACCTTGACATGGTCCAGTTTCTTTGTTCTTGGTTTCTTCATTCTCCAATTTCTTGTGAGGAGGTAGACTTTATCCCCCTTCTTTAGCTGAGGTGCTATTTTCAATTTCTTGTCCATTTGACGTTGCATTCTTTCTGAGGTCTCTTGAAGGTAGTGCCTTATCATCGTGTGCGTTTGTCGTAGGAGCTTGTCATGTTGGAGTGCTTTCTCCGTGTTTGGTGAAGCTCTGCTTGGCATCCCGATGTTCACATGTTGTCCAAAATTGGCAAAAAATAGTGATTCCTTTGTTGAGTCTGATCTGTGCTGGTTGATTGCCAGCTGTGCCACCGGTAATAACTGTACCCAATTGCTGTGGGTCTTGTTGATGTAATGCTGTAAGTAAGTCTCCAGGACTTGGTTCACTTGCTCTGTCTGGCTGTCGGTTTGTGGGTGATAGGCCATAGACATTTTGGGTTTTATTCCCATGGCTGCACTGATTGTCTTCCAGTAGTTGGATGTGAAGAGTTTGTCTCTGTCTGTAATGATCATGATCAGAACTCCGTGGTCTCTGACCAATCTGTCCAGTAAGAGGTGTCCCAACTGTTCTGCTGTGTGGGTCTCCTTGAATAGTACCACTATTAGATATTTTGTGAATCTGTCCACTATCACCATAATCAAGTTGTAGGTGATTCCTGTGACTGGGTCTTTGGACTTGGGTAGCTTTGTGATGAAGTCCATCAACACGTCTTCCCACAGGCCTCTCGGTATCGTGTTCGGATGTCCTTCTCCGTATGGCTTATGTCTTCCATGTTTGTTTTTCTGGCATAGTAGACACTTGCTGATGTAGTTTGTGACATGTTGTCAGAGGTTAATGACATTGTTCCCTGCCTGTTGGATAAGGTCTGTGGTCTTAGAGATTCCTGGGTGACTATGTGCTGGATTATCGTGGTAGTTCCTTATTAGTTCTTCAGTGTCTTCTGCTGTGAGCTTGTTGATCTGTGGTTGAGGTACCAGGTTTCCTTGCTGGTCCTGCTATAAGATTGTTCCTTGGTGTTCATCATCTTCCATGTGGTCTTTTCGTCAGCTTAGTGCGTCTGCTCTCCCATTGTCTTGTCCAGGGGTGTACAAGATCTTGAACTTGTGTTGCCCTAGGAGTTCAGCCTATCTGACTTGCTGTCTGTTCAGCTTCTTGGTTATCGTGAACGTTGTCAGATTCTTGTGGTCTGTGAGAATGGTGAGTTCAGAACTGCTTTCCGTGTACACTCTCCAGTGTTCGAGTGCGTTGACGACTGCCAGTAGCTCTTTATTGTGGATATCATAGTTTCATTCCGCTTGTATTATTTTTTGTGAGTAGTAGGCAACTGGGTGCCACTTGCCGTCTGCCTGTTGGCATAGACATGCTCCCACTGCCTGATCTGAAGTGTCCGTCTCAATTTGTGTCGGTTGGCCTGTCTTGAAGTTGAGGAGAACTGGTTCCTTGGCGCAAGTGTCCTTGAGCTGTTGGAATGCTTTTTGTTATCTCTCTGTCCACCAGTACTCCACGTCCTTCTTTGTGAGTTCTGTCAGTGGTGTTGCCATCTGTGAGTAGTTCTTGATGAACTGTCAGTTGAAGTTGGCAAATCCTAGGAAGGCTTGTACTTCCTTAACTGATGTCAGTGTTGGCCATTGCTGAATCACTTTGATTTTCTCAGGGTCAATCTTGATCTCTTCAATCCCTATGATGTATCTGAGGAATTCAACTTCCAGTTTGTTGAACTCGCATTTCTTTGGGTTGAGCTTGAGCCCTGCCTCTTGTAGGCATCGTAGAACATCCTTCACATGTTTGGTATGTTCTTGTTGTGTGTTCGAGTAGACAAGAATGTTGTCCAGGTAGGCGATAGCTGTTTGGTCCAGGTGTGCTCTGATGATGTTGTTGATCAATGCTTGACATGTTGCTGGTGTGTTTGTGAGTCCGAATGGCATAACCAGATACTTGTAGTGTCTGTATCAGGTTCTGAAGACTGTCTTCCATTCTTCTCCTTCTTTCATGTGTATCAGGTTGTATGCTCCTTTCAAGTCCAGCTTGGTAAAGATTGTAGCTTGGCTGATCCTGTCTTGCAATTTGTTCGCATTTGGCAACAGATATCAGTTCTTGATGGTAATGTTGTTGAGTTTCCTGTAATCCACACAAAGTCGAAGACTTCTGTTTTTCTTTGGTGCAAATAGTATCGGGTATCCTGCTGGCAATTGAGATTCTTGAATGAAACTCTTTTTCAGATTTTCCTCCAGGTACTCGCGAAGTACTTGGAGCTCTTTCTCTGATAACTGGTAAATTGGTCCAAATCCTGGCTCTGTCCCTGGTTGCAACTTGATCTCATGATCCCAAGGTTGGTGCTTAGGCAACACTGCTGTCGTTGTCTCTTCCTGAAAGAGGTTATCATACCCAGGTCAGTACTCTTCAGGGATCTCCAGAGAGTTAACAACTTCCTCTCTCTTCATCTCTGACTGTTTGGCCACCTGGTTCCGGGGTGTGCCTGTTGAGGCAGACCTCTTCTCTTGAGAGTCATCCTTTCTGTCAGTGAGGTTCCACTGAGGACTCCTTCCCTCATCTGTCCACACCTTCTGCGGCTGGTAACAGGTCCGAGCTGTGTTGTTAGTGCAGTTCCTAAACATAAGTACTCCTGTCCTCCAGTTAATAACTGGGTTGTGCTTCTTTAGCCAAGGCATCCCCAAATAGATATCCTGAGTGGCCAACTCGACAATATCAAGGTGGATCCTTTCAGCATAGTGTCCGGTAACTATTTCCATTGGCTGCGTCTTATGGCAGACTAGCTCTGTCTGTCCATTCACCATCGTGAGCTGATAGGGCTGCTGCTTGCGTCTCCTTCCAGTGCTAAGGGTGTTGTAGAGTTGTCTTGAAATGTAGTTTCCACTGGCTCCAGAGTCAACAAGTGTGTATGTCTGTACTGGCGTGTTGGCGTGTAGTGACACAGGCAATCACAGGTGCTTTGTGTTGCTAGGGGTCATGTTGTTGAGCTCCCGATGTCGCCCCTTGACAAGGGAGTTCAGTTTTTTCCTGATTGAAGTGTCTTTCCACTGACTGGGCAATGGGTCCAGCCATTCCCATCAGTCCTGAGGAATCTGTTCATGAATTTGTCTTGCTGATGCTTGTCACATCCAGGCTTGAGGCAGTACTGCCAATTGTTGACGTAGCAGTTGTGGTTGTTGCCTTGCTGTAGGAACATGAGGTGTTTGTGCCAATCATGTGTGTGCCCGGGGAATGCAGTGTGTTGGCGTTTGTCCCAAAGATGGATCTCACACGCATCCTTCTCGCAATTGACCCAATGCTTGTGGCAGGTGGCGTGGTAGGGTGAATGTCCTCTGTACCTTCGTAGTTGTTCGTGGTAGGTGCAGTAGTGCTTTGTGCAAAACCTCCACTGTAGTTCGCCGTGCCGTAGATTTCGTGGGTCCATGCTGTAAGCATAGCTTTCTTGTGGTATTTCTTCTTTGATAGACGTGGGTTCATCTCAGTCCCTATCAGAGGTGGTTAAGGGCTCCTGTCCCTTGTCCTGACCTGTCAGTTCTGGTAGTTCCTTGCCTCCTGATGTTGCCAGTTGGTGGGCTGCTTCCAATATCTGATCGTAGTTGTCCCATTGTTCAAGGGATAGCTGAGCCTCTCCTGGTGGGTCCTCTGGCTTGATGACATTCCAGTCTCCGTCAAGTGTATTAAGTTGCTGTCGGTGCACCTTGTTCTTTGAACAACAGTCTTTCACTATGTGGCCTAGCTTGCCACAGGCATAGCACTTCAGTGCTTTCCTCTTTTTGTTGTTCCTTCCCTTCGTGAACCTTCCCTTGTGGTGGACTGCATCCAGTTCCATGGGTGCATAGCCATATGGATCATGTGGTGGTGCCTTGTTAGGCGGCTTGTAGTGGTTGCTCACATGCCATGTGGGGTGGCTGTATCCTCTGTCGTGGCATTTCTCCATCGCTTGCTTGAATAGTTTGTTATCGATGTTGATTGCTTGTGCGATGAGTTTGTCCAGTGTGTCGACCACTCGTCCGTCGAAGGTGATTTCATCCTTCATGTTTTCCTTGAGTCCACGTCAGTACATGACCATCAGGGTGTTGTCGTCCCAGTCAGTCAGTACTGAGTATTGTTTGAACTGCGTGGTGTACTCTGCGGCTGAGTGTTGTTGTTTGATGTGCTGGATCATTTGTATAGCCACTTTGTCTTCGTTAGATGGTCCAAGAATCCTTTTGATCTTGTCCTTGAATCGTGTCCATTTTGTCATCCATTCTGTTGTGCTGTTGTGGTCTCTGTTTCCTGAGAGATGTTTGTTGATGTAGGGCTTGATCCATTGATAAGCATTGCCTCTCATGTAAGTGGTTGCAAAGAGGGACCACTTTTCCTTAGGCAGCTTCATCTCTGGTTGGAATTGAAAGTAGACTTGGAGTTGCATGAGCCAGTCATCAACCTTGTTTCTTTCGCCGTAGAACAGGTCTGGCTTGGCAATGCTAATCTTTCCATCTGGGAAGTTGGGGTTGGTTGCTTCTGAGGTACTCATCCTTGAGGGTCTTCAAAGTGTTGTGGTCCGTACTGTACTGTCCTATCCGAGTATAGGATTAGGGCGAGAGGTGGAAGGTGGGTTGGTTCTCGCAGGAGAGGAGTGTCAAGGAGTGCGAAGGGGTTTGGTGGAACGTGGTGGTGGTGACACCTGATCAACGGCTTCGTACAAAGGATTGTATTGAAGTAGATCTAGTTGTCTGGATCACAACATGAGTTGAAGACAATTGTTCCATAAGGGAACTATCACCGGACTATATAGTGCTGGCCTGTCAAGACAATCAAGATTGTCTTGACAGTCTTGACGTCAAGACAGGTGAGATTGTCTTGATAGTCCCACCATGTTATGCACCCTGCGTCAAGACTGGTGAGATTGTCTTGATGCTTCATGCATCCTGTGTCAAGACTGGTGAGATTGTCTTGATGCTTCATGCATCCTGCGTCAAGACTGGTGAGATTGTCTCGATGCTTCATGCATCCTGCGTCAAGACTGGTGAGATTGTCTTGATGCTTCATGCATGCTGTGTCAAGACTCCCGTGTGTGTCTCGACAGTCACGTGACCCCTTGTTGGTTGGTCACTTGACTTCCATGGTGTCCTCTTGCCTGGCCCGTGGCCTGATTGCCTATAAATGAGTGGCTCCCATCCCCTGGGTCGTAACACTATTCTGACTTCAACATGCTGGAAACTGGAGTACTTCCCTGAAAGATTTAAGAGTGCAAAAACAGTCTGCTTGAGGAAACCTGGCAAGGGAACCTACAATCAAGCTAAAGCCTGGCGCCCTATAGCTCTGCTAAACACAACAGGCAAGCTGATGGAAGCTATTGCTGCAGCCAGACTAAGCAAGATAGCAGAAGAAGCTGGACTATTGCCAGATATCCAGATGGGCTTTAGGAAAGGAAGATCCACAGAAGCAGCACTTTTCCTTCTAACCTCCCAAGTGGAAAAAGTCTGGAAGGAAGGCATGGTTGCATCCCTACTCTCACTGGATATCTCAGGAGCCTATGACAGAGTTCTCCCCAAGATACTACAGCAAATTCTGAAAAGAAAAGGAATACCTGCCTGGCTAGCTTCCTGGATCTACTCCTTCTGTGATAAGCACTCTACCACTCTTGTCTTTGATGATTCTGAGTCTTATTCTATTCCTATTCATTGTGGAGTTTCTCAAGGTTCTCCATTATCCTCTATTCTTTTTCTATTCTACATTTCTGAATTGCATGAGACTGTGCATACTCCCTCTTCTGGTGTATCTGCCCTGGGGTTTGCAGATGATACAAATCTGCTTGCTTTTGGTCACTCCTTGAAAAGTAACCTTCTGAAGTTAAAGAACACACACCACAAATGTCTATCCTGGGCTGCAAGACATGGAATAGTCTTCTCACCTGAGAAATATAAAATACTTCATTTTTCCAGAAGAAGATCAGACAATCTTCAGCTCAAGCTCAGACTGGGGAATGTGATTCTCAAACCAAAAGAAGAAGTGCGAGTACTTGGAGTGTACCTAGATGCAAAGCTCCACTGGCACAAACACCAGAGGATTATTCTTCAAAAAGCACAGAAAGCACTCTCTTCTCTTTCTAGAACTTCCTATTCTACTTGGGGCTTTCCAGTTCACACATCACGTCTGGTGTACACTGCTATACTGAGATCTCTACTGAGCTATGCAGTGGGGATCTGGTTTAACCCTCTAAGAAAATCCTCCAATATCTCTTCTCTTGTTTCATTTCAAAACAGATGCCTAAGACTTATTGGGGGTGCCTTCAAAGCCACTCCTTCTTTTCTATTAGAGAGTGAGCTTTTTCTTCTACCTCTAGACCTATACTTTAAATTTCACACTGCCTGTTTTCTTTCTTCTATTCAAAACTCCCCTCTCAAATACTTTCTTGACAGTATCTTTTCCACTATTTCCAGCTATGCCTCTCTCTTGAAGAAACCTTTAAAGGAATCCTCAACTATCTCTCCTAAGTGGAAATTCACTTGGTTAAGTCAAATAACTACTAACCAGGCTAGTTCAAAGAAAGAACTACAAAAGCTCTTTACTAAAGAGTGGGAAGACCAATGGGAAGAGAAGAAAAGAAGAAGCTATCCAGACTGGCAGACTTTCTGTCAAAAGCCACACAAAAATAATCTGAAGCTCTACAAAGAGTGTTACGACCCAGGAGGAACACAGTCTTTATATACTCACAGAAAGCAGCAGACAGGATACTGGACGGAAGTACCAGACAGCGTGACACGGGAACCGGTCACGTGACCGGCGAGACAAACCAGGGGGTGCTTGCCGCAGCATGCATATGCACGAACAAGTGAGCAAAGTGAGCGGAGCTCACCCAGCTCGCCGCAGCGTGCATGAAAAGTGAGCAAAGTGAGCAGAGCTCACCCAGCTCACCGCAGCGTGCATGAAAAGTGAGCAAAGTGAGCAGAGCTCACTCTGCTCACGAACTGGGCACTATATAGTCCGGCGATAGTTCCCCTATGGAATGATTGTCTTCAACTCATGTTGTGATCCACACAACTAGATCTACTTCAATACAATCCTTTTGTACGAAGCTGTTGATCAGGTGTCACCACCACCACATTCCACCAAACCCCTTCACACTCCTTGACACTCCTCTCCTGCGAGAACCAACCCGCCTTCCGCCTCTCGCCCTAATCCTATACTCGGATAGGACGGTACGGTACAGACCGCAACAAAGAGTTACAGAAAGCTGAGGCAAGTCTGCTACTGCAAATCAGGACTGGAAGAATTGGTCTGGCAAGTTTTCTTTTCAGAGCTGGAGCTCCTGACTTCCCTACCCCACTATGTGTGTGTGGCCAAGCAGAAGAAACTGCAAAACATATCACCTCTTTATGCTCTCTTTATTCAAGACAAAGACAACAAGTCTCTTTTAATCCCCAAGACTTCACCACTATTATTTCAAACCCAGAGCTACTACAGAAGTTCTTGTACTGGTTTATGTCTTTGAAAAGACTAAACCAGTTTAATCTAGCTTTCAAACTCCACTATTCCCAATCCAATACCTAGATTCTCTTCTCTTACCAGAAACTTCAAGATTCCTTTTGTTACATTCCCTAGTCACACCCTGCCTTCAGTTTTTATCCCTTCAAAGGTTTTCTGAAGGAGTTCACTATTAGCTAGAAGATCTGCATGGCTGTAAAGCTACTACCAGTGTAAGAATCAAATAAATAAAAAATAAATAAAAAAAACTGATCCAGTAACCTTGACCTGACTTGGCTTGAGACTTGAGACTTGGATTGATGTACAAGACAAAAGACAAGAAAGGAAAAGAGAAAAGAAGAAGAGAAGAAGCTGGGGGAGCAGGAGAAGTTCTTATAGGCAGGGGATCAGGCAACAGTGGAGCAAGCAGGCAACAGTGCAGATGGGACTTCCCGGCAAGGTGTGTGACTTGTGCCAGATATGCAACTGGGCCAGAACTGTGACAGTAGGAGAATGTACAGTCTTATGAAGTTCAGAAATATAGAATAGAAAAAGAATAGAAGAGAAAGAGGAATCTTGGGGAACTCCACAGTGAATAGGAATAGAAGAGGACTCAGAGTTATCAAAAACTAGAGTGGTTGTACATCTGGTACAGAAAAAGAAAATCTAAGAAGTCAGTCAGAGAGGAATTCCTTTTCCCTCCAGAATCTTTTGTAGAATCTGTGGAAGAACTCTGTTATATACTCCTGAGATGTCCAGAGAAAGTAGAGATGCAACCATGCCTTCTTTCCAGACTTTTTCCACTTGGGAAGTTAGGAGAAAAAGTACTGATTCAGTTGATCTACCTTTTCTGAACCCCATCTGGATTTCTGGCAAGAGTTTGGCTTCTTCTGCTACCTTGCTTAGCCTGGCTACTGTAATAGCTTCCATCAGCTTGCCAGTTGTGTTTAGCAGAGCTATAGAGTGCCAGACTTTAGCTTGGCCACAGTTGAGCTATGCCAAGGTATAGCACAGAGTCGCTATCCTTTGCAGAGTCTCTGCCACACTTCCCCACAGTCCTGAAGCTTTTTGCACTCTGCTGTGTACACTCACCTCTAGGTCCTGCTTCAGAGTGCTGAGTTGCCAGCCTGGAGCCCACACTCTAACTGGTGGTTGTGGATAAACTCACCAAATACACTCACCTGATCCTGTGGCAAGAGACAGGAACAGTGAGTGAACTTGCCAATGTCCTGCTCAGAGAATTAGTTAGCCAGTGAGAGCTACTAACAAAGATTATCTTGGATTAAGACAAACTCTTCACCTTGAAATTCTGGAACACATGGACAAGACAGCTAGGGATAGATACAAGAATATCTACCACCTACTATCCACAGACAGACAGACAAACTGAGAGAATAAACTAAACAATAGAATAGTACCTACACCACTACATCAACTATCAACAAGATGATTGGGTGGAACTGTTACCAATAGCTCAGTTTATGTACAATGATCAGCAGCACAGTATAACAGGCACAACACTGTTCTTTGCAAACTACAGCAGAAACCTCTGCTGGGAAGTGACAGTGGCTGGAAGTGGCACTTCAACAAATATTGAAAAACTCACTGCTATGCATGAGAAAATAAAGACTACAATTGAAGCTGTGCAGTAAGCAACAAGCCACCACCTGAATAACAAAAAGTTAAAAGGACTAACTCTGGAGAGAGAGGATAAGATCTATTTGTCAACAAAAAACCTGTGCTTGAAGTGACTAAGCAGGAAGCTGGATCATGTGTGAATCAGACTGTTTGAGATTGAGAAGTGCACTGGAGAAGTCAACTATTGACTGAGACTGCCAAAGAAGGCATGGATACACTGAGTATTCTATGTCTCACTGCTCAAGCCAGCACCCAGCAACACAGAAATCAAAACAGAATAGTACTTCAAGAACAACAAAGAAGAGTACAACATCAAAAGAATTCTAGACAGTTAAAAAAATAGACAGAAGATTGAGTACCTGGTCAAATAGTTAGGGTATAACAACAACAAGAATTTGTGGAAACCCACCAAGAATTTCAGCTCTGTGACAAGCCAGAAGCTGTGGGATTTTCACTGAGAAAACTCACAGAAGCCAGGACTGACAGAGACAAAGACTCAAGAGAAGCCAAAACCTCCAAAGAGAAAAGATTATCCAGAGTCAGTGGAGACACTACACATGAAGTCTTCTACTCAAGAGTCTCTTGGTTCTTGATTATAGCAAGCTCACACTTGATAGCCTCACCCTTCTTCTTGGACAACAAACCCAGCTGCTTGCAAAGATAGATCTTGCAAGGAAGGAGCTGTGACTTCTGCTTCTTAATATCCTGCAGCTGAGTCTTGAGCTGAGCATGCTCAAGCTCTATCTTTTCCTATTCTGAATCTGGAAGATAAAGATCATAACAGCAACTCTTCTTAATGCACTGACTGCAAGATGTGGACTCCAAGCTGACAACACACTTGGTATAGTTATAACAACATGCACTACATGAAACTTTGGACACCTTACCTATTTTGCCAACACAAGAACTGAGAGCTCCACAACAGTTATGACAAGATATCCAGAGTATGGCAAAAGAAGTGAGAGGATCTGGGGACAGAACCTTGGAGGAAGAGGATAGTGTTAAGGCCCAGGCTGGAACAGCTGAGCCAACTGAAGTGAGTGTACTAAGGTACACAGAACAATGTTCACCTGACCTGGTGGACAAGGTGGACAAGATATAACCAGCTTAATCACCTTGTCCAAAGTGGCAGAGGTGGACAAGAAGAGCACCCCTCAACCACCTTGTCCATACAGAAAGCTGATACCTCTCAGGGCAGACCCCCCCCTCAGGCTTCTGTATATAAGAGAACCCAGATAGCCAGGGAGAATAGCTCTCCAGGCTGAACACATATAACCAAAGACAATAGCAAGAGAGTTACCCACCTTGCTATTCATCTATTGAGTCCCTGCCCTTATTGTCCAGACATGTGGACCAACCACATTCTGTGTGAACATGGACTGGCCCTTAGCACTGGGGAGTCATAGACTATTCCTGGATGCTAAGGGCACCAACACACTCCACTAGCTTTACTTCCTGGGGTCTTCTGCTGATGTCAATGATGAAGATGACTGGTGGGAAGACAAGAAGGTCCCAAGGACCAAGTAATAAAGTCGACTTCTGAGAAAACAGTCACGCTTTGTATACTAGAGCTCTATTGCTTGATATCTCTTCTCTATATGATTCTCTACACAATATAAAAATTTAAGATGATTCCAACCAAGGATAGTGGATTTATACAAAATTTCATCAAGAGAGCCCTGCTTGCTATCTGATATCAACTGTCATGTGATGGGATACAGTACGTACACACAGCATTATTACTACTTATGACTATCAGGTTTGTAAGCAGGAACCGGCTTGTTCAAACTTGTCGACCCACTGTATCCCTATTAGCAACTCTAGATCCAATGGCGTGAGACTCTATTGCGGAGTGTTGCGGCCACAGGGCTGAGGCTGGCTTAGTCAGCAGTGTTAGTCAGCTGGATAGGGGGCCATATAGCCCTTGGGTCCAAGAGGGCGTCAATGATCATCATCTTCTCCCTGCTCAGAGCAGGCCATTGCCTTGTAGCTCCAGCACGGAGCTTGCAGTTGAGGTTTCCAACAGCGGCATCTCTTGGGTCCCATCAGCAGCTAGAGTTCCAGGTCAGCACGCTTTTCTTATCTTCACATCAGTCCTCCGCCTTGTTCTCTTTGATTTCATACCTTTAGGTTTCACATCATCCTTCCGACTCGCACTGTTCTGTGTGTCTGGTCCTATGCCATGATGCTGCTTCTGCCGCAGTTGGGCCGACCTAGCAAGTTCTTCTTGCTTCAAGCACCATAGAAGTCTGCATCAAACTCCGTAATCTTCAATGCATTCTCCCGTTTCATGTCGCGTACTCGAGGTGTCTGTTGGCAGTCTTGCTACTGCTGCCTGATCCACCAGTCCACTTTTCTTGACATCAAATCACTTCGAAGGTCTCAATATTCTATTCCTACTTAGTCCTCTTCAGACAGTCTGACAAGTAAGAAGCGTATCTGGGGTGGCATATCTGGCCTGTCAATATGGGAATTCTCATAGCTAACCAGTCCGAAGACATGTCAATGATCACGTGGCCACCACTGCTCGCTACCGGTACAGTAGGGACAAATCTGACAGCCGATGAACATGTGTGGCCCTCACAAGCTGACATATCATCGACGACAGAGCGTCAGAGGCGGACATACATCTATGACGAGCGGGAAACAATCTAAGCGGCCGTGCCGGCATCGATCAACTCTACGCACATCAGCGGGTCTCTAGGGTCTCTCATAGAAGACGAAAGAAATTTTGAAGATATCTAGTTTGGACTTTTGAAAATCATAGGACCAATCTCTTCGACGGACCGAGTCGTATAACAGTATCGTGCGCCCTACCAAACGTTATTTGCAATATGATTTGTGATCCCACCAAAGACGGTGATGGTACCGGTAGAGAAGGGGATCGACGAGCAACGCGGGACTGGGCCTGCCATAAGTAAAGTCCTACATAGGTCCCTAAACAACGGCATATATGCTGACTGACGAAGCAGGGGACGAATGGGAGGGACTACGAGTACGTTGTTGGTCGAGGAGAGCATAGCCGACAGTCAAGAGGAACCATCGTCGTCGGAGAGGAGAACAAGCAGAACAAGATGTGAACACTGTTTGGATCACCGGTAGGACTCAGTGTCGTCGACAGATGACGAACGTAAGTTTCTACATTACCAATGTACGGAGTACTCAGCATGGCGAGGATGGCTTTATGCCGAGGCTAATTGCCTTGCTACTCTACCTCGGCACGGAGACATACATCAGGCAAAAACCTCGCTTCCGTTCACTCAAGGTCTTGCCCTCGGCGAAACCAGACAACGTCTTGCCGGCCACTCGGCCAAGAGGTGGCTACTACCTCGAGCGGCCGTTGCGCCGCTTGCCGAACGGTGAATCACCTTCGGCTGCATTCAGAATGGATAGTTGGAAACGGATCGCCATCAGGCTGTGAGGGCGGTGCACAGTCGACCACGTTCTTATCTTGGCGATTCAGGATTAGGAAACGATTGCGACGCTGCGACTTCTGGGCGGCTTACGCGGTCAGAGACAGACCCCAGCACCAGAACCATAAGCCAGCTTACTAATCAACGTGCGTATGGACGAAAGCGTCAGCTTATCTCCATAAGTGTATGAAGCCTGCCTTTCGTTCGCCTAAACATCATTAGGCTTTCGCGTCACGAGGTCTTGGAGAACGGAGCAGTCGGTGGTCTGTGCTCCATGTTTGAGAGTCGACGAAGCTTTCCGTCGTCGATGTTCCAGTACGGAGTACGGAGTACTTTCGACGGTCTGGGTGCATCTACCGTGGCCCGTCGTACGTACGAAGTACCTGAGAGCACGCTGCCGCTCAAAGCGAACGACCCCCCCCGGCCAAGACGCAGACCTCGACTGCCCCTTCAAGCCCTTGTCCGGATCCCAGCAGTCCGACAGCCCTCACCACCGGATTCGGCGGAGGAGCGCTTCATTCTTTCGGTTGGAAGTTGACGGCGTTACAGCAGCATCACCAGCAGCATCAACCGACGATCATGCCACTGCTCTTGCATGACGACTCAGGATCCTCTACTGGAACTGCGCTGCACGGCAGATGCTGGTTCCTGCAGGCAGCATGCCGCTCTTCGCGCGGTTTCAGATGAGCCTAGTGCCGAGTACTCTCCGACAAGGCTTCATCTCCTCCCTCCTGCAGGCGATGGGCAGGCCTGATGCTTGCTTTTTTCGATGCTTCTTTTTTTCCTTCTCTTCTCTTTCCTTGTTCCTTCCCACACCGAAGGGGGGACGAGCAGCAAAGTCAACGTCGCACACAAATCTCGTTACGGATGCAGTTTCGACTGCACCGCCGAGGCAGCAGGGGAGGAAGAATGAGACGTGAGATGGCCGGGCTGGGAAGTCGACGAGAGCAGGGGGTGGGTGTCACGGAAAGAAGCTGTTCAACGTCTACCGCACCACGATGCCAGACATGTCTCCGGGGAAATCGACGATCAATTTGTCCAGCAGGCTTCCTGAGATCGATGGCGCATGTGGACGCAAAAGGGGGGAGGGGGGGAGGGGGGGAGGGGGGGGACAGAGAGCCCTATCTCGCTCGGCTCTGAGCGCAGCCACGGCGCGAATCTCGACTGGGCTTAGACGAGTTCGTGGCAGCATGTGGTGCGCATGCAAGCCCGCACTGTTACCGTCTCTCGAGACGTCGAGACGCACGGTGCAACGGTGCTTGGACTGCCGTACGATTTACGTCGACGATGGCCGGTGAAACTCGAACGCCCCCGGAGGTCAAAACCCCCGGTTGGCTGTCGATCCTTTTTTCGCCAAAGCGAGATGGGCCATGGCTGAATTGGGCGTCGTGGTTATTCTTGGGCACGGGAAGACGAAGTGGCAGAAGGGGAAGAAGACAAGAAGAAGAAGAAGATGATGATGGGGCAGCGGCAGCAGAGGAGGAGGCGCTCGATATGGTGGGTTGGCAACATCGCGACGACCCAGCCGGGGCGTTGCCGGTATCGAAATGCAGTTCGTGGATTACTCAGTCGTTCGATCGGTCGTCACACACCCAGCAGGGCACCCCGAGGCCCTGTCACATTGTCAAAGACGCAATCTCAAATGCCGACACTGCACTGCCACCACCACCGCTCTCGAACATCGAACCCTAAATCCATCGGCGGCCCGCGCTCGCGACATGACGCATTGGCCCTCGTGGTAAGGCAGGAAAGCGAGCCGGCCTGTTCGAACGCTCGACTTGGCGGATCACCTCCGCGCCGAGGCTTTCCGGACCCTCCCCCCCCCCAACCGTCTTGGACGACCCCCAAGTCGTAGTCTCCTGCAATTTCAAGCGTCCAAGGTCCTCAACGCTCCGTTGACCTCGTCCGGAGTACGTTTTCCGGTCTTGCCTCGTTATTTATCAGCTCCTTGGTCTGGCCCTATCATCGCCAAGGATCCGGTCGAGCTCTATCCGTCGACTCATACTCGTACTGCCTCGAACACCAGCGGCGGCACGTCTCACACGGGGTGTCGTGATCATCGTCGTCATAGTCACCGCCCAAGGAAGATGCTCCTCTACCACCGCCCCGTGCCAGCAAAGATTCCCAAACGGCGATCTCGAGCAGGTCAGTACGAGACGCGTGTTCGATGATTGTTCTCCCTCGAAATGCGTCTTGCGCCGTCGAGCTGCATGTGCTGACGGCGTCATATATCCATAGGCTGCATCCACTGGTACGTTTGGCCTGGTCGTAGGGACCTTCTCGAAAACTTTCCTCGTCCAACGGTGAGGAAAGCCTGACGTCCGAGGGCTCCGCTGACGACGAGGACGATTGCAGCAAGGAGAAGAAGAAGAAGTGCAACGAGGAGCGGCCACAGTGTGACCGATGTATGGAGCGTGGCCTAAGGTGCCAGTACGAACCGGTGAAGCCGCGCAAGCGTCGGCGAACGACGACCGCGGCGGACGAGGCGGCTCGGCCCCGTTCCGTCACCAGCGACCCTGGACCGCCCTCATCCTACCCGGCTTTCGCGCCGGGCCTGCCGCCGGGCGTCCGCTCTGTCCTGTGCGACGCTCGCGCGCACTCGGCCTCGCCTTCGCCCTACATCGACGTATGGGACGACGACGGCGCCGACGGGAGCTCGGCCGGCCCCTTCATGCCCGTCACGGGACCCGGAGCCGCCTTCCGCTCCCCCATGTCCACCGTGCATGACCTTGGCATCGACTCGGTCGACTCCCTTCCGGGCCTCACGGACTACGATGGTGGTCCTGGGTGCGGTACGCCTGCGATGTCGGCACCGTGCACCGTTGCCGACTTCCCGCTGTCGTCCTGTGCCGTCTCGCCCGTCATCGCGACGTTCCCGCAGTCGCCGCCGCCGACGGATTTCGCACCGCCGAGCTACCCACGTACCGTGACGGCCACGGGAGCAGCCACCGTTCCAGACCTGCGCCTCGGGACGCCCGTCTCGAGCGGGTCACCGGTCACGATACCCAAGTCGCCCTTCCTCGAGGTCCCGTCCTCGCACGCCGACGACGCGACGCGCCCGAATCGGCGGCTCCTGCTCGAGCACTTTGCCACCGTCTTCTCGCCGCTGCTGGTGTTCACGGAGCGGCCGATGAATCCGCTACGACAGCACATTCTCCCCATGGCGTCCCGCAGCCCGGTCGTCATGAGCGCCGTGCTCGCCCTGGCAGCCGCGCACATGGAGAACTTGGGTCTCAAGAACGAGGAGCGCTCGCTCGATTTCCACTCTCACGCCTTGCAGGGTCTTGCCCAGCTCCTTTCCGACCCTCGCACGAGCCGAGACGACGTTCTCGCGGCCATTGTCCTGCTCATGTACTACGAGGTTCGTGTGCCGACGCGTTCGGCATCGTAGGCGGGAAAGGGGAAAGCTGACGGGGTTCGACCCGTAGGTCGTTCGAAATGGGTCATCTTCGGTTCTGAGCAGCCACCTGCGGGGCGGTCTGTCGGTGATGCGTGCCCGACCAGCAAAGCCCGGCCCCACCTCGTACTACCTCGAGAAGGTGAGTTCCCCTGGCAGGTGCCATGCGAGCCGTTTTCGATGTACCTTTCTCGAGCACCCGCTGAGATTCGTCCTGCTCCCAGGCCTTTTGCTTCTTCGACGTTCTCTGTGCCTTGTCCTTTGGGTCCACGCCGGTGTCTGGCAGCGTCATGCCCACGCCAACGCAGACGCCCGAGTCGTACGCGACGCGAGACATGTTCGGCATGTCGACCGTCGACAACGTGTTCGGCTTCGCCGGCGATCTCTGGCCGCTGCTCCACCGACTGAGTCACCTGCAGGAGCTGCGAAGGAGCCTGAACGGCACAGTCGCACTCGCGTCCGAGGAGGCCACGGTCAAGCGGGCCGAGTTCGAGTCGTTGGCGTCGAACATGGAGCTCGCGCTGCACCAATGGGTGCCGAAGGTGTCGGCGGCGCTCGTGGCGATCGACCCGTCCATCGAGGACGCGCACACGCAGGCCGCGCTCAGCCAGGCCGAGGCCTGTCGCGAGGCGGCGCTCGTCTTCCTCGCGCGCACGGTGCAGCAGCAGGCGCGGTCGTCACCGCAGGTGCAAGCGCCGGCCAAGCACGGGCTGCAGGCCTGTCTCCGCGTCGTCGTCTTTGGCGGCCCGATGGTGGCGCTGCTGTGGCCGCTCTTCCACGCCGCGTGCGAGGTCGTCGACGACGTCGACCGCGGCGTCGCCCGCACCGTCTTTCGCCACCTCGAGAGCCGCCAGGGCATGCAGAACGTCGTGCAGGCCTGGGAGGTGGTCGAGGAGGTCTGGCATCGCCAGGACGACGGCGACGCGGCCGACTGGGTCACGGTCTGCTATGACATGAACCGCACTCCGATTCTAGCATGACCCGGGCGTGACCCGGGCCTGTGCTTCCGCATCGCTTTCTTTTTGACGTACGGTCGATGACGAGGTTGGTAATGTCGATGATGATCAGCGGACGCCCTTTGTTTCCTCATTTTCGATCCTTGTCTTTGTCCCCGTCCTATCTTTTGGTTTCATACGCCTGTTTTACCAGGTATCTATCATGCCCCGGTCGTCCTCCCTCGAGCTCTCAAGCTCCCATGCCTTCCTCTCTCCATCTTATTTTTGTTGACGTCCTGTCAGTCTAGTCGTCGTCGAGTTTTCCGCATGTGTTTCCATTTCCGTTACTCCGCCCTCACATGCTCTGCACAACTCTTTCTCAGCGTGTGCCACCATTCCAGCCTGTCCATTTCCCACTCCCCCTTGTACCCCTAATTCCGCACAATCTTCTGCTCTTTACCGGCTATATTAGATCTCAGTCGTTTCTTTCTGGTTCCTTCATATTATCATACCCCCTATCAGGGGTTTTCATTTAGAAGGGGGTTCTTTATAACTGTCTTCTTCTTCTTCCTCTTCTCCTCTCGCAGTCGTTGGCGTCATGTGCTCTGTTCTGGGGACTGCGACATCATCGTTCGCTGCGGATGGTCGTGCATGGGCAGGGGAGGCAACGGAGGGGATGGCTTGTCAGGGAAGAGACTCGGGCTGAGTGTTGGAGATACCCAGAGCACAGCGACGGCGGCAAAGGGCGACTGGGACTCGGGCGAGCGGGCGTTGGCATGCAACGCGAAGCACTGCGTTTGGGTAATACATGCATACTCTCGAGACTTTTTGGATGTCTTTTATCAACTATAGATTCTTGATACAGCCCATCTCACTCCCTGTACTCTCTCTCTCTGCTCATTCCTCCAATAATCTCCTTGGATCTTGAACATTCTTTGTTCCAACCTTTTTCTGCCATCATTGATCTTTGGCCCATGATCTTTGGCTCATGATAATTGGCCCATGATAACTGGCCCATGGTCTTTGGCAAATGATAGTTGGCCCATCATGATCCTAGGCCCTTGATCCTTGGCCCCGATGATTCTTGATTCTTGATCGATCTCTTGTACTTCGTCTAGTGTCATTCATTCATCCTTTGCACAATGTACTGAGCTTGCTAGTAGAACGATCAAAACATGAAAGCAGTACGAGTACATCAACATCGGGCCGACTCATCTATCAATGATGAACCACTCAAGCGATTTGATCAAAGATCTATTTGATGAGGTTCATCGACTGGTTCTTTCAGAGGTGGCTTTTGAGTATAAGATTGTGCCTGCAGGGTGTGGGCAAGAAGTTGACCGACTAAGATACCACCGACTGATCAAAAGACACTTGTCAAGCAAAGTAATTAGATAGGGTTGTCAAAACTACCGGCGGACACACCAAAAACTTTCCTGTCTCTTGTGTCTGAGCGCTTGTCTCTTCTCGCGCTGTCTCTTAAAAAAGATAGAGCTTGGCACCTCAAATCAAACGACGACAGAGGATGAAACAGCATGGGAACGATAACATGATGATCAACAAACCAAGCAAAGACCGGTGGCATCGAGCAGACGGAACTGTCATTCAGTAGAGACTAGTGGGATGAAAGCAAAGACTGGTGGCACCAAGTGGCTTTGAAACATGGACTTGACTGAAAAGATACGCAGAGCTGGCTGTTGTAATGAGAGGTGGTCTTGTCATGAGAGAGAGAGAGAGAGAGAGAGAGAGAGAGAGGTGGTAGCGGGCCTAGGAAAAGCCTAGGCCGCGCTACGCGGAACTCCTCAGAATCGTGGGTTGTAGAAGAGTTTTGATTGTTCTAGCTAGGAAGAAGAGCTGGCTATATAGCCGAGGAGCTCCAAAGCTCCTACCTGAGCAGGCACCTGCCCCGGGCTAGCCCCGGCTCGGCTGGACTAAGCACCGACCGGGCCGACTATGTCCCGACCCCCGAGTCTCCCAGGTGTGGCCGGCGAGTCCTGTGGGCTTGGCCATGACAAGAGGTAGTTGTTGGATGAAGAGTGTCATGCCACCGATGAAAAGCATGGTTGCGATGGACGAAGAGAAGAGAGGTAGCTTCATCATGTGACGGACGTGACAGACAACGACGGTGATGCGACACATCAAAAGAGACGTGCAGGTGAAAAAGGGTACGACAGAGCCACTGACGACATGCATGAGAACGATGAGGAGGAGGATTTGTCGTGCAAGCTCCCAGCGCCATGGTCGGCCGTGACATCGGTGTCGTGACTGACATCAGCATCCTGACCGACATCGGCGTCGTGGTTGACATCGGCGCCGCGACCGACAGAAGCGAACACCGTCTGCGTCGCCGTCATGGTATGCGTGGCGGTAAGGACACTCGTGATCACCTCGATGGACTTTGCTGGTGCGTCTGCGAGAGAGGCATTGCCGTCGCTAGTATCATGAATGTATGCAGCGGCATTCGCCGCAGGATCCATACCGGCATTCATATCGGTCGCTGTATCAGGATCCACACCAGCATCCACATCGGTACCGGCACCAGCGAGTGTATCGCTCTCGCTCCCGAGCCCAATATCAGGAGAGCTATCCACCCGCTGCGTCGCAGCCCCGAGGACGTCACACGAGAACCCCGCGCCAGAAGGAGCGCAGTAGCCGCTTCGAGCGACGGAGGTGCCTCCGTCGGCGCCTGCAGAGGACGACGACGACGACGACGACGACGACGACGACGACGAAGGCTGTCCTCGGAGCGCGAGGAACAGGACGACGAGGCCGAGCGCGACGATGACGGCGTTTCGCCGGTCGCGTGCGACCGAGACGATGTAGTCTCGCAGCAGGATCGTCAGCGGCAGAGGTGGCCCTGTGCCTGCTCGGCCCTGGACATGTGCTCTGCGTTGGCTACCGCCGTGGCGACTGATGCCGCGCTCGCGTGGATCGAGGTCGTCAGCGGCTCGGGAGGTCGGGCTGCGCCACGGCTGGCGGTGGTCTGAGGACGTGCCGCGGTCTGAGTCAGGCACGGCTGCGGACCTGGAGGGCGGAGTGAGACGATGGCCCGGATAGTCTGCGTAGATATCGCTGCCGCTGCCGCCGCTGCCGCTGATGGGTCTGGGTCCGGGTCCGGGTTTGTACGACCCGTCGCTTGGACGGCGACGTCGACGTCGAGGGCGGGCGTCGCCGTAAATCTCACGCAGACGCGCCGCGTGCGAGTCACCCTCGTCGCCGTCATCGTCGTCGCTGGCA
Organism: Lichina pygmaea; assembly: GCA_963422465.1. Taxonomy (NCBI): domain Eukaryota; kingdom Fungi; phylum Ascomycota; class Lichinomycetes; order Lichinales; family Lichinaceae; genus Lichina; species Lichina pygmaea. Next base: position 3,275,910 of record OY730171.1, read on the forward strand.
TACCTCTCTGCCGATTTTATGCGGGGAGCTGCCTCGGCACGATCCATTCCCACGAGCGCCGGCGCCGCCGGGGAAGAAGTGAGTGACGCAGGGCGGCCTGCGCTGCTGTGCGCCGGCAGAGCAGTCTCTCGTTCCTGATTGTGATCGTGATCGTGGTCGCGTCCCTGAGCAAGACGTCTCGCCATATCCTCGTCGTCGTCGTCGTCGTCGTCGTCGTCGTCGTCGTCGTCGTCGTCGTCGTCGTCGTCGTCCTTCTCTTCCTCCTCCTCCTCTTCGGCCTGTTCCGTCTCTCCTTCCTCCTTCTTCAGTGCTTCCAGCTCCCGCCGCATATCCTCCGGGATCCACGGCTCAATCTCGACGTCGACGCGCTCCATCTCCTTCCAGGCCGCGGCCCAGGCGCCCGCCCGCATCAGCCCGTTCGAGGCGTAGATCTTAATGTTCCACCGTCGGAGCCCCTGGCCGACACCTCGGCGGGGGTCATGAACGTGGCGACCGCAGTCGACGCACGCGTCCGAGTCGGTCTGAGCATTGTTCCCGCCGTCGCCGTCGCCATTGCCAAAGAAACTACCGTCTTGGCTCCGTGACCCGCCATCGTTTCCCTTTTCATCAATTTCATCATCGTCGTCATCATCATCCTCGTCGCCGTCGTTGCCCTCGGCGGGAGGCACAAAGTGTCCGCATTTCAAGATGCGCGGCACTTTCAGCTCGAGGCTCTCCAAAAGCCGCTCCTCGAGCAGCTCGTAGTCGTCCCTCGGATGGGGCAGCAGGATGCCCCGGTCAAGCACCGTGTCGGTGATCTTGTCGCGCAGCAGGTCGTAGTTGTCGAGGATGTACCCCGGCAGGACATCCCTCATCAAGCCCAGACGGTACGGCAGCCGGATCGCCAGGAGCGTGACGTGGAGCAGGATCAGCGGCGGCTCCTTCCGTTTCACGGGGCTCTGGGGCCGTTGGTGGCGTCTCGTCTGCGACCGAGGCGTGCCACTCTGGCGCGACCAGTCCGACGTCCGTCGTTGTCGGGGTAGCGACGTCGACGCCACCGCCACGTCGTACTGGTGCCGCGGGTCCGACAGGGGCGGGCTCATGTCCATCTGCATCGCGCGCACCGACGACGGATGCCGGAACGGGGACCTGTGCGGCTTGGGTGGCGTTAACGGCGCCCGCGCGTTGTGCTGTCGTCGGGATCGCGCCGACGGGGGCGAAGACGTCTCGGACAATGTCATCACAGCGACCTCGTCGGGAAGCTGTGAGATGATCTCGTCCCGGTCGTCGTCGTCCTCGGCCTCACCGTCGGGCCGTGAGTGATGCGAAGCCGTCGACGACGAGTAGCCCGGCGTGGCGCGGCCGTCCCGGTCAGATGCGCCGTCGCGATCGAACGAGTAGTCGTGCCCGTCGTCGCCGAACCGTTCGCTCGAGATTCTGCGCGAGCCAGTTTGCGGGCGCTTTCCAGCATCGCAGTTGGCGTCCGAGAGAATCGAGACCTCTCCTGCGGCATGGTTCTCCTTGTCGGTTGCTGAATCCCACTCCGCTGCTCCGTCGGTGCCGCCGTCGAGTCCAAATTCTTCATCCAGCATTCCTTCCTCGATCGTTTCGTCGGCAACGGAGTTGAGTATCCGTGTCTTGCAGCCAGCTCTGTTGGTCAGAAGGAAGAGATGCAAAGGTGCCGGTGTGTTGAAATGTCTTCCTGCCACTTCATCCGGCAAGCTCTTCAGGTCGCTGAGTCGGCCTCGGAGATCTGCAGTGCCGGCCAGGGCACAGACACCAACAACAAAGTGCCCGATTCGGCTAGTGCAGTATCCTAGTCCGAGTTCGTCAGTGTCCCCTGACTTTTGAAGACTGCAACAGTATTGTGATCGGACGCTACTGACAGCACTCCTCAATGCTCCCCAGATCTGCCTTGGATAGCAATCAGAGGCGAAATTAATCAGGTGTGGTAGACTGCGGTACGGCAGCACAGAGGAACTTCCTCAGGTCGATTGTCCTAAGTCATGACGGTCCGTATACATACGTAGGAGTGTGCTGTTAACAATGCCGAAGGGAGTGTAGCGCTAGTAACTCTGGGGGTGTCGTAAGAGAAAGGGGGGGGGTGTGGCAAGAACAATACTTTAGGCTCTGATAGCCAGTCGTCCTTCCTCCTACCAGTACGGAGTACCTCCGGGCGTACAGTATCTAATGCTGGGACCGCTTTAACCCCTCTGGCATCCACTGGGGAGCAACAGGCTTTCATCGACAGTCAAGATCAACGACACCTTCAAGAGTTGGTCTGTCCAGTCACGACTATTTGGGTGAAGTTGCCCGCCTTCACCGTTCGTTTTTCTTCGGCCACCTACAGTGCTGTAGGTGCTAGACACACCGGTACAGAGGCAGCGACGCGCAGATGTAACACCTTCGTACTTACCTCCTGACCCATCCTCGAAAGAACGAAGAAAAGAGGCGTGAAAGGAGGCATAGAAGAAGGCATTGACGAAAAAGTCATCGACGACGAAAAGAACCAGGATATATAGAAGACAAGACAAGAATGACGGAAGAAGCAAAGATAAAGGCGAAAATTGACCGGCAGATCATGCTCGAAAAGAAGGGTAGGATAAGCAGCGACAATAAAGCAAGAGTTTTGCCCAGAGTCCTCCCTCAGGTAGTACGAAGTTTCTTCAGATGATGTCGGCGATGGAGATCTTCGTGGTTGGCGCGCGACTCTCACCCGAAGACAACCCGGCGCGAGCGGTCGACGACGACCCCGACGGCTGTGCTTCCCTGTTGCGTCTGGCCTGGTACTGCTCCTGCACGAGCCCGTCCAGACGGTCGAGCACGCGCTTCCAAGGACTCGGCTCGTCGACGGATCGTTCGGCGGGCGATCCTCCACGTTGAGAGGACGACGCGGATTGCGGGTCCAAGGCCTGCTGCAGCACGAGTCGGTGCGGAGAGTCGAGTGGGGCCCCGGCCACCGCCGTGGCCGAGGTCGGCTCCGATCGAGCGGCACCGACGTCGTCTTGCCAGATCCACGCGTTCTCGAGGTCCCCCTGGAGGTCGCCGGACACGAATGCCAGCATCTCCTCGTCCGTCTCGATGGCGTCCGCCTCGTGCGTCCCCAGCCATTCGGTGAGTCTCTGCAGGAAAAACGCGAGATGGCGGCCGCAGGCGCTGTTCACTTCCCGCATGTCGCCAAAGGCGGCCAGTAGCCGAGCGCATTCGCGCGAGTCGTGGTATTGGGCTCGAGCGGCGAGGAAGAGGACACAGCGCCAGACATGCATGCAGAAGATGGCGGAGCAGACGGACCCAAGCCTCTCGGTCTCCCAGACGTCACCAACGCCGGCCTCGCCCTGAACCCGCAGCTCAGATATCAGCCTCGAGACAAACCGGGACGTGTCCTTGGAGACTGCCAGGCAGCGGTCGAAAGCATCCCGTCGGACTTCCTGCGAGTTGGCGGGAGAGAGATTGTACCGTTGGAGCACGAGCCGGGTGTTGAAAAGAGAGATCACTGGTGTGACCGAGCGAGGGTCCGTTACCGCGTACGCCTCGAGCTGTGCCGGCAGCGTCGACATGCAGGCTTCGAGGTGGGTGTCGGACAGGGCGAGGGGATCGATCGCGACGACCGAGGACTTGCGTGCTTTCGCGACGGGTCCTAGGCAGCGGAGTATCTCGATCTCGAACAGCAGAGAATTCGGCGCGTCGGGAAGATCGACTGGCACCTGGTCGCTTGCTTCCGACGGATCCCCATCCATGAGCACCGACGGGAACTCGACGTCACAGTCATCATCATCGATCTGCAGAGGCAGGCCGAGCTCGAGCGACAACAGTCTTTCAAGCACAGGCGTGGTAAGCGACTGCTGTCAGACTGCCCCCGAAGACGAGGAGTACGCCAAACATACCGGTCCCAGACGTAGACGCTCCACCACACCCGTCGGTGGGTCTCCGCCTCCAGTCCGTGCAGAGAAGGCTGGTCCAGATGCAGGCCCAGGCTCTGCGAGATCCTAACGGCCGAGCCGAGCCAGTTCCAGGCCGCCGATTTCATGTTCGACTCGAACAGAAACATGCTGTTGAGCAACGCACCGGAAGCGTGATCGACCGAGTACTCGTCCTCCCAAGGGTCGACCAGCGAGCGCGAAGCATCGACATAGACCTTCCCAGTCTTGACCCGGTTGTGGGTGTCGCCCCCGCTGAAGATGCTTCCGCACGCCAGCACCGAGAAGAGCGTGGCGCTCCAGGTGGGCGAAACGCCCTCGAGCGGCTGGGTCTCGTAGACGGATTCGCACGTGCCGTAGAAGGTGGGCCAGTCGAAGATGGGGAAGACCGCCTGCACGGAGGTGCGGAAGCGGTCGAGGAGCCGCTCGGCCACGTCGCGCGACGGCAGAGGCGGCAGCGGCCGAGGGTGGGTCGTCTGCAGACCGTACTGTCGCTGAAGGGTCGGAGGTCTGAAGATGCCGCGGCTGTACTCCTCGATCTCTCTTCGGAGCTTCGTAAAGTCCTGCGTCACCACAGGACGCGGTCGTCTGCTGCGCTGAGCCGAGAGGCTCGGGGACTGCGAGCGTGAGAGCGAGGTTGGACCGGTCTCGGCTGCACCTTCGGCCGAGCCAGCAGCGCTCCTCACCGAGCGCAGCTGGTGCAGCTGTTGTCGAGCGTGGGAAAGCTGTCTCTCGAGCTCCTGGACCTGCCTGGGTTTGATCGTCAGCTACCACTTTCGCTCGCGCCCGAGAGGGCCTCAGATTGGCGGCGCCACATACTTCATCGAGGACATCCGCCGGTTGGTCTCCTTGGTGAACTGGCATCGGACGTTCCGGCTGGCACACTCGGAGCAACTGGCCGTCTCCGTGGCATCGCACTGGCGCGCTCCGCCTCAGCGATCTGCCCTCACTCCCCGCCCCCGCTCGGCCAGAAGAAGACCTTGGGGAATGGATCCGTCTCACCTTGACCTTGCGGTCTCTGCAAGCGTCACAACTCGGATCTTTCCTCCTCTGCCGATAGGCGCGTTTCTGGGCGTGCAGCCTCGCGACCGACAGCTGGGCGGCAGCCAAGGCAGGGATGCCCGGAACCGCCGGAGTCGTGGCCGGCGACGGCTCGAACAACGCAGGGTGCCCACCGCCAGGCGACACCGTCACAGGGCCAGCGGTACGGTGGAGGCTTCCCCATGGCGGCGCGGCCGCAGTCGGCAGCTGCAGACGGGGGAGCTGGTAAGGATTTTGCTCAGGGCCGGTTCCACGCGGCGGCGCAAGTGAGGGACCGAGCGGGGAGCCAAGCGGAGGCCCAAGCGGATCCCGACGAGGGGGGAACTCTTTCCTCGGTGGCGTGGTTGGCGACATGGGTATCGAACGTCTTACGCAGTCGGGCTCCTCTCGTAGAGCTAAAGAAAGCGCCGGTCAAGGGGATGGCTGTATCCGGATCCGGCCGCTCGGCAAGAGGAAAAGAAACCGCGTCCGTGCAGGCCGATGTGAGGTGGAATCCTCTGCAGAGACGCGCACGCGGTTCCCCTCCTTCGAGGAGGGAGCATGAAACGGCCGTGGCGCGAAACAACCGAGGTGAGTCGTGGCAGCTCTTCAATGTCTCGGTCAGCTCGAGCATGGCTAGAAACAGTCTCACAGCCGACCCACCTAGCCGCGGAAGGCATAAGATCCGTGCAGGTCAAATTTCAAGAAGCGCCTGATAGAGCCAGTCCTTCATGCGGGCTGTCGCGTGCGGCGGGGTGAAGTCCCAAGGCGGATACGAAAGCTCGATGGGCCGCGCTGGTCGCTCGATCAGTCGTCGTTGTAGATCAGTATCGGAACCAAACGTCGGCCCGGGATAGCTCCGGAAACAGTGCTCCGACGAGGTTTTTCAGGTCCTTCTTCGTAAGACGTGTGACGTCGACGGTCTGACAGATGTCCTTGCTGAGACTGGACCTTGAGCCGGTGCACGGGCAGGAACGGTCACAGAATAGAGACCCAGTGCCCCACTACCGTGACACCTCGCCGAGATTTGTCGGAGAGAACGACTCAACACGTCGTATCAGGGGGCGTTGGAAAGTGTCCAGAGGGCCAGCCAAGGCCAAAGAAGTTGCGTCGTGGTGTCGCGTGAGACAAAGCGCTCTGATGGCTATGCTCCACCACAGACGGATGGTGACCGAGGATCCTGGCGCGTGGCAGGATGGAGGGTCGATGGTTGGAGAACGTGGCGTGGGCCGAACAACAACGCAGCCCTCTGACGAGCACTGGGTATTCCTCTTCGGGACGAAGGAAAGAGCGGCGGTCTTGTAGTCGGTGCGCTGCTGTCTGCCGTAGCTCTCCATCGACGGTCTGGATTGTTTCCCCACACCCAGCTCGGCACATGGTGATCTTTATCTTCCGGTACAGTTCGAATGCTGAGCTCGGAAGTGGTAGTCCATACGGACGTTGGCCCGGACGATGCCCCGGACGATGCTCCGTTCGACCTAAGACATTTTCTCTGGTCAAGGCCGGCACCCCGATGCGATGATGCAAGGGGTCCATGGCACAGATGCCCTGGACGATGTGCCCTGGTCGATGTTCGTTTTCCAAATCTGGCGTCGTCCGAGGACGGTCCACTTCGCGCTGTCTCTCTCTCCCTCCCTCCCTCTCTCCCTCTCCCTCTCTTACTCTCTCGCAAGGAGACAATCATCTGGCGGGTCGGCCGGTCTTGGCTTGTCGCGCTCGTCTGTAGGTACGTCCGGCTACGTCCGGCCGGCGTAGCGATCAATCGAGGCTTAGGGTATCGGACCGAGCCAAGCGGCCGACGATGCACGGCCACCAAGTTGCTGTAATTAATTACTTCAGCCGGGGTCGTGCTTTGTCATCCGGCCCGTCTCTCGTCTCCAGAGCTTGACGGCCCTTACGTACATGACGCTTTTTGGAGCACGTATCTGCGTACGCATATGTAGGTGGCGTATGTTTGCAACTGATTCGGTAGAGGTTCTTCCGTTGCAACTCGTGTCCGCAGCATGAACTGCGTCGTGACGGCCCTGCAAGGTGAGACACTGCTACGAATATAGTAGTACCGTATGATACGGACCGTAGCTGCGGGAGAAGCCAATCTCAGCCCTCGGCGAGTGGTAGTCGCTTGGGTCGTCAAAGAAGAGACCTCAACGGTCGCCCTTGGGCGTCATCGAGCGACTTGAAATAGTAGCCGCGGAGCGGAATGCGTGATGCCCAGCCATCGATTGAGCGAGAGGCCATGAGAGATACTCGGATGGCTGCCGTCGAGGCTGGCATCGAGGTAGCGGCGACGGCGTGGTCACCCTTCGACTGTCAGTCGCCCGTCATCTCGTGCGGCTTTTGCAACGGTCGTCTTTGCGTAGACGCATCATGCTGGATGGATACGTACGAGTACTGGGCTGTGCCGTGCGGTGATGTATGGTGTATCGCATCGTACTTACGTACGTATCGTACTTGCGTAGCCTGGATACGAACGTGATCTGCACCCACTCTTGTCTTTAAATAGAACTCCCCAGGGTGATGGCCTCCCTGTCCAGACGAGTGCCCATCCGCGCCATCCAAGGCCTTTCTTCGCACGTGCCACATCGAGTCGAAGAGGGACTGACTGTGGGTAAATTTGGCATTCCCGGCACTCAAAGGCTGAATCGTCGCTGGACGTAGCCCGGATTGGACACAATACTCTCCTTCTGACTAGCTTCTTCGATGAGCTGAGCCGTGTGCGTTTCTGCATAGCGTCGGTTCGACCGACAGGCCTTGCCCAGCATACGAGAGCCCGCTAGGCCAGCTCTTGCAGTTGATGGAACGTGTACTCGTAGCCTAGCGACTGGATCCATCTTAGACACGTTGGAGTATGACGCGTCCGGTGCTTGGCAGGGGTCTGGCCATCATGATGCAGGGACGCTGCCTCGCCCGTGGAGGAGAGGGAGGGTTGGTGGATCCCAACTAGAAGCTGAACAGGCCTGACGATCCTGGATTCAGACCGTTGCTGAAGTACGACAAGAATTTGAAGGAGCGCCGCGCCCACGATAGCACCACATCTTGCTCCTCAGCCTGTGCGGTACAGAGACGCGAGCCTCCCAACGCCAACAGGATAGGTGTCACTGCCTTGGAGTACTCGTAGTCAGCACATGGTTCGTTCGAAACGGCTTGGGCGTCGGAGCAAGATTGAGAAAGCGCCTCTCGGCAACTGTTCGAGGGCCGTGTCTGGTCGACAGGGGCGAAAGGGAGCACCCTTGGATGGTGTTGACAGGGGCCCCCGGCCCAGGCCCCGATGTCAGACGTCTGCGACCGGCCTGGTCGAAGTTGCGCTCGATTGTTTCGACGACGTAACGGAGAGCCCCGCTCGAAACGAAATGGCCGGTCCGGGACGTATCACGAGGGACGGGACGGGGTTGACGTCGTCGCACCGTGACCGTGAGCAAGGCCAAGGAGAAAGCCAATGGCTCGGAAGACGCTCGGTGAAGCACCGCTTGACGAGCCTTGTCGGGACTGGCGTCTTGGAAGTGTTTCTTGCTTCCGTGTCGGACCGATGCGCGGTGCGGTAATCGGCCGGTTGCAAAACAGGCGCTGGGTCCTCCAGGACGCCACTTGTTCGAGCGTCGTACGAGTGCATACGTTCATACGTCCCGTACGTACAGCACAGATGTACCCCGCTGTCCTTGCTCCCGAAGTCGTACGAGGTGCAGCACTGTGCATACGTACTATAACTTACCGACGAACGATGGAAGAGGTGCTTTCGGGGGGGACGTTTTCCAGCCGAACAGAACCAGGTTGCAGCCCGTCGGTAGACGGCTATGACGACCTGCCGGTCGGATTGCTTTCCAGATTCGGTCGGCGACCGACTTAGTACTCCCGTACTGTACGGGAGTACGTATTGGACCCTCGTCGATACGGACCAAGATCCCAATCGACCGGCTATCACCTTGCTTCTTTCCCTTTGGCGTCCTCGGCGGTGAAACCGGCGGCGGAGGGCCCGGCGTCGCGTTCATGCCGTGGCATATCCGAGGGCGAGCGTCCCGAAATCTAGCCCGGGCACCGGATCGCGCCTGCCCCGGACGGTGGTCACGTCTCCGAGTGACGTCGGCGGACGTCGGCGGACGTCGGCAGACGTCAGGCTGGCGTCCTGTGCCACGTCCTAGCTCGGAGATAAGCTGTCGTCCAGGCCGATTGTGCGTGCGACAGTGCCATTCCGGTCGAGGTCAAGCGGAGATCGAAAGCAATAGCGTTCGATCCTCGAGCCATGCTCGACCGGACTGGTCGCCGCTGTCGCCCCGAGGTAAGACTTGACGCCAGTAGCGAGTCGCCGAATATCTCGTGACGACGCGAGCCACGATGGTGAGCGAGGGGCTTGGGATGATCCAGAAGATGCCCATCTCCATCACGGATCTGGCATCGGGTTCTTGCCAGCGACATTGCGCTGCTAATGCAACGGGCTGTTCACGTCTCCTATGAACTCAAGACAAGGCGACAGAAGGCTGCGGCTTGCTAATCGGCTCACATGCAACTCGTCGAGAGGACGACGCCCAAGACAAAATCTGAAACCTTTGACAGGTTCTTCCGAAAAGCAAGTACGAGGACGTACGTGCGTACGTCATGAGACCTTTTGGACCCGCCTCAGAACGTCCAGCAGATCCTCTGGCGAGGATTGGATTGAGCTTCAGTACCCTCTCGCTCTTCAGCAAACGGCAAGGGTCTTCCAGTGCCTCCCCTGCAGCGAGTGCTTCTTGTTCTTCATCTGGGACGATTGCGGGTGTGCTACGATGCCGCGGTCCCTTCTCGAGCACGCCTGTCATCAGTCATAAGCGGTGTGTTACTCCGCAGAGGACGGTCGGAGGTGGGAGTGACACAAACTAAACAGCTTCGTCGACTGCCTCCTTGTCCATTTTGCCGAGACACTCCATGGCTAGGCGAATGTCCCCTGCTGCTTCGCTCCCCTGTTCGTAGCGGTCTCCCCATTTTCCTTGTTTGGCGTCGTTTGGCGTCGGTTGATAATGAGAACGATAGAGGGAAAAAGAATGTACGTGTGGGTACGTAACGTACAGTACAGTACGTGTATATACTTCCGTACAGCTGGTCACATCAGCTTAGGCCAAAGTATTCGCGGACCAAAAGTAGCATCATCTTCAGCTTCTTGGCGTGCGGAGCCATGGTGTAAGCGGGCACGATCCATCCCCGCTCTCGGAGCTGGCGGGCAACGGCAAACTGCGATCGATTTAGCACTACGTATGTAGAGCTGCGACCATCGAGTACTTCTTTTCTTGCTCCGGCAGCTCGGGCTTGGGCAGATCCTCAGCGGCGAAGTGGCTGCCCTAGACGGAGGTGGTGAACTCATTGAGGGCCGCGTCGTTGATATCGAGCTCCTGCAACCTCTTGTCAACCTCTTGAGTCCACAAAGGGGGCTATCGATACGTAGTGTTGAGGAGGGTGTTCGATTCTGGGTAGTCTTACGGCTCGAGGCGAGAGGAATAGCCCAAGCTAATGCTCCGCCTGCTCCTAGCGCTACGTGCGGACTTCTACCGTAGATGTCACCCAGCTTTCTCGGCGCTTTCTCGGCGATCTCCTCAGACCTCTACGTATGTACGTATGTACGTCTCGGTGCTTCAACTCCTCCGCGTCTCGCGGCGCTTCAGTTCCCCCAAGTCTGGACCTTGGCAGTGGTATTCTCAACAGATTGCACGTGTATTTCTCTCATGTATAGTTATAGAGCTACTCAGGGCCCCGACTTGAGCTGTATACAGTTTTATACATCAATTGTTCAGTCAGTCACAATACAAACCTCTAAAAACTGGGCGTACGTGCGTAAGAAGAAAGTCACCTACAGTACGTAACGTACCGTACGTACGTACATGACAATGAAATTATAGCGCCAAGTGGGGGGAGGGAGAAGGCAAATCAGACAGGCGTCAAATGTCATGGAAATTTTGTACAAATCGACTACCAGTAGTCTCTTCTGACAACTACATCAACACAGGGACTCATATTGCTACTGGAATTTGAACCAAGTGGAAGTAGATAACAGCGGGCTCTTTGACAAGACACTTGGAAATGACTGCGGAGGCCGACGGCCAAGTGGCCAGACCACCATCACAAGCTTTTGACACCATCTTAGTGCTTGACTTTGGGTAGGCTGGGCCTGATTTGATAACATATCTCGAGCTGACAGTGATTGAGATCCCAGTATTCCCACCTCATCACACGGCGCCTACGCGAGCTCAATGTCTACTCGGAGCTGTTACCTTGCACTCAAAGATTGGCAGACTTGGCCTGGTCACCAAAGGGAATCATTCTGTCTGGGGGTCCATACTCGGTTTACGAGACAGATGCACCCCACGCAGACCCGGCTGTGTTCGAGCTCGACGTGCCAATACTGGGAATCTGCTACGGCCTTCAAGAGATTGCCTGGTTCCATGGTAAGAGTGTCGCAGCCGGAGAGAAGAGGGAATACGGCCACGCCCATTTAAATATTGTGAGGGACGCCGGCAGTGGAATCCACGTGGATCGGCTGTTTCAAGACCTCGACAACTACTTGCAGGTGTGGATGTCCCATGGAGATAAGCTGGCAAGCTTGCCTCCAGCATTTCACGTGGTTGCTTCGACACCTCACGCTCCATACGCCGGTGTTGCTCACAACTCAAGATCCATCTACGGTATTCAGTTTCATCCGGAGGTCACTCATACGCCGCAGGGAACGCGAATCTTGGAGAATTTTGCTGTCAAGATCTGTGGGGCTCGCCAGAACTGGACCATGGGAATGTTTGTGGACAAGGAGATTGCTCGGATACGACAAACCGTTGGAGAGAAGGGCCAGGTGATTGGCGCCGTGAGCGGTGGTGTCGACTCGACCGTGGCTGCAAAGTTGATGAAGGAGGCCATCGGGGACCGATTTCATGCTGTGTTGGTCGATAATGGACTCATGCGGTTTCGTGAGTGTGAGACTGTCCGTCAGACGCTCGAAGAGCACTTGGGTATCAACCTTGCGGTGATCGATGCTAGCGAGCAGTTTTTGGCTCGTCTTAAAGGTGTTGTCGACCCCGAGCGAAAGCGCATGATCATCGGCAACACGTTCATCGAGGTCTTTCAGGAGAAGGCCAAGAGCATCGCCGCCGCCGCTGCAGGATCGCCCCAGGAGGGTGACATCGAGTGGCTTCTGCAGGGCACACTATACCCCGACGTGATCGAGAGCATATCCTTCAAGGGTCCCAGCGCGACCATCAAGACACATCACAACGTCGGTGGACTACTGAAGGGAATGCACCTCAAGCTCATCGAGCCCCTCAGGGAGCTTTTCAAGGACGAAGTCCGCCTGCTGGGGACGAAGCTCGGCATCCCCGAGGAACTCGTCTGGAGGCACCCGTTCCCAGGCCCGGGGCTCGGCATCCGCGTTCTCGGGGAAGTGACTCCCGAGCAACTTCGGATCGCGCGTGAGGCCGATCACATCTTCATCGAGGAGATCAGGGCGGCCGGTCTGTACCGTCAGATCAGCCAAGCCTTTGCCGCCTTGCTTCCCGTGAAGGCCGTCGGGGTGATGGGAGACAAGCGCGTGCACGAGCAAGTCATCGCTCTGAGAGCGGTCGAGACGACCGACTTCATGACCGCCGACTGGTTTCCCTTTGATGGTCACTTCCTCAAAGTAGTCAGCCGAAGGATCGTGAACGAGGTCAACGGAGTCTGCAGGGTGCTCTACGACGGTATGTTCTTTGTGCGCGCGCGCGCGTGTGTGTGTGTGTGTGTGTGTGTGCTCTCATCCTGATTGATCGTCGATCGCGTCGCTAACTGCGAGTGTGCGTGTGTGCGCGTGTTTTTGTGTATGTGTGTGCAGTGACCAGCAAGCCTCCAGGTACAATCGAGATGGAATAATCACCAGAAGCCTGCACCTTTCGCGAGTCGAGCCGATCATCCTACGACCCACGGATGATCCCACGATCCAACGAGACGAGCCAATGACCCAGTCCCTACACCTCGCCTCCCGTCGCCTCCCGCCGCACGACGACTCCTGACCCCGAGAAGCGGACATATGTGCTGCCGGGAAGGGGGGTGTAATCATACTTAGATCTCTACGACTTGACATCGAGATGCTACCATCTATGGGATACTTCACTGTCGATGCTTCGGGGACCAGGGTCAATGATCTATCAAGCTCTCTCACTTCTTTCAACACCTTTCCCTCTTACTACTCTGCCCATGTATTGTTGTCGCTGTCGGCAAGACGTGGTATACTGTACGTAGTACTGTACAGGCCCTTGTTCGAGTACGAGAGCACGGAGGAGTGCCGAAGGAGGGCGGCGCGACCTCCTCTACAAGCACTGCGAACGACGCTACCGAACACTTGCTCTACCGAGTACTTGGTTTACCGCCGCGGCCAAGGGGAACGGCGGGAGAATGTAAGTGGGATGGTGCTGCACAGGAGGGGCGACGTGCGAGAAAGATTGACAACCGAGAGCGTATGAGCATGAGAGCATGGGTGACAGCAGTTTGATTGACACGGCATGAACATCCTAGTGTAGCTGCGAGTCGGGGGATGAAAAACGCATTGCCCTAGCCCGGCGACGCGAGAAACGCAGCAGCCCGACCTGGTCAACTTCGAGCATCGTCATCACGACCACGGACACACCCGCGACACCGCCGCTCAGTCGGCCAGGAGGACCTTGACGGACCCCTCCCCAGCCCGCTCCCGTTTTCCGTCGTCGACCTTCAGCTGACCCAGCTTCTTCTTGCGGTACTGCGCCGCGTAAGGATTCAGCCGGAGCAAGATCTGCATGTTCCGGAGCGGATTCTTCTTGAGCACACGCGTGCGTTTTGTCGTCGCGCCGCCCTTGACTGGCCGCACCACCGCCTGAACCTCGGCCGAGTTGATGAGCCGACCGATGTCGGCGTTCGCCACGAGACTGGACGGCAGCAGGAAGTCCTTCTTGAGCGCCGACGGCGCCGTTGACGATCCGTAGATCTGGTCGAGTGCGGCGAAGGCGCAAGACGTCCAGACGATGAAGCGGCCCAGGTGCCCACCGGGCGCGAGTTGGAGGAGGTTCAGCGCAAAGACAGATGACGTCTCGACGCCCGGAATGTTACGGAACGCTCGCACAAGCCCCTTGCCATCCTCATCCGGGTGGTAGACGATGAGCGGGCCACGTCGCTGCCGGAACCGTCGGCCTCGCATCTTGCCCTTGCCGGCCCGCATCTTGCGCGACTTTTTCACCTTGACCACGTCCGGGCCGGCACCGATACCCTTGAGCAACCCAACAGCGGCCGAGGTCTTCCCGACGGCGCCGTTGGCGAACGTCTTCGACGAGATGACGAGCGGGACCTCTGGCACGGTCGAGATGCGGTGGCCTCGCGCGAGCAGAAGAGCCGGCACCGACGAGGCCGCCAACGCCGATGTCGTCGCGAAGCGTCTGCGACACAGAAGTGTCAATCGGCTGCTCCGGTTCGGCTAGAACCCCCGCTCGAGGACTCGCTCACTTCTGGTTCAAATTGATCTTCTGGTGCCATTTCCGCCACACCTTTGTCGGAGCGAACATGCGGCCGGCGCGACACATGTTGCCAAAGGCACCTTGACCAGCTCGGTGGGTGCCGCCTCCGGAGACACGGGGGATACGAGCCACGGCCCGGCCTACGACGTAGAGAACAGCGTCAGTGACACGTTCTTGTAGTGGGGGCGTTGTCCGTGATCACTTGCCAGTTCCCCATGATTCGGCTGAGGTTTGGTGGCCGGCTTTCTCGCTGACGGCGTAAGGTTGCCTCTTGTTCTTGGCCATGCCAGTGTGGACGAACCTAGCAGGAAGGCCAGTGAGCAAGCAGGCCATCCAAGCGATCAAGGTGGCACTCACTGCACGATATCCGGCCGAATTGGCGACCTGAAGACGGCCGGAAGCGGATGAGTAGAGCCGGTGGGTTGGCCATCGGCCGAGAGAACGGTCACAGTCGGTCGTGTCGTCATGTTGGCGATGAGCGTCAAGGGTTGAGCTGGCTGAGACGATCAGATGAGGTTGTGATATCGCCAATCTCAATTTAGGGCACTTGATGGGAGCAGTCCCATCAAACCCTAACCCTAGCGGATGTGCGCGTACAAGCATTGTGCTTAGTCACGGTTGGTGACATAAGCGGGTCTTTGTTCCGCCGAAAGTGTGGCCCGTCTTCCGTGAACCTCGGCCGTACGGAGGACGGTCGACGACTCTGGCCAGGCCCCGGAGCCCGGACCCCCGACGCGCCGGGCTACAAACGCTACGGTACTTAAAGCTCGCAGGCCGACTTAGCCACGGAACCAGTATTCTCCATCCGCCTTCACCTGGATCCTCTGCCGGTAAAGTGCCATGGCATCCTCCGTCCAAGACTGGTCTCTCTACAGCATTGGCGGAGCCGTTCTGCTGGCGTACATCCCACAGCTGTGGTATGAATACCGAATCGTCTCTGCGTCCGGAGGATGGATCAGCAACGTACTGTCGGTAGCCTTTTCCAGCATAGTGACTGCTCATCAGGCTTGGCCTTCCGAGCCGATTCGCTGACCAGGTACTTGGATCAGACCTCGTAGAAACCTTGAGTACTTGAAGGGCAAGATTCCCGACGACATCTGGAAAGAATGCTACCGAGCTCGAAGCGCTCACCTGAACGGCCTGGAGAGCATCCCCTTCTTCGCGGCGAGCGTGGTGCGTCCAAGTCCTGCCCCGCTACAAAGCAGCCATGTGAAGCCGATGGGGTGGCGGTCACGCAGCTCGCTGACGTCGGATCATTCTACAACAGCTCGCTGGCCATCTCGTAGGCCTTCCGCGTGCCTATCTGAACTCGCTGTCCCTGCAGTTTTTGGGATTGCGCACGCTGTATATGCTCCTATACATCACCACCCGCCGTGAACAGCTTAGCTATCTCCGAACGTTGGTCTGGTTCTGGAGCGGCAGCCTTCCCGCACGCTTGCTTGTTTCGGCAGCAAGGAAGCTCAATCATGAGCCAGCATGATCACACGTTCGCTTGTCTGATCCTACCACGACCTCGAGAAGGCTGAGCAGCCGTCGGCGAACTGTTGGATAAGAATCGCACCGACACGTTGTTCTGGTAGTGTACACTAGATTCTGGTTCAGTTTCTGCCTTTGTCTTTCATACCTCGGTTCGTTATAGTCGGCGAAGCCGTCTCAAATTCTCGTTGGGGGACAGCTGGGAAAACAAAGGCTGCAGATCTCATGAAGCTTTGAGGGGGAGATCGCTATACAAAAGTCTCCACTCCCTGCTCTCCTCATATTGCCAGACCGATCTCAAATGTGGCAGACGCTTCCACCAATACTTCCGCAGGACCGTCTACGTTGATATCTCCACATAACTGATGTTCAAGAAATACAGTCAGCCGCAAATGCTCACGCAATATAATCTTATGTTGATACGGAATCGGCAGCTATCCACTTCTACAATACCCGGTCTACTCCATCACGTCTGTATGTAAAGTACAGCTCTCTAGCATCAACATGCGGGTGATTACCTCACGAGTGTTTTAAATGGAAGCAGTCGAATGTGCAACACCACTAGGTTTCATCTCTCCGACAATACCCTTGAGACAGGTTGATACCTTGGCTGACATGGTATGTGGACGCCTCATACCTGCCCACTCCTTACGGTAGCTGTCGGTGCCGACCACGGCTTGACTGATAGGGGTGTATATATGTAGAAGTCCCATTTCTCTACATGGGTAGATGATGATTTGTCTCATATGAAGAGCAACAACGTATACGATACTTGATTCCAACATACTCGTAAAAAGGCGATATAGTGAACTCCCTCCTTCTCCTGGAGTGCAACAACGCCACCTTACTGTTCAGACATGACTGTTCCCTGCTTGTTGCGGCCGCAAGCAGGGCCAGGGCTGAGCCTGGCTTAGTCAGTTGTTGGTCAGCTTAGCTAGACGGGCTTCGAGCCGGAGAGGGCTACAGACCAGCAGGGGTGGCTTAGTCGATCACATTGGTCAGATCGCTCAGCCCATAAAAGCCTCGAGTCCTCGACATTCAGGCTGTAGCCTTGGCACCTGTGCCAAGCTGTCACAGTACTGCCTCTAGTCCTACTTGTACTGTATCATGCCTCCACCTATAGAGCCACTGGAGTGTGTAGGCTTGTCGAACATCTGGGCGACTGGTCAGCGTGCGGTGTCGTTGTCGTAAGGAAGAGGCTCTCGGCAAGAAAGGTCTCTTGATTCTCTGTGTCGCTAGCTAGGCACGCTAGGCATCTATTGTATTGTATTGTATTGAGATCTGTTGAGCGGCCAGGCGACTGGTCAGCGTGCGGCGTCGGCGTCGTACGGAAGAGGCTCCCAGCCCGTAAGACTCTTGATTCTCTGAGTGTCGCTAGCTAGCGTCTATTATACAGGAAAAATTCTCTTCTTCTCCACGTGACCTCGCCTTTAGCAGCGAGCGAGGACCGGTCTCTCCCACCCCCAGTCAACAAGATCCTACACCATTCTAAAGCTAGCTACGCTACGGGAGTACATTATGTGGGGAATACTATGAAAGTGGGAAGGAAACCTTTGGCCCAGGTGACTAGTCACCTGCTCCTAGGATGAAACCCTCCCCTGCGGCCCCTAGGTGGGCACCATCTAACTATAGAACAAAGAAGGCATCTAATGTACTTCGTACGAATTGTATTACCACACGTGACCTCAGCTCTAGCAGAGAGCAAAAGACTGGTTCTCTCACAGCCCACCC
This sequence comes from Lichina pygmaea, assembly GCA_963422465.1. NCBI lineage: Eukaryota > Fungi > Ascomycota > Lichinomycetes > Lichinales > Lichinaceae > Lichina > Lichina pygmaea. The sequence goes on from OY730171.1 coordinate 3,293,497, forward strand.
CCTCCCCCCCCGGGTCGACAAGACTGTACTGCACGTATGTACCTTCCGTACCTGAGTACGGAAGTACATACGTATATATTACGACATAGTAGAAATAGGCCCGGGGAGAGGAAGACAAACAGGCACGCAAGATACTCGCCCGTGAGAACAACGACAAAGGCCTCCGGGCGGCTTCCGACTTTCCCGTTGGCGTACACTGTACGTATGTACAAGCAGACTAGGAGGAGCAACGGAACTGGAGAAGTCCAATTGAGCCTAGCTCTCCATACACTAAGAAGATCCTGGTCCATGACAGCCCAAGAAAAAGAGGAAGAGACAGGGAGCCCCCTCCAATAACGAGCTTCTCAAAGTCGCTTCCTTCCACTGAGGATTCAATCCTGCCTCAGCCGCTAGCGTGCTCGCTACCCGTGCCATAGGGGGTTAATACCCCCCATGACACGGGTAGCTGTTGCTGTCTCGCGATTGATGTACAGCGCAGTTGAACTTCGCTAGAGCACGACGGCCAGAAGGATCCACACACAAAGCCGACTACAATACGGCTACACTCAACTGTGACAGGGCACCTCTACAGAGCATGGACAACTTCATAGAGCAGCAAGATAATCAATTGCTCCCTAGTACGTCTCCACCTCAGAGATGAATCCCGCGATCTTTTTTAGCTAGGAGACGAAAATCTCTTTTCTGCGCCTCCGGAGTAATGTTCTTCCGCTCCGAGGGCTGTTTAGTCATCGACCCCCTGACAAACGCCTTGACTGATACTGTAAGTAGCCACGCACGTGCCACGGTAGCCTCGCGAGGGTCTAGAATCCGGATCAAAGTTGACCCGAGCTGTCATTGAGCTGTCATTGAGTGCCCCCTTCCGAATCGGTACGTACAGTATATACGGAAGTACCAGGTACGGAAAGAGGTACAGTCGCACGACACAAGTCTGCGTACACCTTCATACATAATCTACCTGGGGTTAGTCCGGAGGATCAATACATCATCGCTTGCTATTGTCGCTTTAACTTTAATTCTGTCGCATTACTTAAGAAGAGAGCAGCTGTTGAGTTGTACCGGTGGGCGCAGACTTGTGTCGTGGCACTGTACAACAGTACGTAATACGTAACTGCGTCTGTCTCCCGGCCGTGCTGAACGCTCAAGGTGGCGAATGCCGGCGCACTGACCATAATAAACAAGTTACCGAATTGCGCAAGGAGCTGATGGCCCAGCTGAACCCGATGGGGCAAACAAGCGTGAGCTGACAGTCGGGACATGGTCGATGCAATGCAGGACAACGTTGCAGGGAGTCGTCACGTTCTGCTCTCCCTTCTCGCCTCCGCAAGCATGGGTCTGATATAACTGGGATTGGGTACCTATCCTGTCCATCTGGGATGACATCTAACTGGCTGAGGTGGCAGCGGAGTCGTGGATGGCTTGTCACCCTCGGTTTCTGCCACTTGTGATCAGATTGGTCTGAAGAATCTGCAGTCGGATCGGAGAACCAGCCAGTAAGCATCGTCCCGGTTCTTGTCCGGTGAACAGGCAACCGAGCCTGCTTTCGTCTGATCCGATCTAAGTGGAACCGTGACAGCAGAAATCCTCGTCACACGCAATGGCATCCAGCCCGCCAGCGCCAGCTGGGCCTAGCCCAGACCGCCGGCCAGGTGGCGCAGCTCCTTCACGGCCTGTGACAATGACCGACGCCTTTGCAGACGTTTTCCTCCCGAGAAGCATGACACGCCGACTGGCCACCAACGGTCCTCCGAATAACTCTCCACGAGCTGGCCGACCAGTCGCACAGGTGCCAACGGCGGCTAAGCAGATGTCGACCACCAACAAGCCGTTGTCACCCAACGACGGAAACAGCATGAAAGACAAGGTACGGAAGTGGCAGGAAGACTGTGGTGGTGCCGCTGCTGCCGAAGACACTATCGACACCACCTCTCCCTCAGCAGAAGCCCACCTGGACGCCCCTTCGAATGCAGCAAAGGAGCAGGGCCAGAACTTGGGCAAGTCAAAGAAGCGGACTAGGCAGAGGCACCGCAAAGGGCAAGAAGAGCCGCTCAAGAACGGCCCCAAGGCGACCCCTTCGAGACTGGATGACGATATGCCGCGGCGAGCAAAAGCGTCTTCTCCAGCGACCCCGAAGAGGCGAGTCGTCAGCGACGAGCATTGGGTTAGAGAGAGGAAGAAACAAGACTCGGCTGCCACGGAACTTCCGAACAACACGCGCGAAGCCCTGAAGGGACGGCCGAGAAATGCGCCGCTAAAGAATCTCGTCGAGGCGTGGATGGAGAAATTGCCAGTCGACGACGAAATCACTCCCAAACGGCGGCCGAAGAGGATGCGGCCAGATCGGACGAGTGAACGTTCCGAGGTAGTCGTCGGAGAAAACACAGGTCGGACTAGGTCTGACGATTCTCCACCGACTCCGTCGCGAAGAAAGCCACCGAAGCCTCCCTCCCCTGCACCTGCACCTCAAGGAGTCAAGGGGTGGCTACGGTCTCAGAGAACGCCAAGCCCTGTTGCGTCGGGTCCGAGCTCGCGTCACTCAAACGGATCAGCATCTCCAAAGGCGGCTGGGGCAGAATCGACGGTCGAGCGGAACGCTTTGCCTCGGCACAAATCCAAGCGTCGTGGAAAAAGATCGCACCGCAAAGTCCGGCGCGGCTCGCCAGACCCAGAGGGATCTGAGCGTGGACCGCCACCGAAGACGACAGCCGTCAAGGTCGATCCCCGCGAAACGAATCTGAGGGAGGATAGGCATGCGGCTCCGGACTTGGCGCCCGTTCCCGGCCCTCGGAAGCCCGAGGGCCGGATTGAAGCCTGGCTTGACAACACTCCGGATCCATTCGTCGATGTTCAGACGAACCCGGATCCGTCAGCCGTGGAAGTTTGCCATGGGCCTCCCGAGGAAGGTCTTCCGGAAAACATATCGAGCCGAAACTCAGTCAAAGTCGAATCGCGTAGGAGTGGGCCGACGAAGGCTAGGGTCAGCGCCGAGAAATGCCGCAAAGACCCAGGCAAGGAATCCCGCAAGCTACATGTGTCTTTCGACATCCCCAGCCCACCCTTCGCGGGTGCGGATCATCACACCTCGAATGACGTCGATCCACATCCAGATAGACAGCACACGGGTTCGCCCACGTCACCGATCAAGAGAGGCGGTCGTGCGAGAGAGCGTCCAGCCAAGAGTGCGGTCGTCAAGAGTCCTTCCGCAACAGAGGAGCCGTTCTCCGAGAACACCGACGTGCCGTCGGCCGCTGCTGTAGATGCTCTGTCGAAGGATCAGACGCAGACGGCCATCGAGCCTCCGAATAGACACGACGCCGAGCCCCGCACTGAGCGGTCTAGAGGCTCAGAGAACCGGGCGCCTGACGCGTTTCGAATGCAAGCTGAAACAATGTCACCCGAAGAGCCTGAGCCGGCGCCTGCAGTCCAGAGTCCAGCGATGGGTGATGTCTCCCTTGAGACCTGCTGGGCGCGTTGTCTACCACCGCAGGATGCTTCCATGAACAATCAGCTGCCAAGGCTTGACGGTCGAGCGGAACCCGCTGAAGGCAGCATCGCCTCTTGCACGGACCTGGCTTCTATGGTGTCCCTGCAGAGCACAGCGAGCGGAAGACTGAAGCCCTCACGAAGCGTCAGAGCACTTCGAAGCAACCTGACCGACCCAACGCTCACGGACCTGATGAGGGAGCTGTCCGAGGATGAAACCAGATACAGGCGTGAATTACATACGCTGGTGGATGGAGTGATCCCGGTGCTGTTGACGTGTGTCTTGTCCAAATCGGACTCCGCTACCGCAGCGGGCCTTTATGGCACATCGTCGACCAACGCAAACGATCAGGTTTTCACGCAGCCTATCATCAATATGGGAGTTGCCCTAGAACGGCTCAGATCACTTCACAAACGGATTCCACTACGGGATCCCGACAGATTACTTCAGTGGGCCAAGGGGGCTCATAACATCTACCAAGAGTACATCAATTGCTGGAGGCTTGGCTTTGAAGACGTCGTCGTCAACCTAGGTCCTGCAGACTCCAACATCGTTGAGGCACGTCAAGACGAGGAAGCGGGCGCATCGCGACCGTCCAAGGAACAGTCAGACGAAGATCCGGGCATGCCGAGGAACGCTGACGGAGACGTGGTCGACGCTCAGGGAAGGAGGGTCGACGTGGCCTACCTTCTCAAGAGACCGCTCGTACGGCTCAAACGTCTGGCGAAGACATTCAAGGTACGCTCATCTCGTCATGTCACTTCAGCAGTTGCTGAGGGTCATAGGGAATCAATCATCAGATGCCGTCCAAGACGGCCGGAGAGCAAGAATCAACGTTCCACTCTCTCTTCACCAGAGCTCGCACGAAAGTGAGAGACGAGGAGGCGAGGGTCGACGACGAGACAGCGGCAGCGCTCGATCCTTCCGAGGCATTCGAGCTGCTATCTCTCGCACCAGCGGCGTCTGTCACGATCGACCCAACACGCTACGTCACACTGAGAGACATGTTCAGCCTCACGCTTCGGCACTCCAGCGGACAGACGCTCACGCGCAGGGTTGAGCTCTTTCTGCGGGACAGCGATTCCGCGGAAGGAGGAAGTGATATCCTGGTCGCCGAGCTTCGGGATGACGGCCATGGCCTGCTCTTCGCCCCGATCGATTCCAGCCTGTGCTCTGCACGGCAGGGTGGACTACCGGGAGAGGCTGTCGTAATGGTAAGAGGTACCTCGGACGATGGTCAAGAATGGCACGAGATCCTGTTGCTCTACTCCGATCACGTTGATGCCTGCATCGATTGGATAGATGCTCTTGGGTCGAATCCTAGGCCACCTGTCATAGCCCGCCAGCAATCGTTCATCCGGGCCAGGCAGCCATTGTCGATCGAGCCAAGATACGACTTGGAGCCGGTCCCGGCCTCGCGGCAGGCAGCCGGGCAGACTCAGCAGCCGACACCGGGACTCTCGCATCTATCGTCATCCCGTCTTCATGATCGCGAAACTCGAAGTCTATCCGAATCTTCTTGCGCCGGGCAAGCCGAAGGGTACGAAGGGCGTAACAACGCCATCAGCCAGGCTTCATCTCCGGTCCTTCCATCTTCTCCGGTCGTCACGGTCAAGCAGAGGCCGAGTCCAAAATCGCCCCAAGCCGGCGGCTCCTCGCAGCTCAGTGCCGAGAGACCGACTACTCCTCGTTCACCCAAGGCCTCTGGCGGCGCCGCGACGCAAGCTGGTACGAACCAGAGCAGTGGACTTCGGAGAGTCAACGCGAAAAGAGCATCAAGGTCCTTTGATCATTCAGGCGGTACATGGCAAGATCGGAGAGCAGCAAGCGTCGGCGGCGGCGGCAGCCCGAGATCCGAGCTGTCCGTCGCATCAGTCGGCTCTACTCCCAAAGAAGCATTCTTCGCACGACAGGACTTGGCGGCACCTGACTTCGAGATCTCAGCAACTTCTACAGCAGCAGCAGTTAAACCCACTTCCAGGGCTCGCTTGTCGCCGGACCAAGATCGCCGTCAAGACAGCAATTTGCGTCAGGACACGCGGCCGTCTGGAGCATCGGTCAAGTCCGCGGCCCTACCGGGTGGTAACAAGCAGGCGATCCAATCTCGAAGCCAGCCCAGCCCGTCACAGAGCAACGAATCGCATCTAGAGGACTTCGACCTCGAGAAGATCTACTCTCCTGACCCTGATCTAGCTCGGCGAAAAACCACATGGGGAAAGAAATCTACCTCGCCCTCTCCGGTCACTCCACAACATACATCCACACTCCCATCCGTCGGCTCTCCGTCACTTTCGAATCGGCGCAACGGGGCTTTCCGAGACGTCACGGGATCATCCGGCAACATCGAGCAAGCAGGAGATAACACAGCTGCTCAGAACACACACCGTGCCGGCAACTCTCCCCTGGACATACCGCACAACCCGGGACTAACAAATGAGTCTACCGAAACAGTCGAAGGGCTGGCGCCATCCACCCCACCGTTGTACGCGGTTCCCGCTCCTTCGCGGCTGAAGAATGACATCAAGGTCAACGCTGGTCTTCCGGCCCTGACACCCAGCTTCCGGAGCGGATCTCGTTCGTCCTCGCCGTTGAAGAACGAGTATGAACCGTCAGCAACGTCGGAAGACTCGTCGGAAGACGCATCGGTCGCGGCAGATATACAACTGCCCGACGATGATGACGAACACGACACCCTGTCCGACACCACGTCCGAGGAGGCGGATGAGGAGCTCGAGGACGGCGATGCTCCAACTCCTCTTCTTCCCATCGGCGCGCTACAGCGCTTGCGCAGGGTGTCCCGTCCCGGGTCGAACCGCACAGCGAACCTCCCAAGCCTCGCGCCGTCCGATTCGGCGTCTCAGGCGCCATACCGGAGCGTGCCATCTCAGCCGATGGAGACGGCCCGAGCGATCGCGTCGGTCTTTGCCTGGTCCGAAGGACGAGGGGTGTGGGAGAGCCTGCATCCCACCGAATGCAGCATCGTCGTCACCGGCGGCCTTATCGAGGTCCACGAGATGACGGCGGAACATTCGGCGCCGAGGGCCACACCGGCGGCATCGGGGGATAGGGACAGCATGTCGGGCTCCCCGAATTTCCGGCCGGGGAGGCTGCCGCTTGTGGGCCAGGAGCTGACCCCGCTGGTGATGGTCCATCGCGGCACCGCTTTGGACATCTCCGTCCGCTCCCCGCCAACGGCTCGATCGACGCTCGACTGCGGAAGCCGGATCATGTTCCGGTCTCGCAATCCCAGCGAGTGCGAGGCCCTGTACGGGCTGGTGACAGCGGCGAGGCTCAACAACCCCACGTACGTAGCTCTCCAGCACGCGCGATGCCGCCACGTCGGGCCCGGCTACTCGGCCCTCCGCGGACGACAGTCGCAACGGCGGAAAAGCTGGCTGGGATGGGGTCGGAAGCGGAGCCAGCGGGGCGACAGCGTGGCGGAGCCAAGCGTGTCTGCCTCCGAATGCAGCGTCGGCACGAGACGTTCGTTGCTCTCGGCGATGGGATTCCTCGACCGAAGCGGGCGATTCTTCAGCACTCCGCTGTCGAGCACCAGCGGCAGCATCGCGTCGACCGAGCCGACGGCGGCGTCGAGCGGCGAGAACAGCGGAGCCTCGACACCGGCGCAGGAGTCGAGCCCGGGGAAGAACAACTCGATCGGGCCAGCCGAGACCAAGTGTCGCTTGCACGTGCGAGCGGATCGGGGCAAGAGATGGCACAGCATGGGTAGCACGCGACTCACGATCGAGCCGTCGCCCGTCGTCGGCAGCGGTAGCTTCTTCCCGGGACCGGTCGACGAACGGCGCATCATCGTCAAGGCCAAGTCCACGCGCAAGGTCTTTGTCGACGCCTGTCTCGGCAGCCGATCGTTCATGCGCGTCGGCACCTGCGGCATCGCCTTCGAGGTGCGCGAGGACATCTGTGGGCCGACGGGCGAGGTGGGCCAGGCCGGGCCGACGGGCGGAACGGGCGTCCAGCACAAGATCTATCTGATCTCGGTGAGTTTTTGCGTTTCTCTGGGCAGATACAATCTTCTTCGTGTCGTCCTGTCCCTTCTCGACTTGCTTCGTTCACGTCCCTTCCCTTCCGTCCAAGCCTCGGCAGACGACGATCGAGTAATTTCTGTCTGGCACTCCCTTGCAGTTCAGTCTAGTCCAGTGAAGTATAGATTCTGACGACTCTTTACCTCTACCGTCTAGCTCCCCTCGGAGGTTCAAGCCGCGTACATCTTCTCGCTGGTGGCTCCAAGCTAGGCCGGTTTCTCGCGCACGCTGGGAAGACTCCTCCACAGGTCTTGTTTTGGGCTTCATGAGGTCCAGTGTAGGGGACGGCAGGCATTCTATCGTCATGCGTTTTTAGCGTTCTCATTTCCGGACCGGGCGTTCGTCCTTGTCGGCGGCGGCGCCGTGGGCGAGTTGCAGCATAAGCGGTGCCGGAAGGGGGAGCACTTTCTTGTCATCATTCTCCCCACTACCTGCCTACCAGCAGCATCACAGCAGGAAATGCTCATGAGCAGGGCAGGCAGTAACCCTTTTTACTCTCTTTTCTTCGCCTCTCTTTCTTCTTGCTTCTTCCCTGTGCTTCTTTCCTCAATCTCTTGCGGCTTAATGGTTCTTTTACTGGGTCTCTGCATATACACATGATACCCTGGTGTACGGAAATGATGTCCACACGGCGTTGAGCTGCACTTGGCAACGAGCAGCCGTATGGCTTGGCACATGCTTCTGCTTTGGGAACAATGACTAGCCGCTCATCTGGTCTTTTTGTGAAGTTCCCGCCAGGTCTGTTTCAGTACAGGGATGGGCAGCGGCATTCTCTCGGGTCCTAATGTCACCTCCTCAACCCCCACCCCTAGTCCTTCCCCAGAAAGAAAAAGATGATTGGGGAGGTGTGTGAGGTCTGAATTTGCACCCCACACAAACTCTAACTCCCAGAGTGTCATACGGGCAATCCAGTTCTTTGCGGTTTATCTCCCTTATGAAAAGGAAAGGTGACAAAACCAAGCTCAGGAGCTGCTATATGACATATCCTCTGGGATATCACTTTCCCTGAGTATCAGGTGGATGTGTTGATGTATGGAGTGCGCTGCTGAATGGTCAAAGCTTGGTGTTGATGTTCAGAATCAGCTATCATTCAGGGGTAGGCATGTGGGATTTTAGTTCCCTTGCGTGTTGTGGCAACAGTCTACAAACACAAGTGGGACTTATGATAACTACCGCGGTTGTCAATAGTATCAGCCCGCCCCTTGTACCGCCAAGTGATTCATCATCTGGCACCCGTAACGCACACACCACTGCTCCATCGTCCGCAGCATTCTACATCTTGAAAGGGCTTGAAGAAATGCACTCCTCAGATGAGGAGGAGGTCGACCCGGAGCTTCTCCGCCTCTTCCAAGAGCGACTCGCCACAGGCTCGGAATTCCCTGCACACCTTCCAGACGATGTGCCTACTACTTTCGACACACATGTTCTTTCCAGCGCGGAGTACATCGTCAACCAAGCCGTTGACGTGGCCTTGGACCCACGAGCGACGAAGGATGCAGCGCGGTTGATAGCAGAAAGGATGCGGACGACGGGATACTCAACCAAGACATGGTCAAGCCACGAGCTTCATCCATACATCCTCGACGACGACGGCGACGAAAGGAGACGGGAGATTGTTGACTTCATCTTCACCATGGATCTTCTGAATTTCTGCTTCTGGCCAGACAAAGCCGGAGAGGAGAACAGATTCACCGTGCTTTACAAAGACAAGAAGTGGACCGGGTACTGGAGCTTGGTTGCGGCCTTGCAGATGGCGCTCGACAAGGGTGTGCAGTCTCCACCCCCCTCAGTCTCGTTGACCGAGAACGAACGCTGAAAAATTCTCGAGCCCCACCAAGGCGTCCTCACATAATTGTTGCACATTCGACTAAGCAGGAAAGGACTTTCTAGGCATACCAATAACTACGCCGTCCTTCTGGGTCGATCAAGAGGCCTGCCCAGATGACACTATCAAAGAGGTCTTCCGCTCCTGCACCTCTGAAGACATGCCTCTGATAGAGAAACGCATCTCCTGCCTACGGCAAGCGGGGGAGGTATTGTGTACGGTACAGCCAGGACATTTCTCACAAGATCGTTGCCATTGGTCCCGTCCCTGTAGATAGATAGTCTTGATCTGCTGTACAACAGGGACTGACCACGCTGAGATTGACGCGGGCTTGCCAGGAGTTCAACGGACGATTCATACACTGCATAGAGCAGGCCAAAAACTCTGCCGCCGCGCTCATCAACATACTAATCACATACTTCTCGTCCACGTTTCGCGACGTGTTCCTCAGCCCCTTCGACGATGACAGCGACGACGAATACGTTCCTGTCGACGACGCCGATGGTCGATCGAGACGGAGGACGGAGAAGGGGAGAAAGAGAGAGGTGTTCTTTCTCAAAAGAGCGCAGATCCTTGTCGCGGACCTGTGGGCTTGCTTCGACCGGAAGGGTTATGGGAGGTTTGATGATGTCGACTGCGTCACGACGTTCGCCGGTACGTATGACCTGCATGACTCTCCACGCAGGCTCCCTCTTGCATTCGAAACTCTACCTCGTACCATGAACTCCTTGCTCTGCATTGAGACTTCAGTGACCCGCTGGAAGTACAACGCTGATTCACATGCAGCCGCTAACGAGTACGAGGATTCAAAGACTACCGGATTCCACAGATGCTCCACACACTGGGGTGCTTGAAATACAGTCCACCCCTGGAAGCTCACATTCGCTCCTTGAAAGAGATGGAGTCGGGCGGGAGCTGGGAAGTGCAGATTCGAGGTTAGTGCATCTAGCGGGGCTCACGTTGCGTTCTATTCTTCGTGAGAAGCCATCTCTCTCTGCTTTGCTGGACCAGAATCCTGCACCGTTTCTCCTCGGTCCCCTCAAAGCCGTCGTTTCTTCTCCAACACACGCGCTATCACCTAACGCGATTGCAAAACCATGCAGGCTGCACAATCTGGGCAGTCGAGCTTCTTCGTCGCCAAATCACGCGTCTGCTCGAGACGGACTCGCGAAGCAACGGGATCGTACCGTTCGACCTACCAGACAAGATGGCAGGGCCACGAGCCAGCGACGAAAGCACGCAGACGGAAGAGCGAGCGACGGCCACTGACGCGTCATGCCTGAGAATCAATGCCATCCTGATCGATTACTTTCTGTACGACACATGCAAGGAGCAAGAGCGGATGGCGACAAGGGTCGGCGAAGAAGCCGACGGCGACAGCGAGCTACCGTCGCCCGAAAAAGACCAGGCCGGCCTCGACGGCGGAGAGAGAAGCATGCTGATGATGATCCCACATCACCGGGTCAAGAGCATCTGGTACTAGACCGCCAGGAAGCCTCGTCTCGAGGGCTTTATTCATTCAATCACCACACCTAAAGCTTCTCTGGTTCGTGTCTTGTAAAAGACTAGACTAGTTCAACCAAGCACACCAACTTTCATCTGCAAACACCACAACTTTCTGATATACCATTCCCCAAGACACTACATATCCCTCGAGTTTTCTCTCTAGCCTAACCCAAGTCTTGGTATTTCTTTACTGAGAAGTTTTCTGGGAAAGAAAGCATGTAAGTATTTAGAATTCCTGCATGGCTGGCACAACTACAGGCCTATCGAGAGAGGGGAAGAAGTCTAGTCCATTGAGCCCCTCTCGGACTCGAGGGCTATATGTCCCTGATCTGGCTGACTAAGGCTACCGTACTGACCAAGCCAGGCTAGCCCCTGGCCCTGCCGCAACAATGGCTTACGTATCAGCCAGATCAAAGTAAGGATAAAAGAAGATACAAACGTCTAGAGCGTTGCCGTTCTCCTTTTTTTTCCCTCCTTCCTTCTCTGCCGTCGTTCCTTTCTTTCTATTTCATTCTATCCTCACCCCCTTCTGTCCGAATGCGCAGGTGTACGAGTAAAGAGAGCAAGGAGTTTTTCGCGACCATGTGCCTTTTGCGGCTGAACCTCGCGGAGGAACAACTATACATACGTACGTACGGAACATACAGTACAGTACTCCGTACAACACCGGTACATACATATGAGGTACCGTAACCACTCCCCCGCACCTCTCTAGCTAGGCAACCCAATTGAACCACGGCCCCTTGTTCTTCAGTGCCCGATTCTCCTAGGACGCTGTACGTACGTACAGTACGGAAGTAAATAGCGAGCAGTTCGAACATATGGAACGCAAGGACCTGGATGGAAGACGGGTGAGAAGAACCTGTACGGAAGTACTCGTACGAGACTTCACGTGACCGTCTTCACGCCAATACCGGTACGTACCCTCGTACCCTCGTACCTCGTACTGCATGGCTCATCACGTGCCACCACCCCGACTCCATCCCGCCCCTCACCCCACCCTGCCCCACCACCCCACCAGGCCCAAACCCATGCCCGCCGCGCCGAAACCACCCAGGCGTTGCCACGACATCGCACGACGAGCCGACCAAGGCGGCCAAGGCAGCCAAGGCAGCTGGTACGTGGCTAGGACAAACCGTACCGTAGCTTCCTTCCGACTAAGGGCTAGGCGGTACAGTAGGTTTCCGACTAGCTCACGATGTGAGGCAGAAGAGCTGACGGGACGATCGAGATGTCTTGGCTTGGCCTGGTTGCAACACCTACTCCGTAGGTCGAGAGCCTTACTGGTAGATGGCTGCAGTGGTAATACTGCCGGCCCGGCTCGTCAGTCATGCATCAGGTCCAGGTACGAAGTACGGGCTTGCTGGTCCGACTTGCCCCACACCGGGTGCTAAATTTAGTAAGCTGTTCCATTGAGTCGCCTGCCCTGGTTGATCCTTTGCTTTTTTTTAGTGACCGCCCTAAGCAAGTGCAGTAGTACGGTATTCACTTGGTCTTGAGACATCAAGTTCTTTGTTGGTTGTGCTCAGTTACGCCTGCTACACCACTGAGTTGAGCCTTGGTCTGGGCCTGCGCCCTCTGCAGGTGAGTGCAGAGATCGATCGACTGGTCTAAAGAGTACCGTCTGGCTTAGTCAGACGTTAGTCAGCCACTCCCTGAAACAACAGTCCTCTGCCGAACCCAACTGCTAAACGACGAGATTCAGCGGCAGGGCTATCCTCGCTCGAGCTTATCAAAAAGATCTACCGAGGTATTTTATCTCGAAGATCTTTCCGTCATTTCTGCTCAACGGCGCTCGGACGCACTTACTGTACATACGTACTTCGTATAGGTACAGAACGTACTGTACGTACAGTACGTACGTACGTATGTATCTTTGCGCACTTTCCTTTTTGTTCCCCCGTTCAGGAACATTGGCAGCATCGGCTGCCTATCAGTGATGGCACGACAAGATGTTCACCACCACCACGATCTTCTTGGAGGCAGTCTTTCTCCGAGCAACGCTTGCATGCCGCTGGAGGCTCAAGGAGACAGAGGGGATTGATGGCATCAGTCGCCGTACCGTCGTACCTCCGTACGCCAGGGTGCGGTAAGGCTCATGCGAGAAGATCATCAGATCCGTCACGGACTCCTGCCGCTCACCTTCGCCGATCCCTTACAGTACAATCTCGGAAGGTTCAACAGGTCCGAGCACCAAGCCCACACTAGACAAACCCACGCTCGGCATGCCCGAGATGACGTCCCGCCATCGACGAGCCCCCCACTTCGACCGCGCCGGCTTTCATGCCGTCACCAGCCGGGATCGATGGTGTCATCGGGCGGACAAGCGGACAGACCCGGAAGGCGTTCGTGCGACGTTCAGCCCTTCTGGGGTATTGTTGCTTCGACCATGGATATAAGACAGGCCCGATGCCGCTACGGCAAGGAAGCCTTCTTCCGGAGTGGACCTGTAGCACGAGACGAAGTCTGAGGTGACGACGGCCGAGCAAGGTCCAGACAGCGGCGTTCGACTGCGCGGTGCACGTGGGCGGATTCTCCCCTTGAAGCGTTCAGGATGGCCATGAAGCCCATCTTCGTTGCGACCCATCCGAGGTCATGTTCGACGGCGTATGAGCGGGTGCGTGTGATCGTCCTGCATCGCCTCGAGTTGCGATCATCTCCCCTCCGCCGAGCAGGCCGGCTGACCTCTCCGAGTGCTCAGGTGTTTATGACTCGCCGTGATACCTTGCATTGCATCCACGAGCCTTTCGGCGATGCATACTACTACGGCCCGGAGAGGCTGAACCCGAGATATCAGGACGACGAGGCGGGCCGCAATGCCTCTGGCTTCGGTGGCACGACCTATCAGGACGTGCTCGATGGCATCGATCGGGAGACGGCTGAGGTTGGGCTGCCCCTTCCGCACCTCCCGATGCCAGGCGCCGCCACATGTGTCTGCTTCTGCCCTCATGTCTCCGACAGCGTCCCTGATGCTGCTGCTGCTGCTGCTGCTGCTGCTGCTGCTGCTGCTGCTTCGCGATTGCTTTTCTCCTCTGCTACAGGTGTCACATCACGTGTAGCTTTTGATAAATCATAATTTTATCTCTCATACGATCATCTCTGAGGTTGCATGCTGCTGCACGTCATCCCTGATGGTTTCTCGTTCCTCCTCCGCCAGCCGTCTGTGTTCCGAGCCCCAGCCTGTCGCTCCCGCCGAGCCGAGGCCGTACACCCCGATCCTGCGGTCGTGCTGGCATCCAGAGTGCTCTCTCTCTCCTGGGAGGGGGCAGCATCGGGCGGTGGCCCTTACATCAGCGAGCCAAGGATATATCTTGGGGCCCTCTCCAAGGGGCGTTGCCGCTGGTGTGGGGGCCACCGCTCCGTGCCCGTTCCTTCCCAAGGAGAAAGAACTTCTCGCGCTGCTCCCCACCGCCTCCATCTCTCCGAGACCGAGCTGCGTGGCCGTTACTAATGTGCAGCCCTCGCACGGTGGCTTATGCGAAGCCTGCAACTCTTCGTCTGCTCGGTTAACTTACCTCCGGTGAACAGGCACAAGGCAAGCGCGTCTTCGTCAAGGACATTGCACATTATCTGCTGCCTCTGGATGGAGTGCCGACGTCGATCGTCCCCTCGGTGGCGGACTCGACCAAGGCGTCCAAGTCCGTCAACGGTGGCGAGAAAGGCATCAACGGCGCACAGTACCGCGGCAGCCACGGAGGCCCGTACGGTACTCTCGCCGAGCCGGGCAACCCCACCGTCCTCCCGAGAGCGATCCTCGAGAAGTTCCACTTCACCTTCCTCATCCGCCACCCGCGCCACAGCATCCCGTCGTACTACCGCTGCGTCGTGCCGCCCCTGAGCGAGATGACGGGCTGGGAGTACCTGACGGTCAGCGAGATGGGCTACGCCGAGCTGCGGCGCTTGTTCGACTACCTGCGCGACGAGGCCTTGATCGGCCCTCACTTGGCCGGCGGCGAGGCCAACGGGGAGACCAACGGGGGGACCAACGGGGGGACCAACGGGGGGACCAACGGGGGGACCAACGGGGGGACCAACGGGGGGACCAACGGGGGGACCAACGGGGGGACCAACGGGGGGACCAACGGGGGGACCAACGGGGGGACCAACGGGGGGACCAACGGGGGGACCAACGGGGGGACCAACGGGGGGACCAACGGGGGGACCAACGGGGGGACCAACGGGGGGACCAACGGGGGGACCAACGGGGGGACCAACGGGGGGACCAACGTGGAGACGAACGGGGAGACCAACGGGGCGTCGAACGGATCCAACGGGATCCACAAGGCCAACGGACACGCAGGCGTCGAGATCTGCCTGATCGACGCGGACGACCTGCTGGACAAGCCGAAGGCGGTCATCGGAGCGTTCTGTCGCAGTGTCGGCATCGCCTACGATCCCAGCATGCTAGAGTGGGACACGGACGCCGAGCAGAAACAGGCCGAAGCGGCCTTTTCCAAGTGGAAGGGCTTTCACGAGGATGCTCTCAATTCGACGGGACTGAAGAGTCGACTTTCGGTACGTTCGTCCACCAGTGCAGATACGGCTACCATTCCCCCGCACCGTCCCCCCGCCACCTACTCGCTCGATCTTTGCAGGAGCCTGGCCCCTGTGACCTCGGCAAGCCGAATGGAATCCGGCCGTACATCTAACCGTGACCGTCATGGCAGGACGGGAAGCGTGCCCCGAAGAAGGCCAAGACGGACAAAGAGTACGACGCCGACTGGACGGCCAAATTCGGCGTCGACCAGGCGCGCTTCATCCGCGACATGGTCGATCAGAACGTTGCCGACTACGAGTATCTGAAGCAGTTTGCTCTCAAAGTCTGACCGTCCTCATCGCCATCCACCGCTGGGGGGTTTTTTTTCCCCTCTCGAGGTGACGTCACTTGGACGGGAGATCGAGATCAGATGAGATGGTATAACTTCAATGGATACGGAAGTAATCATGTCGGGGATGACTGTAGACACGCGAAGGAATGGCAGCAGGATGGAATAGACGGGAATGCGAATGGCAATTGTGAACCGTGAAGCCATCAGTGCTACGACAAGTTACGGGTCCGGACATTCCAGCTTGGTCATGCTCGCCAGATTGCATGGGCAGTTACAAATACAGTACGTTCCGTACGAACGTTGTGGTTGACATACTTGTCCCCATAAACTTCTGTACACACACACTCTCTCTCTCTCTTTTGAGTACGGTAGTGAGCTATGGCTGGGTAATCAACCGAAGTACATGCCTTCGCCCGCGTCCTCGACCGGTACAGTAAGTACGTACTCGTCACAGCAACAGCGTCAAAACATGACCCATCCCTGCCGCAGGCATTCCGTACCTGACTTGCCTGCGACCATCCCTGCCTGCCTCCCTGCCTGCCTCCTTGCCTGCCTGCCTGCCTGCCCAACTGCTCGACCGCCTGACCGCCTGACCGTCTGACCGCCCGACTGCCCGACTGCCCGACCGAGTGGCTGTCTAGCGGATATAACGTTACATGAGTACGCTTAGTAAGCTGGAGTACCCGCAACAGTATCAAAAGGCCCGTACAAAAACTTTGGTGAGGTCACGATGCGACATCATGGACCAGGTCCCCGAGGTTCTTGATGCACCAGCAACCCCAAAGTGACAGCAAACAACTCAAGATGAATGTCTCCATGCTCAGCACCTTCGCAACCTTGGCGGGACCTACCCAGGCAGTCATTGATGCTAACAGGGGGCATACAGGATACTAAGCTGTACTTGTACAAGAGAGCAAACATCTGTCTCAAGAGTTTTGATCATGCGGCTCTACAATCGACTTTTGCTTGTATCAATCGAACGTTATATCCGCTAGACACCTCGTACTTCCATACAGGCCATTTCATTGTGGTGTACGGAGTACTTCCGTATGGGGGGGGGGGGGGGGGGGGGGAAATTGTTGTAAATCACGTACGCTTATTCCGTACGTACATACGTACATATGTACCTTAGGCACTGTACGGGGGTACGTACCGTGCGTACGTACGTGGGTACCTAGTGGAAAATGTCGTGGAAAATGTCGTAGAGATGGCTCGCTCTGATTAATCACGAGGGCTGGCGGGCGGTGTTTCCACTGAGTACTGTACAGAGGATGGAGTACTCTGTGGAACTTGTGGACGAGGGGAAGTTGCTGAAAGTAGCTACTGAGGAGTGCTGTAAAGAGCTGTATGTATGGGGGTGTGTATGGAGGTTACAGTACGTACGAGCACTGACTGACTGACTGTGTGTGTGTAGCAGTACGTATGTACGTATACCTGACCGCGGCCCGACCTTTGGACAGGCAGAAAGAAAGGAAGGAAGAAGAGAGACGAGAGAAGAGAGAAAAGAGAAAAAGAAGAAAGGAGTACGAGAATGCTTCTGCATGGTTACTGTACATACACACGCCACTCTGGCAAGAGAAGGAAGATCAAGTAAGGTGTGATCACCGTGGACGTGCTTCTCTACGAGTAGTATCCGAAGGACTATGGATGTGCTCTCTACGAGTAGTATCCGACCGACGATGGAGTAGCTCTCTGCGAGTAGTATCTGAAGGAAGATCGAGTAGGTGCTGTATGTATACAGTACTACAAGTCGGTAGGAGAGGAGAGGAGAAGGAGAAGGAGAAGGAGGAAGGGGGATTGGGTCGACGTACGGTACGTGCGGACGTGGTGAGGAGAGGAGACGAAGGAAGATCGGGTTGATGTACCGTACGTACGTACGGAGCGAGGAGAGAAGGAGAAGAGAAGGAGAGTGGAGGAAAGGAGGGGGGGTTGGGAGAGGGAGATTGGGGGGTTGGGGGATGGGAGAGGCAGAGGAGGACAGGGAAGAGAAAGAAAAGAAGGATGAGATACGTTTCTAGCTTCACTTTGACAAATAGAACAACGACGATGATAATACAGAACAAAGAACGCGACATGCGAAGAAGAGGCCACCTAGACGGCGCTGTACCCTCCTCTCGATCCACCGCCTCTGGTGCCCTGCACCGTGTTCACGACGCGTCGGACAAAGTCGCGCAGCAGGTAGGGTATGTCGCGGATCGTGTCGCCGTGCGGGAGGAGATCCCATCTAACGATGTCATGGAGATTTTGGGTTTGGCTGTTAGTTGTGTGACGATATCGAGGGTTATCTGCCGTCGGCTGTCTGCCTTGCGTGGGTGCTTGGGCTTGGCTGGATGGGCTTGGCTGGTGTGGGGAACGGACCGACCGGCTTCCGTGGCCTGGTCGAGGGAGCAAAGGGAGAAGGAAAAGGAGGACGATGGGCTGGCGGTGTACGTGGCTGGATGAAAAAGAAAGACAAGACTCACCCTCTTGCACCGTACCGGTTGTAGTTCAGCCACGAGCCAAAGATGAGGTACGACGCCGTGGCGAGGAAGACGCTGCCATACCCGGCCGGGCGACGTTAGCTCCCTCCCTCGACCAGAGAAGAACGAAAGAGGGCGAATGCAAAGCCAAACTGGAACGCACACGATGATGAACCACGTAAAGAACCCCCAGTGTCCACTGCCGCTCTTCCTCGGCTGGTCCTCCTTGCCCCCGTCCCGCATGCCTTCGCACGCGTACTTGGTCCGCCACTCGAGCCGCAGCGTGTCCTCGGCGATGTCGTCGCTGGTCGCTCCGTAGCTGATGTAGCGCAAGCTCCTCCTGTCATCATCCTTGCCCTTGTCGTCGTCGTCGTCTGGTGAGCGGGATCCATCGCCCTCTTCACCGTCGTCGTCCTTATCCTCGTCCGCGGTCGCCTCGTCGGGTGCTCCCCGCGCGAGGGCGGAGGATCCTCCAGCCTGCTTCGTCTCGCCGTCCTCGACGAGCCCCTCCAGGCCCGTACGCTCCTGGTCGCACACGAACTCGATGATGGCCCGCTGCTTCCTTCCATGCCGCTTTTCAAAGGGGTACCTCCCGCCGTGCAGCTCGACCCTCAACCCTTCCTTCTCCGAGTCCGCATTGCTGCTCGACGTCTTCAGGCGCGTGAAGGCCGGATCCAGCTCCAGGCCGTCGTGGACAAATTCTCCCGCAATGTCGATCACGCCCGTCACCTCGACCACCGTCTCCTGCTTCTTTTCTCCGTCGACCTTGTGGTGGCCTATGGTCCGCTCGATCGCGCAGACGCGCGCCGACTGGTGACACTGCTCGTTCCGGGGCACGCCCTTTTTCCGCTTCAGCGGCCCGCAGACGTTCAACGTGTACGTCGTGTTGTGTGTCGTCGGCGGATGCGGCTCCAGATGAGAGACGGAGTATTCGCCGGACAGCGACGAGAGGTCGAAGGACTGGCCCTCTACGCGGATGTGGCTGCAGTCGTAGCTCGTCGAAGCCGCTGCAGGGCCTGATAGCAGCGCCAGGGCCACGGACAAGAGGGCCGGGAGATCCGGCCACGGTCCAGGCTGATGCGTACGTCTTAATCGCATCGTGATGAAGCCGTCGAACGTGCGAGACGCGCCTTTGGGCCGCTATTCGACCGAAAGGATACGGTACCGGTAGGGGTCTGTGTCGTACAGGGTGGCCGAGCGACGTAAGGAACGCTGCACCGCTGGCAAAAGGAGCGACGGAAGGAGACGGGGAGCTCTCAAGAGAAAGCGTCGACGGACTTGCCCGGTGGCTGTCGGCTCGTGAGTTGCGCTCGTGAGCATAAGACAACCGTGACGACTCGCACGACTCGGCGACGACTGCGCGCGAGGTTCGAATGCTTCACCGCAGCCACACATGATCGCGCCCAACGGGCTTCAGAAGTGGTAACACTCGCCGCATCAAGTCAGCGGCGTCCCAAGCTCAGGACTTGTGAGGCTGACACGGAGTCGCTGCGGCTTTGCAAAAAAAGTCACAAGGGAACAGCTACTTGGGACTTTTACACAGCTCTGTACGTTAGGTACTCCTGTAGCCTGCGTCGAGTCACACAGCAGAATGAACACAGGGCTTTATTTTACCGGTTCCGAACGGAGGCGCCCGAAGACGTCCGTCGCGCCAGAACCTACCGTAAACGCTCGTACGCCTCGCAAGATTCATCGACGGCGATATGATTTGGACTGCAAGGCGTCTGTATCGTCTCGGGCGGAAGCTCCACCTAGAGATCAGTCCAGCGAGATCTGATGCGCTGCAACTCCGTACGGGAACGTACATCTAACTAGCAGGACCCCCTCTGGAGCTCCCACAACGTCAACGAATGCACGACCGAGAGCTCGAGTGTCCATGTAGGCGTCGTGACAGTACTAAGGTGGAGTGACATTGACCAACAGGTCTTGCTGCAAGGCCTGGAGCTCTACCTATGTACTGGTTGTGACCAGAGAGTGACCAGCCGTGGAAGGAGAGAGACGACGGCAGAGATCCTGCACAGCTCTCAGCGACGCGCCTTGGAGAAGTGCGTGGGGATGAATGAAGGGCCCCCTTCTTATAGATATTGTGGGTAAGAGCTATTTACAGATGTATCATCAAACCAATCAAAAAAACACCCCCAGCTTTCAAGCATAGACAAGACAGGCCCCAACAAAATCCAATCGCCATGACAAGGACGCCCCGATCCTCTCGAAGCCCCGTCGCGATGCAAGACAAATCAATGACGCGCTTTTCATGATGCCATTCGACCACCGGTGCCGCCCCGACACGGTCCGAGCCCCAGATGTACAGCCGTCGCCGACCCGATGCTGACTCGTAACGACGACGGCATGCCTCGTGATATGCTCTATTCCATCTGGCCCAGCGTCAAGCCGCGGCCCTTGATCTTCGGCAGCGTCGACTGGGCCCTGGTCAGGAACTCCTGGAACTGATCGGCCGACTTGGGGTTGATGGCGAACACCATGCCCTTTCCGCAGTGTGAGTTGGGCGTGGCCTTGGCCTGCTTGCAGTAGAACCAGCGGGGCTTGTCGGCGTCGGTGTCGAGGGTCAGGTCAAAGGGCACCAGGTTCGGCGTGTCGTCGGCGTTGGCGTTCTTGAAGTTGGTGTCGACCGCATCGTTGGCCAGCTTGTTGCACGGCTCCTCGAACGAGCTCTCCGTGAGCGTGTGGTTGACCGCTCTGAAGTCGAATCGGATCGTGTCGCCCTTCCTGACGTTCGTCAAGTAGGGAGGCTCAAACTTCAAGGTCTTGCCCTGATCGAGGCCGACGGTCACGGTCGCGACAGCGCTCGGAGCCCAACCGGCCGGATGGCCAGCCGGGTAGCCTGTCGGCGAGGGATAATCGGTGGCGGTCGTTCCGGTCGCGCTAGTCGGGGGCGTGGCGGCGTCGTTGCCAGATGCCTTGGCCTTCTGGATGAACTCGTCCATCCTCCCCGCCGGGTTGATGCCGAACACCATGCCTTGGGTGCAGTGATTCCCCTGTCGGCAGTAGAACCACTGGGGCTTGGTGTCCTCGACCTTGAGCTCGCGGATGAAAAGGCCCGTCTTGTTGTCCGGATTGAACTGGTTGAAGCCGGTGTCGAAGCCGCCGTTGAATGTGCAAGGGGTGTTGAAGTCGCTCTGGGAAAGAGTGTGGTTCAGAGCCAGGAACTCGAACGAGACGACATCGCCGATCTTGGCCTCCACCCTGTCTGGGCTGTAGACGTTCTGGCCGAAGGCGCCGACCTGGACCTTGTGGGTGACGGCGGGCTTGTGGGGGCCGGCACAGTCGGTCGTCGTGGGCGCGGCGGCGCCGTAGGGATCGATCGTTGGCTCTGCCGTCTTCGTCCAGCGCGCAGCTTCGGGCGCGCCCTCGTAGTACTCGGGGGCGTCGTGCCCGGCCGAGGCCAAGGCGGCAAGACCGCCGATGACGGCAACGGAGGAGACCTTCATTCTGAAGTAGAAAAAGAGCAAAAACCGGTTGAGAAAAAGATGAGATAAAATATGAACACGGAAAAAGCGAGATCGGACAATAGGAAAACAGAGAGAAATCACAAAGGAAAAACAAAGGAGATGAGATGTTGAGCGTAGGAAAGAAATTGTTGTTCGAGGTGAGGCGTGAAGATCGAAGAAAGACATGATCTGGGGGAGATCATGGGGGTTTATATCCTCCGCCGGCCATGCGATACGGCAGTGCTAGCATCTTGCTCTAGCGGTTCGCTCGTCCCAAGCTCTCACCGCCAGAGAGCGGGGTCCAGCGCAGATGGTCCCGGATGTTAAGGACGGTGGCTTGCCGGCGGCATGTCTGCTGGGCCACGTCCGGGCGTCCCGGGCTGGAACGCTTTTGGCGTCGTCCGTCGACCGATGGATTCCAAACTACCGTAGGGTTTGAACGAAGGAACGGAACCGTCCTGATCCGGTAGGATGCGGCACGACTCCAGCCAAATCGAGAGATCCGATTCTAAATCGAGTCGATATCTAACCGAAAGCGGACGCGGAGGGTCCGGCTCCATCTCAATCGAGACTAGTGCCACGACAAGAAACGGGCTAGAGCGTCTGTCGATGCTCAATTAGGCTAGATCGATGTCTAATTGACCCTTCGTCGATAACCTTCAACCGTCAGCCGTCAGTCCTCGCCCAGAACAAGTCGTGGCTGACGACGACTTTTCCACCTTCAGTGGGGGTAGCGCCTACGAGTACGTGGGAACAGCAAACAGATCTTCGATAAGGAAACAGATCCTTCACAAGTGCAGTCAGCCTTCGGTGGGCGCATTCGGAGCAACGAGCATCCGTACAGTCTAGTAGAAAGATCGAAGTTCCAGTTTGTAAGCCTTCACCGGTACTTCGTATAGGGGATGGCTTGCGACTCTTCTCGCTTGCACAGAAGAGGTTGACGATGCTGGACGTGCTTGGCGCTGCGGCCACGAAAGATCGGATAGGAGCCGCGTCTGGGTCCCAACTGCCGCTGTTGGTGTTGGGATGATGTGTCGTTGGACGCTATGAATGCTGTGCCTGTTGGCTTGCGCCACTTCCACTCTCCCGTAACGGATTTTTAGCAGCCGAAAGCGGTCAATGCTGCGAAGGATCGAGGATGAACAATAGGACATGACTCAGCACATACCGCTCTCACTTCTACAGTATTTCGAGTCTTCACTGGTCTCACGTAGGAGCTCTATGCGCATAATCAGGACACTAGACACAGGTGCGGGAAGCTGCGTTGTTGTACTTACAATCCATGGGGATGTTCTCCTTTCCAAGCAGAACCTCAATCATCACTACAAGACCCAACAGCCTAACGGGGGGAAAGTATACTCGGCAAAGACAGACAGTGTTATTCGGTCGTATCCATCTATCATCTCTGCAGGAGAAAGGCGCCAGGAAAGCAGGTAGCAACTACATTCGTTCGGATATGTTCACTCACCGCCGCTGCGCGATCGACGACGCCAAGGCCACCACGGCGAACTTGCGAGGCTTCGGCTTCGGCTTCGGCTTCCCCTCCGGCATGCCGGCAGTCTGGCAACTGTTGCATGGCTCTTTGGAGCTCTTAGATTGAGTGGTCGGACGACACCAGGCCACGCCGCAGCGAACAAAGTCCTTCGCGACGTGCTTGCACTCGTATCGGGTCAGGATGATCTCACACATCTCTGCTGGTGCCTCTGGGGTCGGGGTTTTCCTGTGGTTCTGTTAGTAACTTGGGGTGGAGAGGGGGGACGCACACCGTTTGAGACAGATGTGTCGGGTCTTGCTGGTTGTTCTTTTTTTCTTATCCTCCCGGGACACCGGAAATTCGAAAACGGTCGTCGTTATCTGTCACCTGTGTATCAAATCAAAAGGCGTGGACAAGAACAGAAGAGTAGTTGCGTGGGTTGCTGTGCTTCTGACTCTTCCCTCGTGTTGTCGCTCGATGCAGATGGATTGGAGGGTCTGTCACCGGTTTACATGCACGATCTCGAGGCCTTGTGTGGCACGGTAGATGCATTGTCCGTTTCTTGCAACAAAGCGTACAAGGGGCATTGTTCCCCGGACATGATTGTCGTTGAGAACAATGGCATCGCTTTGTGACTGGGATTTCGTCAGTGATCAAAGAGCGTTGAACATGAACCGAAACAAAGCCACTGTGCAGGGCTGAACAAATCATTGGTGGTCTGGGCCCCGCGCTCCAGCACCGTATGCTGCATCGGCTTCAATCTGCGGGCCCGGAACATTGTGTGAGGAGGAGATGTTCTCGAGAGGCCACCCTCTTCGTTCCGAACATCTTGTATGTAGCTTGTAAGTTGCAAGTAGAGTCCAAGAGACAAGAGTTGGTTCTTGTCTACCCCTTAGGATCGAGGAGGAAGTGGGGAAGAATGCAACGCACGTCTACTTCAACCCTAGGAAAGAAGTTTCGTTGCTGATCATATTGATAGATAGAGGCCAGAAAGGACAGGAAAGGGTCAGGATGGAGAAATTCGGGACTGTCCAGTTCGGTTGTGGTCATTGTTTGCTTTACTCGCTAAAGATAGACGGTCATGGGCTCGTTGCAATCGTAGATATCACCGACAGAACCCCATCGCCGTCACAACCCACATTCCCCCTTACTCGTAGAGATCCATCTCGGCATCGGCCTCCTGTAGCTCCGCCACCGCGTCGTCCTCGTCGATCATGTCGTCCTCGTCTTCCATCTCGACGTCCGCGTGGTTGGGCTGGATCACGATTCGTCCGTCCTCGAGCTCGGCACGCGCCACCTCTCCGTCGCGGACAGACCCGCGCAGGATGAGTACCGCCAGCCGGTTGAGCACCTCCTGCTCGATGAGACGCGCCAGGGGCCGGGCGCCGTAGGCCGGAGAGTAGCCGGCGCTGCCGAGGTAGTCCTTGACGGCGGGCGAGCACTGGATCGAGATGTTACGTCCGTTCTGCTGCAGCCGCTTCTGGATGTCGTCGATGCGGACCTCGACGATCTTGCGGATCTCGGTCCGCGCGAGGCGGTTGAAGATCACGATGCTCGAGATCCGGTTCAAGAACTCCGGCAGGAAGTAGTTGCGGAGCGCGTTCATCACCATCTCCTTCGTCGCCGGGTCGATCTTCCCGTCCGGCGCGTTCTGCCGCGCGAGGTACTCGGCCCCGAGGTTGGACGTCATGACGACGATGCAGTTGCGCGCGTCGACGACCCGTCCTTGGCCGTCCGTGATGCGGCCGTCGTCCATCAGCTGCAGCAGCACCGTCAGGACCTCCTTGGCCGCCTTCTCGACCTCGTCGAACAGCAGGATCGAGAACGGCTTGCGCCGGAGGTTCTCCGTGAGCTGACCGCCCGCGTCGTGGCCGACGTATCCCGGCGGTGCTCCGATCATTCGACTTAGCGAGTGCCGTTCTTGATATTCCGACATGTCGAATCGAATCATGGCCTTCGCGTCGTCGAAGAGGAACTCGGCCAAGGCCTTGGTGAGCAACGTCTTGCCGGTGCCGGAAGGACCGCTGAACAGGAAGCTCGGTGGCTGGTTGGGGTTGCTGAGACCCGATCGCTGCAGCCGGATGGCGTTGCAGACGGCCTTGACCGCCTCCCGTTGACCGACGACGATCTTGGACAGCGCCTTCTCCATGTGGAGAAGCTTCTCCTTCTCGGTGGTCCTTAGCCTCGTGACCGGAATGCCGGTCCATCGCGCCACGATCTCGTTGATCTGTTCTGGGCCCACGACGTCCGTCACCATCGACTCGCCGAGGTCGGCGCCGGGACGCGCGCTCAGATTCCTCTCCGCCGCCACCTTGGCGGCCTCGAGCTCGTCGATCCTCTTCGTCAGCTCGGGTATGGCGTAGTACTGCAGGTCCGAGACGGTGTAGTAATCCTGGACGCGCTCCGCTTCGGCATGCTTCACCTTGAGCGCCTCGAGCCGCATCTTGGCCTCTTGGATCTCCTTGCTGCGCGTCTTCTCGCTCTCGTACTTCTCGCGTAGCGGACGCAGCTCTTCCTCCACGTTGGCAGCCTCCTGCTTGGCCTGCTCGAGGCGCTTCTTCGACGCTTCATCCTTCTCTCGCTCCAGCGCGTGGATTTCGATCTGTAGCTGTCGGTGTTTCCGCTCGAGCGTGTCCAGGGCCTCCGGCTGGGATTCTCGCGACACTCTGACGGCCGCGGCAGCCTCGTCGATGAGATCGACAGCCGAGTCCGGAAGACGCCTCGTCGTGAGATACCTCGCTGCCAGGGTCGCAGACGCTACGATGGCTGCGTCCGCGATGGTGACGGCGTGGTGCACCTCGTAACGCTCCTTCAGGCCGCGCAGGATCGAGATGGTCTCGCTGACGGTCGGCTCCTTGATGAGGACCTGCTGGAACCGTCGCTCGAAGGCGGCATCCTTTTCGATGTACTTGCGATATTCGCCGAGGGTGGTGGCACCAATGCAGTGCAGTTGGCCTCGAGCTAGCATCGGCTTGAGAAGATTGGCGGCGTCCATACCCCCTTCGCCGGTCGCGCCAGCCCCCATCAGAAGGTGCATCTCGTCGATGAAGAGCACGACCATCTGGTGGGACTCCTCAATCTCTTTCAAGACGCCCTTCATTCGTTCCTCAAACTCGCCTCGGTATTTACTGCCCGCCACGAGCGAGCCAACATCCAGCGAGAGGAGACGGCATGCTGCCAGGTTGGCCGGGACGTCGGAATTGACAATGCGCCTTGCCAGACCCTCCACCACGGTGGTCTTGCCGACTCCAGGCTCACCGATGAGAACCGGATTGTTCTTCGTGCGTCGCGAAAGAATGCGGATGACTCGCCGAATCTCCTCTTCCCGGCCGATGACCGGGTCGATCTTCCCCTCTCTCGCCATAGCCGTCATGTCGATGGTAAACTTCTTCAGGTTTTCATTCTCCTGCTCGATATCGGCCGTCTTCGAATCCACCCGCTTCGTCCCCCGAATTTGCGAGATTGCATCATCGATTAGTTTCGAGTTTGGGACGTTCGCTTCGGCCAAGACCCGCTGAATAGAGGCCTCGTGTGCCAGCGCGGATATAAGGTGATCGACGGCAATGAAGCTGTCTTTCTGTGTCTTTTGCAGCTCGTTCGCCGCGCGAAGGATCTTGGAGAATGTAGGCGAGACGGAAACACGTTCGGGAGGTGGATCCTGACTGGGTAGTCGTACGAGCGCTTTCTTCAGAGCTCGGTCCAACGATTGAGGGTCGCCATTGGCACGTTCGACCACTTGCCGGAAGAGCGGCGCCGACGTCCCAGACTGCGCTCCATTCGCAGAAGCAGGCGGCCCTTCTGGTGGATCGAGAAGGGCTACGGCCAGGTGAATCGGAATGATCTGAGAGTGTGCGTACTGTGCGGCGAGATCATGGGCGCCTTCGAGGGCCTTGGATGCCCGGTCGGTGAACTGCATCCCCGAAGCCATGATGAAGCTTTAGCGGCCGACAACAGACTTCTATCGCAGTCGCCAAGTCCAGCACGATGATCGTACCCTTCGTAGCGAGCAAGAAGTGTTTTGATTATCGAAGGAGGAACTCGACTGGTACCGAGAAATCGAGTCCGACGACCCTCATGTACTTAAGTATTTCGGGCTGCGACAGATTCCGGCTGGTGCTCGTCGCATCTAGAATGACCGAATTATACGTACTCCCAAGGACGTGACGTCATGCCGTACGGTACGGTACATGGCTTGGTCAGCCTCGCCACGTGATCACGCGACTCGATGACCGCTCCACGTGTGTTGACGACGCGCCAAGTGGAGAGATGGCATTGCAACAGTATTGAAGGCGTTCTGACCATGTTGAATAAGGCATTCAAGCCACCGCTGCTCAGGAAAAGCAACAGCATCAACGAGAGGCAGACCGATGCTCCCCTTGTCAAACGGCGTCGCATCAGCAAAGAGAACGAGGCGGACGATGCAAGCGCAAGCTTGCACAAGGGCGAATGCAGGTCCCACGCGCCTCCTCTGAATCACACCAACCAACTCATATCCGCAAGAAAATCAGACGATGATAGCGGCGAGACTTTTCGAGGTTACTATACGGTGCTATGGTATTTACCACTTCTCTATCTTCAGAGTATCGTCCTTTAAGATTTTCTTTCTGATAGTGGCGCACTCGTAGGAGGAAGTTCACCACCAAGAAGCACAAACCGTGGACTGGCGACGGTCTTCTGGCCGTACAGGCTGGTTATGCATATCTCCAGGATATCTCGGGCAGAGAGCTGGGCAAAAGTGCATCGAGTGGGCCTCTTCTCCACGGCTCCAATCTCTCGGTTGGCGGCAACGAAGTCGAGGTTGACATGGTAATCTCCCGTGAAGAATACGTCAAGACTAGAAAACGCTCTCTGCCTATAGCAAAAGAGATGCCTGTTCAGAAAGAGAGAGACCAAGGCAAAACCAGCACAATGAAAAGCGAGTCTATCGGCCCGAGAAAGCTGAATGTCGCAGCGCCCAGGAGTGTTTCCACCAAGGCACGTTTCGTAAATCCGTTGGTCACGGAGACGGTGCTTCCCAAGCAACATGGTGGAGACCCGGTTCCGCGTCATGACCCGAATCATCCAGCGGCTTTGGTGTTGCGACGCCCAACCGAAGTGGATAAGGGGAAACGAGTTGTTGACGTCGTCGTCGATCCCCTTCTGTCCAAGCATCTTCGCGAACATCAACGAGAAGGCGTCCGCTTTCTTTACGAGTGTGTGATGGGCGAGCGCCCATACCCAGGACAAGGAGCAATCTTGGCGGATGAAATGGGCCTCGGGAAGACACTGCAGACAATCGCCCTTTTGTGGACCTTGCTGAAGCAGAACCCGTTGTACGAGGAACCGCCCGTGGTAAAGAAGGCACTGGTTGTCTGCCCGGCCACCTTGGTCAGCAATTGGCAAAAAGAGTTCCGCAAATGGCTGGGGAACGAGCGTATCGGCGTCTTCGTGGCCGATGGATCCCGAAACCTGACAGATTTCACTCACGGGAAATCGTACCATGTCATGGTGATTGGGTACGAGCGGCTCCGCAATGTGCAGGAAGAGCTGAAGGAGGGCGTGGGGATTGACATTGTCGTTGCGGATGAAGGTCATCGGCTCAAGACGGCACAGAACAAGTCGGCGCAGGCCATCAAGGCGCTCGATACCCCAAGACGAATCATTCTTTCCGGTACGCCCATTCAAAACGACCTGTCCGAGTTCTTCGCCATGGTGGACTTTGTCAACCCAGGCATCGTAAGCACCTATGCTGCGTTCAAGAGGGAGTTCGAGGGGCCAATCCTGCGGAGTAGGCAGCCTGGTGCAACTTCGAGGGATGTGGAGAACGGGACGGCGAAAAGCAAGGAGCTGGCCACGATAACGAGATCCTTCATCTTGAGAAGGACGGCAGAACTGATTGCGAAATTCCTTCCGCCGAAAGCGGAGTACGTCCTATTGTGCAAGCCTACCGCTGTTCAAATTGGTGCCTACAGGGCGGTGCTGCAGTCATCCGCGTTCAGCGGAATCCTCGGAAGCCCGGAAGCGGCGTTGCAATTGATCACGGTGCTGAAGAAGGTCTGCAACAACCCTGGCCTGCTGGCTCAAGATGCCAAGGCGGATGGAGTGACCGAAGATAGCGTGAAGCAACTGGTCTCCAGCCTGCCGCACTCGATCCGTGTGCCACCGAAATCTGCAGGCGCCAAGCTTCAAGTTCTCGGGCGTTTGCTGCATCATTTGCATTCTACGACACAAGAGAAGGTAGTTCTCGTATCGAACTACACATCGACACTGGACCTCCTGCAGTCTTTTCTCACGGCCAATGACCTTCCGTTTCTGCGGCTGGATGGAAGCACACCATCGTCAAAGCGTCAAGACCTAGTCGACTCGTTCAACCGGGCACCAGCGAGCCTCTGTTTTGCGTTCCTCCTCTCCGCAAAGGCAGGCGGTACAGGGCTGAATCTGATCGGAGCGTCTCGCCTTGTGCTCTTCGACATTGACTGGAATCCTTCGACCGATTTGCAAGCCATGGCGCGGATCCATCGGGATGGCCAGAAGCGACCGGTGAAGATCTATCGGCTCCTCGTCGCCGGATCGATGGACGAGAAGATCTGGCAACGGCAGGTGACGAAGATGGGACTGGCGGATAGCGTCATGGACCAGAAAGCCAGCGTCAGCAGCTTCTCGGCAGAAGAGCTCCGGGACCTGTTCACACTCGACACGGCATCGACCTGCCAGACACATGACCTGCTGGGCTGCCGATGCGGCGGACACGGCCGGAGCAGGGCGGGGACCGCGACCGACGACGCCGAAGAAAAGAGCGGACACGGAGCAAACATCAACGACCAAGGAGTAGAAGAAGAAGAGCTCCCGTCTCTCCCGACGCTCATCAAAGCTTCGCAGGTGAACATGGACAAGCAAGAGCGCCTCATCCAAAACCGGCGCGAGAGAGCCGTGAGCTCCGCACGGGCCAAGGGCAGCAGCAAAAGCGCTCCGATCCAGTCTCTGATGAAGTACACGCATATCGACACATCCGAGTACGGTCGACGTCCATCTGGCACCGATGCCAATCACGACGATGACGATGACGATGACGACGACGACGAGGGACAGCCAACAAAGTCACTCGGACAGCACGTGCGAGAGATCATAGACGACGACGTCTTGCTCGATGTTCTCCAGGAGGAATGTAACCGAGTCAAGTTTGTCTTTGCAAAGACCTCACCTTAGTGTAACGTGATGTCGCGCGCGCGCGCGCGCCCAACTTTTGGAGGCTCTTTGGTGGGAGGGGTTCGCTGTTTCTTTCTTTTCTTTTTCTTTTTGGGGGGAACAGGGGGAGGGGGAGGGGCAGCGAGACGACTGTTTTAGTCGGAGGAGGGAGCAGGAACTGCATGATCAGTGGATTGCTACGTCGCTATATCATCTTGCTCTCCTGCCATCTAGAGAGGCATTCTACGATTGCTCTACATCAAGTAAGTTCAGCGTCATGAGAGGAGGCTCGCGTTGGCTCTCGATATAAAGACGCTCAGCACTTTTCGTCTTTGTGGTGATGATGATGACGATGGCGATGAAGACGCAAATGAGGATGCTCCATCCCTTGTTTCCCTCCCTCTTCTCCAAGTATCCATGAATCCTCCATGCCAAGGAATAGCCAACCACCTTCGCAGGCCGGACACCGGGTAATACCCCTTACCCTAGTATCAGCTTAGATGGGTGCGAGCATAGCCAGAGCCCATGCTAGTCCATCTCGACTAGGACCCTCAACTCCTTCTCCTTCATGACGTCGTAGATGAGTCGTAAGTCCTGACGGCTCATGCCCTCGGACGCAGAGGAGAGGTGTTCGAACGCGAACAGATAGAGCTTCTTGACCCAGGGACAACTGCGGATGGCGCGGTGGTGTATGGAGATTGTGTGTTCGATCGGCAGGTTCGCTCGCGAGAAATGGAGGTACAGGTACCATATGCTCGCAGAGGTGCGCCCACTATGTCGTGAATTCTCACGATGAGATTAGAGGGTCTGTAGGCCGGAAGGAGGAGATGGTGGGGGAGAGATTGAAAAGTGATGGGGTTGTTACCTGTCACTACCAACCGCCCTTTCGAAGACAGCCGTGGTGGAGTTGACGTTGTGGCCCGCTCCGAGCGCCCCCTTGAGCTCGTTCCAAATGGCAAAGACCCATCCCACGACGGTGTCGCCTCGGCCGTTGAGAACGACCTCGCGTATCATCGATCTGACCCGATCGTCGATCCGGAAGCGCGCCTCGTTCCAAGCATATAGGCTTAGGAAGATTGTGTTGTGAGGGAAGAGAGCGATGGACGTGGCCAGCTCGGCTCGCAGCAACGCCGGCCGGAAATGGTGGGATGTCGTGGCGTGATGGTGCAGCAGACGGGCTTTGATTTGATGGAGAAGCTCGATCGTTGTCAGGTGCTTCTTTGCGTCGCGGTCGTTCAGAATTTCTGCGGTTTTCGTGTACGGAACCAGCGCGCCTTCGAGATCGCAACCTTGAGACAGGTAAATGAAGAGACCGAGGAGGTCTGTGAGATGCACGACTCGACTTGGGCCTCCCGATGAGATGGCCCACTCGAGGTCAAGTTGGAGGAACTGGTGGTTTTAGCATGACCGACTGGCTGCGAGCGAGGAGGCCTTACCTTCTTGGTCTTCAGGAGCTCGGTCGGTGGTGCAGCCAAAGAAGTATAGGAAATGTCTGTGGAGCTTCCAGCACCTCCGCCAGCTACTATCCCCTCTGGAATGCTGAGTATTGTTCGCAGTGCTCGCTCAGGCTCGTCTGGCAAAAGCTGCCAAGCCCAACATCTCCAGAGCAAGAGATCGTCCCCTCGTTCTCCGGGCTCAAGGCCGCTGCACATGCTCAACGCTGTCGAGAACACGTTCTCGGCCGCACTCTTGTTCCCCAGTCGCCATTCGATTAGAGCGTACGCGTTGTACAAGCGGAGGCTCGAGGGGAATGCTTTGATGACATTCTTCGCCGTTTTCCGCGCACTGGAAGCTAAAGTCAGCCAGAAACATTTGCATGTTCATGCCTGAGCATACCCCTCTTGATAGTTCATCCACTCGAAGGCCAGATAGATCTCCGCAAGTGCTGGTCCGCCTATCCTGGACATCACTAAACCCCTAAGCACTCGACGAACCCATGAAGCGTCCACCGGTCCTTCACCGTCACGATACCTGGTCGTCCAACTTTCCATGCTAGTAAACCAAATCTCTTTTTCTGCATAAAGCGTGTCAGGCGAGATGACAAAATTACGAAACGTAAAGTCGAAGGCGCCTGGGGGCGCTCGTAGAGTGTTCGACTCGCCGGGGTCACCATCCGACAAACGCGCAAACGCATCGTTGTGCTGCTCGAGTAACTCTGATCGGATAAAAGAATCGCACGACCAGTCGTTAGTTTTCCGATCCAAGTCGGGGAACGGTGTTGGTGATAGTCGGCAGAAGGCGAGAAGCGCAGCTACCAGCGCTTCCCGGCTGCCAGATGACGAGAATCGCAGCAGAAAGTCCTTGACATCTGAATAGAGAACCACTCGGTATGGATCATCATGGAGCAGGTCGTCGGTAGTGCGTGCGACAGCTCGAGTTGTCATTGAGTGTTGGTGCTCTGACTCGAGCCAACTTTGGACTAGGATACCCGTGGTTGCATGGGCATCGGCAGCGTTGAGGTGCACTCCTGGTACAGTATAGGGTGCATCGTCAGGTGCATATGCTCCCCAGCCCTTGGCACCTACTTCACCGGCTCGGGGAACTTCGCTGTCCCAGAATGCTTCGAACAGACCGAGTGGGCTATCTGGATCCGCCTTCTCGGAAAAAGTATTCCGTGGGGCAAAAAAGTTGAACTCGAGCAGCGCTTGCCAGACCGCAACGGCAGATTCCACGTATCCTAGCGTGCATTAGCCATTGCTTCTGTGGCCTGGCTTACAAGGCCCCACCTGCTTCCCGCATCGACAGTGTATACCTTAACAAGATATATACTGCAATGCGTTCCAGCTCACTAGGCCCTAATACACGCACTAAGTCTCGAGGTTCCAGGGCAGTACTCGGCAGCCGAGGGTCGTACCGTCATTTTGCGCATTAAGCTCAGACATTGCCGCCTTCAGCACAGTAAAGCATTCGATGTAGATATTCCGTAGAGCGTCAACTGTAAAGGTTTTAAAGCTAGTCTGATGAAAGTCAAGGTAGCGGTTCCATAGGCTGATGTTCGCAGGGTTATCCTGAAGCACGCTCTGCCACCTTCGCTGTTGTGATTTGAAGCTGCTGGAACCATTAGCTGCCTGTCTTAGGACAGGAAAACTTTGGGAAGAAGTTGAAAGGTAGATTTACTCCCATATCTTCGATCCTTCGTCCATGAGACCAACCAGAAGTTCGTCGTATCCTTTCGCGGCCTTCCCGACCTTGATTAGAGCCTTTTCATACATCGATAACTTGATATCTGCAGTGCTCCGTCGTTCTGCCTCGGTGGGCCGTCGTCCTCTAGAGCTGTTTGTATAGTCCAGAAGCCTGTCCTGGTGGCGAATCAGCTCTAACCAGCGGCTGGCACTGCTAGGCTCTTTGTCCACGTTCTGGACCAACTCCAAACGTCGCGCTTTTTTAGAGCTTTCCGGAGCATCAATATCGACCGCTTCGTAATCTGAAGTCGAAGTATCTGTTGCGTATTCCATCTCGGTGTCGACTGGTGCATTCGTCTTGGCTCTGCCTTTAATTGAACGATAATCACGGTCGCCATCTGTCCCGGTCACTTCCAAACCGTCATCCTCGTTGCGATTTGTCTTTGACGGCCCTGAAAGCCTCAAAGGAATGAATTCCTGGCCCATCTCATCATTTGCAGGCAAAGCGCCAACATTGCGAATACGGAGCTTTCGGAGGTGTCGTCGCTCGTTTCGGGCGAAGCTATACTTCTCGCGCCGTCTTGCTTGGTTCTGGTGGCGATCGGTGATAACAACGAACTCCTCAGCCACAGCTCGGTCTATCCGAAGTCGAGCTGGAAGTCCAACGACGACACCGGCTCCCCACCGATAGTAGCTAGGAATATTGTACCGGTGGATGGTGCCATAGACAAGATTGTGCGGATCGCCTTCGATGTCAACCTGGAACAGCCTGTCCGAGGCGTCTCTTCGATCGATAGTCAGTTCAGGAGATTTTCGTTTCAATGCTTGCCGCGAGCCTGGCTCATGAGATCTGCGGAGATCTCTGCTGCTGCTTTTCTGATGTAAAGGCTTAGATCGCTTGCTTGAGATCTCGCTTCTTGTAGTCGCGCTCTCCTGTGCCAGTCCCTGGGCCTCATCCACTGTGGCACTTCTTCCGGAGTCGTCCTGACTTTCATTGCGTCTCTCTTTTCCGCCAGATGGCTGCTCAGCCTTGCCCTTGGCCCGGAAGCTGGCAAACTTTGGTACATTGCTACGGCTGCTCTTTTCCATATCAGTCACTTGTTCCTGAGGAGAGAAGAAGGAGCATAAAATAGACACACTTGGGCATATCGAGTCGTAGCGCTGAGGATCTCCCTGCAGAAGTGCCTACTTCCCTGTGAGAGATCTCAAAGATCGCACCACGTCAAAGTGAGATGGGTTTTGTCGCATAGTGCATAGCGGCCATCTTGAAAGAGACAACTGTTGGTTTCGAACTTCGTTTGGTAGCCGGCCCATGTGTACGGAAGTACTTACGTACCGTTGGCTGCAGGTACATTACGTAGTGGTACGTAACGGACATACGTAGGAAGGTACGGAACGTACTCGTACGGGTGAGTGGTTCAAGTCACGTGCGATTATATCGTACCTTGACGTTGTGGTTTACTCAGCCAACCTGAATTGAACCTCCGAGGATCTCTTGCACGTGAGTACTCGTATACTTACTCTATCAAAAGATCAGTCACTCATCGACAACAAGATCTCAGGTCCACAAATCCTTACTGATACTCTGTGCCTTGTCAACAACATGGCTACTGAGCTGGCAAAGCAGCTCTCGCAGATAGCAAAGACTTCCACACATTCTCTGAATCTAAAGTTCCAAAGAAAGGCTCACGCACAATCTCTCATTTTCGACCACGACAAGGCCGTTGGGCAAGATTTCGGCACGCTCTACGTTCTTTGCCTGGAGGGTTTCACAGAACTATGTCTCTTGGATCGACGCTTTGCAAAGTTCAAGAACACCTTGTATAGCGAAGAGAGCAAGAACGAGGACCGGACGCAGATGACAGCACGAGAGAACGCAGACCTAGATGGAGTGTTGGAGGATTTCTTGGGTCTTGTTGGTGGTCGGCTTCTACTACATCCAGCCATAAAAGCAGTGGAGTGGCTAGTTCGGCGTTTCAGGTAGGTCCAGTTTTGCTGCC
The DNA here is from genome assembly GCA_963422465.1 of Lichina pygmaea. Lineage (NCBI taxonomy): Eukaryota > Fungi > Ascomycota > Lichinomycetes > Lichinales > Lichinaceae > Lichina > Lichina pygmaea. The sequence continues at coordinate 3,328,849 of OY730171.1, forward strand.
GATATGTGTAATCTGTGTGAATGCACTGCTCACCATCACCCAACGAGCAGGATCCATGAGTACAATGTTACTGCTCTATGCATGGCGTTTCTGCCATATCACACATCGCCTATATTCAAAGCTCTACTCGCCATCCTTCCGCAGACAATACCGTATGCTCTTCGCTTCCTTCACCCCTACCGACAGTCCATCGCGAACCCGCCGAGACACACTATAGTATACAGCCTCATCACAAACAAGCCCTTTGCCGCGGCATTGAGCAGCCATGTCCTTCGAATGTGCCGAGCCGGCCAGCAGCATCATGCATTGATGGCTTTTTGGGCTGGCAATATGGCGGAAGCTGTATCTGGCGCGATGGACCTCGCAAGTTCGGGACGGAAGTCTGTTCGGGATTCAAATCAACAGGATGTCCTTGTCAGCATACTTCCAACCCTGAACGAAGGCCTCGCAGCACAACGCATTCCAGAGCTACGGCTCGGCTGCTACATGGTTGTTATGGTTGTTGCAACAAAGGCAGAGCTGAACGACGAAGCGTTAGCGGGGATGATGAAAGCTATCGTTGCGGGTTGGTCAGAGGACACAATACGAGAGGGACTCGTCTGCATCGCCATGCTCGCCGAACGCAGGGATTCAGTCCGGTTGCCGCAGGATTTGGCGAAACGAATCATGAGATTAGACGACCTTGCAGACATGATCAAGGACTTATCTCGGCACTACACCGTTGCGAGGTTATCTTCCGGCTTATTTCTCGAAAGCTTGGACCAGTTCTCAAGCGCAGAAGGTGCACGAGGGCTTGATTTCGTGAAGGCGATGCTCGATCCTTCTCTCCTCAACCCTTCCCAGATGGTACGCAGGCTCAAGACGCTCTTCCTTGCAATCCAAGCATGGAGCGAGGTCTTGATCGGCAAACGAAATGCTCGCAAAGAGCTTGCAGATTTACTTTTACAGCTTCGCTCTGCGGAAACTACCGCCCGAGCGGCAACGAATGCATTTAATAGCCCGGGAGTCGATATCCCTTTGCTGGAGTCCAAGCTGAACATGACGCTGCCAAGGGGAAGTCAGCAAGCTATCGAGGAAGCAGACGATGAAGGAATGTCTGACGTGGGCCCTCATCCGGAGACATCGGAGGAATTCGAAGCCACTCTTGCCAGGCTTCCCACACGGACCGTCGACGAGATCTCATTCCTCAAGCACACCCACTCGCATCTATTCGGAAAGTTAGTTGATTGCTTCGTAGCCGCTGCTGGAACCTCATCCAAGGCTGAGGTGTTTGCTAACCTACCAATCCTGCGGCGTGACTCTGCCTTTGAAGATCCTCTCTATTTCTCCTTCTTCATCCGGATCTGGTGTGGATCATATTCAGCTGTAGCACGCAGACGCGCTATTGAGATCGTGTTCGACTTGGTCTCGGAACAGAAGGATCTACGAACTGATCTGCAAGCGTTCTTGCCTTACATAATTGCAGCTCTCGCGGATCCTGTCAAAGCGATCCGGAGGGCGGCTGGTAAGCTGCTTCTAGCGTGCGAAAAAGTCTACGGGCCTGGCAGCGGTAGAAAAAGCGCGAGGTTTCACACGATCTGGGGCACGGAGAACCTCTACGGAGAGGAAGATTCGAAGGCAATCAAGTGGATCAGCCAAGAAGAGACTGCTTCCATCATTTCGAAGGCGCTGATTCCTGGCATCGAAGAGTTTGTGCTCGACGGAACGCTTATCATTAGCCTATTGAGGACGGTTATGGCCCCTTCGGAAGCGGAGATCAAGCAACCAGGAAGACGGACAGGCGCCCTGAGAACCACACATAAGATGGCTTTCGAACTCTCGCTTGCTAGCCATGCGGTCACTACCCCACTCCTCAAGGCGAAATTGTGTCTCTTAACCATCCTCGGCCAGATCCCCCGACTTGGCAGACGCACCCGAACGGAGATCATCCAGCCGTTTTTACGGAGCTGGGAATCTCAAGATTCCACTCAGCTGCTGGAGCATTGCGCAACCGAGCAGATCAAGCCAGAAGACCTAGAGATTGGAGTTGTCAGGATGGTCAATCACCGCGACAAAGAAGGAGTGGCTACCTTGCAAGCCATCATCATTGCTGAGACGGGCAGATGTCGGCTCACCCTCGTCAAAGCTGCGATGGACCGCCTTCGGATGCTGTGGCCTTTGCTCAAGGAGGATACGATGCTGTCGATTGGGAAGTCTCTCCTCAAGCTGGCTTTGGTATCTAAAACGAGGAATCCGCAGTTCGATTCCCATGTGAGCGAAGTGAGGGAGCTTCTTCGCTCACTAGAGATACCCTCGGGCATTCTCGTAGAGTTTGTCGAGTCTTTGACTCCGCTGGAAGAGGTTGGGGTTGAGAGTAATCCAGCCAAACGGCGACGGCTCGCCAACGGCCAGGCAACCAGCCTTGAACCGGTGCATTCGAAAGATGCCACAGACATCATTACGGAAGTGGCCTTTGTTCTTGAGCTTGTAGACAGCTCTGCGCCTGCATTCAATCAACGGCTGATGAAAGCTCTGTTTCACGCACTCGGCCAAATACAAGGGCTTCGAAAGGAAACCGGAGCAGAACTTGGATATCTGCAGAGCATTGTGCTTAGCAGTCTATTGTCGACTGCAAGCCAGTACAAGGTACGCCGACCCATGCACCCACATATAGCTCGTGCTCATTCCTCGCAGGAGACTTTGCACGGCAAGGTAGAACCTGCAGCTGTTCGAACCGAGCTTCTTGTCGATTGTGTGCGATCATCATCGAGCCAGCAGGTGCAAAATTCGGCCTTGCTTCTGGTTGCTAAATTGTCGAATATCGCACCGGATCTGGTGCTGCATAACATCATGCCTATCTTCACGTTTGTGGCCCCTACTGTGCTTCAGCACGATGACGACTTCTCAATCTTCGTGATGGACGAGGTAAGATCGTTTGCGAGTGTGGCGCTCTGCTTGCTCTAACAAGCAACCTCCAGACTCTCAATCGCGTGGTACCCTCGCTGGTCGACTCTTTCAAAAACCAGAATAAGGACCCTATTGCAGGAATAGCTCCTCTCCTTTGGAGCTTCACGACCGCATTTGCTCATGTGCCCTCCCATCGGCGTCTTCACCTCTATACGTCCCTCGTCCGCATCTTGGGCGAGCGAGACTTTCTCTTTGCGCTTTTGGTTATGCTCGCCGATAAGTTTGGAGGAAGCCAAGAAGCCACAGACTTTGCTGTTGAGCTCTCGAGTCACTATGACCCAGAGTTGCAATTATTGGTGGGTTCTCTCGACCGAAAAGAAAAAGAACTCAGAAAGGGCAAGCGCTGATGGTATACAGAGCGCAACAAAGTTCGTCGGCGTCCTCGTTGATGCTCTGAAGCCTGAGAGAAATGCGTCTCAGCATCTCATCAACCTCAAAGGGTCAGCTCGACAAGATATCACGGCCCCGGCTATGGGTATCTTGTCCGTGCTGAAAAGGCTGCTTTCGTCTCTATCCCTTTCCTTTTATCCATCATCAGCATCCGCCCAACTCGCTAGCGAATCTGCCAGACAGCTTGTCTTTCCAGAACTGATTGAGAAGCTGTTGGAGCTTGTGGAGAAGGTAAAGGAGAACAAGCAAGGTAGGACATGACATACGCCGCATAGATCGCGGCCGCGGGTGAGGGCAGCATTGGCTAATCCGTACTCCGCAGTTCACGATATATCCCTTGAGATTCTCGAATCGGTTCTTGGGCTTCAATCAACGAACAATGTGGTCAGGACCATCGAGGTTCTACTAGGCCGACCCGACGACAAGGTTGGTGCTGAGTTTGAAGACCCGTTGCTGAGAGGAATCTGCTAAGAGTAGTAGTTACGCTCCAAGGTTCTTCGGGCTTTGAAGCCTCGCCTAGAGAAGGAGGCTCGAAGAGATCGAGAATTGCTGGATACTGTCCGCCACTTCGCCCCTCGTCTGGCATGCATCGTCAAGGAAAACTCCGACATGTCTTTGAAGCACGCAGCCATTTCTTGCCTTGACACGGTCGTCGAGAAGTATGGAAAATCCAGCGCTGACGCCGTGGTAGCCGCTGCACAGACGGTCGCCAGCTCGCATGGCGTTGGCCATGAAGATGTTCGCATCCAAGAGATATCGCTCGTGTGCTTGACCTCTGCCGTTGACAGCATAGGCCCCGCTACCGTTCCGCTTCTCGCCACAGCATTGCCGAGGGCATTGGAACTTCTAGAGGCCAGCTTCTCTGCAGAAAGGAATTCGACCAGGCTGCATGACGTCGTCTACTCCTTCTTGGGTGCCATTTTGACGCAGGTGCCATGGATTGCGACTGCCAGATACCTTGACAGCATCCTCCGACTTTCGCACAGGTCGGCCTCTGCCGGCCTGGAAACGAGCGCAAAGGACAGCAGGCTCCACGTCTTGCGCCTATTGTCGAGACAGCCCGATGCTAAGCAGATCTTCAGCGCCATCGAGCGAACCCTCGACGATGCAATTTCATCCGGACCGATTGTGAGTTCTGCTGAGGACCTGTACTTTGGACGGTCGATGGCATTAACTGCCTTTTAGGCGACTGGGGAGCACCTCGATCTACTTCGTGGCTGTATCGAGAAGCATGCAAAGGCGGACATCGTGAGGCACGCTCAGCTTATCACCAGAGTTCTCCTGAACGTTCTCGATCTCCGCAGGCTTCGAGATGCCAACGAAATCAGCACCTTCTCTGCTGTTGATGTTGGCGCTACCGAAGAATTGACTATCGGCTGCACGATCAAAATGATCATGAAGATGAACGATACAGCGTTCAGACCCATATTCGTCAAGCTGCTTGAGTGGGCGGATGCGGGGCTACCGAGACGCGACCGCAGAGGCAGAACTCTGAGGCTGACGACAATGTATTGTTTGATCGAAAAGTTCTTTGGGTCTCTGAAGGTAGACGGGATGCGATGTTCTATCGGTTCCATGAGCACATGCTGACTTTCATGGCAGTCGATTGCCACGAGCTATGCTAGCTACGTACTTGACAACGCCGTCGATGTTCTCAGCAACTTGGCGCCGAAGAAGCAGGAAGACAGGAAGCTCGGGGCCGTGGTTCTGTGCACTCTTCGAAATGCCTTTGAGTATGACCAGGACGGTATGTCAAGGGTCTTCACAGGCGTGGGTTGCGTTGACATTTCTAGGGTTCTGGCAATCGCCATCACGCTTCGGCACCATCCAATCCGCTCTGCTGTCGCAGATTTCGCATGCTTCAGCTCTGCCCATAGACAATGAGCTGGTGCCGGCTGTGGTCGAGCTTGCGGCAGCGGTCGAGGGCGGACCCCACCACAAGGAGATGAATTCGGCTCTCCTAAAGCACATGCGTTCAGACAACGCTCGTGTCCGGCTGGCAGCTATCAGATGTGAGATGTCGCTCACGGGAAGACTTGGCGAGGATTGGCTCGCTTTGTTACCGGAGATGTTGCCGTTCATCAGCGAGCTGCAGGAGGACGACGTGAGACGATCCCCGCTTGCTTTACATGACGTGACAGTGGCTGACGTCAACGATGCATCTGTCTTACAGGACGAGGACGTCGAGAGGGAGACCCAGCAATGGATCGTCCAGATCGAAGGCATCCTGGGGGAGAGTATAGAGGCAATGTTGCGGTAGTGCTTGTGGGTGGAACCGGGCCGCTGAGCATGCTGGCTCCTCGGAGTCGGCCGAGCCGCTGTAATTAAACCTGGATGAAGATTCAATCGAACATTCGGGCAAATTCTCGTAGGAATAGATATCTGTCTCATACAAGGCCACCGTCGCAAGGGCTCGACTTCGTGGGGAATTTGTGACTGCCCCTTTTCCCGGTCGATCGTAACAGAGCAAATACTTGTCCTGTACGGAGACTGACTTACAACTACTGACAGTGCATGCGTCCCCAAGCCAGTATCGCCGTAAGTGGCGAGAAATCTTACTCAGCGATCAGGTCACTCGGGTGCCCGTCTGACGGAGGTCCTCACGACGCATTCCCAACCCTGACGAAGAATTTGTTCTGAAATGCTCTCCCTACGCAAAAACCTCACAACGACCACTCTCACCACCCCCGACGTGCCATGCACCTATAGTACGAGCATCCGGAACCGCAACTCGTCCCTCGGTGCACCTACCAAGCTCCACCTCTCCCTAACGTGACTGCCGCCGAGTCCATTTCGAAACGCCAGCAATGCCTGCTTCCAAATCCAAGCGACAAGCCAAGCGGCCTTTTCAGCCGAGTATCACCGACTACTTCTCTCACGGCCAGGATGGCTCAGCTGCATCAGCCCACTCAGAATCGTCAAGAGGCTCGGTCCCGGTCCTCCCAGCTGCCGTACAATCGTCTCTCCTGAACGTCGGGATGAGAGTCCGGAAATCCGTGCCGGAAGGATATCAAACCAAGCGCGGTTCCCCGGCATCTGGCGGCAACCCGCTGGCCAAAGGGGCGGCAACGAGCCCAAGCAACCCAACGCAGAAGCCGCTCTGTCCGAGACCTAGCGAACTGGCACCGTTCTGCGGCATCCTCAAAGTCGGAGGCTACGCTGTTCCCGAGAGTGCATATCCGCCCGACATAGACGATCTGCCTCCGCTGGATGATATGGAACTCGGTGAAGATGGCCTTCCGCTGGCCAGCCAGGAGTCCAACTGTTCCACCACCTCGACGCATCCAACGAGCACGATCAGCCTAGGAAAGCGTCGTCACGAGGAAGACGATCTGTTCGACGGGGCGGATCCAGTCGTCTTCGAGGACGAGGCGGCGTCCTCTGTGTCAGGCTACCTTTCCACTGCTCCGGCGCATGGCGTCATGACCGATCTCGTTTTCTCTCGGCCTCTCGCTCAGCCGAAGACGAGACGGCCATTCGACATGGCGACACACTTCAAGTCGCCCGCCGGCGGCCAAGAGAACGGCCGGTTACGCATGAGCCCAGACTCGGGGGAGTTTGAGGAGGCGTCCTTCTTGCAGCCGTCGGACTTTGTCGAGCATGAGATGCACATGGGCTAGTGGTGTGACAGTAGATGACTTGGCCGATGGGAATCTCAGGATCTGGCCGCGGGGCCGACCTGCATTAGCTGGGATGGATTTATCAACAACCAAATGCATAATGTTCTCTGGTATGTCTAGCCCGTTTCCTTTTTGTCTTTTTGTCACATTGAAGCAAGCCAAAACATAGGTCGATTTCGCTAAGCCCCTATCTTTTGCTAGATCCAGTTACGGAGGCAGGTTTAGCGTGCGGATCCTACGAGCATGGCAGATGAGCGAGCTTCTACTAGGTTATCTTTGAAAAGGTCTCCTATGGACGAAGGCACCGCGAGGGGCTCCTCTGAGGTTCTCTGGGGACAAAGCGTGGCACGCAGTTTCTTAGGCTTATCGTCAGCACAACTTCGATCCATTCACAACCACCTCGTGACAGCAATGGCAATGGACCGACAAAGGCGCTCTTGGCTCCTTACGCAGGCTCGGCTGATGTTCCTCGCCTGACTGCTTACCCCTTACTCTAGACTCGTCTCACCTTGTCGAAGGGCAAGGACGACAGGCTCCCTTCTTCAGAACATAGTTTAGGAGACGGGTTACGATCTTTCTCCGCATGACTTAGGTACGCAGCTTCTGTCCTAGGCGGCTCATCGCCCCCAAGCCTTGGTTTCGTAGGAGGTTAGCGCCGAGAAGACGTAGCTCGAGCACAGAACTGCTAGTACCATCTCGGCTCCTTGCAACTCATCACGCTGCTCGGGCTGGATAGCATGTCCAGAATGAATGACAGGTAAATAGGTTTGAGAGACAAGCTATGTCTACACCGTTGTTCTGCTTTCGCAGCCGGTTGGTCCGTCATGGAAAGGGGTCTCGGCTGGTCGCAGATCTGGAGCAACGTGATTGTCGATGGCTTGGACTACCGTAGAGGCTTGGGGACTTGGGAATCACTGAACTGAGCTCTACCGGCATTGAAGGAGCCGGATCTGGGCGATGGGAATGCGCTGATGATACTGAGATATGAGAGGTCATGAGAGAGCCTCTGCGAATATCTGAGCATGTCCCTGCATGATGACAGCGGCATGAAACTTTGTTGACGGGCTCCAGCTTGCATACGCTCACGTGACATACCGTACCACCATGATTGACCAGCGTGGTGATTTCTGGGTCTTGATCTTTACGATAGTAGGAAGCTCATCCCTATGATATGAGATTAAGCATTTCAAACAGGAAACATAATAGCTAATGTTCTGTGATGCATGTCGGTAGTCACCTTTGGGCAAGCTTTAACTTCCGTGCAGTTACCACCGGACCGGTCGCGTGTTCCGGTGGTGCCACGTCAGGTTGCGACACGTGACTTCGGCAGAGGTAAACAAATCAGCTCGGCTGCGGTCCCGTCCTTCCGACGAGACCAAATCTATCGATCCTCGACCGTCAAGCAGCTTATGCCACCCCTTCTGGCAGCAGGCACCCTTGCATAGACCGGCGGACAAGGCTGCTCTGCTGTCGATGGACTCGGCGTACAGAGCCCCGCCAGCATCGGGGACCCCTCTGTTCCCCGTATCGGCAGAGCGGGCGAACCAGCAAAAGCATCCTCTCCAGGAGATTGGAGCAGCACCATCGATGCCAAATCTGGGCGGCTTGTCGCATTCACGCACAATCTCGGACGTGCAAGGCAAGGTGGCACGGTTCAACTCCCTCAACAAAGAGGCAATGGACCGAAAGCGAGATGCTGAGGCGGCCATAAGACGAGCGGTCCTCGGCCGCGAAGAGGCCGAGAACGAGACGAGAAGGGCGAAGGAGGAGATCAGACGGCTGAGGCGCGACGTCGAAGAGAGCAAACAGCGGGAGGCAAAGGTTGCCGAGAGGCTGGATCGGGTCATGGTACGATCGATGCTGCCGCTGCGACGGTGGTTCGCACAGAGATCTGACTCAAGATGCAGGAGGACTTGCACCGCACAAAGGACACGACAACGCGCTCCCAGGCTCTCTACGAGAAGGAGATTCGCCGAGCGCGAAAGGAGGCGTTCAAATCTTCGTCGATGGTAGTCAAGCTGCAGGAGGATCTCAAGACTTCGCGAGACTCGCTACGAAATCTGCAATACGACGTTGTCCAGCAGAAAGCCAGGGCGGAGGAGAGGGAGCGGGATGCCTTTACAGCCAGATACCAGCTGGTCGGCGCGCAAGAGGACCTCTTGCAGATGCGGGAGTCGGCCAGGCTGCTGGGCGAGGAACGAGATGCGCTCAAGACGAGTCTCAAGGAAGAGGAAGTGGCGCGGGTGGCAGCGCAGGGAGGCATATCGCTTCCCGTGAGCACCGAAGACGAGGCCCTTGCGTCCGCTCGGGAGACGCGGACGCATGCGCCGCCTCAGGCGCAGGCCGACGTTGCCAAGGAACGGGAGACGATGGCAAGGCTCGCGGACGAGCTGCGGTGGGCGCGGCGACGGACGCGGGCCGCCGAGGAGCAGGTCGAGCATCTCAAGCGGGAATGCCAGTTCGGGTGCTGCGCCTGTCGACTGGCAGAGATGCAGCAGGGGCACTACGAGGTCGAGCCGTCGCTTCAAGACGCCTTTGCCGAGAAGATGCGAGAGATGGAGGAGGCATTGGCCGCGGTCGATGTCGCTGACGACGGAGCCAAGGGTGCAATCGAGCGGGTGGCGCATGATCCTCGCGCACCGGCTCCAGCGACGGTCGAGCCGGAGACCAGCGCCGACCAGACGCCCGCAACGCCCCCGGAACGACCCGTCGTGGCCTTCTGTCGAGACACGGGCACGTTTCAGCGGGTAGAGCCGCTCGACGAACACGTCCAGGAGGAAGCTGTGCCCTGCAAGGCCGAGGAGCCAGTAGAGGTCCCGTCCAGCGAATCTCTATTGTCGCCACCGCCCCCACCTCTACCTCCACCGAGCTCGCAGCCAGCGGCTATCCCGGAGGAAGCCTCGCTCATGTTCCTACTCACCGCACCTCAGCTGCTTCCCGCCGCTCAACCCGACGCATCAGCCGACGCACACGCGTCCGACACGGCTCCCGAGTCCGCTCCTGCCCCTCGAGCGCCTTCACCGCCGCCTCGTCCGCGGATGCACCGCACCGTCACCACCACGACCACGGTTCCTCTTGCCGGCGGAGCAGAAGAGGAGGGCCACGGCAGCTCGTCGTGGTCCGCGACCGGGCCCCATCGCCAGACAGGCAGCAACGCGGTCAACGGGCTGCGCAGCGACGCCGATGCCAACCCAGACCCCACTCCAGACACGATCCAACGCGCCGGCCAAGGAAGACGGCCCTTACCGCCGCTGCCCCTTCCGTCGCAGCTCCCACCACCAGCCCCATCAACGCCGGCGCCAACGGCACCAGCCACCCCCAGGACCACGGCCTTGACGACGGCGACGACGATGACGATGACGATGACGCGCGAAGAGGCCATCGAACAGATCCGTCTTCGCCGCGGGCGCGCCCGCAGCGTGGCGGCAGGCTCGTCCACGCCGCGCAGACCGCTCACGCTCGACACCAGCAGCAGCACCACGACGACGACCGCTGCCACCGGCGGCGTCGCACTCACGACAACGAGGAGGGACATCTCGGCCCCGACCATCCGATCCGCAAGGGGAAACAAGGAGTTCGAACGCGAGATCCAGCGCGCCATAACGAGAGGACAGAGCGAGGACGATCTCATTATGTTCTGAACCAGGGCCGGGCTGCTGGGTGATGTGTGTGTGTGTGTGTGTTTGGGTGTGGGGGGGGGGGGGGGGAGAGAGATGAAGAATTGCGTGCGGGCAGCTGGTGGCTCATCTGAGCACTTGGGTACTGAAGTAGTCTGCTTGACGGGCACTGGATGGATCACGTCACACTACTTTCTACTCTGCATCAGTCGACAGTGACCGTCTTCACACCACCGCACATTAGCGTACTTGAAGTTACCGTCTTTAGACTCTTCCCCTCTCCACAGCGACCATCTCACATTAAACGGTACATGTCTATGGGGGGCTCAAGAGAGCATCCATCTGTCTCCAAGAAAGCCTGTGGAGAAACAAGGACCGTCTCCAAGAGAGTACCGTACATGTAAAAACTGAAAGAGAGAAAGAAAGAAGAAAAGCAGCATGATTACCATCACTTCTGTCTTCTAAGAGAGCGAGAGAGAGAGAGCGAGGAAGGGAGGAACAAGAACAGCAGGGACCATGATCAGTCACTCGAGGGATAAGAGAGGATGCAGACCACCGCCACAGCAACTGTCTCTGAGGGAGCACGTGGAAAAGGAAGAAACCCCTCCCCCCCCCCCCCCCCCCCCCAAAAAAAAGACAAGGGCTGTCTGTCATGTACTTGGTTGGCTGGTTGGTTCAGTGATGACAATGATGATGACGATGATATCTGGGTCGCAGTGCTAGGATGTCTGTGTAGCGGTGATGTGACATGTGTACTCTGTACAGCAGTGATGTCTGTGTAGCACTGCAATCCACAGTTATTATATGATGATTAGATGTCATGTCTTGCATGGCAGTGGAGTGTTGTCTTGCATGGCAGTGGAGTGTGGTCTGCATAGCACTGATGTGACATCTACACGGCCTGTCTATCTGATGCAGTAGTATGATATCTCCATACCGTAGTTTAGTTTCTTTTAATTTGCCTTTGTTTGGTTTGGTTGATTTGATTCAGCTTCATTGTCTTGACTGACCTGTGCTTGTGTCCCGCTGTGTGGTGGCTCTACTGTCCAGTTCCTCTAACCGTGGTAGTTGGTGTGATCATGAGTACAGTAGTAGATGTTTGGCCATTCATTTTATTTCTGGCCTTTTCGTTGTCTTGGGGATGATTGAGTGTGGCTTTTACGTCTGCATCACGGAAGACATGTCTGTGTCGTGATTGAGTTCTTCCTGATGACGAAGATACCGGATGGGAGGAGAATATCAGAGAGAGAGAGAGTGTGGATCAGGCTGGTGGAGATGGCCCAAGTTGTTTTGATTGATTGTGCGAGCTGTGTAAAAGTAGCACGCCCGCCGAAAAGAAGCGCAACTGATCCCTCCACCGGTCCTCAACGGTTGCTCTTGGCGACTCGTTCCAGTTCGTCCTTCTTCTTGATGGCGTAGCTGTTGCTGCTTCCCTTGGCCGCATTGATCAGCTCCTCGGCGAGACATTCGGCGATCGTCTTGACGTTGCGGAAGGCCGCCTCGCGCGCGCCGATGGTCAACAGTGCGATGGCCTGATTGACTCGTCGCAGCGGAGACACGTCGACGGCCTGACGTCGCACCGTACCCGCCGAGCCAATCCGAGTGCTGTCTTCCCGAGGGCCGCAGTTGGCGATGGCGTCAACGGTGACCTGGATGGGGTTCTGATCGGTGAGGACGTTGATCTGGAGAGTTGTTAGCATGTGGTGAATATGTCAGCGATTGCAGGACTCGAGACTAGGCGGATTGCTCGAGGAACAAAATGTAGAGTCGACGTCTGGTCCTGCGTCACAGCGTATGACAAAAGACAGCAGTCGACTCACAATCTCAAAGGCGTGGGCTACGATTCGCACGGCCATGAGCTTCTTGCCGTTATTTCGGCCGTGCATCATGAGCGAATTGGTGAGGCGCTCGATGATGGGACACTGGGCCTTTCGAAAGCGTTTGACAGCGAAGCGGCCGGCCGAGTGGGAGATGTAGCAGGGTGCACGGGTTTGGATGTAGTCCCTACAGAGCAGTGGAACAAGTCAGCCAACGACCATCTCCAACAGGACGTTCCGACTGATCTAGTCGGCTATATGGCACCATCCCCACCCCTTCCTAACGACCCCAGATACCCGTGCAAGACCAAAAACGCGTTGCCGGCAGAACAAAGTTAGAAGAACACTTACGACAACGAAATGTCTCGAACGTCGACTTCGTCATACGACCACTTGCCGAACAGCTTGATCTGGCCGATCTGGTCGAGGACTTCTTTGGGCAGGACCTCGTAGCCGTTGGCCGCGGGCACCGCCACCTCTCCGTTTTCCGACGACATGGCTGTGCGACTGTTGCTGATGCTACTCGATATGTGTCAGGTTAGCTTCCCGGCAGATCTTCGTCGTTGGTGGTTCGCTCACTCGTGTACTTTGGTGACAGCTTGGTTCGCTGCCGGTTGCGATAGACGAGTATCAAGCGTGACTGTCAAACTTCCACACAAATTAGGGCTTTGCGCGGGGGGCATGGTATATTTAAACGAGCCTTTATTATCGGGAAACAGTAACCGAGCTTTCATAGAGTTCACGTGAGTAGCCGTCAAGTACTTCCGTACGTACGAGTACACGAAGGTCAGGCCTGCAACTTCAACGAGCACGTCAAACAGGGCCGGATCACTACCAGGTTCAATATCAAGCCACCAATAAATTCGATCGAGGTCATGCAGTACGCTCAATTCTCGCAAGGTAGATTGTAGCAATGATACGGATATGAGATACGTAAATCTACACCACAAGAATCTACACCTCCTAAAACCCTCGGCCAGGACGTAGCCAAACCCGGGGGGATGCGCCCTTCCAAATAAGATCTATAGCTCGTCGTGCTCCTTCTGCTCGGGTTCAGCCTCCACGGGAGTCTGCGTGCGACTTGCCTCTGGTGCGACCGTGCTTTCCGAAGCGGCGGGCGTTTGCGTGACCTTTGAGCTGGCGCTATTGGCTTTCTTCTTCGGCTTTGTCTTGACCTTGGTGGACGACGACGACGACGACGACGACGACGTCTTCTGCTTGACAGGCTTGCGCATCTGCTGCTCCAGTACCTTCATGATGACTTGGTTGAGCTCCTTGGACTTGGCCTCGATATCGCTCGTCAGGATCACGGGGTCATCCCGCGGAGACAGTTTCCCTTGCTCCGCGAGCTTGGCATCCAACCAATTCTGGATGGATTCGTAGCTGCTTCTCAGATGGGCAACGTCTTCGACCGTGTACAGAGGAGCATCTGGTGACTGGGAAGGTGCTGTCGCGGTTGAAGTGGAGGTGCTCGAGCTCGAGTCTTCGAGGTCCGCAAAGTGGTCGCTTGCTGAAGCCGTCAAGGCGGACTCTGGTGCGCTGGCAGCAGACTCCGAGGAAGAGGAAGTGGAAGAAGACGAAGAAGAAGAAGCTGCCTCTGCGCTTGCCTTGTCGATGTGCTTTTGCATGGCGTTGACGAGGACCTGCGTCTGGTTCAAGGCATCCTTGATGAATTCGACCGCCTTGGGTCTGGTGGCCGCCTCCCGCCGTCGCTTCTCGACAGGTTCGACGAGGTCTTCCAGCTGCTTCAGTCGAGCTCTGAGTTCGCTGCGTGCGGCATCGGCGCCATCCTCATACAGCCAGTCCGATGCTGCTCCAAGCTTCGCTTGCAGCTGACTCCGCTCCTCGTCACTCGATGACGCGATGAAAGACTCGTCCGTCAGCTGATCTCGAGCTCGGTATATGAACGCCTCCAGAGTGTTCAAGCTCTCCTCGCGCATGAGCCGTGCCTTGTCGGAAGCATCAAAGGCGGCCAGTCTGTACCTCTGTCAGCCGAAAAACATCCACAGTCGTACGACGGGTCGATCGATACCTTTTCTTCATGCGGTCAAGGTCCGCCTTGGACACATCCGGGATCCCTTGATCTTCCGTGGTGAAGTGCAGATAGATGGTCTCGGTTGCCTTGCTCGTCTCCGCAGCGTTCTCGGTCTCGTTGTCTGCCGTCGAGTTGGTAGTTGCGCTGGACGCACTTGGCGAGGCCGCTTCAGATGTTGCGGACTCGCTGGCGCTGGACGAGTCACCGGCTGACGACCCTTCGCCCATTGGCTCCTGTTCGTCCTGCTTTCCGCCGAAACCGAAGAAGCCCTTGACGTCATCCACGACGCCTCCCTTCTTTTCGACGTAATCCAAGGCGCAAGCAACGGTACCGTAAGCCACCTCGGGTAGGCCATCGCGTGCCCCGAGCCTGAAAACGAAGGTTGTGGTGATGTTCGCCGCAGCACATCCTGGCTTGTCCTTCAACTGAGCAACAGATGCCGTAAGGTTCCGCGTCTGGATCTTCGCGATGGGGTTTAGTTCGCCCTCGGACTCTCCGCCCGCGGTGCTGTCATCCTGGTAGAGCGTGAAGGCAAAGTCTTGAAGGTTCTTGAACGGGACGTTTTTCTCGACCCCTCTTTGCGACGTAGGCACGAACAGCTTCTGCCGCCGATCTGGAAGAGCAGCCGATGCCCAAGTCAGCCGGATGCGCGGCCGAATGTTCTGGACTGGGCCCCTCACCTTTGCCATCGACAGGCCACTCGACCCCGAACGAGTACGGTGTGGCTTCCTTGACTTGGATTTCCTTGACCCTGAAGCTAGGGCTCAGGCTCGCGCCTCGGAAAGCGGCGCCGAACACCGCAGCCTCGTCGGCGTTGACGTTGCTCCTGATCTTCGTGCTCCCTCCGAGCAGTTGCTCGAGTGTCGATTGGACGATGGGGGTTCGCGTCGCACCTCCGTGCAGAATCACCGAATCCAGCTCGTCGACGGCCATCTTCGACGCCTCCAAGGCCCGCTTCACGACGACCTTGACCCGTTCGGTGAAAGCAGAAGCCATGTCTTCGAACTGGGAGCGCGTGATCTTGTAGCGAAAATCGACGTCGTCATAGAGACCCTCGAAGCTGGTCGAGGTCTCCGAATTTGCGCTGAGGACCTGTCTGACGCGCTCGGCATCCTTCAGCAGCTTGGCCATGGCCCTTCCGTGGACCTTGACATTCTCGGCGGCGACACCTTTCCCCTGGGCGCCTTTGCTCTTCACAAACTCATCGACCATGTGATCGACGATGGCTGCATTTAGCGCGTCACCGCCGAGCGATCTGTCATGACTAGTGGCGAGCACGGCTACATCTTGAAACGTCTTGTTGTATTTCCCGACGTCCTTGACTGTCTTCTGTTGGAATTCCAGGATCGAAGCCGTTGTCGAACCAGCCCCCATATCGAAAACCAGATGCCGCTCCGCCTTCCCTCCTTCCTTGACGCTGGGGAACGCGCGAGAGGTGGCATAGTTCACTCCGACTGCCAAGCCATCGCTGATCAGACCCAAGACTTTCAGACCCGCCAACTTGGCCGCCAGCTCCAGCGCCCGTATCTCCTGCGCCGTGAAGAACGCCGGGGCCGTGATCACGACGTCCTTGATGATGGTCCCTTTGCCTGCCAAAGCCTCGGCGTTCGACCGAATGTTCTGTAGCTCCATCGCGAGGAGCTCTTCCACTGTGAAAGGATCCTGAGCCTTCCCAGACGCCTTGGAGACAAACGCCGCCGTCGCCCTGGTCTGATCGCGAACGATTTCTAGAGCCGGGTGTGATCTTCTGTACTGCTCGACCGACTCCGAGTGTTCCAACGGCTGCCCGAGTAAGGGTTTGAGATTGGGGTAGACATCGCCGGGATACCGAGCTGCGAGCGCCATGGCATCGGAGCCATAGACACGCTCCGGAAGGTCATCCTTCTTCTGCGCATTCTGCGGGGGTTTGAGGGCGACGGCCGATACCTCTTTGCGCTTCGAGTCCTTTGTCAGGACAATCTCCAGGGGGATACCAGGTTTCACGAGCGCCGCCTTGATGTACTCCGTTCCTAGATCGACCCCTAAAACCGCTGATGCCGCCGATGCTGTGAAGGAGAAGAAGGAGAGAAAGAGGAAGAGCGATGTCAATAGAGCGGTGCGCCGGCCCGGCGGCGCCATGACCGAGGAGTCTGGCGAGGGAGGGTCGTACGAGCGACCGACGGCGACGCTGCACCCAGCAGAGAAGAGAATGCGCCTAGCAATCCAATCGTCCAAAGACAGGAACTCCGCTACCCTCTGCGACAAAAGGAGAAGTGACAAACGGAGTTGCCAGAGAAAATTGGGCCGATGAGGTAGTCTCCGATAGACATCTCTCCGGTTTTGGCGGGTGGGAGTGCTCTGGTTGTCGCCAAATAGCGAACCCGAGAGGACACTTTGGCATCATCTGAGCTCCGCATAGGACCACAGCTGAATTAAAGCTACTTCCGTACGCGCGTATTCATCTATTCGAACGAACCTGCTGACAACGAACAGCAGGTCAAAGCTCTCCAGAAACACTCTCGCAGGCAGCGACATGAACAGTTTTGGAAGTTACAGCAGAGCAATCCGCCCTCTCTTTGCCCTTTCGCCCAACGATAGTCGACCCCAAAGCGAAGGCCCAACAAGGAATGGGACATGTCTCAGCAGATCCTCATGCCACAGCACTCGATGCCTGCACCTTGTGCTTGAGCAACGACACCGAAATACTTCCGGGTGAGCTCCTCTGCAAAAGCGATGTCGCGCGCGCTCCATACGTCCAAGCCTAACTGCGAGATGTCCCTACTACGCATGCGCAACGACCTGCTTTCGTCGTATGCGACGGCCGTACTTCGGTCGTCTTCGTCGCTTGCGTTGTCGATCATGTTGGCTACATCGGTCAGCATGCTCGTCGTGAGGCGGCGGAAGTAGGCGATCAGAGCCATCTCCGGCAGGGATTCGCATTGGCTGGCCACCTCTGCTTCGTCGTCTCCGCCCGCGAGAGCGTCGTTGGCGGACGAGGATTGCAAGGCAAAACTGGCAAATCCCTCTAGTAGCGGCTCTTCTTCCTCTGTCGGGCCTTCGAGATCTCCTGGCTCTTCTCCGGCCGATGCCCACCACATGAAAGATGTGTAGGTCAAGGCTGGCCAGGAGAGCGGCTCCAGGACGCCGTCGTCGACTATCGTCCTCGGTCAGCAAGTCGTAGTGCCCTCCCCTGAATGGACGATCCTCGGACAAGGTACCTTGCAAGTCGTACGGATCCACGTCGAGCTCTAAGGGCGATTCTGAAAGATGCCATGCGTCGTGCATCTTCCTTAGACTTCTCTGCAGAAGAAGGTGTCGCCTGAGATCTCTCTGGGTGGCTCTGATTTTATGGCCGTCTGAAGACTCGATTCGGGCCCACCGTTTCCCTCCAGCCCCCCCGCTCGACTGGCTTGGTAGATGTACGAGGACGTCAAATAGTTTGGGTCTTCCGGCGATTAAACGATCTGTCGTGCAAGCTATCCACCCAGCGGAGCTTCTCCAGGCAGAAGCATCGGTTGGGTAACGCACAGGGACACTTGCAGCGGTGGTTCTCGCAACCTCCTCGAGAAACGGAATGTCGTGAATGCCAATCGAGTAGAGGAGACTTGAACGTGACGGAGGCCCACGGCTCGGTATCACTCCCGCAGCGGAAGCGGGAATGTCAGCCAACAGGGCAATATCATACACTGTTGATGCGTAGTAGCCTGTTAGCACTTCCGCCCCAGTAACAGATTCCGGGCGTTGGCTCTCGGCTGACCAAAATGACAAGCACGCCGGATTGGCGCTTCGCAAACGAACAATATCCGCTTGCGCAACAGTGCCGCCCTGTAGAGAGGGAAGAGAAGAGGACCGAGGACGTCGTAGAGGTCCGGCAAGGAGAGCGCCGGGTGCGACTCGGGCAACCGATGAGACTGCGGATCGGAAGCCGTCGATCCTGAACTCGACCGTATCTGGCGATCTCTGGTCCGGCGATCTCTGGTCCGTGGGCCGACAGCCGAGGACTGTCCATCTAGGCTCCTGATGCTCAGGGGGGAGGGCGGCGGCGAGCCCTGACGAGGCAACACATCATCATCACGTGTCTGATTAATGAACCAGTACTTTCCGAGATCTGGCAGAGGCATCTCGCCAGACTCAAGATCCGGTCTTTCTTCTGCGATCTTGCTGTACCCTCCGTCAGAAAGTCGACTCCTCCTGGTGGTCTCGCGTCGGCTCTTAGAACACCCAACGCACCTAGCAAGGGCCTGCAGATGTGGTACATGTTGCCAGCTCCTCCCTAATCTTCCCATGCTAAGGGGCACCAAAGCACCGACGGCCAACATGACAGCATTGCGTCGGCTTTCTTCCGCCGGGTAGGTGACGAAGGCGCTAACGCCCGCGTACTCCTCGTGGATGAAATATCTGACGAAGCGGTTAGCTCTGTTGCGAAGCTGTGGTCTGAGGAGATACACTCACATGACATCTTCTTTCAGCGAGTGCAGACCTGACGGCAGAGACTTGTATTCGACGGAATCCTCCAATTTCACTGCGACATGAGATCAATCGTCAAGGTCAACGATCCGATAGGTCAAGAAAGCATTGCCGAAAAGACCCTACCTTTGGCTATCGTCTGATGCCAACCCAGCGTGTACCTTGAAGCGTCGCCTCGTCAGCTGGTTGCGAACGATCATGTAGATGATTGGGGCTGCTTACCCTTTCCGTTTGTCAAAGTAGACGACGAACAAGGCGGCAACCGGCGGAAGGTCAGGATCGGTCCTGTTTTCGTTCGGCTCCATGGATACTGCCACCGCTGTTGATGTCTGGCAAAGACGGTGGTGATTTCCGATCAGGAAGCTCGAGGCGGCGAACGTCGGCGCTTGGCCGGGCCTTATAAGGCTGGCAAAAGCAATATCGATACCGTAGGGCTGTCGAGTAGTCGAGCGGCAAGGCTGAACGGGCACCCAGTCAGTCCCTCTGTACGGAAGGTACGTACCCGCGACTTACTGTGCGACTCCACTGAGGCTGTCGAGCTGAAGAGGCAATGCGCGCAATGGTTTCAGTTGACACATTCATGATGACGTTCTTTGATTGGAGAAGCTCCGCCTCTCCATTGCGGCACCTATAAAACATCTAGCACCTGATTAGACTGTTGATTTACAGGTACGGGTCTGATCAGCCGTTGGTCTTCTCCTTGCCTTTGCCACAGCCATTCCATCTTTTTCAAGATCCAGCTAATGCCATCTAGCCTGCAAAGACTTTATTCATCGCATCCACCGTAGGTCCTGGCTTGGGGATGCATGAGATCATCACCCTGCAGCTAGGCCAACGGAGCAACTACGTGGCAACCCACTTCTGGAATGCTCAGGTAGGAGACTCGGTTTCATGGAGCCAGTTGCGTTCGCATCCGGCGCGCGTATAATGCCGTGGCATGGGCTAGATCGTGCGTCAGGAATCGTATTTCACATACGCCGGCGAAGAGGAATCGATAGTCGACCACGATGTCCACTTTCGAGCCGGGCTCGGCGTCGACGGCGTGGAAACGTTTACGCCGAGGACACTTATCTACGACCTCAAAGGAGGATTTGGATCGCTCAGAAAGTTCAATGCACTGTACGAGATCGACGAAGGCCGCGATCTGCTGCGTGGCTTGTGGTAAGATCGACGTCGATCTGACATGGCCCGCCCCCTCTTGTGCCTGTGGAGCGCGCCCGACCAGCTCATGAGCTGCGAACACAGGGACGGGCCAAGCTCGATGCAGCAGCAGTCGCCGCTCGAACGACCGCCGTACCAAATAGACCTGGACCAAGGCCTACCACGACGGCCCCTGACCACGGAGACGGTCAGGTACTGGTCAGACTTCAACCGCGTCTTCTATCATCCAAAGTCCGTCGTGCAGGTCAACGAATACGAGCTTAACTCAAGCATCATGCCCTTCGAGGACTGGAACGCTGGCGAAGAGCTCTTCAACTCGCTGAACAAGGAGCACGACCTCCTCGACCGAGACTTCCGATCTTTCGCCGAGGAATGCGATCTCCTTCAGGGGGTGCAGATGCTGACGGGGGTCGACGACGCCTGGGGAGGGTTTGCAGCCCGTTACCTCGACCACTTACGTGACGAGTTTGGAAAAGCAAGCGTGTGGGTGTGGGCGCTGGAAGATGGGCATAGCACCTCTGCCGTGAGGATCGACCGCGATCGAGATTCCTGGACGGTCAAGGGCGGTGGCTGACATCTTCACCAGCGCACGCAGACGAAAAAGGGCGCCAACTCTGCACGATCCGTACTCGGCATCTCGTCCCAGGCATCGTTGTACGTTCCGATGGTAGATCCACCGGCAACCCTACCAACACACGTGCAGGTGGATTCGAGGTCGGAGTGGCACACCTCTGCCTTGCTCTCCACGGCAATGGAGACCATGACGTTGCCGAGCCGCTTGAGACCATCGAACCGTTCTCGTGCGACAACGAGTGCAATGGAAGACATGCTGCGACGCAACGAGAGTCGAAACATTGCCGTCGTCCGGTTGGAGGTCGAAGAGGCCATGGAGAATGGCCTTCACGATGCAAGGACGTCCGGTCTCCACAACGCACAGTCCGGCTACTTCAGCTTGTATCCAACGAACACAGGTGCGAGAGACGACGGATCGAGCCAGGTCTTTTCAGAGTTGGAGGTACGCCGTCAGCGTGAGGCGGATGTCCCGTCCGTCGTCACGACCGAGGCTCGAGCGACCCAGGCTCAAAGGTTCGTGGCATCAACGCGAAGCCGTTTGCGCCATCACGAGTCGACCAGCCGCAGTTACGCTGCGTGTCTGCCGGTTCCGCTGCTCGACAGCTTCCCAACGATCTGCGGGTCTCGATCAAGAGCATCGAACGGGCTGGCCGCGCGTGCGTCCCTCGCGATGGAGTCTTCGGTGGCCGGACAGATCTCTCACATGCAGCGCCGCATCGGGAGGATAATTGGGCTCGACGAGCGTGAGATGCTGCTCGACGGCCTGGGCCACATCGCCGACGCTTATCGAGAGCGGTGGGGCAGCGACGCCGACAGCGGCGACGATCTATGAAGTACGCCGCAGATGCGGGGAGACGGTGGCCGCACCTTGGGTCGACCTGCCGTACAGTACCTACTACAGGCTCCCTGGGGTGCCCACGACGCAGCATGTCGTACGTACGAGGTATGTACTACGTACTGTACTTCCGTACCTTCGTACGGAGTACGTAACGTACATACTACGTACGTTACGTACCGCAATCACGCTCCGTACGGGGTGGGCCATTAATTAGTACGAGGACAACGGACAATCCAGAGCCCCAAAGGAGTCGAGGTGCAATCTCGAGCAACGCCAGAAGCAGCAGCTCTTCTGAAGCACAAAGGGCCATCCTTGCGGGGCGACGGCCATCAAGCATCGACACGGAGCTCCTTCGGCCAAGCTTCGGAGAGCTTCCCAGCAGCAACGGGTATGAAAAACTCTCACCGCCAGTCTCGCATACTGTACGGAAGTAAGTACTTTAGTCTATCGAGCGGCTCGGACCGTCTGCAAGGATGCCTGAACGCTGGACGCTGAACGCTGGACGCTGAGTGGCAGTCCATCCTAGGCCCCATCGGAGCAGCAGTCATGGGTCACTGGCGTCGTACCGAGACCTGCAACGTCATTGAGGATCACGACTCGACGAATGAACTTAGGCCAAGCCATAGCTGGAAATTGGATGTCGGCGACCAGACGTCTCCCCAGGCCACAAGTCTGTGGAGTCCGGAGCCCGAATCAGGATGACGCAGGCCTGCTTTCCGGCGATGGAGAGACGCTTGCAAAGGCCCGACCTCGTTGCACAGGTCGAGCCATGATCGGCAGCTAAGGCATGCGGCCAGCCATGCCGTGCATCCTGCCAAGCGCACAGACTTTCTCCCTGCGCCGTCGTGGTCGAGCGATACTGACGTGTCTGGCTCGGGCGGGGAACGACTGCTGGGGCACTTGAGGAGGCCGGCCCACCCAGTGCGACAGCGACAAGAGGAAGCTCAAGTTCGACGGCGGCAACGGCAGTCCGCTCAGCCGAGCACTCCCGTCACGACACCCGGAAGCAAGGCCGATTGTTCCGCCGCAAGGGCCAACGCGACCCAACACCTACTGTCCTCCACAGCGCCGCACTTACGGCACCGTGCTGGGACCGGCAGGTGATCGGCACGAACTCTGGCGACGCAACACCGTCCTCCAGGCCCTTGCAGGAGGAATCAAGGAGGCCAGGAAGGCCTTTGGTCCGGACAGCCGTCGGACGGCGGACTCGGTCAGAGTTCATCTCTACTAGGCAGCTCGACATGAAACCGGCAGCACTCAGCAAGCTCATGGGGAAGACGCTGTGGCTGCCCGTTGCGAACGTCGAATCCATGGCCGGTCTCGCCTAGCCGTCTCATACAGCCGTACTGCGCGGTACGAGGTACCTCGTACAGTGCCTCGTAACGTACCGTATGTAAGTGACAGCAAACGCGCATACCGATTCTTTATTTTTGATGCTACTTGTACGAGGAGCCGGCCACTGCTGATTCCCGGCAGGGACGAGTTTTTTTCCTTCGCGGCCGAGGCGGCCATGGCGGCTTCTTTGCTTTCCCTCTAACAGGGCGTGCACGGGTCACGACGAAGCTGCGCCGTCAGCAGCGTTGGCGAGAGGAGCAGAGAATCGTCCGAGACCGTCTCCCGAGATTACAGGCCAGCAGAAATCAGCTGGCGGGTGGGGTTGCGCCCTTGGCATCCGCGCCGCCGAAAGCAATTCTCCATCTACGTTACTGTACGCTTCCAACGCGGCATCGTCAGGCGTGCTCGGCTCAAAGACTCGGGATCGTCGGCATCACGTGCCGCCTCGGCTTCATGCTCACATACGAGTACTGCGACGCTCACCCGCGCCACGCGCCACGCGCCACGCGCCACGCGCCACGCGCCACGCGCCGTCGGGCGGCCCTGCCTACAGTACGTATGTACGGTACACGACCGTCACTACGAGTACGCTCCTCATCCCACCACCACAACATTCCATAACGCTACGAGGAGTCATCTTTGGTTGCAAGGGCGACTTGCTCCGGGCCCCAGCATCGTCTGCAAGTCTTCGTCAACAAAGGCCTGACGGTAGCCTCTGTACAGTGCGGTACGGCAACTTTACGGAGGATCTTCACCTGTTGATCGTTTCCCCTTCCAGAAGCGCGGCTGCCAGAGAAGCCGCGTCTGACGGACTTGGGCACCTCTTCACACGCGCGACGGGGCTCTCGTCGTCGTTCGTGCTCGCCTGCCCCAAGGCCTGACTCGGATGAGATAGGGTCTGCAGCTGTACAGATGTACATCCCACATCTACCAATCAAGCGCGCAAACAAACAACCAAGCGGGGGTTGACGCCGAGGAAGACGGTTCTCTGATCGACAATGATCATTATTTGCTTCGCTGTGCTCGGTCGTTTTGCGCGCACTGGGAAGAGCTTCCTTGTCCGTTGGGAGGACCAACCACCACCTAATCTCGGTGCCTCATCCGGTTTGTCGAGCTTGACCGACGGCGATTTGGGTTGCGAATCTGCCGCCGGCGGGGGTCATCCGTCTGAGCCGGGCAAGAACTTCAGGATCTGCGGCTCACCCAAACTCTCGTCGACCCCTGTCCCCTGCCAAGCCTGCCTATCGAAGCTCGGGTCGGCTCTCGTTGGCCCACAGGAACAGCATGCCGCGATGGAACGTCAGCCCTTGATTGGCGCTCTTCGGTTCCCTCCCGTTCCCCACAACGGTCATGCGCGGCCAACGGTCTCCTGAGGCAGGCACGGCAGGCGTCCAGGGCGGAGCGGAGCGGAGGTCCCGGATACATCCAAGGTCGGATCACAATCCCCCTTGGATCCAGACGGCCAAGATGGGCCGCCAGCCAAGGCGAGATGGAAGAACGGTCCTCTGGCTCTGTCGGGCACGTCTTCCGGTACGAATCGCTCAGGTTGGGTCGTGATGCGGCCGTATCCTGAACCACCGGTCTCAACCCCGTAGCGCCGTGGCTACCGCACGTCCCCGGCTTCCTCCCTTCTCAGCACCTAGCACTCGTACGAATGTACGCGACATGATATGACGTCTCTCGCAATTTCACCTGGCCGTGCTGGCCGTGCTGGCCGTGCTGGCCGTGCCTGCCGGCCTCTGTTAATGCCGTCGTCAACGTCGACGCGCCATTGGGCGGCATTTCGTCGTCGAGGTGCCGGGTCACGTTCGGGCTTGGAGGAGGAGGACTGGATACTCGTGGCTACATCAACACGTACGGACCTTCCATACGTACTGCAAGTACATTTTTGTATCGGTCCGTACGTCAAGGTTCGCCCGTACGGTACGACTTGTCTTGGTAATTTCGCTCCGCCGGACCAGGGCTGCGTGACACGATAACCGATAAACATTGGCCGTGGGCGAACAATGACGGCGGACGTACGTACTGTGCAGTACTAACGTGGAGTTCGGTCGGGTGCGGGGTGGCCACACCGACCGGCCGTCGCCGATGATGTCGGAACGTCCTTTTCTCTCGCGACAATTGTGTCTCTGCCACCGTGGACGTGGCCGTCTCATTATTCCTCACGTCGATTTATTTATACATACATCGATTGGCTTTGTCACATGAGCGGTGCCTCCGACGCCACCGGCCATGGAGAACGATGGACGGCCATGCCAACCTGCCCGGCGTCGTGGCCGTCGCTGGCGTTCGCCCACACTACCTCGTACGCTGGACTGAGTCGATATCCCCCCCCGGTGCCCCCCCCTCCCCTCCCCTCCCCTCCGGTCAGTCGTTGCTTTATAGAGGGCCCACCTCCCCTCCCCGTCCTTGCGCGCCCCTTCCCCTCCTGTCTCTGATCCCCCCTCAACATCGCACAGCAGCAACCGGCCACCTCACTGTCGTTTAGTGGAACATCGGGCCCATCCCCACCTACGGCAGAAGGTACTCGCTCGCTACGGTACTGCCTGCTCTCACCTATCGTTCTTCGGACACAAGACTCTCGTCCGCCCCCTCTCCAGATCGCCCATCTCCCGCCCGCCATCGCTCGCTCCTCTCCGACGGCCGGTCGCTACCGCCAGCCAAGATGCGCTCCGTCATGAAGCTCCCCGTCGTGGCCGCCTTCGCCGCCGTCGCCGTCGCCGCGGCCGCGGGCTACGACAAGCACGACGAGCACGACGAGCACGACGAGCACGACACGCACGTCACGGCGACGGACCACGAGGTGACGACGACGACGATGCACACGACCACGTACATCACCACCTGCCCCGTCACCACCACCAAGACGAAGGATGGCCAGACCCTCACCGAGACCTACACCACCGTCTCGACCCTGACGACCGAGATCCCGACCACCATCGTCATCACCCCGACCAAGACCGCGACCGAGCACAAGCCCGACACGACCACGAAGGCGGTCGAGACCTCCTACACGACCACGGAGAAGATCGAGACCACCTACGTCACCACCTGCCCCGTCACCACCACCAAGACCGAGGACGGTCAGACCTTCACCGAGACCTACACCACCGTCTCGACCCTCGTCTCCCACATCGACTCGACCTTCGTCGTGACGCCGACGGACACGGCCACCGTCAAGAAGGTCGGTCGATCTGCGCATCTCCCCCCCCCCCCCCGCGGGCCCGAGCCGTCGGCTGACGAGGCTCTCCCCCTCCCCGCAGCCGGACACGACCGAGAAGCAGGAGGAGACGACCTACACGACGACGTACAACACCAAGACCACGTACCTGACCACGGCCCCGGTCACGACGACGCTGTTCAAGGACGGCCAGACCATCACCGAGGTCCACACCACCGTCTCGACCGTGACGAGCGACGTCCACGTGACCGACGTCGTGACCCCGACCGTCCATGAGACCGAGCACCTGGTACGGTCCCTCTCCTCTCCTCTCGCGTCCCGCTCTCGAAGGCTCGCTGCGTCGGGACGGGCTCCGGCTGACCCTGGCACGACGGACGTCACAGCCCGACGTCACGGAGAAGTCCAAGACCACCGAGTACACGACCACGCTCGAGGAGGAGACGACCTACCTGACCACCTACCCGATCACCCGCACCAAGACCGAGGAGGGTTCGACCGTCCACTTGGTCGAGACGACGACCGAGACGGTCAAGACGTCCAAGCCGACCGTCATCGTCGTGACGCCGACGGTGCACGAGGTCGTCACCGACGAGGTAGGCTCCCCACGTGCCCGCGAGAGCTCGAAGCGAGGCGACGCCCGCTGACGCCTTTCTCCCCCTCGCGCAGCCGATCACCGTCGTCACCACCGACAAGGCTTTCACGACCGAGGAGATCGTCCCGACCTCGTACGTCACCGCCTTCCCGGTCACCCTCACCGAGACCAAGGACGGCACGACGGTGCTCGTGACGGCCAGCACCACCGAGGTCGTCCTCACGAGCTCGCCGACGATGATCACGGTGACGCCGTCGACGACGTTCGTCGCGTACGGACCGACGACGTTCCAGACCACGGAGACGACGGTGCTGTCGACCAACACGCTCGTCGTCAGCGAGACCGTCTCGTCGGACGGCGACGCGGTCGAGGTCACCGAGGCCGTCACGTTGGAAACCCCGATCATGGAGACGACCGTCGTCGTCAGCGACGTGGTCTCGTACTCGTCCGTCGAGGACGCCGTGCCGGCGTCGACCCCGAGCGGCTTCACCAGCGTCGTCTCGCCCGGCCAAGCCACCGACGACGCGCCGATCCCGGAGTTCACCGGCGCCGCCGCCGCCGTCAACCGACCGGTCGCGGCCGCCTTTGCCGGCGCCGTCGCTCTCGTCGCCGCTCTCGCCTAAGCTGCTGGGCACGGAGGGGGCGAGCAGACGAGGTGTCTCGTCCGCTCCTTCCTCACGCTCTCGCATGTTTCTTTTTTTTTTGGTTACGCTGGGGCAAAAGGGGGGGTGGTGGTTTTTTCCTACGTTCGGCCGGCATGTCAAGATCGTGACGATGAAAGTAATTACTGGTAATTCTCATCTTGCCCGTCGGCCATTGTTGGAACCTTGGCCGATGGTCTGAGCTAGTCCATAATTTTCAGAACGAAGCCCAAACTTGTGGAAAATTGGGAAGAGTGAACACCGAGACTCTTCGATACGATGCTGCTTGGAACAGGAACATTCATCGTCAGTCTCTTATCCAACAACAGCTTTTGCATTCGAGGAATACTCTAGCGGTTGTGTCTATGGTGCCTGTGTACTAGAGTATGCAGACGGTGCAGAGCGTACAGAAGTACGGACAATTCCTCAAGTCTACCCCAGTTATGCAGCTCCTTCCCCACGTAGTATCCCCCCTCGCCTGGGATGCACCCTCCTCAGCGCCACAACACCACAGCCTTGCGCCACCTATGCCACACCAACAAGGTTTGAGCTGTATACTTGAAATACGCCCCGTCATCTCTGTGCAAGACAGGAGTTGGACACGCACACGGGGGAGGGGAGAAAAGACGCCACAGAGTGTCAGCGGTCGATCCAGCCTACAATAGGCGTAGGGACTCGGGCCGATCCAGCCTACAATAGGCATAGGGGCGACGAGATGGAAACAGGACAACAGCTACGACGGGGGGGCGCGCTCTCTCTCCTACTAAGGATCTACGGGCAGGACCCTCACAGAAGAACTCTAGAACACCCCCAATTCGACAAGAGCTCCACTAGGCCCCCCCCCCCCCCCCTAGATTCCTGGAGAATAGAACGATCCTCTTTGAAAAAAGCGAAAAAAAAAAGGCTCTCTCTCTCTTGTGCGTCCCCGTCTCCCTTTTCGGAAAAAAGGTTCCTCCGAGAATGCTTTGTCGGCGGCGGCCCTCTGATGACTGGTCACACTGATCTCGACCACAACCCCCCCCCCCCCCCCCCCTTCCACCATGACTCCTGCCATGACTCCTGCCATGACTCCACTGACTGACTGACTGTTGACTGCCCCCACTGGATCACCCTTACAGTCCAGCCAGCCACAGCCCAGGGTGTTGCATATATCAAGTTTCTATGTTGAGAGATACTGTCGTACAGCAGCGGCACATATCTCTGCATGGTAGCATGTCAGTACACACCTGTACTGCTCGAGTCTCAATAGATACTTGGACTTTTGGTGAGATGACATGCTAGAGTCCAGTGCACTGAGCTTGCATCTCCTTGGTGTAAGTGCAAGGTTGGCGCATGACTGTTGTGTCTGGGAGAGTCATGGCCCAACACAAGACGTGGAGATATAGAGAAGGATTCGTGTAGCTCACCGGGGAAGACTTGAGGAGTTGTCTGGGCAGAAGTAATCACAGTATTGCTCTGTAGTCAGTACCGTAATAATAAAAAGTCTGGGACTTTGCAATCACTTTCTGGTGACGGACAAGAGACAAGGGATAGGAGCTCTGTCTGCCTGTAGATGTCGGAGCTAGTTGCCCCGACCGGCCGCTTTTAGTCGATTGGATCCTGACTAGGCAGGCGGGTGCAGCCGCACTTATCTATCTAGTAGCCTCTTTGGCTCGGTTCTGCTCTAGCCTACCTACAGTACTTTGTACGACTGCGCGCGACACCATCGGTCGGATACATTTCCGTCGTACCGTCAGAGGGAGAGTCTACGGGTACGAGTACGGTACGGTACGAGTAACATGGGAGCTGGGACTGGTGGAAGCATGTCGGTAATCACCATGGGTTGGAACATGACGAGCGAGTGATGAGTTGGCCGGTTCATTGCACCTGGGACTTTGTGGGTCTGTGTGGAGAGTGCGGGTGTGGATGACTAGAGACGGAAGTGTAACCTGGATCAAAGATAGATGATGGCATCACTTCCGGAAGTGTCGGGCCACCGGAGAACCGCGGAGCTACTCTCGATGCTGCTGACGCTGTGTACTGTAGTATTGCTTTACGGGCAATCCCTGGGGCATAATTACCCCCCACTTATGCGATAAGTTCCCCAAAAATACCCCTCTCATACCACCCCCCCGGACCCGCCACACCACACGTGACCCTTGTGCCACTTGCGCCATCGTGGGAAGGTTTGAGCTGTGTACCTCGAATTTGCCTTGCCGTCGCACTATACGTTACGTACGTATCCTAAGTATCTATTGAGACTCAAGCAGTGGTACGTACTGATGTATCCTTGTACCTAACACGGGAGAGTGAGGAAGTACGTACCGTACGTATCTTTTATTATGTAATGCCTCACTGTACCACCCCTTGTACCCTTGTACCCTCGTACCCTCGCACAGCAGTGGTAACGTGACTACTTATTCTACAGTGTAAAGACAGGGCAAACTTCAGGTACACGGCTTGGAGTGGCGCAGGTGGCGCAAGGGTCACATCGATGTGGGCGGTCGGGGGGGGGATGTCCCAGGAAGGGGGGTTATTTTTGGGGAACATTATTGCATAAGTGGGGTATGCCCCAGGGATTGCCCGGCTTGCTTTATTGCGGGAAGACATGCAGCTAAGCTGATGGTACCCGTGCCTTGGAGGTACTTTGCACCTCCCCTCCCCTCGCTAGCTCGGTCGGGACACCCTTACGGAGTAAGGGTGTCCGACAGTGCAACAGTCACATTCCACAAAATCAGCTTCGCAGTTCTATAACTTCACAACGCAATGACTAAATTGAAATCTGATTTGCTCATTAGATTCCCCTACCTCTCAAGTACAATCTCTGAAGTTTTAGAGCTCTTGTGGATTTTATAGCAAAGCTGAGAAACTATCGTAGTTACAACCCCAATAACAGATCCTTGACAGATCAAGTTTACAACGTTAATAACTTTACAACAAAGCGATAAAACTGTAGATTTTATGAGCCTATCTGATTCTAGATCAGATGTTCTATCGGTACCCAAGGTGTCGCCTCCTCTGGGAATTCGTGGCGTTGTTGAGAGCCTGGGGAGATTGCTGGCACCACCATCACTGGCTCCACTGTTGCTTGCTGTTCTGTCGCCGGCTCCACAAACGTTGCCCCACCATGCCCTGCCATTGTTGCTTTCTTTGCTTCCTTTGCCATCTTCTTTGCTATCTTTGCGTCTTCTTTCACTTTAGCTGCTGCTGCTTTCTCTGCATCTTTCACTGCCTTTGCTTCCTCCTTTGCTTTTGCCACTGCTGCTTTTTCAGCCTTCTTTGCGTCACGCACTCAAGCACATTCCACGTGCTTTTCCTCCTCAATTTGTTGTTTTTCCGCCACCGCCCGGGCTGCACCAGAGCTAATGGAGCCCCTGTTCTGAACTTGTCACCGGCTTAGCTTCTGGCACGTGCTTCGAGCAGCTTCTGCTGCCTTTGTATGCCTCAGTTCATCTTTGAGAATGATGTTCTCTGTTGCCCAGGTAATAGTCACTTTGGCAATTTTGTGTAAGTCCTCGGGGTACGCTGGTGTTTCTGGGTCCATGTAATTGCTAAGCCACTGTTTGAATGTTCGAATTGTGAGAGGTGTTGTGAACATTGGCTTGATAGCCTGTGGCTGTACAGGAGGGGTGGCCGGCCGTCGAAGTTCTGTATCTTTTTGTCTTTTCTTCTCTTTTTCTCGTAGTCTGTCAACCACCTTCTTAGGTCTGTATGGGATAAGACCAGTCTCTCTGAACACAGAAAGAATAGTTGATGGCTTCAATGCTTTCTGGCGAATTGATCCTAGAGCTTTGAGGAATTCCAGCTTGTTGAAGTCCACACACCCTGTACAAGCAGCAGCGTCAACAGCCTCAGCATGCCAATGCTTATAGGGCTGGAAAACAACAACGTCCAGAGGCTGGAGAAGATGGGTGGCATGAGGTGGGAGACAGAATAGTACAATCTTGTTCTTCTCACAGTAGTCCAGGAACTCATACATGCAGTGGGACCCATAGCCATCAAGCAACAGAAGCTGATGAGCACCAGTCTGGGACTTGGCACTGTGTTCCTCAAAGTGCTTGATCCACTCATAGCTGAGCTGATTATTTGAGAAGCCACTTTCTGACACAGAGACAAGGGAGTTGTCTTCAAGGCTTGTACAAGTGTACCACCACTCCTGATGGATTTTTCCTGATAAGATAACCTAGATATAGACAATTTCATTACTATCTATTGAGTATTTTTGGATTGCTTATCATCTACTCACCTGTGGGGGGATTACTTTTCCTCCACCACTGATAGCCTCAACAACTGTAACTAGCTCACGATTACTGGCACTTCCAATATAGGACTGGTGACGAATGTCCTTGGTGATGATCTTCTGGTTCCTTCCCAGACCTATCTGGAATCCAGACTCATCCATGTTCCAGTAATCACCAGACTGGATCCTCTTTTCCAGGTACATGGCATGGAAATCCTTGAACCATGCTTCTATTGACTCAGCATTGTTCACAACTTTTTATCTTGGGTCTGTTGCTTTCTGTTTGTGTACAGAGTACTCAGGATGGTGATCCAGGAATCTCTGAGACTATCGAGAGCTGACAGTAGGTGGGGGACTATTGCTGTTGTGGTTCCGGGCTAGAATGACATTAGCACAGTTACGTAGCATTGGTGGTCTAACACATAATCCTAGCTGATCAAGTCTGTCAATATAACAACAGACAGCAACTTCCTCAGCTGGAGAGAGCTTCCTGCTGGCTGGAACCTGGGCATTTCAAGACGGAGTTCCCTTTAGGTGATTTTCAAGGCGTCGCGCAGGAATGTTGAATCTAGCAGCTAATTCTGGAATTGAAACTTCCGTGTCAGGAAGAATTAATCCAAGAGCTTCCTGGATCTGATCCTCAACTTCAGCGTACGATTTGGGCATGTTGTTGAGAAGTTATGGTGATTTGAAGGTGGCCGATGCCAATTTACTTCAATTTTGTGTGGGGACCGTTGCACTGTCCACACCGTTGCACTGTCGGACACCCTTACGGAGTAAGGGTGTCCCGACCGAGCTAGCGAGGGGAGGGGAGGTACGAAGTACCTCCAAGGCACGGGTAGGCGACAACGCAGGTTGCGGCTCCGCGGGGCCAAGCCCGGAAAGCACATGACCCAGCCCTACAGGACGGAGCCGCAACGACGGATATCTATCTGGATAGAGATGGATGTGTGTACCTGGGTAGATAGAGACGTCGTCTGAGACATGGATGTGGTGGGACATGGAGAGAAGAAGGGAGAGAATGAAGAGAGAAGAGAGCTGGGGAGAGGGCCAGAGAGGGCACAGAATCCAAGTAGCCACTGTAAACAAAAAAAAACAAACAGTCAGGTGAGAGTGCAGTGAGCTGAGAGAAGGCATGTGCTTGGCTGAACCAATATCAAGTGTGTGATACAAGGAGTTGAATAAGTCAATAGTTTTAGTGAAGGAGAGCTGTGGACAAGTCCAGTGAAAAGGTCTGGTGGACAGTTCTGATACACAAATGTAGTGGAGAGTGCTGAGGGATGATTCTAGTGGATGATTCTAGTGGATGGATTCCAAGTAGACACACCTCCAGCAGACAAGTACGGGAGACAAGTCTACTAGACATTATGTGCCCCTCGTGCATACTGGCACTGCAACTTATCAAGTCTCGACCAAGCAGCAGCAACCAGCAGCAGTCAACAGCAGTCAACAGCGACTAGCAGCAGCCGGCAGCAACCGACAGCAACCGACAGCACCGGCAGCACCGGCAGCACCGGCAGCAACCAGCAGCAGTCAACAGCGGTCAAAAGCAACCGACGACTTTAACCAGTCATGCCCGGAAAGAGACCAAGCACAGGGCACAGCAGAGACAAGAGACAGAACAGAAAAAGACGAGAGACACAGCACAAGACACTAAACACGACAGGACGAGAGACGGCACAAAGACAGGAAAGCGGACGAGGCTGAACACGAGAGACCAAAGACAGGGAATACAGTACGACTGCACCGATGGAGGAGGAATGATGACACCAATAGAATGAATCCGAAGAAAACTACGTCTCCCACCACTCGCCCTGCAGCCAGCGATTGAAGACGTCCAGACTAGCCTCGGGCTGGTCGTGCGGGATCATGTGACCGCCGGCGAAGAGGCGCACGAACGTGAGGTTGCCCGACGACTTGACCGAGCCGACTACTTTTCCGCCGTCGGCGCTGGTGCTGACGTCGACGCTGTCGCCGACGCTGTCGCCGATGCTGCCGTACACGTTCGAGCGTCGAGTCAGGTTCTTGGTGGGTTCGGCGTTGTAGGCAGGCTTGCCGTGCCATTCCAACGCTTCTGTCCAGGCGCGGTTGCCGAGCCAGTTGCAGATGAAGTCGGTGTCGCCCTGTGGAAAGGGATTTAGTTTCGGTAGGGGGGGGGGGGGGGGGGGGGGAGGAAGAAAGGAAGGAAGGAAGAAGAGAGATGGGGCCAAAACTCACAGCATACACCAGTATCGGAACCTCTTCGAGGATAGCCGGCACGGCACGCTGGATCGGCAACATCCAGTCGCCCTGGAACAGAAAGTTGCGGTTGATGTCAAAGTTGCAGGTGTCGTACGAGTGCACCTCGACGCCGAGGGCGTCCTGCACGTCGCGCCGGTTGAGGAAGTCGCTGATCCAGTCGAGGTCCTCGTAGCAGAGCGGGTTGTCGCCGCAGGGCCGGCGCACGTCGTACGGGTTGCGCCCGGTGCGCTGGTAGGGCCCGATGATGGCGTTGTTGCAGTAGATCGCCGCCGGCACGCACGACCACACGCTCTCGCTGCCGTAACAGCCCTCGATGAGGCCGAGGCAGCGCGGCAGGGCGTGGTCCATGGCCCGGCACTGCGGCTCGTCCAGCACGGCCGGCCAGCCGCCGTCGCCGCAGGCCATGGGCCGGTAGTACGGGTACTGCACGAGCTCGTCCGTGAGCCCGTTGCCGATGAGGATCGACTTGAGGTTGATGTTGCGCTTCCGGTGCGACAGGATCTCGGCCGTGAAGATGGGCAGGTAGTGCCCGCCGTACGACTCGCCCGCGATGTGGAAGTCCTGCGTCGCGTACTCGGGGAACTGCTTGAAGAAGAGCGTCAAGAGCGCGTACACGTCCTTGCCCGCCGCCGCCGTGTTGCTGACCGAGCCGTCGCTGTACGAGAACCCGACGTTGACCGGCTGGTCCAGGAAGATGACCGACGCGTTCGAGTTCCACGAGTACGGGTTGTACCGCGCCTTGCGGTCCTTGTCGATGAACGACGGGCCCAGCTCCATGAACAGACCCGTCAGGGACGAGCAGCCCGGTCCGCCGTTGAGCCACAGCACCACCGGGTCGTTCTTCGGGTCGTTGCGGGATTCGAAGAACCCTGATCCACACGGATCAGCGCCCGTGTCGCCGTCACTCGTCTACCAGATGGGGGGAGAGGGAGGACCGACAGTAGAAGAGATGCTTGTCGTCCTCGTCGTCGTCCAGGTATCCGCTGTACTGCTTGACCCCGGGGTCGATGCCGAGCTTGCCCGGATCGACGCTCCTCGCCCGAAGCGTGTACGTGTCGAGCTTGCCGTCGAGCTCGGGCTCGTCCTCGCCGGCGTCGTTCCGGGTCCGGACCTTCTGCACGTCGGCGCCCTTCAAGATGACGTCCCAGTGATGATCCGGCCGACGCGTATGCGCTTTCGGGCGGGACAAGAGCTCGACCTTGGACATCGCCTCCGGGTACTCTGATGCGACGGCGTCCCAGGCCTCGACGGCGTTGGCATCGACGGCCTTTAGCTTCTCAAAGTAGTCGTTGGCGTCCGACTCGGCGAGATCGGCAAAGGCGCTCTTGATCGCGCCCTTCAACGAGTGCCTGGGCGTGTCCTTCATGACCTGTTGCTGCCGGGCGGCGGCGGCCGAGGCGGCACCGACGACAAGCGCCGATGCGACGAGCTTCTTCATCATGGCGTTTGCCTTGGCGTTGGCTCACTACCAAATCGGGGTGTGATGCGAGTGGTGAGTCTCTGCCTGCAAGACTCGTTGTCGATGGTGGATCCAGGGCGTGGTGGCACGCTGTGGGGAGCTCAGTATTTAAGGAGCTCCACCGCGGCAGTCATCCGGTCAACCCCTTGGGGGTGTGTGTGTGTGTGTGGCTGGGGCTTCGCGTCGGGTGTTGCCTGTTCGGGCTGGGCCGGAGCATCAGGTGGTGCGTGTCGCCTAGCCACCCCTGGTTAGACCACGATCGATCCGGCATCGAGTCACGTGTCGATAAGGGGCACATGGCCCGACCCGCAACGTTCCAGTATTGAAACCCCCACAGACCCCCCAAAGGTCTTGCGATAGTAAACTCCGAGCGCGTCCAAGATGGTGATCAATCAGGTTTGTGACATTGCAAGCACTTGCACGCCGGCGTCGCTGACCGCGGAAAATAGCCTTCGAATCAGATCCGACTGACGAACGTCTCGCTGGTGCGGTTGAAGAAAGGCATGGCCCCGAAAACCAAGATCGGGCTGCTAGAACCTTGCGCTGACGGGACCGCTCTCGGCAGGAAAGAGGCGCTTTGAGATTGCCTGCTACAAGAACAAAGTGCTAGAATGGCGCAGCGGGGTGTGAGCAACGTCTCTTTCCTGAACGGTGACGTGGAGGTCTGAGCAAGTGCTCCCTGGCCGGGCGCGTTGCTGCGGCAGAAGAAGAAGCTGACCACGACGGCCGACCGCAGCGAGAAAGACCTCGACAACGTCCTTCAGATACCCGCCGTGTTCGAGTCTGTGAGCAGAGGCCAGATCGCCAACAAGTTCGAGCTCGAAAATGCCTTTGGGCAGGATACGCCCGTCAACGATGTCATCCTCGAGATCCTCGGCAAAGGCGAGCTGCAGGTGGGCGAGAAGGAGCGTCACGCGCAGCTGGATCGAGTGCACAATGAGGTCATCGACATCGTCGCCGGCAAGCTCGTCGACCCGCGGACGAAGCGCGTCTACACGACCGGCATGGTCGAGAAGGCCTTGGCCGAGTTGAGCACACTCGGCGCACAGGCACACCAGAACCACGCCGACAGACCGGCAGCGAGCGGCACGGCAGCGCCGTCGGCGGAGAAGATCACAGCGGATGGCTCTCCCACAGCAACAGCAACAGCAACAGCAACAGCAACAGCAACGGCAACAGCAGCAGCAGCGGACAGCGAGGGCAGGGCCAAGGACCTTCCCACGTGGACCGGCGTCGTTGCGACGCGGTCTGCCAAGTCGCAAGCGCTGGACGCCATGAAAGCGCTGATCGCCCATCAACCCATCCCGGTCGCGCGGGCCCGCATGCGTCTGAGGGTGACCTGTCCGACGTCTCTGCTGAAGCTGAGCACCAAGCCCGCAGCGTCGTCGGTCTCGACGTCCGGCAACGCCCCCTCCAGCCTCGGCTCACCGGCGACGCCGTCCTCGACGTCGAAGAAGCACTCGAGATCCAAATCCAAGCCGTCGAAGCAGAACAAAGCCGGCGGCGGCGGCGTCCAAGCCCAGACGCAGCTCGCCGCGTCGGCCGCGTCGCAGGACGCCGTCGACCAAGGCGCCAGCGTCGCGGAGGAGAGCAACAAGCCCCGAGCGACGGTCAAGGAGCGCATCCTGTCGTACGTCGAACGGGTCGAGTCGCAGGACACGCTCGAGCAGGACTGGGAGGTGCTCGGCTTCGTCGAGCCCGGCGCCTTCAAGGGTCTGAACGAGTTCATCGGGGCCGAGACCAAGGGACGCGGACGGGTCGAGGTCTTGGACATGGCCGTCATCTTTCACGAGGGGGGGGACGGGGTGATGTGACCGGTCGCCTCACCCGTACCCGCAGTCCTCTTGGCATACTGGCACCCGCAGTCCTCTCCGCATACCGGTACCCGCAGTCCCTTTTTTCGCATACCGGGGAAAAAAAAAAGGCCCTTTTTTTGAAATTTTTTTTTTTTATAACCTAGTCTTGGTGGAGATGAATCATCTGGGATGGTCGAAGACGAATTCGTCTATCCGAAATGACCGAGAGGGATCGCTCGAGATGTTTCGGAGAGAGACGTATGCTCGACACCAATGCCTCGGCGCCGTGCCTCGGCGCCCGTGAGACAGTCGACTTGTGATATTCATGATATCCATGGTATTCATGATATTCATGAGGACTTCTCACCTTTCGACCTTTCCATCTTTACAGGCCATGATATCCTTCTCTCCTCTCCTCCACTTCCCCCCCCCCCCCCCCCCCCCCTCTCCCCTTTACTCCCCCCTCCCCTCCACCTCACTCTCCTCTCCTCCACGCAGCGTCCTCTATACACCAGATCCATTGAACCCCCCCCCCACCCCCTTTTTTTTTCATGTTCCAACACGGAGAGATGTACGTAATATACTGTACTGGGTACGTACGAGTCGTACTGTGTGTACCTCGATATGGTGCAATCGACGTGATCGGCATCCTGATACGAGGTACGTACTTCCGTACGTAGGACAGTAGTTGTGGCGAGGGTAAACCCTTCGTACTGCAACGAGAGTACTTACGTACTGCAACGAGGGTACTGCAACGAGGGTACTGCAACGAGGGTACTGCTGTACTCTGTACGTACAGTATGTACAGCCACAGCAGGATGAGTACGGTACTTGTACTGCATGAGGCACGTGAGGGTAGGCTGCGATTACTCCGTACAATGACGGCAGGATGAGTATCGTACAGTACGTACGTATGTGTCTGCTTGATCAGGCGCGTCTGGACACACCGAGGAGCTTTCGGTTCAAAGGGGTTGACTGTTGCTGTGTACTGTACTGCACGTGGTGGCTGCTCGCGCTGCTGTTGCTGTTTACTGTTGCTGTTTGTTGTCGCCATTACAGTTGCTGTGGCCTTTGCTGTGCTTGGATGAGGCGAGTCGGGGGTAATTAGACCAAGGCGGGCTGATACGTGACGACTGGTACGACGTGTAGAATCAATCACGTAGGGTAAGGAGAGATGGTCACCACTCACCACTCAGGGCCCGAGCTAGAGGTGGGCTGACCAAGGCAGAGGAGTTGTGTACCTCGTTACCCCCCCCCCCCCCCCCTACTCGCTGGGATCATGTTGGGCATGCATGGGTCGAGAAAAAGAAGAGGGTTCGATCGTTCGAGGGCCTCGGTCGAGGTTTTGGTTCAAGAAGGTCGATGGCTTTGATTGTCTAGGGTGTCTTTGTCGGAGCTGCGATACATGGATGCCGAGCCCGGCATCACGACAGTACAACCCCCAGAATAGCCTGACAGACGCTTCGACATGAACTCGCCAGCAGCCAAGCCCCTACCCCCACACTCGTTCAACCCTTCTTCTTCGACACACCCACCGTCCGTCCTCGTCGGCCGGTGGTCTTGGTGTGTTGGCCGCGCACGCGCAAGCCCCAGTAGTGGCGCAGACCGCGATGGGCGCGCATCTTCTTTAGCCGTTCGAGATCGTCACGGAGCTTGCTGTCGACGCCGTTGGCCAGAATCTGGCTGTCCTTGCCATCCACAATGTCCCGTTGCCTGTTGAGGAACCACGTCGGGATCTTGTACTGCGTCGGGTTCTGGATGAT
This sequence comes from Lichina pygmaea, assembly GCA_963422465.1. Classification (NCBI taxonomy): domain Eukaryota; kingdom Fungi; phylum Ascomycota; class Lichinomycetes; order Lichinales; family Lichinaceae; genus Lichina; species Lichina pygmaea. The sequence goes on from OY730171.1 coordinate 3,367,519, forward strand.
CGTCACGATGCGCTCGAGTTCTTCCGAGGTGAGTTCTCCGGCTCTGTCGGGGATCGTCGCAGGTCAGCCGGTGTCGATGAAGCTATACCGAGACGATGGAAAGAGGTCTGGAGCGAGCAGCGAAGAGAATCCGCGAACGACGCAAGAAAGACTCGGTGGAACCCATAGCGGTGGGACCGTACCGTTTGTTGAGGTCCACGTCCGCCTTCTTGCACACCAGATTCGAGTATCGTCGGCCAACGCCCTTGATCTTGGTCAGGGCGTACATGACCTTCTGCTTGCCCTCGACATTGGTGTTGAGTAACCGCAAGATGAACTGGAAGTTCGACTTTTCGCTCGTGACGAGAGCTGCCATCAACCCAACAGGCCCATGTCAGTGACGTTCGTCAGGACAAGAGGCCGACGTGTGGTCGCTCTGTCAAGGCAGGCACAGCAAGGGTCTGCACTTACACATGGTGTCTGACGAGAGAGAGCTGCTCCCCGGTTGATCTCTCTGCTCGTGAAAGTCGATCGTCGTCGTACTACTTGTACAGCTCCAGCGGGCGCGGTTCAAACGCGATGTGGCTTTCTTAGGGCTAAGCCCTAACGTCCCGCAGAGCCGCACCGTCACGTGATTCTACGCTATCGTCCGAGCCCGCAGGAACTGTCAAAGGTCATAAGACATCCTACTATGGTGTCACCATCGCCCTCGACGCTCTCTCCGTCTCCAGTTCCCGCAAACTCTCTACTGTACGCGTGGCGCATGTCATCTTTGGACGGAGAGACGAGAGGAGTCCACATGCCGATCCTGACTTGTCTCTGCCTACTAAGGAGCCAAGACGGACTGGCCCGTGAGACCCTGCCACAAGTAGATAGAGGGCTTGAGAGAGCACGATGCAGATGAAATCCTTTCCACACTCCGAACCGACCGACGCCAACTCCGCAAAGGAAACGTACTCTCTGAAGACAGGATCGAACAGGTGGCACGACACGAGCGAAGGTAGGGTCCAAACCTCGATCGGGATCGGGTTCGGTGCCATCCGGGCTCTGCTTCCCAAGGATGCTCGTCGACTTGACTCGAACGATACTGCATCGATCGAGACTGGGAAAGACGGTCAAGTGGGAAGGGAGGGCGGACGGAGACGGTGTTATTAGAAGATTCGTCAGCGGATCTAGCATCAAGATACAGGTGAAGACACGAGCGCCGAAGCAGGCAACGGGAGACCAGACTACCTGAACCGGGCCGAGCAGCGTCCCATGACCTCTCCTTGGCAGACCAGCTCGGCGTTGAACTCGCTGCCGTCCAGGGTCAGGTAGATGTCAAAGTAGACGCGGTAGAACGTTCCCTGGGGCGTGTCCATCCGCTCAAAGTCCTTCTCGAGGTTCTTGCGTGAGAGATCCGAGGTCAAGGTCACCACCTCTTTGATGCCTGGGGCAAGGCCACGAGTTCGACGTCAGCGTCTCGCGTCGAGGTCCGAACCGGACGTCGAAGGATGGAGGGTCACTCACGAGGGTCTTTGATGTACTCGGGGCAGGCGTCCTCGTCGCAGGCGTACAGGATGTCCTCGTACATGAGCGTCGCTCCCGGCGCAACCTGTCGGAAGAACGAGACCTTGACCGGCTCTCCGATCTTGACGCGCTGGCCCTTCTGCACGAAGATCTGGCGGGTGTACTTGCAGCGGTCCTTGCCGTCGAGCGACGGGATGCGGTACTGCTCCGGATGATGGCCCTCCTTGAACGGCTGCAGCGTCGCCATGAGGTAGTGCCTCCGAGCGACGCGCGACGTGATCATCCGCTCCGTGATGCCCGCCGTCACCGCGCCCTTGACGATCGCCGCCACCGAATCCATGGGTCGGACCACCTTGGCCTGGTACTGAGGAGGCACGTGCAGCTTGATCTGCTGGAACAGGTACTCGGACGCGCCGAATCCGCCGACGACGAGCACGTTCTGGCCTCGACGTCAGCGAGAGCAGAAGACGGCGGACGAGGTCCGAAAAAAGCGCGGGGACGGCCCTTCACCTGCAACGTTCGGTTCTGCGCCTGGATGGCGATGATCTGGTTCCTGACCAGCTCCAGGATCCGGTTCACGACGGGCTCGAAGCACTGCAGGATCTCCTCGTTGGTGAAGGTCATGTAGCCCTCCACGATGCCGGCCTCGGGGAACTCGGCCTCGATGCCGACGTCGACGGCCCACTTCTGCCCGTTGTTCCTGAAGTCGGCCTTGATCCGGTTCTCGAAGTCCATGATGCACTTGGCGTACACCTTGCCGGCCGTCTTGGAGCCTTCGGGAAGCTTCATCTTGCGGATCTTGGCGCGCAGGATGTTGCTGAAGTTGCGGTTGAGCGCCGTCGAGCCGCACGAGTCCCCCGATCCGGCCGTGCACTCGGCCACGGTGAAGGGCTGCTCCTCCTCGACCTCGTACGCGATCAGATCGACGGTACCGCCGCCGCAGTCGACGATCAAGACGGCGTCGTGCACCTTGAGGTCCAGCAGCCCGGTCTTGGAGCAGAACATCGCGGCCGCTTCGGGCTCGGTGATCAGGGTCAGGCGGTTGTCGTTGACGTCCCGGACGAAGCCGGCCTGGATGGCGGCCGCGCGCGTGGCGGCCTTGCCGGCGTCGTTCCAGATGGCCGGCACGGTCAGGTAGTATCGGATGTTGCGTTCCTCGCGCTGGAACACCTCGCCGAGCGTCTTCTGCAGCTGGTTCCGCATCGCCTGACGGAGCTTGGCCAGGTAGTCCGCCGCGACGTCGATCTCGGACTTGCCCGGAGGGAGCGGCGGAAGGTTGATGGGGTCGATGTAGGTGTTGCCGGACAACATCAGCTGCAGTTTGAACCATTCGACCTTCTGCACGCCCGGCTTGGGGTAGCCCGTGGGCGCCAAGGCGTCGGCGATGTCGGGGCCCCAGCCGACCACTTTCTGATACTGATCGTAGTAGAGGACCGTCGGGATCTGGTGCGCAGTCAGCTCGCGATGCTCGCGGTGCGTCGGGAACGGACACGTCCGTGCCGACCTTCTGCTTGGTCTGATTCCCGGCTCCTGGCCACTCGGTGATGATGTCTTCCTTGGTCTCGTTGTTCGTGACAAAGGCGAATGCGACGCCAGAGAAGGTCGTTCCCTGCATCGTTGCATCGTGTCAGAGCAGGCTTCCACACCGCTTGAGAAGGCGCGACGGTACGCACAAAGTCGATGCCCACGATCAGCTGCGCTCTGCTCCGGTCTCGACCGTCGACCTCGAACGCGGACTGATGACCGTTGGCGTACTGGGCCACGGGCGGACCGGCAGGCGGACCGGCCGGAGGAGGGTAGCCCGCGTACTGAGGAGGCACCCCAGCCGGCGGGGGCGCTCCCACCCCCACCATCGGAGGCCCCGGGGGCGGATAGGCCGGACCGGCCCCGGTGTTGATCGGCGGCGGGCCGTTCATGACCTGCGACGGCGGCGGCGCGTGCACCATGCCCTGACCGTGGGGCACCATCGGCGAGTTGGACCGGCCTGGAGGTGGAGCGTTGGGAGCCAAGGGAGCGCCGGCGGCTTGGTAGGTGTAGCTGGGCGGCCGTCCCAGCTGATTCGGATTCATCGGTGCTCTGGGCGGCGGAGGGCTGGAGGTAGGCGGTGGCGGCGGCGGCGGCGGCGGCGGAGGGGGGAGTGCGCCTGTCGTCGGACTCGCGATGACGGACGGAGGCGGTGACGGGTGGTTCGAGACGTTGGTGGAGGACTTGCGCTTCGAACCGAAGCCCAGACTCTGTAATCTCTTGTTCATGACATTCATACGAGCTGGGTGGGGGGGGGGTTGTCGAGAGATATATGCACGTCTGGCGGGGCTGGCACTGCTCTTCCCTATCGATGAGGGGCTGCAGCGCGTGCAGGGTAAGCAACGAGTGGAATCGGGTGGAGGTATCGACGACAGGCACCGACTGCAGGAGACGGATTGCTTTTGTGGACGCTTTCGAGGTGTCGGGCACGGCGTACGTCCGTACCAGGGCGGTCAAAGAGGAGGACAACGATGGTCGAGTGGCTGCTAGAGTGCTTGTGGGATAGTCCTCAATGCCGGCCGAGACGCTCCGTTGAAGTCGGCTGAGGCTCGTCCGACCCGTTTAGGCCGCCGCGATTTCTAAAGAGGGCAAGGCTGAGCATTCTCACTAACGACATTCAGGCTGTGATATCAATAATCATACAATCGGGTCCGTAACCAGCCGTTGTCAAGATTTAGTGGCGCCGACTCACGCATACGCGAAAGTTGTTAGCGGGCAGCTCACGCTGCTGTGCCGTCAGTAGGACCCGCATCGCATCCTGGCGCGTGGACCGGCTTCGACGATGTAGCTCCGTCTCAACGTCGCTACAGAGCCAACCTGCCCTGTCTCGGCCTCTGGGCCGAAGGATCTTTGAGGCCGCTCTGCCAGGGTTCAGGATGCGCGGAGAGCCATCACGGATCTTTGCAGCCTGCATTCTCGCCACGGCTCCGATCGTTCTAGCAGAAGTTGAGTTGGCTTTGATTGTGGATCTGCTCGGGCATCGATGTTCTACTTCTTGCCGACTCGCCCTGTCTTCGATTTCCAGCTCTGTGACGTCGATCGATACCCCTGCCCAGGCCATGAGGCCTGAGATCCTCTCGGCTGGGTGGAGAATGAGCGTGACCGTACCCCGTGCTCTGGATGATTGTTATCTTTTCATGAGCATGGAAAGTCGGGCCTATGGGTCCTGTTCACATCGACCAAGTATAGTGTTTCTGGAAATATAGAGAGCTCCCTCCTAATGATATGTGCGTAGTACGTACGTATGTACAAGACTGCTCACCAAGTTCCTCACCACCCTCTCATATTCATACTCTTTCTCTGTGAGCATCAAAAGCAAATTGTCTTGGCAACTCCTTTGAATCAAGAGAGCTACGCAGAGTCGCACATCATTCATTGGACACAAGTAAATATCCATGGAAAGGGGCGGGGGCATGAGGAAAGCCCGAGAACGATGGCCGAACAGACGATAACGATCACGACAACGAACACGAAGAAGACTTGACGAGGGGGACTTGAGGGAACCTCGAGGTCACCAGCCTACTCGTAGACGTCAAGACCATCAATTGACCCCAGCCTTCGAAGGCAATTTGAGATATGTCGTCTCCCACGATCTTCTACGCTTCCAGCTACGCGAAGGAGATTTTATCCTCATTTCTCAGCTTACTCAGCTCAGTCTCATTCAAGACCGTCAGCAAGGACGCCTTTACCGTACGAGTACGTATGTACTCCGTACGGCCGTACTGGTTGATGTACATACGTACGTATGTACGTACTCGTACGGAGTACGGAGGCCCGCGCCAAAAACATTCGGAAAGGTTTCAATGTGAGTGACAAAAGTTGTGAGACTATCCCGCAATTCCCATCATTCTTGTTACGGACAATTACTCCGGTACCCCTCTCTATGCACGTATCTTACTTCGGTGCCCCCTCTTACTTCCATGCCCCCTTTGCTTAGTACAAATACTTCTGGTTCCGTGACACTCCCTAGAATAACTAAGTACTACTAAACTTTTGGGACATCAGCCCGCCGACCACCCAACTCCACACCACTCACAGAGTCCCCACAGCACCGAAAATGCCATATATGACATCGAAAATAAGATCTGGCTGGATAGACCTAGAGCTAGGCATTGGATACGACTAGAGAAAAAATGCGACCGAAGAATGTAGACTGTGTGATGCTACCAGGACTTATGAAGCTCATACCTTGCTTGACTTGAAGGGATACCTAGCTTTATATGGTGTGGCTCGGCAAAGTGCATGTACTGATTTATGCGGGGGGGCATGGAAATAAGAGGGGGCACCGAAGTAATCTACGTGCATAGTGGGGGGTACCAGAGTAATTGTCCGTTCTTGTTATTGTCCACCACCCCATCACCCCTATAGTTTGACGGAGGTCTTGCAGTCTGAAGTCCTCAAGCATCTTCTTATAAAGTTCAGCCTTCTTCCCACTCTGAGCTGCCACTATTCTCATCACTGTTGTTGTTCTTGTCCACGGAGTTTGTGACTGGATGGTAGCCACAGTTGTACATGACTTGACTTGGCAGATTTGATAGATGGTGCCGAAAGAAAGGCCTGCGAGGTTACTGATATGCAGCACACATACTTTCTGTGCAATATTGATGCTTTTGTTGGTTCTGGTTGATCGGTGGTATAGGATCGGGTGAGGTGGCTTTTGGTGGTGGGAATAGTCTCATCACTTTTTAGTGAGATTCCGAATAATCATGTCGTCTGCTCCCGTGTCGGCTTCGGTCTTTTGTAGCGTGAGTTTGTCGAGCGATATTTTGAGCCGCATTTACAATAAGTGATGAGACACAGAGCCGTTCGATAGCTCGACACCGGTGCGGCTTGAAGTAAAGTACTACTGCGCTGATACTATTTATAGAAGGTGACTGGCTTAGGCGCACGTGGCTGGTGATCGAAGTGGCTGGAGTCGCAATCACGTGCTCTAAAATTTATCGAAACCAATGTGCCTGTGATACTACATGAACGGGGTAGAAGGAAAGCACACGAGGCCCCCAACCCACCTATCACTATCCTGTTGATCAAGTAGGGAGCCGTGAAGCCCAGCAGTCGAAGCACATAAGGACAGCACGAATATAATGAACATCTCAAGCGCACACGACGCGGAAGGAGTTGATCGGGCTTGTTCCGTCATCTAATCTAGCTTCTAGAACTGAGATTAGGACCGTCGAGACCGTTGAGATCGTTGACGGTACCGCCATCTGACGCGGCTTTCAACATGGCGATGCAAACCCCACAGACCACGCGTCAGTGGGGTGTGACGCCTCCAATATCGATGGCGCTGCCGACCTCTTCCGAACTCGCAGCGAACGACGCCCTTGTCGAGGAACTGAAGCGGCAGAACAACTTCGAGTCGCCCGAGGAGACGCAACGCAGGTGAGGCTGCCGGTCCCCATCCGTCCGAGGTGGACTCCTTGCTCACCCGCGGTGAAGAGCTACGGTCCTGGAGTCGATCCAGTGGATCACGACCGAGTTCGTGCGACGCGTCAGCAAGGAAAGAGGCCTCGGCGATGAGCTGGCCAAGGCTGCCGGCGGCAAGATCTTCACCTACGGCAGCTATCGACTGGGCGTCTATGGGCCCGGTGAGTGCCTCACACGCAGGATCGCTCGGGGAAATTTGCGTGTCGAGCTCGATGGCACGAGGACCATGGCTGACGCTGCGTCGCAGGCTCGGACATCGACACCCTCGTCGTCGTCCCGAAGCACGTTTCCCGCGAGGACTTCTTCGAGCTTTTCCCGACCCTGCTCACCGAGATGGCCCCCCCCGGTTCGATTGCGGAGCTGACGCCGGTGCCGGACGCGTTTGTGCCGATCATCAAGTTTGAGTACTCCAGCATCGCCATCGATCTCATCTTCGCCAGGCTGGCTCTTCGCCAGGTTCCCATCACCCTGTCGCTGAAAGACAAATCTATACTGCGTGGCGCTGAAAGCAGGGATATCCGAAGCCTGAACGGCATCAGAGACACGGACGAGATACTCGAGTTGGTGCCGCAGCAGAAGGTGTTCAAATATGCCCTGCGGGCGATCAAGCTCTGGGCCCGGCGTGAGCCTTCACCGGAAGAGCATGGACGGAATGGCGTGCTGACGACGCTCTTCCGTGCAGGGAGGGCCGTGTATGCCAACGTCATGGGCTTCCCTGGAGGCGTCGCCTGGGCCATGCTCGTGGCGCGGGTGTGCCAACTGTACCCTCAGGCTACCAGCGCCGTCATCCTCAGCAAGTTCTTCGTCATCATGTGTAAATGGTCGTGGCCGACGCCGGTGCTGCTCAAGGCCATCGAGGATGGGCCTCTGGGCGTCCGGATCTGGAATCCAAAGGTAAGCGCCCTCCTCGGTCGGTCCTCGTCAGTGGTCTGCTCATGCGCCGCAGATCTATCACGGCGATAAGTTTCACCTGATGCCCGTGATCACGCCGGCCTACCCCTCCATGTGTGCGACACACAACATCTCCAACTTCACCAAGAGGATCATCTGCCGCGAGATGGAGCGAGCGTTCGAGATCGTCGAGAAGATCTTCTCGAAGCAGCTCCGATGGAAGGATCTCTTCTCTCGGCACAGCTTCTTCACGGACGGCTACAAGTACTACCTCGGCGTCATCGCCGCCAGCCGCAGCAGAGAGGCCCAGCTCACCTGGTCGGGCCTCGTAGAGTCGAAGGTGCGGCTTCTGGTAAGTTTGCTTGAGCATGTAGAGTCGATCGAGCTGGCACACCCGTTCGTCAAAGGCTTCGACCGGGTCCATCGCTGTCGCACCGAGGAAGAAGTGGAGCGGATCCTCCAGGGAGACCTGCGCTTCCACGCCAAGAGGGTGCAGACCGAATCCACCGACCTCGTCCACGGTCACCAACCGGATCGGGACCCCAACGGGAACACGCCGGCTCCCCCGCAGAACGGCGGGGCTCCGGACTCGAACGGCGACGACGCCGGGAACGGGTTCCGGTACACGATATACACGACCACCTTCTACATCGGCATAGAGATCGCTCAAGGTCAGCCGCGCGCCTCCGTCGTCGATCGGATCTGCTCACGCGTCTTAGACGGCACCAAGCAGCTGGATCTTTCCTACAGCACCAACGAATTCAAAGAGCTCTGCACAGGCTGGCAGCAATTCAATCCGGACCAGAACTCGGTCACGGTGTCTTGGACCCGAAAGTAGGTCCTGCCCGCGTCCGGCCCCTTCGGCTGGCAATCGTCCTTTGACCGCCGTAGTTACGACCTACCGGCCGACGTCTTCGAGCCGGGCGACGTCAAACCGGTCCGTACAAAGACGAAGAAGTCGAGGAAGGCCGGCGGAACGGCCGTCAAGCGGAAACTCGAGACGACGGAGCACGAGGTAAGTGACACAGCCCCGACGGCGGCGGATCGATGTTCGGCACTCGGTGGCCTCTGACTGGGTATACGCCACGACGGTCGACGCTTTCGGAACGAACGTCTCAGATGCTGTTTTGGCCGTCTGAGCCCCCTCTGACTTTTGGTATCATGCTGAGCGCAACGAGCAGAGTCTGGCCGAAAATGACCCGAGACGACAAAAGCTCGGGAGCGAAAGCTCTGCTGCCACTCCGTCCGGATCGTGACATTTCGTCTCTCGACGCGCCACGGCTCGGCTTGGCATTGCCGATGGCTGTTACGGACGATACCGTGCCCCTCCTCCTCTGACAACGCCGACGTGGACGCCGAAGACGGCGAACGCTCTGGCATCTGGCGTACCTCACCCTTCTCACTTGGCGAGCAGTGTCGGCTGCATCGCGCAACGTCGCCCTTTTCTCCATCTGGGAAGAGTTGCTGACGTGCCACGACGACCCACAGCCATCTCGATCCTGCAACGCTTACTTTGTTTGCTGGCGGCTGAGGCCCATCGACACTACAGGTTCTGCTGTCCGCAGCGCGCTCGAGAGCATTTGGTAGATGCTGATCACAACGTCATATGCTCCGCTCTCTCACTTTCACCTGAAAATTTTTTTTTCTGCAAAAAGGGGACTGTGTGATCATCTCGGAATGATGATTCACACACAACTCACATACAGACAGAGGCCGTCTAGCAGGAGAATTTTTCCCCTTTCTCGAGGGTTGGTCCGGAGGGGGGGTTAATGGGACCTAGAACATCTTGAGTCGAGGCTGGGGGATTTCCTTTCTCCTTTCTGTCCTTTTACCGCTACTCCCTACGTATGTACAGTACAGCACTACCTTGATCTACCTGACATGACGTGAGTCGATGCTGTTGCTGTTGCCGTTGCTGCTGCTGCCTGTTCCAACAGCAACAACCTGGTACCCTCCCTCGTACCTCGTACTTCGTACGGTACGTACCGTACCGGGCCGACGTGACGTGTTGGTAAGTAAGTACGTAACGAAGAGCTAGCGCGTCTTACGAGTACGTACTACGGCGCTTGGGTGCTGCTCTGGGACTTTGCCGCGGCGCGACGGGCGCTTGGCGGCATTGGCGGAGTGCCGTAGGCGCTTGGGGCGGACAGAGCGCTTGGCGGGGTCGAGCGCCTATGAGTACTTCGTACGTTACGTACGTTACGTACGTTACGTACCGGCCGTGCCTTTGTGTCGGGTGATACCGAGCGCTCACTGTACAGAGTACAATAAGGTAGTGCTCCGCCGCAAAGGGCGCTCACCGGCCGTACAAGTCACAGTATGTTGGTGGATTCGAGCGCCTTGGCGGCATGAGCGCTTGACAGTACTCTCATACTTCGTACGATTATAGACGGATGGCGGAGCTCTCAAGCGGTGTTGGCGGCGACGGGAGTTACGTAACGTCACCATTCGCAAGAGATTGGGAGGTCACCCGCTGTCGCCGCTGTCGCCGCTGTCGCCGCTGTCGCCGCTGTCGCCGCTGTCGCCGCTGTCGCCGCTGTCGCCGCTGTCGCCCGCTGTCGCCCGCTGTCGCCGCTGTCGCCGCTGTCGCCCGCTGTCGCCCGCTGTCACCGCTGTCACCGCTGTCACCGCGATTGACACGATCGACGCCAAGATTCTTCTAAATGTAGCTCAAGCGCCGTGTATTTCTGTAAAGTACATACGTACCTCACGAGGTGCATAGCTGAAACAACGTTACGCACGTATGTATGTATGTAGATACAAGCCAAAGTCAATTATAGAGCCGCACTGTCAAAAGCTCTCAAGATGTGTGCAACTCAGAGTTCTACTTATGTGACCCCTGTCAGCATCGACAGAAGGACTGCCTGGCAACAACATGCCTGCGTGAAGTCTATCAGCTTGTTCAATTGGCTCTTGAGTGATCAAGTCCTCCAAGACTCATCTGACATCATCTCTGGGAAATATTCCTCAGGGTAATCTTTGACCTACAATGGTGGCCTGGGGAGTGGATCTGACCAAAAGTGTTTTTGGATACTGTTGCAGCCTCTTGGCTTAGTAAGCAGATAGATCTAACGATGTTCCCACTATATACTCTTGTACCTCGTACCTGTACAGCAAGTTCGTTTGCCCGAGGCACAGCCTTTCCTAATCGATACGGCCACGATGCCGCTGGATACGTACTACTGTAGTTACGACGCGCTCGTGGCCCTGTTTTTGGTGTTGGTGTTGGTGTTTTACACTGCTGCCTACATACTCGTACGTACGTATGTACGGGAGCTGGCGACAGAAGTGTTCGGAATGCCACCAAAAAGTGATGAGACTATACCCCGCCAAAAACCCCCACTTCACCCGACCCCACACCACAGATAAACCACAACTAACAAAAGCACCAGCATTGCACAGGAAGCATGTGGACAGGAACAGCAACAGCGATGATAACAACAATGATGGAGATAGTGACAGCTCACAGTGGGAAGAAGACTGAGCTTTATGAGAAGATGCTTGAGGACTTCAGACTCCAAGACCTTAAACCATAGGGGTGGTGGGGCCCGTAACGTAGTGGTGGACAACAACAAGAATCATGATAACGACTGGGAGGGGAATTGTGGGATGGTCTCACGACTTTTGTCACTTCCATAGAAATCTTTCCGAATACTTTTGGCGCGGGCTCCGGTACTGTACGTACGTATGTAGGGTACGTGCTGTATGTACCAGTACGTATCTTACAGCCCCACCAACCAACCGTGTCAATCTCGTCCTCATTTACACCTTGCGGCGTATCAGGGCGTTTGATTACGTGTGCTATAGTGACATGTTTCTTGACTGTGTGTGTGTGTGTGTGTGTGCGCGTGTCTGTGTGTGTGTGTGTGTGTGTGCATGTGTGAACAGCAGACCACATGGTCCATCAGCACAAAGGATTTCCTTCCTCGTGATGATGATTTTCGGTTGAGGCGTGTTGCATACCGCTCTCTCTCTCTCTCTCTCTCTCTCCCTCTGTCGAGTCATATCGTACCTAGCCGTATAGGGCTGTGGCTGACTAGAAGCGCGTAATGTCATGTGGCGTAGTCTCAGCTCGTTTCCAACTCCAGCCTTGCGGTCACGGTAAGGCTCTCCTTTTTGACGCCCCGCAACGCCTCACGCGTGCTTCGGCCGTCGTTCCTTCCGGACTCTGGGGAAGGCGGCGCATGATGCCGCAGGAGCCATGGTGGTGCTTCTCGCCGCGTCGGGGTGACCTCGAAGATAATTACTGTATATAGTCACCGGGGCGCTCTCGCCATATAAAGATCCGCGGTCTTCTCTCCCCTTGCTGCCATCTACCCTCCTTTCTGTCTGAACCGATTTGTTCTATGATACCACGTCTACGGCGCCGGCCCTTTTGCGTTTTGTGTTAGCTGTTGGTAATAGAGAGCCCTGCTAAAGATCACAATGGAGTCCTCACATTCGAGAACGTTGATCGTCTGCTGCGATGGTACGTAGACGCGCCATGGACATGTGGATGGGACGACGATGATCGCCGCCGAACGACCACCATCCCTCGACCGAGGAAGCCTGCTGATGAGACCTTCTTCCGCCACCCTCGCGCGAACAGGAACTTGGATGAACTCGGACAACGGATACGTCCGTGATGGCATCTTTGGCAACGGACACCTTCAGACGCCGTCGAACGTGACTCGTATATGCAGGTCGATCCGCAGCAAGGCATGCGGAGGGAGGGTGTCGCAGGTCGTCTACTATCAGGCTGGCGTCGGTACCGGTGTTGGCTTGTGGGATCGGGTGGCCGGTGGGGGCACCGGCCTCGGCCTCTCCGAGAACTGTCGAGAAGCATACGCCTTCCTGGCCAACAACTGGACCCAAGGGGACGACATCGTGCTGATCGGCTTCAGCCGGGGAGCCTTCACGGCTCGGAGCATCGCCGGCCTGATCGGCTGCATCGGCGTCCTGAACAAGAAGGGCCTCTCGAGCTTCTATCAGATCTTCAAGGACTACGAGAACTCGAGGAACCCGAAGTACGTCCCGGAGTACGCCGACGATCCTTTCGAGAATCGGCCGCCCATCACCGACCCTCGGTACGCGAAGGAACTAGAGGCGGTCAGTACGCCATCGTGCTCGAGGGTTCGCTGGCCGGCGCCGACGGCTCACAAAACGTGTCTCAGAGGGACCTGACCACACCCAACGTCCCCATCAAGGCCGTAGCCGTCTGGGACACCGTCGGTACGTCTTTCCCCTGTCCCGCGGTGGCCGGCAAGCCTCGTTCGTCAGCCAACCCAGCCATTTCTCCACAGGATCGCTCGGCTTGCCGAAAGTCGCCTGGCTCGAGACGCTCGGGATCGTGCCGCAGAACCGGGAGTACGCGTTCCACGACACGAAGCTGCACCCAAACATCCAGAACGCATTCCAGGCGCTGGCTCTAGACGAGCAGAGAGGCCCCTTCTCGCCAGCCGTCTGGGAGAAGCCAGATGGCTCGCCCACGGTAAGTGTCCTCGACCGACTGGAGGCACGTCAGGAGTTCCGGTTGGTGACTGGGGCCCCTTGGTAGAATCTGAAGCAGGTCTGGTTCCCCGGCGCCCATTCGAACGTCGGCGGCGGCTCCGAGGACGTCGTCATGGCGAACCTGACCATGGCCTGGATGATGGATCAGTTGAGCCCTTTCATACATTTCGATCGCGCTTACGTCAGGGGCCAGTATCGGCTCTATAGAACGTACCACAAGAGCGTCGGAAAACCACTGAGGCCATGGGCATGCGGCAAGTCGCCACCCCGCTGCGGGCTTGGACCCTCGCTTCTCCTCTTCCGGCCCACGGCACAGCTGACTCCGCTCGTCGCTCCCCAGGCCGAGTCTCCAATTCCGTCAAAGGCATGCACGTCTTCGCCGGCAAGAAGCCGCGGACGCCAGGCCAATACTTCGCCATCGACCCGGACTCGAACCGGCCGGCGTCACGGCTGCTCAAGAACACCAACGAGTACATGCACGCGTCCGTCCGGGTGCGGTACGGCCTGCAGAGCATGGGACCCGAAGACCGCGGTCCGTACAAGCCCGACGCGCTCAAGGACTGGGCGCTCGTAGGCGACGACGGCGTCGGCGACGGATCGACGACCGATCGGCCCGAGGGCCCGCTCTTCTGGGTATACACCGGCAAGAACGCCCGCGTCGACGACGCCCATCGCAAGCTCCCCGAGGACGAGCTCGGCGACATCGAGCACGAGCTGCTGCGGCACGACTCGACCGCACTCGGCCACGCCCCGCCGAGCCGATATGCCGAGCGACTCCTCACGCTTTGCAACGGGTCGTTCCACGGATCGCCCATCTGATGGGCGTGCCTGGTTGTCGTTTCCTTTGGGCACTCGGTTGCGTCTCGAACTTCCCCCGACGTTTGTCTTCTGGTCGGGCTGAGTCGTACATTATCCTTATACTGCATGGACACAATCTTCCTTCATGTCCCGCTCTTTTTTTATGGGTCAAGTGTCGGCGTTGATATATGCATGGCGATTGGTGTTTTGAATCTTGACTCTTCCCTTGTCAACCCCACCATTTGCTCGCATCTTTTCCCACTTCCGCGTATTTGCTCTGCTCAAAGAGCGTCGCGGCGACGGTACATGCAGAAAGGTGTTTTTGGGTGCTCGGCGTCCGACGAGCTGCGCAAGTCCAGTATCTGCTAATGCATCGTCGCTGTTTCCACTTGCTTGCCTCGGCGTTTTGTGAGTAGTACATCGTCGTCCGAAGTCCAGATTGATATTGCTGCCGCCGTTAGCGCCATCCGTCTTGACATTGTCCCCACCCTGCACGTCTAGCTCGAGCTGCGCAGCCGGAATGCTTTGCGGGTCGAAGAAGCTCATCAAGGATAGCACGTCTGCAACCGAGCGGCGGAAGCGCCTGATGTGATCGGTCGACCCCACGGAGATCGTGACGTGGAGAGCATGCTCGGATTTGCTGACAAGGCATGCCGTGGCTTGCCCGAGTCCTTCAATTTTTCAACCCATCGATGAAAGCACTTCCCCGACGGTATCAAAGTCCGGAACATCCTTGGACTCGGACCTGCTGATACAAGCGTGACTTCGACAGAACGATATCGAACGGTAGCTAGCTAGGGTCGCTGCTTATCGGGGAACCATCTGATCTCCAATGATCAGATCGAATCCAGCATGTATTAGGTACACTGCTTGACTTACAGTCACCAAAAAAGTCATGGGGACCGTTTCGTAGAAGCAAGTGATACGAGCGGGAGGGGGCTCTCACGCTTCCTCGGTCTGGAGAAGGGTATCGGATGTGGTCTCAACGCCCGTAAGAATCTCCGAACCCTTCGGAGGGCTACGACGATACCAGAACTGATCTGCTTGAAGATGCACACTACCCCACTGAGCAAGACCAGATGCGCGGTGGGAAGTGCCGAGGAAAAAGACGCCAACGGTGAGATGGAATTCCTCCTAGGACGGTCCTCCGATTCTTGTTGCGCCAAGACCAGAGCCTGCAGAGTTCTCATGTCTTTCATAAAGAGGTGGAGTACTGTGAGTACCTACCTCCGCACCGAGCAACCGCCCTAAACTACGGCATGCGAGGATGATCCGGCTTCCCTCCTGCCGGAGCAAGTTCCACCATCTCGTTCGTGTGGCAGGAGAAGCCTTGTTACCTTCCGACGTCATCCGAGAGTTCTCATGGCAGTTATCCAGTTCGGGGCGTAATGATCAATCCTGTGCTGTGATACAACAACGCTCTGTATCGTGGAGCCCCTTCAGCCCATATGAGGAAGTCCATGTCGAAAATATGTTGTGCGAAGCGGACTTTCCAAGATTTTTGACCCTTTCAAATATCCAGGACCAATCTCAAAAACAAGCCATATGCTCTGGAACCAAGTCAATGGCTTGGTCGGGTTTATTTCAAGGAGTGGGGATCAAGGGCGAGGAGTGCTCTTGGTAGTAACTTTCGGTGGCATGCCCCAGCTGAAGAGATGACACGGCCTGAGAGCTGACATCCTTCCCCAACTGATAGATTCTGTTCTCTGGAGGACAGTGCACAGCAAGTGTCCAGGCAGGTCAACAAGAGCTCGAACCAGAACCTGTATCTGGACGGATCAGAAAGATCTCTGATTCATCCATCTGGCTCATGATGGAAAGACGCCACAGTGGAACTTCACTCTCTTGTGCACTCTGGACGAGAAGTTGTTCTGCGCGATCAACCATTCTGAATGCTGCGAAACAATCAACTCGGAGCGGTTGATATAAAGGACAGGCCGGTCAGAGTTGGCTTCAGTCCACGAAGTGACAGAGCATCAGTGCTTCTGTAGAGTAGTAGCTGTCACTCTCATCCTCGCAACGCCTTCGACACGCAGGGAAGAGAAGTGAATGAAACCACAGTGGTTTGATTGATTGATTGAATTCCTACACCATTCTAGCGCTAGTGTATCTAGGCTACGCTGGGTCAACTATAGAATTAGGCTAGGAAAACTCAACCGAGTAAAAAAAACCTCTCCCTGCAGCGCCTCAGGCAGCGCTATCCTCTCGAGTAATCTACAGAACGTGGGGGGTGACTGGTTAGTAACCAGTATCCAGCTGCTCCTGAGCCCAGGAGAACTGGGGGAGAACTCCGTGGCGTAGGATCCACGAGGTGAGGGCGGCGGCGGGCCGCGGGCGCGAGATCATCACCTGGTAGTCAGTAGTAGCAGTCGCAGTGTAAAGACTGCGGCGTACTCGCTGCAGGCGTGGGCACTCTAGAACAACATGCTTGGCAGTCTCCCACTGCGCTCCGCAGCAACAAGCCGGCGTCGGGAAGCCGGGGACTCGTCGCCTGCAGAGGAAGGCTGCCAGCCCAATCTTACCTGTGCGCATCTGCGTTAAGATGCTGCTTTGGGCCTTGGATAGGCCGGCGCGAAGCCGGAGAGACGCCCGGTATGGCATCCTGTCCGGCTTCCAGTTGTCTCCCCCTCCAGGATCCGGGTCCAGCAGCTGGATTTGAGGTGGGGGCCCACCGTGGAGCTCGTGCCATCTCTCCCAGCACCATTGCTCCGATAGCAGGCGGGCCTGCCAGACTGTTCGTGGGGGGGTGCCTAGGGGTGGAGTGACTGCGGGGTGGCTGTCGGCCCACGGGGGCGGGCCCAGGGACCCCTTGGTGGATTCCAGTGGCCGCTGAGGCCAGAGGATTGACTCTGCCCAGCGGTGTCGCGCCTGGCCTGGTGAGATGTAGGCGCGGCGACGTCGGCCCGGCCGTCGGGCCAGCTGACGCTTGAGTCGTTCGCAGGCCTCTTGAATCTCTGTCCGGACCCCGGAGGCTTCCATCCTGGCACGCGCCTGTAGCTGCAGTCCTGCCATGTGCGCCCGGAGGGGTGGGACAGCGGCCTCGCTCTCAAGCTGCTTCCGGCTGGTAGCCCTGAAGCCGCCAGTAACTGACCGCAGGCAGCGTTGTTGTTGCTGCTCGAGGGCGTCTCCGATCCAGCGTCGGTGCGCTGGCCTCAGGAGGCTGTCCAGTGGGCTCCACACTGTCGCTCCGTAGGTGATGACCGGGCGCACCACGGCGTTGTAGATCAGCCGTGCTTTGTCGAAGGTGGCTCCCCAGGTGGATCCTGTGATGGCGGAGAGGGCCCGGCTTTGCTGTGTTGCCCTTTCGGCTGTGCGCTTCACGTGCGGACCCCAGCGGAGCTTCGGGTCCAGTAGGACGCCGAGTATCCGGAGGGTTGGTTGCGGGGCCTTGGTGATACCCTCCAGGTTGACGCCTGCGGCCATGTTGAATCGCCTTGGAGAACGAGTCAGGTGCATCAACTCGTATTTGTGTGGCGCGAAGGCGGCTCCGTGGCGGTGGGCCCAGGCGGTGCAGCCGTGGTGGACGTGTTCGAGCACTCGGCAGTTGCTTTCTGTGCTGTTGCCAACCACTAGGATGTTGACGTCGTCGACGAAGCCAATAGCCGACACCTTTCCGGTTCCTCGAGCGCAGAAGTCGACCAGGTCCTTGTAAAAACCACAGTGGTACGGTATAGATTCGTACTGTACATACGTACGTATGTAGTAGTTGCGATTCATGCCCAATCCCTCCGACACAATTGGAGTGTCGTATTCGTACTTGTACGAGTCTGGGCCGACGGGTGTTTGGGGAGTACGGAGTAGGGGTGGGGGGGGGGGGGGTAACAGTACCCCGACAGGCCCGAGATGCGTACGAGGTATCTCCGTATAAGGCAAGTACTCGTATGTATCGTCGGAGCGATCGTCCGTTCAAGCTGAGCCAGCCTCGCACCTCGTACTTACGAGAGGTACAGTCATGGTACCCGTGCCGAGGGGGGGAATCGGAAGGGGGGTACGAAAGTTCATTTCAGATGTAGTGAGCCGAGAAATATTTGGTGGTCGTATGACTTTTGATACATTCAGTCGAAATTCTATATGATATGCCTAAGTCCCCATCCTCAGTGTCCTTGCTTGATGAGAATGTAGGGACTGAACTTATAGACAAGGTCAATAACTACGTACACCTAATAACCTGGTATAGTCTAGGATGACCACTCTTAGGTGCATCCTGCATGTATTCATCCTCTAATTGCTGGGAATCCTTCAGGTTGAAGTTTTGTTCTCAGGCTTTTTTTTGAAGGTGTGTGATCTGTGACTTTGACATGCCAGTGATCTCTGATCTTCTGCCAGAGAAAGCACATGGATCTGCTCTCCAATTGAGTAGTATCTCTTTGTCATGATGTGCATGGGTTGAGGACAGACGGAGAAGATGTCGAGAACTGAAAATTCTCACAATTATAGACTAACCACCAAAAAAGTCATGAGACTACCAAAATTTCTACGGCCGCACTACATCTGAAATGGACATACCCCCCCGTGGCACGGGTACGTACGTAACGTACTACCCCCCTCTGCACGGGCACGAAGTACCCAGTGGTAACCTTCTGTAAGGCACGCTTGAGATGCCCGGACAGTACCTAAACTTGCGAAGGCGATGGGCACTGGGACGGGGGGATATCCCCCCACGGCAACGGACTGAAACAGGCTGATGCACTTCCGAACCGTAGCCGGAACCATCTACGCCGTCCTAGCTCGCCGTCTGTACGAGACGACAGACCGGCCTCGTAATGATGTCGGCCATGGCCCAATCGGGTCCACCGACGACGGGCTCCTTTGGCGTCTTCTTCTGGCCTTCAACTTCTCCTCCTTCTCCTTACATCCCTTTCGAGTCCAGACCGGTCTCTGCGAACCCGACCTATCTTCACCGGAACCGCATCAGGCGTCCGCCTGGCTGCAACTCGCCGTGCTCTGGGATCGTGAGCAGCAGCGATGGCGGAGAAAGAATCGAGCAGGGTGCCAACGGTATGTGTGGCCGCCCCAACGCGCCTTTCGATGCCATCTCACCGATTCCTGACCTGGGATCTTCTAGTTTCCAAGTCCGCCGGCGACGTACAGCCCTTTTCATCGGGATGGACGCGATGAGAAGGTGCGGGATCCATATCGAAACGTCTACATGAAGGACCTCTATTCAGGATTCCCCGCCTTGGAGCCGAGTCCGACGCTACGAAGTATGAGTTCGACCGCCGTCGGCGAGAGCACGCGCTATGCTTTCGCGATCCGGGAAGACCACGAGTTCCCGCCTCTGCAGAAAAGGCGCCGTCGTGTGTGCGGCTTGCGCCGGCGGGTCTTCTACCCCATCGTCACCTGCGGCTTGCTCCTCGTGATCGGCCTGGTCGTGGGCTTGACAGTCGTGAGCACCGTCGGACAGCGTCGGCCGGCGGAGGAAGAGATAGACTTGTCGACCCCATTGTACCCCGTGATGCCGATACCTAAACCGCCGAGCGAGATCCCCGCGCTGGACCTGTAAGCATGCCCGCGCCCCTACTTCCCGTCGTCGCGAGGCATGGATGCGTTGAAAGGCTTACGCCGTGGCCAGCCTACCCACCGATCCGATGCCCCGTTCGCCCCTCGTCGCCGCCGCCGCTACCGACCGACCGAGCTTTACGCTCTACTATCAACAGGCCGATGGGGCCGTTCAGGAGATTTTCTACGATTCCTCGAGCGGTGCCTGGCGGAACTCGTCCACCGCCTTCGCGGATGCCAAGAATCACACCGGTCTGGCCGCGTTTG
Source organism: Lichina pygmaea (assembly GCA_963422465.1). Lineage (NCBI taxonomy): Eukaryota > Fungi > Ascomycota > Lichinomycetes > Lichinales > Lichinaceae > Lichina > Lichina pygmaea. Next base: position 3,387,403 of record OY730171.1, read on the forward strand.
ATCTTGTCGACGGCGGCGAGGAGAACGTAGGTGCCTCCTTCGATGGCCCGTCGCACCGCCGTCTCTCGCTGCGGGACTGACTCTGGTATCGCTCAGCATTTCGTCCTCTACGTCGATTCGGACAACGCCGTCCGCGCCAAGCACAAACGCTCGTCTGCCGACGAGTGGGAGGAGTCGACACCGCTGCGCGATGGGAGGTTCACGGCCGGCGAGTCTGCGACCAAGGACGGCAACGCCACGGTCGTGCCGCTTGCTGCGGTGTACTCGGCCGATTTCGCCAGCGGACCGGGTGCCCGAGTGTTCTTTCACGGCCAGGGCCCCGTCGACGAGAACGACGACGAGACCGCATACGTCCAGGAGCTCGTCTGGGATCGCAGAGCGGACTCGTGGTCCCTCGGCGCTCGGCTGACCGACCCCGTGCCGGGCTCGCATCTCGCGGCCACAGTGGACGGCCAAGTCCTGCGGCTGTTCTACTGCTCCGGAAACGGCACGATTCAGGAGTCACGGTTGAACATGACCGACACCGCGCAAGGCTACGTCCCGGGTATGCGTTCCACTGTGCCCTAGAAAACAACCCCCCCCCCCGGGGGGGGGGGGGGGGGGAGGGACCCGGTCGACACGAGTGCATGCTGACGTGGGCGGTTTAGGGATCACCAAGGAGAAGGCTTTGGCGTCTGATGACGGCGCCATCACGGCGGTAGCGGTAGCGGGCTCGACGCTGGTCTACTTCAACAAGGGTCGAAGCGGCCTCCGGGAACTTAACATCACCGGTGCTCCTGATGCATCAGGCGCGCCCTCGGTCGAGCTTAACCCGAGCGCGATCGCGACGGCCGACGCCGATCAAGCGATGCTCTCGGTCGGCGTGGCCATCTCGACCTCGACCGAAGGAGACCAGCGCCTGAACGTCTTCTACAGCGATCGAGTCGGCGTCGAGGCCGAAGGCGCCACCGCGTCGATCATCAGACACACGACCCGAAGCGTGTCCGACCAGCGCTGGCCGACCGTGGACACGACCGACGAAGAGTTTCGGGTACCCATCGACAGCGGAGCCGAGCCTCCTCCACCGTAGGTTAGATCCGACGGCGAGGACACCCTCGGCTCTATATGGCACACCAATTCCGTTGCACGCAACAATCGCGTCGAAATGAGGGAGGCTACAGATCAGCCGGTGTACGCGGGCGTCATGACTGAGAAGAGGGTAGCGTCTTGGGCGCGCGCGCGCATGTTCCCAGCGAGGGGAAACTTGGAGTCAGTCGTTTCGTTGCACAAAGCGCGCATTTGCATGGGGCAGCACGGAGGGTACGCATCACCTGCGGTTCAGGGAACGCGGCGTTACGGGCAACAAGCGGAGCAGCATCCGGGAGAAGATATACAGGGAAGGGTCAAGAGGGGCATCTACGGAGTACATCGGTGACGACTCGAGTTTTGGGATGTTTTTGGACAGTCGTTGTTCATTTTCCTCTACCGCTATTGCCCGCATCCCCATCCAGCAGCCTACATTCGGTCTTCACAGTCTCGATCAGTCACATGTCCCCCTCGCCTATCCGTTAACAACGGCACTTTTACGCGTGTCGCCTCGAGAAGCGACGCGGATGAGAATCCCCGCTATCATGCGCCTCTTCCCCGTGACAAGCATCACTTCTTGGCCTGGCACGCTGCTTTCGCTCGACGTGGCTCTTGCGGGGTTTGACCGAGAGAAGATGTCGTCGCCGGACAAGTCGTGGTCCGGCTAGACCTGGATCGTCGGCGATACCAGGAACGGGCGCCAAGGCCGTCTCGGGACATTCGAGAGGAAGATCTCAGGAGACTCGGAAGGAAGAAGCCAACAGGGGGGAGAAGAAGGACATTTGGGCGTTCCAGCGTCGTTTGCACGAGCCGGCTATCCAACAGACGAGAGAGAGAAAGAGAGAGAGGGCCAAGGGAACACCCTCAACTCTACCAACCACCCACACACACAAACAGCATACTGTGCTTCGTACGACGATGATTGAAAGGAGCTTCCCATCTTAAGAGCACCATACAATCTCATGCATTTTACCTAGCACCTAGCTGCCCCCCCCCCCCTCCCCTCTCTTCCCTCTGTGTTTCTACACACTACACGACACTAGATGACAAAACAAATAGATTATAGAAACAATGTCGACATTATTTGTTTTTCAACGGAGCTAGACTTCCCCCCCCCACCTTTTCCTTTCTCGTAGCTTTCTTTCAAACTCCTCTTTCTCTGGCTGTGGAAAAGAGGGGGGGTGGGGTTTGGACAATTCATCTTTTACCTATCTTCCTATCTGTCCCCTTTGTGATTGACTTCAGGCTTGATTGATTGTTGCTGCTCGTTCCCTGCGCACAGAGATGATGTACAAAGGGAAGGGTACTGTACATGCAATCAGCTTTTTGGCAGGACTTGTTTCTTAGACGTGTATCGTTGTTGTTGGGATCATCGTCATCATCAGCATCAGCATCATCATCATCATCATCAGCATCATCGTCGTCGTTGTCAACATCATCATCATCATCGTCGTCGTTGTCAACATCATCATCATCATCATCATCATCATCATCATCATCATCATCATCATCATCATCATCATCATCATCATCATCATCATCATCATCATCATCATCATCACCATCATCACCATCATCACCATCATCACCATCGTCGTCGTCGTCAACATCATCATCATCGTCGTCGTCGTCAACATCATCATCATCGTCGTCGTCGTCGTCAACATCATCATCATCATCATCATCATCATCATCATCATCACCATCACCATCATCACCATCATCATCGTCGTCGTCGTCAACATCATCATCATCATCGTCGTCGTCGTCGTCGTCGTCAACATCAACATGTCTACCAAAGTATCTGGGCGGATGCTAGTAGTACATGACACACAATAGGCTAGCTTAAACGCAGCGAGCCACGGACATTTCTTCTCCCCCCTCCCCCCTTCTTGGTGGCATCAACCTCATACATACTGTACCGCAGGTGCTGTCAGACTACATACCTCAGCTCCTACAACATGCCCACCGTCTGCGTGCGTCCGGACGACACGAGCACCTTCACCTCCGGCCAAACATACCGGTAGATCTCGGCCTGCATTACGTAGGTAGATAGCACGGTAGGTACGTAACGTACACCTGTACGTACGTACTTCCGCGCAGAGATACAGAGGTATGCCATGTCACTGCCTACCATACAGCTGCGTACTTCCGTACGTAAAGTCTGACCCCCCTTCACGGTCCACCCCCCTTCACGGACCCCCTTAGCGACAATTTTTACGACATCAACTTTTGTACGGATTTTGGGCTGACACAGTCCTTAATTGTCTAGAGCAGATACTGCGAGCACATATGATCAAACTCAACCTCCTGATTCTGCCTGGCTACCGAGTCGACCGGATTTACAGCCTGATACCGCTCCCTGGTGGCCTCGAGTGCCGGAATCTTGACAAAGCGATCGTTCGGGTTGGGGTGGATTTTCTGGCGCTTCGGTGGGCGTAATGTTTCGATCTCAAGTTCCAGATAGTCAATCTGACGTTGCTGCAGCTCAATCTTGTGGTTTTGGTGGTCCAGGCGCTTCCCAACCGACCGAAAGAGAGCTCTGGTTGAGGGGTCTCTTGTGCCAATTTTCTCCATCGACTCTCGGAGTTGACGATGCCCTTTTGGAGTTAGGAACACTGGCTGTGATGCTTGGGATGTGTTCTCAGGATGCTCGGGTTCTATTTGCGGGGTCCTAGGACGTGCCTGGGCTTCTGCTGGCTGTGGTGGATCCTCCGCAACAACAAATCTGTTCTGCAATGCCTTCCGACAGCTTTGTGGCCATAACCCGGTATGTCGCCACCCAGCAACAATATTTGAGCTGCTGAAAGCCTTCTTCCGTGCCTTCTGGTACAGAATTAGGAACATGGGCTTCCCATTAGCTCTGGCGGCTGATCTTTTAATGAAATCGTCAAGGAACATCCGGTACGCCTGCTTCAGACTTGAAAACACACCAACATCGAGAGGCTGGAGGACGTGGGAGGCGTGGGCTGGCAGGTACAGCAGGTGGATGTTGTTGTAGTAGCAGGTGTACTGGAATTCATCGGTCTCATGGCTAATATGTCCATCTAGAACAAGCAGTCGTGTTTCTTTGCCAGGACCTGCCCCAGATTGGGGGATGAAGCAGTTTTCCAGCCACCCCTGAGCAATACTGCAGTCAATGAAGCCGTTATCCTGTGCCTCGAAGTGCCACCCCAGCATCCCTGACCGATCATCCGGAAACCATTGCTTCTGTACAGATTTCCCCTTGAAAATAACAAGGGGATCAATGCACTGCCCAGTGGCATTGATGCACTCGACAATTGTAGTCCATGTACGACACGCAGGAGTACTCAGACACTCAGTCTTCTTCTCCCGCCCTGTCAAGACCTTCCCAGAGTAGGACGTGCCTTCCATAAGGCCTGTCTCATCCATATTGTACCGGAATTATGGTGCAATACTCAAGATCTTTGGATGTGCCATCATATCAAAGAATAGCTTTATATTTTTATTTTATTTTATTCTTACTCTGATTTGGCTGGTGAGCCATGCAGAACTTCTAGATACATGCTTTTTTTTCCCAGAAAACCTTTGAAGGAATAAAAACTGAGACTTGGGTAAGACTAGGGAATTATCTGGAAGAATATGCAGTGTCTGGAGAAAATAAAATCACAGAGATGATAGGTTTTCTGGTAAGAGTTGGTGTGCTAAGTTAAACTGGTCTAGTCTTTTCAAAGACATAAACCAGAGAAGAAATTCTTTAAGCACTTTAGGCTTTTGAAGTAAAGTAGAGAAATTGTAGGAAAGAAAAGTGGCTTGCTGTCTTTGAGTAAGAAACTTGTTACAAGAGAAAGTGATATGTTGAGCAGTCTCTTCTCCAAAACCACAGGAACATAGAGGGGATTAGAAGTCAGGAACATTTGCTCTGAAAAGAAAGCTGGCTAGTCCTATCCTTGCTGATAGAATCTGCAAGTAAAGACTAGCTTCAGCTTTTCTCAAGTCTTTGAAAACTTTGAGATTTTTCCTTTGGGGTAGTCTGCAAAATAGCTCCCAGACTGGAGAACACTTCTGTCTGTTTGCCTGCCATCTGGCTTCCCACTCTTTCTGAAACACTTCTTGAAATTGTTTCTTAGAGTAATCTTGGTTAGTGGTTAGTTCTTCTAGCCATCTTGCTTTCCAGTTAGGTGTGATAGTAGACAGAGACTTTGGAGGTGTTCTCAGAGTAGAAACAAAAACAGTGATCTGGGAAAAGAGCTTATAGAGAAGTGAGGAGAGAGGATTAGAAGAAGTATTAGAAAAATAGAAAGATTGTAGGAAAGTTGCTGTTCTAAATTTGAAATAAAGATCAAGAGGTGGTAGGAATAGTTCTCCTTCAATAAGAAATGTAGGAGTAGCTTTGAAGACACCTCCTATAGTTTTTAGACACTTAGTCTGGAAAAGATTTAGAGAAGAAATATTAGAAGATTTTTTGTGGGGATTGAACCAGACTCCTACTGCATAGCTGAGAAGTGATCTCAGTATTGCAGTGTAGACAATTCTAGCAGAGAGAACAGGTAGACCCCATGTAGAAAAAGTAGTTCTGGAAAGTGCTGAGAAAAACTTGGAAGCTTTCTGTAACATGATTTTCTGGTGTTTTTTCCAGAGAAGCTTGGAATCATAGTGTAGTCCCAGAATACACACTTCTTCCTTAGGCTGTAGTACCACTTCTCCAAGTCTTAGACTGAGCTGAAGATTATCTGTTCTTCTTCTAGAAAAATGGAGAAGTTCATACTTTTCAGGTGCAAACTTCATTCCATGTTTTCTTGCCCAGTCTAAACACTTGGAGTGAGTAGACTTTAGCTTCAGAAGATTGCTTTTAAGAGAAGGGGAAAATGCCAGAAGGTTTGTATCATCTGCAAAGCCCAGAGCTGATACACCTTTCTCTGGTGTATGAACAATATTATGAAGATCTGAAATATAGAAAAGAAATAAAATAGGAGAGAGAGGTGAACCTTGAGGGACTCCACAGTGTACTGGAAAAAAAGAAGATTCTGAATCATCAAAAACAAGAGAGGTTTTTCTTTGAGTAGTGAAAGAGAAGATCCAGTTAACAAACCAGCTGGGGATTCCTTTTCTCTCCAGGATTTTCTTGAGAATTTCTGGCAGAACTCTATCATAAGCTCCTGAGATATCCAGAGAAAGAAGACTGGCTACCATTCCTTCCTTCCAGACTTTTTCAACTTGGGAAGTGAGTAGAAATAGTGCAGACTCAGTTGATCTTCCTTTTCTGAAGCCCATCTGGATTTCTGGTAGTAGGTTTTCTTTCTCAGCCAGTTCACTTAGCTTTATGGCTGCCAGAGCTTCCATCAGCTTCCTAATTGTGTTGAGAAGTGCTATTGGCCTCCAAGCTTTGGCATAGCAATAGGATCCTTTGCTAGGCTTTCTCAAGCATATTGTTCTGGCTGCTTTGTATCTGTCAGGGAAATATTCTAGCTTCCAGCAGGCCTCCAGAACTTTGGCTATCTTTTCATTGAAAGAGTCTCCTAATACCTTTAGAAATCCATTGGGTAGAGTGTCTTTCCCAGGAGCTGTAAAAGGTTTTTTCTTTTTCAGAATATTGTGGATATCTTCTTTGGAGATTTCCTGAGATAGCTGGTGTTGTTGGTGGTTGGCTGGCTGGTCCTGGGATTCTGGTACTGGCTGGAGAGGTAGAGGGAAGAACTGGGTTTTGAATACTTCTACCTTTTCTGTGAAAGTTCTGGCAGTTTCTCCATCTTGCTTTGTGAGCTCTGGAACAATTGGAAGTTCTGGTGGTTTGCCAGCTTTTTCTTTACCCCACTTGGCTATTTTCCAGTGCTTTTGTGTTTCAGCCAGGTTCTGGAGTTGTTCTCTGAATGTCTTTCTTTTAGCATTCTTGATCAGGTGTTTCTTTTCCTTTATTACCTTTTCAAGTTTGTAGACTGGTTCTTGGTTTTGGAAGACTTTTCTTCTTAGTTTTCTTTCCTTTTTAATTTTCTCTTTAATCTTTTGGTTCCACCAGGGAACAGTGTACTTTGAGTCTCTCAGAGGTCTTGTTGTCTTGTCAGCCAGTTCTTGAAGAGCTTTGTCCAGGTTCTCCAGATAGTTGTCCACTTCCTCTCTGTTAAGTAGTGGTGGAATAGGGGGAAGATTCTTAGCTTCTTTCTTGACTTGGTCCAGATCTAGTGTTCTCCAGTTTCTTTGGTGGGTTCTGGCTTTCTTTGGTGTTTCCAGACTTAGAATTGTCTGAACTGGTCTATGGTCTGAACCTGTGTGGAAGTCTAGGTTAATCTGGGAAGAAATAAAGGAATTAAGAAGTGATATAGAAATAAAAGATAGGTCAATAGCAGAGGAGGGAGACTCTGCCAGTGTTCTTACTCTTGTTGGTGTGAAAGGTGCTATTGCCAGCTCTAGACCTTGATCATCTGTGAGTTCTTTGAACTTAGTAGCTAGTTCAGAGTAGAGTTGGGAGGATTTTGACCAGGATGGGTGGTGGAGGTTTGAGTCAGTCAGAAGAATATGTTCTCCTTCTTTCTCCAGTGCCTGGGCCAGTATATCCAGTAGAGCTTCTGCTGATACTCTGTAGTTTTCCTGGCTTGTGGGTGTGAAGTACAAGTTATGTACCCAGAACACTTTTGCTTGCACTCTTATCTCCAGTGATGTTAAATCCTTGCTCCAGAACACAGGGGTTATAGCTGACCTCTGTATTCTTCTGTTGATTAGAACCAGAGTTCTCCCTAACACTTGGTCTTGAAGAGGGTAGAAGGCTGAGAAGACTGTTGAGGTACTTGTTTCCTGGTATGGATTTCTCCAAGGTTCTTGAAGTGCAATCAGATCCACTTCCTGGAGTCTGGGGTTAGCTAGTAGAAGATCTTGGCATGTCTGGCTTTTCTGCACATTATACTGGAGAAGGTTGAGAGTTGGTGTACTCATCAAACCTCTGAATTGGAATCCATAAGTATCTCAAAAAAGTTTTGTTTTGGAAGATTAGTGGTAGTCTTCAGGTTTTGCAGAGAGGTTGCTTGAGAGCTAAGTCTTGCACTTGATCTAGTTCTCACCAGCTCTCCCTGTTTTCTTTTCTTCCTATCCTCTCTATCAGATAGATTAGGGCCACTTCCAGTATTAGTGGTCTGGCTTGGAGAGAAGATAAGAGTGGAAGAGATGTTTTCTGGAGTGGTGTATCTTCCAGGTCTGGTGAGCCAGGATTCTCTAGCTTTCTGTGTAGCTTCCTGCTTTTTAGGGCAGACTTTTTCCCAAGCAGAGTGCTTCCCTCCACAGTTAGCACATTTGGGAACTAGCTTTTCTTGGGGGATTGGGCAATCTCTTCTGGCATGTTTTCCTCCACATGCCAGGCACTGTGCTTGAGCTTGGCAGGTTCTTGCCTGGTGTCCAAACTTTGAGCATTTGTAGCATTGGACCACTGATGTATCCAGAAGTGCTGGTTCTACTTCATGGATCATGTGGCCAAGTACAACTCCTCTCTTGATTAGTAGATTAGCTTGCTCAGGTGTTGCAAGATCTATGTGTAGAGATGTCACAGATTTCTTAAGAAGTTTGGACTTTCTGGTCCAGTAGGTTCTCAGGATTTTGACCTGGTTTTCCATGTGACGAGGCAATGGCAGAGCAGAACTCAAGCCTAACTGATTCAGTGACCTTGACCTGACTTGGCTTGAGACTCGAGACTTGGATTGATGTACAAGACGAAAGACAAGGAAGGAAGAAAAAGAGAAAAGAAGAAGAGAAGAAGCTGGGGGAGCAGGAGAAGTTCTTATAGGCAGGGGATCAGGCAACGGCGGAGCAAGCAGGCAACAGTGCAGATGGGACTTCCCGGCAAGGTGCGTGACTTGTGCCAGATATGCAACTGGGCCAGAACCGTGACATTCCATACCAGGGTTTTGTCTGAAGATAGTCTTAGTTGTCTCTTCCAGGTTATCTGGGTTAAAGTCCTTTGTTTGAACTCCATGAACCATGACTGGGAAGATTCTGGAAGAGATCTTAGCTTCTTCGGAGAACACTGCAGAGATCCAGTCTTTGTTCTGTTCTAGTTGGGTCTTGGCTGAGGGAGATTCCAGAGAGATGATAATATCACCAGAAGGAAGCTTTCTGACTGCTCTGATATCTTTCTGGCAAGATGTAGGGACTTTGTTCTTGATAGCCTGCACAAGCTGGGAGGGTGTTCTGTTTCCTGTCTGTGCTATTTGGACTCCAGGTCTGATAGTAATCTCACTGAAGATTCTCTGGGGAACTGGAATTTCCTGAACTGTAGCTTTCTGGACTGCTTGAGCATAGGAGAGATTAGATGCTGGTGTTTGCATATTTTTCTCAATTCTGTCCAGTCTCTGGAGAACTTTCTGGATCTCTTGTCCAGTGGTGGAAGGTGTAGCTATATGGCTTGCTAGCTGGGTGGTGATTTTCTTCCATGCTGCCTGTACCTTTGGGGGAGCTTTAGACTGGTTTAGCCAGACTTCAACAATCTGGGATACTGGCAGTGTGTTTTCTCCAGCTTGTTGGTCTGGTGTTGCCAGAGAGGTATCTTGTTAGCTTGGCTCTGGGGAAATAGATAAAGAAGAAGAGCTGGATTGGATGTTGGAGGATCTGGGAGCCAGTATAGAGGTTGGTACTCTAGAGTTGTATTGGGGATGACTGGGTTTTTTCTTTTTTGAGGCCATAGCTCTGGATTTCCAGTAGTGATACCTTTAGAGAGTTGAGAGAGTTGAGGGAAAGAGAAGAGTACCCTGACTTCCCAGCAGTAGTGATCTAGCTCTGAGTCCAGACCTCGGAGCTAGACTTTCCTGGGCAGCTTCTTCCTTCTAAGCTCTGGGTTAGGTCTGGGAGTATTCACCTAGACTAGGGACCAGACCCCCTATCTAGACTTTCCTTGAATTCTTAGATTCTGCCAGCCAAGAGTAGAGCTCAAGTCATTCCACTTTTCCACTCTCTGTTTTCCTCTTGAACTGGGAGTACTTACTCAATCCTGGGACCACACCCCAAGACTGAGTGTTCCTAGGTAATTGGGGCCTGTCCCCAGTTCTCCAGAAAACCACTGGCCTCTCTCTCTCTCTTGTTATTGGTAGTCTGTTGCTTGTTGAAGTTGAAGATCGTAGAGTCTGGGATCACAACTTTTGACAAACAGGTTGAGTTTTCCAAAGTGATGGGTTTTCACCTTAAGGTTTTGGTGGGTTGAGGGTGGAACTCGGCTGGTTTCCAGGACTTCTGACAAAATGCGGTGATTGTCAGAAGTGATGGTCCTTGGGCGTAGTTCATAGCTTTATATTAGCCTCTGAGGCACCATTCTTTCTAATCTGATCAAGTGGAACTGCTTTCAGGGACTTAACCTCTGGGTTCCGTCGCAAAAAGTTCTCAATCCAATGCTTCCCCGGAGGTTTATCATCCCCTCCAGCTTTAAGCAGTTTCTCGGCGAAATGAGCAAGCTGTTGATGCCGGGGTGCAAAGCCTAGCGAGGCTCGGAGGAGGACCCAGTCTCGCAGACTGGATTCCTGGTCTGGGGAGAGTCTTTGGCAACTGGTTGAAGACTGGTCGTACGTTTCGCCCATGTGATCGGGCACGGAGGGTGGTAGGGGTGATAACCCAGGTTTTTGCAGCGGTACGGATTGGCATTCCATCGGAGATGGCTTCCAGCGCGTTCTGGAGGTCCCCGGTCGTGTACGAAGGCATGATGAATCAATTAAGCCACTTAGAAGTCTGGATGCTTGATCGTGGGAGGTGCTGCGACGCGTTGTTGATGCAAGAGTCGTGCAGATTTATCGCTTAGGAGCTGGGCCGTGAAGAGGGGTGGGCCGCGAAGGGGGGTACGACCTTATATCCACATACGAGCAGGGAGGTTTCCACCAGCAACGGCACGTACACTACAGTATACGGAAGTACTCCGTACAGAGATCACGATACCAAAAGTTCACAGCGTATCATCGCACCGTGACACGAACCACTACCGGTACTGTACGCCAAAGCACAATCATCGGATTCAGAGCCGTCGATCGAGCGCGTAAGGACGGAAGCCCTCGTACGTTGGTAGGAGGTGATTACTTGTGTGTGTGTGTGTGTGTGTGTGTGTGTGTGGGAGGAGAACAGAACGCGACGAGTGAAAGTGGTTGGTTTGGACAGAATGGCTGAAAGGGCGTCTCTAGGATCCCTGTTGAGGGACGCAAGCGAATGGATTCGTCTCCGGTACGAAGCTACGTAGACTGGACGGAGCAGGTACCCTGTCGAACGGCCACAAGCGACTGGTCAGCGTGCGGCGTCGGCGTCGTACGGAAGAGGCTTCTAGCGCGAAAGGTCTCTCCATTCTCTGTGTCGCTAGCTAGATGTCGAATGTGCAGGAAAATTGTCTTCCTTCTTCACGTGACCTCGGCTCTACTAGCGAGCGAGGGCTGGTCTCTCCTAACCCCCGGTCAATAGTACCTGACGGGATAACGGTTCATGACGTGAAGAGATGGACGTGAAAGAACGACGAGGTCCGAAGAGAACCGCTTTGAATGGCGGGTGGGAACAGCCATGGTCTTCCTCCTAGAGGGTAAGAGCAGAAGGTAAGACGAGAGCAAAAGAGAGCAAAAGAGAAAAAGACGAATGAGAAAGACTGCGTTGTTCGACACTTGGCAGCAGCAGCTTGACATTCCATCGAAGAAAGGCAACATGTGAATCGGTCCTGATCTCCTGCACCATTGTCCGTCAACAGGTCGTGGGTCGCGGCGTGCGAGCTTCGGCAGGTTTGCAGCTGTCGTCGACGGGGGACTCCCCAGGTGAACAAACGAAGACGAGAGCGCGGAACGAGCCAGCCCTTGCTGAGCAACGGTCTACTAGCGGAGGTCGTCCCAGCACTCTTTCTTGAGCTTGCGGATGCTGAGGATGAGATCGATGAGCTCCTTGAGGGCACCGCGGCGCTTCTTGGGGTACTTGATCGCTTGTCGGAGCAGCGAGGCGACCCTCCTCCCTCCGCCCAGTTTCTTGATCAGTCTCCGGATACGCACTATCGGCGCAAAAGTGACGAGTTCCCAGGCGCATTCAACGATGTCGCGGAAACCCCGCTTCTCGAGCTCGTTCTTGGGCCGATAGTGCTCCTGCACCCATTTGTGGGCCGCCTCCTCACCCTTCTCGCACACGTCGTCCGGGACGGACTCGATGATGGAGAAGGCCTCCTCGAGGTCGTGCAGCTTCTTCAGCTCAGCCAGAGACGGGGGCGCCTCACCTGGCGACGTAAACGCGTGGCCAGAGATGACGGGAGCCAGAAGTAGAGCGGCCAAGCTGGCGACGGAGACGATGTTGATCTTCATGTTGGCGGCTTTGGCTAGCTCATGGGATCAGAAAGTCAGCTTGAAGACGAAGCGGAGTCGAGATGCACCAACCTTGACCTCGCTCTTGAATCTCACGATGTGGTGCTTCAAAGAGATTTGAAGGTGGATCGAGGTAGAAGGTCCGGCTGGTAGCCCGTTGCAGTACCTGATGCTTCTGATGATGATGATGATGAGGATGGATCCAAAGGTGGGATTTGGCCCCCTTCTTATAGACGTCTGTTCCTCAATCGAAAGAGCTGTCGACGGTGCGACGGTGGCCGTTCGACGCTCCAGGTCGCTCCTAGACAAGGCTGATGCTCGAGATGCTCTTTCCCCATCGCCAAGACCAACGCTCGGAGGAGCTCCTCCGACCATTCGGAGCTGGACGTCGTTGCTGAGCCTCAGACGAAGGGTTCGAACCGTCTCGGACGTCGAGGCTGAACTAAGTTATCGTGGTGAGCAGAAGATCGAGCACACCATCCTGCGGAAGAGAGCCTGCGAGCAGGACGGGTTGGTGAGGCTGAAGCGGAAATGTCGGAGCAACTCTCAGTGCTCTGGCTGAAGCTGAGATGCCGGACTTGTCTGGGCTCTTGCTGACCCGGAGATTCCAGAGTTATTCTCGGTACTTCGGCCGAGGCCTTACCTGGCCGAGTCCTTGCAGAGCTGTTGGAGGCCCATTCTGTGGGCCGGCTGAAGAGATGGACATTTCAACCCCAGATCGACATGGTTGAGTCCTAGAAGGACGCACAAAAGACCGAACAGGGTATAGGCTGGTTCGAAGGGACGTGTCCGAGGACATGTCAAGTTCAACAGTACTAGACCAATGAGGCACAGTCCGTCATAAGCAGATCTCCAACAGCCCTTTCAGACGCTTCATGCTGATCGGACATCCCCAGCTGCGCACTTCAAAACCGTTCCTTTGACAGCGTGTATGCCTGAGGGATTGCTTGGTCGCTCTCGGGCATGGGTGGTCGCGATCGCACCTGACCTCTTGAGACAAAGAGCCCAACGTAATCTGAAGTGGCATTGCCCTGTATTCAAGCCGACCGGTGTCAGCCCAAGCGTTGAGCCTCGTTCGGCTCGTCCTCCGCGGGCAGGCGCAACGTGTTTCCCCGCGGGCATATATCCGGCGTCAATCTCGATTGATGCCCTAGAACGATGATGAAACACATCCGTGCAGCCGAAGTCTCAAGGCCAAGGATTGCCGGGTGCATCCCACCAGCTTGATGGAAGAGGCTTGTAGATACTCTAGGCTACAGCCCTGGATGGCTCCAGATAGAGCGACGGCCTCGAACGATGACCCCATCCACTGCGATTATGATGTGTCGCCGGCCGGCATGAGTGTTACTCAAGCCTCATCATCTGTGACGGTTGCAACGCAGCTGCAGATTGAAAGCTGCGCCATGTGCCAGCATTCTGTGTGGATTCCTATTCCGAGACGTGGGTCCACACGGTCAGGAAATTTCACGCCGTACATACGGCCTCTGACAGGTTCGAGCGCGGTGTTGAAAGCGGCGAAGCGGGGCTACCGATTCTCGTATGTACGGTACGTCGGTACGTCGGTACGTCTTGCCGTAAGGTACGCCTCGCAAGACGGGACGAGAGTTCAACTGCCGGACAATTACTCCGATGCCCCCCTCCATCCCGCGCCTCACCAAGCTAAGCGAGGTACTTGGAACACCACCACGTCACTCCTATGAACCAAGGTACTACTCAAACCTCGAGCTGTACTAGTCGGATACCTCTGCTACCATACCAAAAAGCATACAGATCAAAGTATCTCGACTCCTCTTCAGCTGGGCAGGTTCCCTCCGCGGTTCACTTGGTACATTCGTACACGGTAAGTGTAAGCTGACAACCGGTCGACTGTGGATGTGGAGATTTGTCTGCCTGACTAGAATCCAACAAAGAAGAGGAAAACTCTGCAGGCTGGTCGTGTGCCCACACACAACAATCTAGCTGTCGCTCGGCCGGAGGCTGCTCCCTTCAGATCCTCGGGTGACTCTCTGTTGAGTCCCCGGTTGACCGCCAGTCACCGTAAGGGCTGCCATTCCGAACCCCACCGGCTACGTCGGTACGTTACGTACTTTACTAAGTTTGGTGGTAAATTATCTGGGGACCATAACAGTAACTCATTGAAGTTAAGCGCACCTGTGCGCATACTCGTAGATGTTTCAGCCGTGAGAGAGCAGCTGAAAAGCGGGGTTGCGCCCGTCAACGATAGACAGGCGTTTGAGCAGTTGGGAAGTGATATCACGATAGTAGGACCGCCTAGGCTACACCCCCTCGAGGGCTTCATAGCCAACGCGGGACAAGAGAACAGGTTGCTTGGAGGCCTTACGGGCACCGAGCAAAAGTTCGAGGAGTGAGGCCTTGTCGGGGTAGAGCCGCGTAGCGCAAAGACCTGTACGTATGCACATCGATCGCTGAGGAAGGGCTGCGTAGCTGATCAGGTGCCCGATCAGGTGCTGCGGTAGGTGGCATGCAGTAGTCGTGACAGTCTTTTGAACCGTACGTATCGCACTTCTCCGTACCGTAAAGTGATCTGCTCCCATGTTCTACAGCATCTCGACAGGATAGTGCTGGCCAGGCACTGCAGAAGGAGGTTTTTCACCCTAGCAGGCCTAGGGTTTTCCTCGCTTAATTTTCATAGCTGACCCAGCATAGTCTAGATAACTAGCACTAGAATGGAGTAGGAATACCAATAACCAACCAAACTGATCTGCTGCTAGGGAGCCTGCAGTCTATCATAGTTGGAAACAGTACTGCTCCGCTCTCGTTTGATCTGATGAAAGGGGGGGCATCTGTGCTCGAACAAGTAAGCTGTACAGTAGGCGTAGTGCATCGAGGGATAGCTCAGAGATAACGAGATATGCAAGGGCTGTAAGACTCAGGCAAACTTTGACTGTCACCAAGGTCGTCGCTTGAAGGCAACTGAAATCTTGACGAAACAGCTAGCTCATCAGGAAGCACAGGTCTTGAAGGTTAGAAAGCTCGCCACGCTCAACTGACATACCGAATGTGGTCTACTTGAGATGCCGTGCTATGTCGACTTCTTCTCGAGCATGATCTATGGGCAGTTACCACTGTCATAAGCAAACACACTGGCTGGGTTGGCAGTAATATGCGGTGAATCAAATCTGATCGTGCAAGAGTCAGCATGAACGACTGGCCGCCTGGAACAGTAGTCTCTCAAGCAGGTGGAATTCATTCGTCAAGTCAGTTGGCCTCTGCATTCTCGACAGGTGAAGTTCAGAACAGGTCTGTGATTGAGAAGATTTTTATGAGGACTCATCAGATGGGCAACGGTAGCGGGATCCCAAGGATTGGCCGCGACAAGAACCAGACGAACAATGCGTACTTACAGCGAGTCTTAAAGCCCATAGAGGATCTTAAGCGTAGACTAGATTGTGTGGAGTATGTACCACTGCAGGCGTCTCCCGGTCCCTTTGCATCGGCTCGCAATCCAAGAAACGCACTTCTATCACGTGATGTTACACGTCGCGTCTTATGTAAGCAGTTGGCACGTGCTTTTGCCCGCTTGAGAGGCTACTTTAGAGTTGATCCGAGCTCGGATCTGCAGGATTTTCCGGATCCTGCCTTAGTAATGCCACCCCGCACCGCCGCGACGACCTTTCGGGACTAGCAGATGGGACACGCGGCGAGCTCGAGGCCTGATGGCCTCAATTGATTCCAGTCGCTTCTTGGTCATTCCAGTTGTCGGGCATCCTCTAAGCATTAGTGATAGGCTGTCAAGCCGTACGTACTTGGAGTACGTACGGCCATGTTGCCTGGCGCGATTGGCTATATAATGAAGCTGGATTCTCGTCCAGATCGTCTGGCTCTCTCTCTGTCAAGCACATACTCTTGATCAGCCTCCAAGAACTGCTATATCTTCTTGCATCACAACTTGAACACTCAGAGCTTCACCTTCAAGTCGCCAGAAACCTCAGCCATCATGCCGTCGATTCACTACTTCAACCAGTCCGCTCCCTTCTGGGATTTCGTGACGCGCATCGAGGACGAAGCCTTCAGACAGTCCTTTTCGCAAGACAAGCAGCCGGAGAAGGACGAGAGATCGGACGAGAAGGGCGACGAAAAGTCCCCGGAACCAAATGCTGAGCAACGCCGATCCTGCGGAGGCGCCAACTGGCAACGTGGAAACTGCGGCGGTGGCTATCGTCGAGGGGGTCACTGCGGCGGCCGGCGCGACTGGCGTGGCGGTCACGACCGCGGTCCTTGGGGCATGAACCCCTTCGTCCAGTTCCTTCAGTCGCAGCTCAATCTCGCCAAGGACGATGAGCTGGACGCCGAACAGTTCTCGCCCGCCGTCGACGTGTTCGAGACCCAGACGGCGTACCACATCCACGTCTCACTCCCGGGTGCCAAGAAGGAGGATGTTGGTCTGAACTGGGACGAGTCCAAGTCTGAGTTGACCGTTGCTGGCGTTGTCTACCGCCACGGTGACGAGGAGTTCTTGAAGACGTTGGCCCTGAGCGAGCGGAAGGTGGGCGTCTTCGAACGCAAGGTGCGACTTGGGAACGAACGTCATCCTGCCGACGTCGATGCCGAGGGCATCACGGCCAAGCTGGAGGACGGACTTTTACGCGTCGAACTGCCGCGCGTCGAGAAAGATTTTGTCAGCGTCAGAAAGGTTGACATCACCGAGTAGGATTGTTGGGGTCCGTCGACACAGGGGTCTTGATGAAGAAATTGTTAGCCGCTGATCCTGGATAGTAATAATCAGTCTGCCTGATCCAGATATCCGTTCCTGACCATCATATTCTATTTTGACAGAGATCGAAGTTTTAATAATGTGCAGAATACTGTACCGTATTGGCCTTAGAATCCGAGTAGAGCCATCGAGGTTGCAACCCTTGGCATATTCGTACGTACGTACGGAGTAGCCCGTCCGTCACAGCTCGAGGGCCATCCTAAGCTAACTACGTACCGATACGTACTCGTACAGTACGTAGAGCTAGGCACGCTAGGTAAGGACACTGGCTCGACTGGCTTGGGACTTATGGCGAGCTCAGATAATCCCGGTTCTTGTAGTAGAAGAAATGAGACACCAACTGAAGCCACGTGACCGTACCTTTGCCATTCTCCCGCTACTACGTATCGCTGCTTGCATGATGGGTTACTCACCGCGACCAGGGCCAGAGACCACTGCCCTCATCATCCAACATGGCGACCACTTCGTCGATGTTCCTATACTCCCTCACTGTCTCACCGCCCACTGCCATCACTCAGGCCATTCTGGGCCAGTTCGCTGGCACCAAAGAGCAACAGATCATCACCGCTTCAGGTTCACGACTCGCCCTACACCGGCCAGATCCGGTGCAAGGCAAAATCTCTGCGGTCTTCTCAAATGATGTTTTCGGAATCATACGGACACTGGCTGCGTTCAGATTGGCTGGCAGTAACAAGGGTGAGTCTGACTCTACCGGCTTTACCATACACTTAGTGATTGCGCGTCTTCCACCGGTAGCACGACGTACCCTCGACAGCCTGTGCCGAAATTCGCCATCACCTGGACGATGGTGGGCCGTCATGAGGGAGGAATTGCGCTGAGTGGCTTATAGACTACATCATCGTTGGATCCGACTCCGGCCGGATCACAATAGTCGAGTATGTTCCGGCGCAGAACAGATTCAACCGGCTCCATCTGGAGACGTTCGGAAAGTCGGGCATCCGGCGCGTCATTCCTGGCCAGTATCTAGCGGTGGACCCAAAGGGACGGGCATGTATGATCGCCTCGGTCGAGAAGAACAAACTGGTCTACGTCCTGAACCGGAATGCGCAGGCGGAGCTCACCATATCATCGCCGTTGGAAGCGCACCGGCCCCAGACTCTCGTGTTCGCGATGGTGGCACTTGACGTGGGCTACGAGAACCCGGTCTTCGCGGCCTTGGAGATTGATTATAGCGAGTCGGATCAAGACCCGACCGGACAGGCTTTTGAGCAGATCGAAAAGTGCCTGGTCTACTACGAGCTCGACCTCGGTCTAAACCACGTGGTCCGGAAGTGGACAGATATCGTGGATCGAACGTGCAATCTTCTGTTCCAGGTCCCAGGCGGAGCCGACGGCCCTAGCGGTGTTCTGGTCTGCGGGGAGGACAGCGTCACCTATCGCCATTCGAATCAAGACGCCTTCCGTGTCGCCGTCCCCCGACGTCGTGGCCTCACCGAAGATCCACAACGGAAACGACTGATCACGGCTGGTGTGATGCACAAGATGCGGGGCGCCTTCTTCTTCCTCCTCCAGAGCGAGGATGGTGACCTTTTCAAGGTGACGTTGGACATGGTCGAGGACGACAACGGCCAACCGACGGGGGAGGTCAGGAGGCTCAAGATCAAATACTTCGATACGGTGCCGATCGCGACAAGTCTGTGCATTCTCAAGAGCGGCTTTCTCTTCGTCGCCTGTGAGACGGGGAACCATCACTTCTACCAGTTCGAGAAGCTCGGCGATGATGACGACGAGACCGAGTTTACAAGCGAGTCGTTCCCGCCCGATCCGGCCGAGCCATACGCTCCGATCTACTTCCATCCTCGCGGGGCCGAGAACGTGAACCTTGTGGAAATGATCAACTCGATGAACCCAATCATGGATTGCAAGGTGACGAACCTGACGGACGACGATGCGCCTCAGATCTACACCGTCTGCGGCACCGGCGCAAGAAGTACATTTCGAACGATCAAGCACGGCCTCGAGGTGTCGGAAATAGTGGAGTCGGAGCTTCCAAGTGTACCATCGGCGGTGTGGACGACCAAGCTGACAAGATCAGACGAGTATGACGCCTACATCATCCTGTCCTTCTCCAACGGCACCTTGGTGCTTAGCATCGGTGAGACGGTCGAGGAGGTGACGGACACGGGTTTCCTGTCCTCCGCACCAACCTTGGCCGTCCAGCAACTCGGTGAAGATGGCTTGATTCAGGTGCACCCCAAGGGAATTCGACACGTCCGAGCAGACCGTCGGGTCAATGAATGGCCGGCGCCGCAGCATCGCTCGATCGTGGCGGCGACAACGAACGAAAGGCAAGTCGCCGTGGCCTTGAGCTCGGGCGAGATCGTCTACTTCGAGATCGACGCCGACGGCAGCCTGGCCGAGTACGAGGAGAAGAGAGAGATGAGCGGAACGGTCACTTGTCTTAGCCTCGGTCAGGTCCCCGAAGGCCGTGTAAGAAGTCAGTTCTTGGCCGTCGGATGTGACGACTCGACCGTGCGGATTCTCAGTCTCGATCCGGACTCGACCTTGGAGAGCAAGTCGGTTCAGGCGCTGACATCGGCTCCTTCGGCCCTGTCCATCATGGCCATGGCCGATTCGACGTCTGGCGGATCGACGCTCTACCTCCACATCGGGCTTTACTCGGGCGTATATCTCCGGACGGTCCTCGATGATATCACAGGGGAGCTGTCGGACACGCGGACGAGGTTCCTCGGCCCGAAGCCAGCGAAGCTGTTTCGGGTCTCCGTCAAGGGACAGACGGCCGTTCTTGCGCTGAGCTCCCGGCCCTGGCTGGGATACACCGACAACCAGACCAAAGCCTTCATGCTCACACCATTAAATTATGTTGGCTTGGAATGGGGCTGGAACTTTAGCAGCGAGCAATGCACAGAGGGGATGGTGGGCATTCAGGGGAAGAATCTTCGGTCAGTGACGGGGTGGCGTTTTCCTAACAAGAGACTTGCATGATGATCTCGAATCCCAACAGTTTGATCGAACGTGAAAGAGATCAGATACCAATTGTTCCTACTGACAAGTCTACCACTCCGTCCTCCTCTTCTTCGAAGCAAAGCTCTGTTGCGGAGACTAACACCTATATCAAGGATATTCGCGATCGAGAAGCTCAGCGAAAACCTACTTCAAGAATCTATATCTCTGGCGTACACGCCCCGACGCTTCGTGCGGCATCCCGATCAACCGTACTTCTACGTGATCGAGTCGGAGAACGGCGTCCTGTCGCCTGCCACCAGGAATCGCCTCCTGGACGACAAAGAGGCGGTCAACGGCGACGCGACGGTGCTCCCACCGGACGAGTTTGGCTACCCTCGCGGCCGAGGCCATTGGGCATCTTGCATCCATGTCATCGACCCCATCAACGCGAAGGAAGTGCTGCAACGGATCGAGTTGGAAGACAATGAAGCCGCCGTCAGCATCGCGACGGTCTCGTTCTCCAGCCAAGATGACGAGATCTTTCTCGTCGTCGGCACCGGAAAAGACATGGTCGTCAGCCCTCGGTCCTCCAGCTGTGGACTCATTCACGTCTACCGCTTCCAAGAGGACGGCAAGGAACTCGAGTTCATCCACAAGACGAAGGTTGAAGAGCCACCGCTCGCGGTCCTCGGCTTCCAAGGCCGGCTGCTGGCTGCCATCGGTAAAGACCTACGGCTATACGATCTGGGGATGAAGCAGCTGCTGCGCAAAGCCCAAGCCCAGGTCGTCCCGAACCTGATCGTCGGTCTTCAGACGCAAGGGAGCCGGATCATTGCCAGCGACGTGCAAGAGAGCGTCACATACATCGTCTACAAGTTCCAAGAGAACCGGCTGATCCCGTTCGTCGACGACATGTTGTCGCGATGGACCACGTGCCTGACGATGGTGGACTACGAGACCGTCGCCGGCGGGGACAAGTTCGGGAACCTGTGGCTGCTGCGCTGCCCCGAGAAAGCGAGCGAAGAAGCCGACGAGGAAGGCTCCGGCGCGCATCTCGTCCACGAACGACAGTACCTCCAGGGCGCGCCCAACCGGCTGAATCTCATGTGTCACTTCTTCCCGCAGGACGTGCCGACCAGCATCCACAAGACGCAGCTCGTCGCCGGCGGTCGCGACCTGCTCTTCTGGAGCGGTCTTCAGGGCACCCTAGGCATTCTCGTTCCCTTTGTGAGCCGCGAAGACGTGGATTTCTTCCAGACGCTGGAGCAGCATCTCCGAGGCGAGGATGCGCCGCTCGCCGGTCGCGACCATCTCGTGTACAGGAGCTATTACGTACCTGCCAAGGGTGTCATTGATGGTGATTGTAAGTACAGGCTGCGGTCCGCACAGATGGCGTTGTATCTTTCCCTCCCCTCCCCTCCAATCCCCCCCCCCCCCCCCCCCCCCCTCGGGGCCTCTTACTCATATCCTACACATCCTTTGATATTGTCCTCAACTCTTGCCACCATGAATGTTAACGACAAGCACCCTTTCGACAACAGTATGCGAGCGATATCCCCTTCTCTCCAACGACAAGAAACAGATGATCGCCGGCGAATTGGATCGATCGGTACGAGAAATCGAGCGAAAAATATCGGTATGTTCAACTGTCCGAAGCCATAGCCGCCCTTTTCTCGTTTCCTCTCCACATCTTCAGTCCATCCTCTCCCTTTCTTCCCCGTCCCTCTGGTGCACCCAACCAAGTTTCCTCTCAAGAGTTGCGTGATCCTTTGACGGGCGTGGCGCCGCAGACTGACGCTCTCATTTCGATCTGATCCCCAGGATATGCGCACTCGAGTGGCCTACTAGGTAGTCTACTAGGTAGTCTACTGCCGCAGGCTACCTTCTTACAGGAGAGAGGGAAGGACCTTACTGTACCAGCGACCTCATGTCTCCTCCACCACGACATCCCTTTCAGAACAACAGCGAAGAATGAGCGAGTCAGCAAATGAGATCCCGTCGGTCCAAAGCCTCGCCCTTTCCGGCCCGAAGGGCCCTTGTATGTACTGTACAGTAGCTAGCAGCGTCATCGTGCTTTGTAGTATCCAGCTGGCCTCCTTCGAGGGAGGTATGTTTGAGATGGGTCGCGGAAGTCTGCGCGGCTGTACAAGGCGTTTGGTATAGGACACAGATCTTGTCGACACTACCCCTCCCTCCCTACAAAAATAGACTTGAAAACGGAGTTTGTCTGACTCCTGATATCTGTCTCAGGACTGTTGGACGTTGGATGTTGTGGGTGTGGAGCCCGGAACCCTAAGCACCGTCACGTTTGCTCTTATCCCATGCATCTAGGCCGCTGACCCTGCATGGATCCGCCTCGTGCCTTCTAGAGCCTTCTGCCGGCTCTAAGGCAAACATCAGCTTCGTGTCTACATATAGATGATTAGCTAGTTCTCCCTAATCAATCAACAGTCGACACTCATCTTCTTCCGCCGTGCCTCCAGAATCGATCAAGGACTAGTACGTCGACCAGGAATTCACGGAGACATCCGTGATCCAATCCAGTTCTTACTGGTGTCGTACAGTGGAGTAGGGCTACGTACTGTAAGTTGATAGCGAAAGAAAACATGGCCTTCCCCAACCCTCCTTTGGTGTCGTCTCCCACATGAGCATGGTCAGAGGCTACTTATATGACTGTTGCCTACATGAAAAGCAGCCTTTTCTGTGTACAGTACGATAGTAGTTGGATCTACTCAACCCAGTCACTCAGCTTCTTTTTTTTTATTCAGATCAATTGTCAAGTAATAGAAAGATAGTCATTAGCTGTTGATCATGAGGTCCAGAATATCAGGTATTGTGGCTTTGAGGGAATATGTTCTTATGTTTTTTAATTACGCAAAAGTGGAAGTGAGACCATCAAAGATTACTAGGTGTATGTATCTGTCCAGTCTGTCTAATCTTGTACAGTCAGGTACACACCTGTGCATGAAGGAATAAAGGATGTCGTCAGTGATGGCTCTCTATGGCGTGCACAGTGTTCTGGAAGTAGGCAACAAGAAGAGCGAGGTCGCGCAGATCGATGTTGTCAGGAAGAGGCACAAGATTTTTAACTTGTTTGTTCATGTTAGTTCTCTTGGAAGATGCTTGGGGTCCCAGACTACCTCTTGCTTTCAGCTACTCGGAGTGAAATGAATATTCCTGACTCTACACACTGCAGGCACCTGCTCCTACTTACTTACTACTGTACCTGCTGAAACTTGGTAGTGGAGATACTTAACCACAACTAAGTTGTTGACGGAAAAGCACAAGTCTCTTGATATTTTGTTATTCTAGACTGAGATATGTACTCTGTACAGGTAGTGTGTCCAACACACTTCCACAGGTAGTGGTATCAACTTCTCACACTTTGTAGGCAGTTTCTGTAGTCATCAGCTTGGCAGGGCAGGAGTCTTCAGCTCATCGAGTATTTAGCTAGCTCTATCCTTCGGTAGCCAGGGAATCAACTTATCTTCTCCCTCTTGTCTTGATGATTAGACCGAGCTCCGCGTAGACAGTGCCTGGGTCCTTCCTAGACTCGCTACCAATAACTCTTGACAAAAAAGTACGACACTGGCTTAGGAAATCTTGTTTTCTGTTGTAGGGTTTTCTGAGAAACAATAAGTTGTAATGAGTGATGGGTTGAGCGGTAGCTACTGTAATTAACAGAACACAAAGATAACTGTCGTTTTGTATTGTCTCTGACTCAATACTCCACAGTAAGAGATCCCAGAATGAAGGAGAAAGAAGGGTTTTGGCCCCGAAGACGGTTTTATCCTTTCAAACTACTATCGCTACTCCCGGCATAATCTAGTTAGCTAGTTTTAGAACGGCGGAAGACTTCAATCAATCAAAGACTCAATACTGAAGGTTGTTGAGAGGTTGCTCGAGACTTGATTTCTTGGAAGAGCACCTTCCAAGGTTCTCTATGTGATACCACTCTGGCCTCCCCATTGATTTCCACGATATCAACAGTCAAATCCTTATCCGAGGTCTCGCGCCTCTTCCTATCTCTGTCAGACTCGCCGATCCCACTAGTGTCACCCTCTTCCTCATGTTTCCCGAACTGCCATCGATCATCCAGATACTTGGCATACTGGCACAGGATGTTGTTGCCATGTCGGCTTGGTGTGGTGGTTGGACTCAGATGGATTGCGTCCCGGAGAATATTGTCGAGATAGAAGATGATCTCGCCACAGTTGAGATCCCAAGCCAGATTTGGCCCAAAGTAGAACTGTTTTGTGGTGCTGAGATACGCAAATGTGTAGTGGTGACTGTCTGACAACAGACCGAATACTCCCCGGTTAATCTCGCTTTTCCGTGCTTCCCAGATCCCGCACATGTATACGAGAAGTTGTGCGAGGCCTGTTTCTGCTTTGCGGAACGCTTTTGCTACCACCACCAGGATTGCTTCTGTCACTGCTTTTGATGGGCCATGACCGAGAACCCAATCAGCCTTGCCACGAATTAGTAAGGAGGACTTGAACTCTGTGTTCTCCTTTGCCCTGACGTCGATGATGACTTCCGCTTGCAAGGACAATTGTTGATCGGCCTTTTTGTCAGCTAGGTGTTGCAGACGATTGACCAGAACAAGATTCAGTATCGTCCGAGTAAGCGACTCGTCCTGGCGATACCTGAGATGTGAGTTCCACTTGAGGTCCTTGATCACTTTGACTAGCTTGGAGTTAGCGAACACTTGTACCGTACTGTTGTAGATGTAGGTTGATGTACTATACTATAGTGTGCATCGAGCTCTGGGTATGCTTCGCGAACCTGGTTCTTTCGTACTGCTTCCTTGAGAAAGAAGCGATAGTTGGGATGTGCATCGACGAAGTCAACGCCGAGCAAGTCTGCGGTTCTATTGGTCTGCTGATAGTCCGACGCCTTTGTTGTCTGGCCAAAAATCGACAATAGTTAGTTACATGCCTGAAGATCAATCTCATAGTTTGAACATACCTTGACTGGTCGAAGATGAGGAGGAAGAGAAGGTTGGTTGTCAGCCATATGAGATTGGATGCGTACTAGTACAGCTCGAAAACAATCGGGGATCTCTAGCTTGGCTATATCGTAATCCTGGAACTCGCGCGACTGATCACGGTTGATAGAGATGTGAGCGACTGAACTTTGTTGGGGAGTTGGAAAAGGAGAAGTGCGAGTGAATTTACCTAGCTTTTGATAATCGACTCTGGCTTTGTGTGATCCTGAGTGTCAAACGTACTACAGTACTCCATACATATACCTAGAATGACTAAGTGGCAAGAGAGACCGCTATGACTAATTGCAATTCTACCAATCAGCATTTGTATTTCCTCTTTTAGCCTAGTCCGATTCGCTCCCCATTTTCCGACTTATCACCAAAAATAGGATAGTTCCGGCCCTCAGTTGATCTTTCGCTCTTGACCACTGGATCGTCAAATACAGTACGAGTATATTCTGTACGTACCGGTACAGCACGAGGTACGGAAGTACAGTAGGGCGACCACAATCTAGGCACCCCTCTCCACCACTGCTCTGTCAGGAGTATGGTGTCATAGTGGCAAGAGATTCGCAGGCCCGGAACGCAGAGCTGTAAGGCCGTCCAAGATCTGACACAAATTCAACCAGACACTTCTACCCAGACCTTCCAGTGAACAAGTGGGCTTGTTGTTATCTCATCAGAATAACAGTTGGTAATTGGTAATTGGTATTCCTACTCCATTCTAGTGCTAGTTATCTAGACTATGCTGGGTCAGCTATGAAAATTAAGCAAGGAAAACCCTAGGCCTGCTAGGGTGAAAAACCTCCTTCTGCAGTGCCTGGCCAGCACTATCCTGTCGAGATGCTGTAGAACGTGGGGGGTGGCTGGCTAGCAGCCAGCTTCCAGCTGCTCCTGAGCCCAGGAGAACTGGGGGAGAATGCCTTGTCGGAGGATCCACGCTGTGAGGGCGGCAGCGGGCCGTGGCCACAGTTGAGCTATGCCGAGGCATAGCGCAGAGTCGACATCCCGTGCAGGGTCTCTGCCACGCTTCCCCGCAGTCCTGAGGCCTTTTGCGCTCCGCCGCGTACGCTCACCCCTAGGTCCTGCTTCGGAGCGCCGGGTTGCCAGCCCGGAGCCCACGCTCCAACTGCAGTTTGCTCCTTGAGCCCGTCATTTGCAGCCTGAGCCTGCACTCTGTACGGACCGGCATGCGCTTCCGTCCTCTCGGGCCATATAGACAGTCTCGTAGTAGGCCCAGACCCTACTGCCGTCACTGCCATTATATGCCACGCCCCGCAGCTCTCGCTGTTTCGCGTTACCTCTGTAGATCTCTCGTACAGAGGCCGACCATGCCTCGCAGGCTCTACGGACCCTGCAGGCCATGCCAGCACCTGCAGGACCGCCTTTCCAGCCCACTAACCAAGTAGGGAGGAGTCTCAATCTGCCCGCTGTCGCCTGTGGGGCCCCGGTTGTACGTGGTGACCCACCGGAGAACCTCCGAACAGAGAATCTCCGGTGCCCCGGCCCCGGTCCGCAGGCAGTCCGAAGGGAACCCGTGGCAAGGCCTTAGGCAAAACCATCAAGCCAGCACTTTGGCTATCACACGGCCCTTAGGCACTGGAGCGGCGGGCTTCCTCCGGGCTGCCTGCTCGCCTTCTTGAACACGTATTCCCCGTTCGATTAACAATGCCGCGGTGCAGATATCGCTCCCCTCCTAGAACAAGATCCTCGACGCATTAGCTGCTGGAGACTCTGCTAGGGGGGTTGTGCGATGAAAACTCCTCTCGACTACTCCAGAGGTGCCCTGTCGGATGCCTAGACTTCACATCCACCAGCTGCAGGGCTGGCTTCGGGCCGTAGCGTACACGGTAGACATCCGTCGGGTGGTTTTCATAACCAGTTTGGTCGCAGTCCTCTGTTCTGCTGATGTCGCTTCACGGGGGCGTCCAGGGTGCCTGCGCGACACCTCCGGTGGCCCGTCGCTCCACGGGCACCAGCAGCTCGACCGGTGACTCAATTAGCTCTCGATGCAGCGACTACAAGCAGCTTGGGAGACTGCCTGCCATCGCTGCACCGAGGTTCCCAGCCTGCACCGCGTGGAGGTTTGAGTCGTCGCAGGCCCAGAATAACAGTAGAAGGAGCAAAGATGTCAGTGGTCGAAGGGTTTATCATTTTGTCACGCCCGCTTCTGTAATGGGTTCTCCCTTCCCGCCATGTCATCTTATCCACATCCATCCTTCTTCCCCCTTCCTGGACACTAGTAGCAAGTCCAGCTGATCGCCTCTACTCCTGCCCAGCGCCGTACCCGTGCTCCTCACCACCTTCTTCGCCGCGCCTGTCCTGCCGTGCGCCACTGCCCTGTTCCACGTGACCGCCCTGCTGTGGCACCATCCTACGCCTCAGCGTGTCATCTGCAACCTCTCCATGCACTCGACTGCCACCTTGCACACCGTTCGGTGCCTCCGCTGCCGCAGCCGTCGTCAATACCGACCCGGTGGAGCGCGTGGGATCACTCTCCGAAGTGCTCGACGGTGCATCGACATCAGAGTAGGAGAACCTGCCCGCCAGCCGGTCACTGTTGATGGAGGTACTTGATCCCCCATGCCGAGACGGATCAGCGGCGGTCTGCGAAGAGGCTTGTGGAGCTGGGTCCGTGGTAATCCCATGGGTTGATGGCAAAGCAATTGCTGTGGTTTGAGAGGACTCTGGGTGCTGCTGTTCGGCGGCGGACGTTGAAGTTGCTCCTCCTTGATGCCCGTTCGGGTTCTGGTTGTGTTCGGTGGGCGCGGTCGCCGCCGCAGCTGCTTCTGCAGCTGCCTCTGCGGCGTCTCGGGCTGCGATATGTCTCTCTCCAACACCCGGCACGAGACTGGCGAGGAAGATCAAGACTGATCGCTCGAAAGAGCGCAGCCGCTCGGTCAACCAACCTCTTCCTTGTAGAGCTTCTGCCTGTTGTTGTTGTTGTTGTTGTTGTTGTTGTTGACGGATGAGCCGTGCTGCGATTGCGGCGGGGTCTGGATCTTGGTCTACCCTCGGCGGTGCGGCGGCCGGGCCGTTATGAGGGTTGTTGACGGCGTCGGCATTATTATTATTATTGTTGTTGTCGTTGTTGTTGGGCACTGCCTGGCCGATACCATGTGCTCCGGCTCTTCGATTAACAGCTGGCCGAGCATCCGCGAGTGGCAGTACGGCCTCTAGATGTCGCCTGACAGGCCCCCAAACGGCGTCACGCACGCCGTCGAGGAATCCCGCTTGAGCGGCGAAGATGACCAGTGCGCTCAGGATAACGACGATGCTACGTCGCCACCCGCTCCCGCCCGTGAAGAAGTAGACGAACCCAAGCAGCCGAATGAACAGCCAAAGGTGACCGCCAACAGGAAGCACAATCCGAAGTATTTCATGCATCCTGCCCGCGTTATCTTCCTGCGGGCGTTGTTGTTGCGCCGGTTGCTGCACCTGCACTTGAGCTGGAGCCTGAGCGGGCCGCTGCGGCTGTGACTGTTGCGGCAGCATTGCATTCGTGGGTTCAGTGGCGCCCGGTCGACCTGTTCTTGCAGACAGACGAACACGGGATGTGCCAGGTCGGTACCGCTCCTCAACAGGCATATCGAACGGCAGTAGGAAAGGATTGGCGCCAGGATTGGGATGACGATGCGTGGAATCCACTCCCATGTGAGGCATGTAGACAGCGTTCGCTAGATCGGCTCTGTACTGCCCAGATGGGGCAATAAGAAGCCCGCGGGGACCTTCCGGTGACAACAGGAGATATAACGTCGTATCTTCCGGCTGGCGGTAAGCTGCGGACAAATGTTCCCGTGTCTGGCTCGACGGTCCCGTTCGGCGGAAAGCCGACGGTCTGGGCGGAGCGGTGCTGTAAACGGCATTTGGTCTCTGGCGGACTCGACGAGGTCTAGTGGCTGCTGCTGCAGTTGTTGACGGAATAGGGCCCCTCTCTCGACGATGCGAAGGCTCGCTGGGACGTACTGCTTGCCTCGCCCAAGGCGAAGCGTATTGGGCAGGGTAAGGTTGACCAGGAACAAGTCCTAGTTCTACTTCGAAAGCATCGCGCGCAGCCGCTGGGGCGGCAGTGGCCGGGTGCTCTTCTCCACCGAAGCGGAACGACAGAAGAGGTGAAGGCTCCTGTGGCTGGATCGGTGGCGGCAGGGGCAGATCAGGAGGTAACGGTGAGGTGTCCGCTCCAGCGAATCCAGGCAATCCCCCAGTCAGACTTCCACCCACCCCTTGGCCATTTGGCAGTGTTGGAATCGCCACGGCACCCTCGGTGACGGTAATTTGCCAGGTATGGAGTCGAGGATCGATATTGTCAGGATGAACGCTCTGCGAGCCAGTCAACGGTGGTTGAAAGTCAGGATGGTTCCGCCCAGAGCCAGAGTTGGTCTGCTCACGACCCGCAGAGCTGGTCGCAGATCCGGTTCCTGCTGCTAGAGGTCTATGACCTTCTCCCGGGAGGGTGCCGGTCCCGTACCTGATGGCTGATACTCTCGCCCTCTGCTGATGAGCCACATTCCGTTGGAATTCGTAGTCATCCCGCGTCCGAGGAGCTGGAACAGCGCCTCCAGATGTAACAATGTTGTGCGAGTGAGACGGTATTCTCCGCTGGCCTGCTATATGAGGCGCGTGCAGCGCCACATGATGAGGATGGGTGCCAGGTGGTATTGGCTGTTGGATGAGCTCCGCCATAGACGGGTGGAGGAAAGGTGGGAGTTGCTCAGGCTGTACCATCAATGGAAAATGAGTTGCGTCTGGGCGGATATGAGGAGCCATCGGCGGAGCTTGTTGCGGATTGAGCATGGCACGTGCTGAGACCGACGACGGACGTTCAGAAGGAACGCGAATGTCTCGCTCAGGGTGCGACGATGCGCGGACCATGTTTGGTGACCTAGCTGGCAGTGGTGACATGACCAAGTGTAACACCTGCGTTGAGGAGCTCTCAAGCTGATAAACTCTATCAGCATTTTCCGCGGACGATCCATGACTGTAACCTACCACTGGCAGTCCGAAGACGCGAACAAGTTGCTCAGTCTGATCCCCGAGCATGCGGCCCAGGTGAATGAGCCTCTGTCGCTCGGGAGCAGGGTGGCTTGGGACTGAATCTCGTATGCGAAGCCTCAGTTCTCCTACCGTAAGAGCTGCAGGCACGTCCGTCAGAATCAGTGGGCTTGGAATCTCTGCCGATGGCGAGAGCAACTTGAGGGTCAGCATAGGTTCCCTGTCAGCGCTGACTGAGGTTTCAGGCACGGCGCCATCGGTATCGTGCACCTCTGACGCCATTTTATCTGGCCTCAGAAGAGAGCGGCAAATTGATCATAAGCCCGCTGCTGTAGATGATCACCCAGGTGGCCAGATGGCTGATTTCATTGAGGATTACCGTAGTCGATCACGTGACGCTCGTTATCACCCAACGCTCGGTATTTGTAGATTTTGACCTTTTTTTTATATCGCCATGGAGAGGTCATACGACGACCGAATGAGTGATGCTCTTGCTGAGCTGGACCTAGCGGATCGAATCAACTATACGGCAACTGCTGTAAAGCATGATATCAGTCGTCATGCACTTTCTCGTCGCCACCAGGGGAAGAGCACCTCCCGAAAAGAAGTCAACTCCACGATCGTCAAAGCTCTCTCCGATAGCCAGGAAGCAGTTCTGGTAGAGCGTATCAGTGCTCTGAGCCTTAAGGGATGGCCAATGACACCTCAGGTTGTCCGAGACTTGGCAGAACGTATTGCCAGAAGACCTCTTGGGAAGTGCTGGACGCAACGCTTTGTGCAACGTCATTTGGACACTATTGAAAGTGTCTACCTGAAGCCTATAGATAAGAAGCGTAAATGGGCAGAATCTATAGCCCAAATCAAGGCTTTTTACCAGCTGGTATTACTATCCCCAGTATTATTGATGAATTCTTGCTAATCTTCATATAGCTAGATGACGCTATTGAGAAATACCATATCACAGCGGATAACATCTACAATGTTGACGAGAAAGGCTTCCTCATTGGCCAGGGGCATGCCACACGACGAATTGTCAACAAGGAGGCACGGAAAGCTGGCAGGATTCTAGGTGTTAATCAAGATGGGAGTCGAGAGTTTGTGACTCTAGTTGCATGTGTTCGAGCAACTGGATCATATATCCCTCCAACTCTTATCTACCAAGGCCAATCTCATGACCTTCTTGATACCTGGGTGCAAGATCTGAACAATACTGAGGCATATTTTGCTGTCTCTGAGAAAGGGTGGACTAATAATGATCTAGGTCTGCAATGGTTAGAGAAAGTCTTCAACAAGTCTACCAGAACTCAGACAGGACGAAGCCGTCGTCGTCTTCTTATTGTTGATGGCCATTCTAGCCATGTTAATCTTCCTTTCCTTGAATACGCTGATGCAAATAGTATTATTATTCTTGTACTACCTCCTCATACTACCCATCGATTACAGCCCCTTGATGTTGGTCTTTTCTCTCCCCTAGCACAACACTATTCCCAACAGCTTGATGTTGTGATGCGTAACAGCTTAGGCATTACATCTATCACAAAACACATCTTCTGGCCTATCTTCTACTCTGCGTGGCAAAAAAGCTTTACAACTGAGAATATTCAGTCAGCTTTTGAGGCTACTGGTATCTTTCCCCTGAATGCTTCTCGAGTACTTGATGTTCTTAATCCACCTTCTCATACACCTCAGAAACCTGCCCCTATCTGTGCTAAGACTCCTGTTACACTCAAATCTTTCCGTTATGCAATTCGAGCGCAGAAGAAAGCTACTTCCTCAGAAGGGCTTGAGCAGATCAGTGATGGCTTTGCAAAAGTTATCACAGAGCGAGATCTCTATAAAGCTACAGTGGAACAGCTAACACAGGCTCTATTAATGGAGAAGAAGAAGAAACAGCGAGGAAAGCGGCTTAATCTGCTTGGAGAGGAGGATAATAAGCCTCAGATCTTCACTCCAACGAAAATCCAAGCTGCACTTGCAAGAAATGCTGAAAAGGAGCAGGAGGAGAAGCAGAAGAAGGAGGAGAAGGATAGGAAGAAGGGGGAGCGTACGCAAAAGCAATTGGAGAAGGAAGAGCAACAGACTGACCGAGAAATTGCTTGTCAAGTGGCAAGAGAAGAGAAGGCCAAAAAGCTGCAATTGTGAAAGCTAATAGGGAGGCCAAAAAGCAGGCAGCAGGAAAGGAGAAGGTCCAGGGAGGCTCAGAGACTGTTGAGGAGTCTTCTCCACCAAGCAAGGAAGCTCCTATCATTGAAGATGACGAAGATAAGTGGAGCTCTGAGGAGGAGGCTCCTAAACTGACTTCACGTGGTCGAGTCTTGAAGAAGCCATCACGCTTTGTACACTAGACTTCTATTGTTCACTATCTCTTCTATACATGCTATTCTATCATATATCCAAGTTTGAGATAGTCCCGACAAATATCTATTAAGTTATTCAACTTTCCCTTGAGGGGGTGCTTGGTCGCTCAACCGAGCGTTGGGTGATAACGAGCGTCACGTGATCGACTACGGTACCGTATACCGGTATCTGCTTCGTATGGACGTGGAGAGAAAGAGAGAGAGATATGGTACCACCAGAGCTGGCAAGAAGAGTGTGAGAAGCAGCTGGATGGAATGGGTGAGAGCAGAAACAGAAGAGAACCTTCTTCACGTTTTTCGCCGCGTCGATATAGAGACTTTGCACATCCCCGGCCAAAGCCGTCTCGTTGTCCCAAATGCAGCACGCGCCAAGACATTACGGTAGCGCCGTAGCCGCTAGCCGCAGTGTACTCCCTGTCCGCTAGCCGCCTGTGCCGCTGTCACCCACCCCGGCGACTGCCGTTCCTTTCGTCATTGGTCTGGAAGATATTTCCTAGTACTCCAGTAAAGCCTTCCACCGGCGTCTCCAATCTCCGTCTGAACATCTCAAAATCTGCAACGTTCCTTTCACTCCTTGATGGATAATCATGGTGCAAGTTATGGGCCATGCATTCAACGCTCACAGGACAAGCAGTGCTTGGCTTGTCCAGCGTATGATGTTTCCTCGTCCGCAACTGCTTCTGCAGCCGCGTCGTATACTTCTGCGTCGTCTTTCCTGTTCGCCATGGAGGTGGGAAGCTCAGCACCGGGAACGGGGCCGGGAGCAGCACCAAGGCTACTCCAAAGACAAGGAACCGTTCTTGAGACGACTGAAAAAGGCCCTGCGGGAGACGAAAGTCGAATGGTATCAGATACCGATTGGGTTGGGAATAGGCTTTGTTGGAATCCTACATCTCTATCGTGTCAGAGAACGAGACAAGATCAAGGAAGAGGATCTGGGTTACTCAGGCATTGAAGACGGCGGCGATGATCGTGGTCGGCCTCCAAAAGAGAACGATGCGCGTATCAGGCCAAGTGGTCCATGGTTAGTGTTTTGAAAATTTGTCAGGTGGCTCCATAAACCACCAGATTTACCAAATCATACAGAAGCCTGCTAACGCTTCCAACTGACCCCAACATAAAGGCATATACAAGCCATGTCTATACTGCCGTTGAAAGCACTATCCCGTGTCTGGGGACGCTTCAATGAACTTGATATTCCTAGACCTCTCCGAGTCCCTGGCTTCAAGCTGTACTCCAAGGTATTCGACGTCGAGTAAGCATACCAGAGAGTCGGGGCTGTCTTTGAGAGACTAATGTTTCCCAGCCTGTCTGAGATCTCGGAGTCTGACCTTCGTCAATACCCCAATCTGTCCGCCTTCTTCTACCGAACCCTGAAGCCCGGATGCAGACCGCTAGATGCCGATCCCGACGCGCTCCTCTCGCCCGCGGACGGTCGAGTGCTTCAATTCGGCATCATCGAGCAAGGAAAGGTCGAGCAGGTCAAGGGCATAACGTATCGCCTGGATGCTCTTCTCGGATCCATAGACGTCGGAACGTCTCCTAACCCGTCGGCTCCCAGCAACATCTTCGGGCGTAGGGAGTCCGACCTGGACAAAAATGTCACGCGAGCCACCCAGGGCGATGAAGACGGAATCGGCGAAGACGAAGAGTTCGCCCGAGTCAACGGCATTGCATACACTCTGCCGGGTCTCATTTCAGGTGCCGCTCAGGACGGGCCGTCATCTAGTGGAACCCAGACCGACGTGTCGATGGAGCCTGCCCCGTCTTCTGAGGTGAGGGTGACCGCCGATCTCGAGTCGTCCAGGGCGTCTGCCCCGTGGTACTCCCGCTTCACCTCTCAGAACAAGACCGCTCTTTACTACGCCGTCATCTACCTTGCTCCTGGAGACTATCACCGTTTCCATTCGCCGGCGAACTGGGTCGTCGAGCGACGTCGACACTTCGCGGGGGAGCTGTATAGCGTCTCCCCTTACCTGCAACGGCTTCTACCAGGTCTCTTCACTATCAACGAGCGGGTTGTGCTGCTTGGCCGCTGGCGCTGGGGCTTCTTTAGCTTCATCCCTGTCGGGGCTACGAACGTCGGGTCGATCAAGGTCAACTTCGACCGGGAGCTCAAGACAAACAGCTTGAGCGCAGATACTGCCGCCAAGAAAGCGGCCAAGGAAGCTGCCCGGCGCGGTGAGTCCCAGCCCGGGTACGCTGAGGCCAGCTACGAAGCCGCCAGCAGGGTGCTGCGAGGCCATGCCTTGCAGCGCGGGGAGGAGATGGGCGGCTTCCAGCTCGGCAGCAGTATCGTGCTGGTCTTCGAAGGTCCTGTCGGTGGACCGGAGGCAGGATGGCGCTGGGTGGTGGAGAAGGGCCAGCGGATCAAGTTCGGAGAGGCGTTGGGGAGACTGGAGAAGTAGTAGGGTACCGTAGGTCTCAATCATACGCCTCTCCGGCGGAACTTGATGTGTATCATATCAGCTCGTCACAATCTTGGGGCCCTGTGCTGCTTCACTTTTCCCGCCTTTTCTAGCGATTTGCAGTGCCTTCTGATTGAAGCACCGGTGCTCAATCCAGATGCATATCAATGCCCTTAATTACCACAGCCCTACGCTTGCTGAATCTGGCACCGACTAACAGTACGAACAGGCACCTGGCTGACAATCAGGCCATCCCGTGTCACAATGCCAAACTTCAATCATCTACCAGCTGACGCCGAGATTTGAAATGCCGTTGTTGATCTCATCGCCCCATGCTCTGGAGAGCCAGTTTCTTTGATTCTTCTCCTTAGGGTCAACAACGTTCCGTTCGCTTGTGACTCCCTTGCTCGGAAGACGGGCCCGACTCATCGTACGATAGCCTCCCCGCGCCGCCGATAGGCCTATCTACATGTTGGAGACGCCCATGGAACTGGTTGAAGCACTCCGCGACGCCGTCGATGTGCACTGATCCTTTTTTCTGCGACCCGGCATCTTGCACGGCGACATTTTTCCGAGGATAGCGTTTACATATCGTTCTAGGAATGCCGTACACCCAGAAGGTTTTGGATCGTCCAGGGGGCTTCTGATCGACATGGGGTTTGGCAAGAGCTTCGTCAGAAACCCTAAGGATCCAAACTGCAAACCCAGGCACCGTCGAGTTCATGGCCATCGAAGTGTTGCTGTGTTTTGCTCCCCACTTTCTCCACGATCTGGAATCGTTCTCCAATGTTCTAGTCTAGCAATACGCTCACCGCGTCCGAACGCTGCAAAACAAAAAGGCTTCTCTGTCACCAGCGGTATCGGCAGCAGCATCGCCGGTGAAAGGTGTGCCTAGTTGGCGACAAGGTACGAATCCTAGCTTTCGGGAAACAGCTGATCACAAACACCAATACATTCGCGATGATTCCAAAACTTTACGTCTCCTGAACGGTTTCCACCCGGTGTTCGAACGCCTCAAGCTCCTCTGCTTCAGGTTACGGGATATCACACTCATAGGTCTCTCTCGTTTCCTTTTTCAAGCCAGCACTACTGACGCTGGACCTTGAACCGTTCTGCGGACTGATCATCAATGAGCTCGACGGGCGTCACTTGAAGGTCGAGGCCAAGGAGACCTCGCCTGTTGTGTTTCTCGCTCCTAGTTCATTTCCTTTGGCTCTTATTTTTCTTCTCTGCTAGTCCATTGAATTAATATCTTCTCCGTGAATCACCCGTCGCTGAGGTATGGATAGAT
Organism: Lichina pygmaea; assembly: GCA_963422465.1. Taxonomy (NCBI): domain Eukaryota; kingdom Fungi; phylum Ascomycota; class Lichinomycetes; order Lichinales; family Lichinaceae; genus Lichina; species Lichina pygmaea. The sequence continues at coordinate 3,423,412 of OY730171.1, forward strand.
ATGAAGGCCGGTGTTCTACCTCGAACAGTTCTACGTCACGTTCTTTGTCTCCGCTGTGCGCCGCACCCCCACCCGAGGCCTTATACAATGCTTGCTCAAACCTAGCCGGGGCTTGCTCGGGACAGAAGACCCTACAAACAGAGCTCGACGTGTTCATTCGATCTGGTGGAAGAATGCTTGACGAGGCCCCTTTGCACCACTTGTTAGTATTCCAGGTAGGAAAGCCGGCTCGGACGCATCTTCTAAAGGTGGCTGCAGGATTGCTCCTGCGGAGCATCGCTCGCCGGTCATACGTCGCAAATTGAGTGTCATTGCCGCTTGTTGATTACTGGGCTGTAGCTTGTAGAGGATAGCCATGAAAACATCGTAGCGTTGCACATAGGAGGGTGGAAGTTGAGAGTCGGTCTAATCTTGCGAATTGAATACTTGCATCTCTGAGGGAGAGAGGATCGTCGCGTCTGTAGTTCAGCTGACGACCATTGTTGATATGACCCGGAGATCAAAGTGAGATATATATTGGATTCGCCCCTTACTAGGTCATGCATGGCCGGTACGCAAGTACCGTGCCACTCCTGGCCGAGTGGTTCAACACCACAAGGTCTTCAAACGGCAAGTCGATTTCTCATCTGTTCGATTCTCTCCGCCTCCTAGATAATTATATAAATTAGTCAGCGCTGGATGGGTAGATAGATCCTCAGGGGCTCCCCACCTCTAAAATTTTTCTTATGCAAACCCACTTTTCTCTCCTCTACACGGAATGGTCAGAACATCTCATCCCAGAACATTTTGGGATGAGCTTTTTGGGACGAGGGGTTCTGTGTGCACGATCTTGATATCATTTCTGAATTTCCCTTGATTCTACCGGTATGGCACACCTCTAGGCTACGCCTTTCGTCTCGCTTCGATAACCGACTCGTAGTCTGGACTGATGCTCCAGATCTTGACAATCTCCAGGCCGGCTGAATCCAGAAGCTTATGCCACTGGCACTCCGTACGCTCGATGGCTCCTACATACATCATCATCAGGATGTCCATCGAGACGGCTCGCAGTCCTGCTCCGGTGTTGGGAAGAACGAATTCATCGATCAAGATGATCGAGCGGTCCTTGTCCATGGCCTGGACCGTGTTCGATAAGAACTCGATACAATGCTTGTCTGGCCAACCATGAAGGATGTTGCGGAAGAAGTACGCCCGAGCACCTACGCTCGACAAGCCCACTCAGCTTAATTGGTCTCTGCCGTTCTTTCAGAGTCAGCGTACCTTTGATTGGCTGCGGCGTGAAGAGGTCGTAGCGCATCACCTCGATGCCCTCTAACGGACCAACCAGTTGATCGAGTACGGCCGGAAGGTCTTGGACGATCAGTCGACCAGGCACATCAGGATGCCTCTGCTGGAAGCTCTGCAGATCGTGGCCACGACCGCCCCCTACGTCGACAAGGAGGACGGCTTCGGGATCTTGTCGCAGGTCCGACCCGAGGCGCGATGCTGCTGGATATATCTCGTGCCACTGAGCTAGCATGCCTTCTCGTCGAGCCACCATGTATTTATCAAAATCTTCCCGCACGCTAGGGTGGAGTTCGTAATACTTCCAGATGGGCACTCCAAAGGTATAGTTGAACGGTATGTTCCCGCCAGGCCTTTCGGCGGTTTGATGGAAGGCTGATTTGCGTATCATATCCACCAAATTAGCGCCGATCGGGATAAAAAGATCATAGCTACCAAGTCTATGTTAGCCCTGCCGGGTTTCATTGATCTAAGGATGTCTTCGGCACGACGAACTGGTGTCTCTCGCCGCCGCTCCATCCTGGGGTGCTTGTTCTCTTGGCTACTTCGTTGGCCTGATATTGGCCTTCTCCCACCTCATCACCCATTCCGACGGCCGTGAGAACTCGCATCAATCGAACTACCCGTCGCTTGCATGAGCTGTGGAGCACTCAAAGCACATGATGAGGCCTTTGGGGAACCAATACCAACGAGCAGTTCGTCGAGTGCAGTCTCCTTTGATAATTCTGCTGCAGAAACAGTTCGTCCGTCGTGGGCAGCAACGGCATTGAGCAAGCCGGTCTCGATGGCAATCCGAATGCAGGCATTGTGCAACGGCTATGCCCAGGCCATAGATCTTAGCCTTTGCCAACATCTCTTGGGAGAAGTGATGGCTGCTGTCAATCAAATGTACCGACCTGAAATCGTAGCCTCGACGCAGTCTCGGCTGGATTTTCAGCTGCGATATTCAGCCGATGAATGGTCTGAAGGAGATGGTTATGGGCTTGGTGATCTCCTGACTGATCAGCCTCTGCTGCCTTTCGAACTTCCTCGATGAGGGCGAGGAGAGGCATGGCCAATCTCGACAAGCGTGTCCAATTCTCCAATCCAATCAAAGGGCGAGAGCCAGGCTGGCAAGAACGGCATTTTGGCCACCACCACCATCGCAGATACAGCGCGCTTCCGTACTCGAATCAAGTTTCTGCGGGTCTAGAAACCCTCTTTGCCAATATGTCGCCCCATGCGCAGCTCTTACCAACGTACCTCCGTGTGTACGTACATACGTACGTATCTATGGAGCGTACGTACAGCGAACCAAGGGTGGGAGAACAGACCAGCAAAAAAGCAACGCGAAGCGATGGGTGGATCGGGCTGCAGGCCTGCATAGAGCGCATACTCATTCTTCCGTGTACACACGAAGTAGTACGTATCTATGGACGAAGTGCTGCACACACTCAACAGCAATGATCATCATACACCTTGAAGTTGGCGCTCAGGTAGACATCAGTTCAAATTGAGTCGATGCCATTCTTCATAGCCATGCTCGCATTGCCAGCGGCTCATGGACGTAATCAGAAAAGAATACGATGGCCAACTTCACTTGGTGAGGTTGGCTCTTGATCAACAAGTCGTAGCTCCATAGCCTGGCGTGCAGCTGAAGAGAAGTCTAGCACGAAGCGGTAGCTCCATGGAGCAGGACACTTATTACGTAATCAGATACCGTACGGTACCGGCACTTATCAGTCCCCTGAGACATTACCGTTGTACAGTAAGAACTTAAATTACTCGTAATTTAAGTACCCGTGCCCCCCCATGGGCACGGGTACTGTAGTGTTCGACGTGCATGCCGGGACTGGTACCACAGCCGACGCTGTCCGATAGAATGGGTTGAAATCGATCCCAGCTCTCCGTACACCGTCAATTTCGCAGATATGTCACGCAAGCTCAAGCTGGGCGTTGTACAAAGTCACCTCCTCGAATGGCTGGATCTTACGCTGGAATCTCTCGAGATTATTACAAAACAGGCGGCTTGGCCTGGAGGCGATCTGGACATGTTTTCCCAAGTCTTTCTAGCCATTGCCTGAAGACTGCCAAAGAAGAGAACACGCATCACGGGAAACCCTTGGAACAGATTGTGAAGGAGAATGGCGTTTTCGTTATCACTGGCCTGGTCGAAAGGTGTGAAAGTGCACTGCATTCTGCTGCGGTGTATATATGTTCCAAGAAGGGAGTCACAGGGAAGTGACGGAAGATCACAGTGGTAAATAGTGATTCATCAATCTATTGGACATTGGCCTTGTGTTCCTAAAGGCTGATACTGGTGAACTTCTCCAGACTGGTCCACTCTTGCTGCGCTGATTGGGTCTGAGAGTCATATGCCATGAGTCCGCCACAGTCTCTACGAGCGGAGTGTCAACTTGTACCTCACGCTTACCGTGGACGATCATGATAGCTGGCTATCGCTGATGCGTATGAAGGCGTGTGAGGGACGGACTGTAGCCTTGAGTGCGGGTCAGCATCTGAAGCAGAAACATCCACAAACTGGAAGGCCACTCACGAGCGCAGGATGCTAACAAGGAGAACTGGGATCCCAGCCTCAATTTTAAGCCGCCCACGCCGGCGTGTTTCCATACTAACAGAATTGACGGATGTCATGAAATATGCTGGCTGAACGCGGCAACAGAAACGCTGGAGGCGGCGAAACAAGAGAAGAGTACCAAGGGCGATGCAGATGCAGTGACCGCATCTCCGACCCCGCTGATGAGAAGCATTGACGTTGTCTACCGACGGGGAGGCTGTTGAACCAAGATTACGAGACGCCCCAAGGCGGAGGTCTGTCATCACCAGCACTGAAGAGGATCACGAGATCGCATGGCCGGGTGATCCCAATAGAACCCTCGAAGGCCAGCGGGCTGAGACAGAAGGACGTGAAGATACGGAATCTAATGATTTATACATCTGCCGAGGAGACTCATGCATTGTAGGCCCTCTGGGCGAATTCGTCGCCGGGTCTTTCTAGGAGACCGAGGATTGCAGACATCTCATTTTCGAGGTGGCTCTTGATGGTTGTCTCCGAGGGAATTGGATCTGAATGCTGTCGGAGGCCATGCTGGAACCCAGACTTCAAGCTTACGATTGAGGGACTTGACCTTACCGCACCTCCAGTGGCTAGGGTTAAACCTCTTTGGAATGACTTCCCATGGCATTCTTTGCCCAGGCAGGGACAGGCAAAAGTAGTGTATTTCTAGGCCCGAATATGTGGAACTTGATGATAGTCAACTCATGCCATTTTCAAGCGGCATTATCGAACCAGCAAGCTTTTGTCTTCCAGGTCAATACCGGTATTGGGTTTCGATCGTAAAACTACCAAGTCGTTTTTTCAGCGTACATCACAGGACAAACGGCTGGTCAACAGGGTCAGGACAGAAATCTCCAGCAGCGAGTTCATGATTCTTATTCAAAAAGAATGTTTCAACATCTAATTACAATGACCACGCACGGAAGCAGGGAGCAAAGGCCATCGTACTCAACGATTGTTGAAGCTGTTCGTTCTCGTCTTATCGTGGATTGATATATCCAGATCTCGCTCAAAACCAACCATGGAATAGCTGTTGATTGACCCGAGTTGGAGACTTTCAGGTTGAGTGTGTGGAACAAAAATGTTCATCATGATTGAAGGTCTGCCTGTCCTTGACATCACTGGAGGGAGTTGATGATGGATAGAAATGGAGCAAGCGTACGTATATCAAGGACGAGAGCGCCTCTTCTGTTTGCTATTGTTGTGGAAGGAGACTTGCATTCATTTTTCTGGGAAAGTGCTTCTTGTTGTAACTCTACCAGCTGGCTGCAGTAGTAGTGGAGCAAGTCTGGAATTCTTGTGGAAGGATCAAAGATTGACGCTCTGGTCGCAGCTGGTTGGTGGTACCGAGTACATACGTAGAGCGGCACGGGCGGCATTTGCCTTCGGTTAGACTAGCAGTAATACGTACGCAAGGAGTACGAGTACAGTACGTAACTTTCGTACCTACTGTCTTAAGTCTTTTGATAAGAAACTGCAAAAACCGATGCTTATCGCAAGTCAGAACTCATGGATCACCCTCAATCCCTTCTTGTGCCCTCGTACTTCCGTACTATGAAACGACGAACAATGGAACTCAACCCACGCACCCCATGCTAACCTGTGCCAACCTGCTCTGCCGTGATCTACTGTAGCACGAGATCAATCCTAGTTCACTGTCAGATCTGCCCTGCTGTTGGCCAAGATGCGTCTTTTCAAACCAGTCGGGTTGGTGGTCACCACTATCAAGTCCAAGTTGCCTCAGCTATGTGCCCTGATAGTTGCATCTTCAGCTCTGTTTCGATGGTACTGGATAGGTTCGTATAATGTTGGGCCTGAAGGAAAGCGGTTCTCGATAGGAGCAGGCTGATTGAAGGATTGTGCGTAGATGCGGAGGATCCTTACAAGTGTCGAGCGTTGCTCGATGGCGGCCACTGGATTGATCTGTCGCTCGATCCACAAGGACATCCTGCACCAGATTGGCAGCCCCCAGGTTGCATGCTCTACGACTACAAGCCAGAGGACATCTCGTCGTGCTTTCATGGCAACAGACTTGTCTTCATTGGCTCGGACTATGTTTTTCAGGCCTACTCAGCTATCCGCAGAAAACTGGGTGGTACGGACGCAGATGGGGAGCTGGAACGTATCGATCCAGATACTCCGACACACGTGCACTTCCAGCTCAAAGGAGTCTCCATGGATCTGTACTGGGATCCGTTTCTCAACTCGACCGAATGGCACCACGAGCTTGCGACTTATAGAGACGCCATGGCGGGGGGTACTGGGGCTGGGAATTGGACATCGCTGTACCTCGTCGGTGGAGGCCGCTGGCAACTCGAATCATTCCAGAACACCCGTTTGGATCAGTTTGAGGCCGCCTTAGATCAGCTTATTCAACTTGTTGGCCCGATGAGAACTTTCGAATGGCGATACAAAGCTTCGCCTCCCAACCCTGGCGGCGTTGAACGAGAAGCTATCCTTCTGCTTGCGCCCGTCCATGGAGATTTGAAAGAGATCCTCACAGACCCAGACCAAGATGGACAGACAAGGGCAATTCGGCAGCTGAATGACCATCTTCGCCACCTAGCCGCCCAGCACGGTCTCGACGTGGCGTGGAACTACTACTCCATGACTTGGCCAGAATACGTGCCGCCCAATGAACCTGGAATTCGTCACGTCGATGTGAATCGTGCCCTAGCGACAAGGGCCAACATCCTTCTCAATCTGAGTTGCAACTCCAAGGCCGCAACTCGCAAGGGTAAGGCTTACCCGTACAATCGGACGTGCTGCAGCCGCTACGGATTCTCAGGGCCGGTACAGTGGGCGCTCTTATCGACAGGCCTGATCTTTCTCCCCGGACTGTATTGGACCCCCCGCAGGAAAATTCAGAGCGCTTTGGGGTATCTCTTGAGAGTGCCGTCTACCAGCCTGAATCGTCACCGGCGCCGTCATTCTCTGCCACCTAGCCAGGTTCTCCATGCCTTGGCCGTTGTCACCCTAGCGGTCTGCTACTGTTTCTTCGCGGACAGGACGCAGGCTTTGAACAAGCTACACAAGGTTTACGTGCTAGAGGACTTTGTATTGCTTTGCTTGATTGCCTTCGTTGTCGGAGTCATCACGTTCCGTCGGACTAAAGCATCACCTGCCGCGGGTTATTCGATGACCAAGCTGCCGGCTCCAGACCAACCGTTCCTGTCGCGGTACCAGACGGACGAATGGAAAGGATGGATGCAGTTCGTGGTTCTCATTTACCACTACACCGGGGCGTCGGGCCAGCTGCAGATCTACAAGGGGATCCGAATCCTGGTGGCCTCGTATCTGTTCATGACCGGCTTCGGTCATACGGTTTACTTTCTCAAGAAGGACGACTACTCGCTGCGACGAGTAGCCGGCGTTCTTGTTCGTCTCAATCTCCTCAGCTGCCTCCTACCTCATATGATGCGGACAGACTACCTCTTTTACTACTTTGCTCCCTTGGTCAGCTTTTGGTTTCTGGTGATCTACTGGACTCTCCGGCTCGGGCGCTCGTGGAACGAAAATCGCCTTGCGCTGTTAGGCAAAGTGATCCTCTCCGCACTAGCCGTCGTGGCCCTGACCCAGCTTTATGGTCCTTTGGAGGTCTTCTTTACGGCTCTTCGGTACGTCTGTCGCATTGACTGGGATCTGAGGGAATGGCGATTCCGTGTCGGTCTGGATATCTTCATAGTATACGCGGGCATAATCTGTGCTATCCTGCATGTGCACTCGGCGTCATCAAGCTCAGCACCTAGGGCCACAACACATGCCAGCTGGCGCATCCAGGTGCTCCATCGGTTGGCCCATGTCTTGCTGGTCGCCGTGGCATTCGTCTCTATGCTAGGGTTTTGGAACGGTGCCAGCCACTTCGCATCCAAGCAAGCATACAACCGATGGCATCCGTTCATATCCTGGTTGCCAATCGTATCCTATGTCATCCTGCGGAACGCAACAAGGGGTCTTCGAAACGTCCATTCATCCGCCTCCGCGTGGCTCGGACGATGCTCGCTCGAGACCTTCACCCTGCAGTACCACATCTGGCTCGCTGCCGACACCAAAGGGGTGCTGAGCCTCGGGGTGTTGGACACGCTCGGACTAGCCCCCGAGAGATGGATCGAGTTCTATCTGTTGACAGTGGTCTTTCTCTGGGTCAGTTCGTCTGTCGCAGATGCCACTGTAGTTCTAACAGAGTGGATTGTGGGGGGCGATCAACGCGGGAGGATAGCCATTGGCTTACGACACTCGTCTGAGCGGCAGCAGCAGGCTGTCGGGCCGACGAGACAGAGCTCTGGAGTCGACTCAGCATCTTTCCCCACAGCCGAATCCAGTGATGAGATTTGCGATCTGGACCGCGAAGAATACCTACTCACCTCACCCGTTCCAACCGGTCAGTCGTCTGGTACAGCATCAGTCACTGCCGCACCGCCTTCTCAGACTCGAACAATCTCATCCGTATCCCGTCTATTATCTGTGCTTTCGAAAGGCGTATTTCTCATCTGGAACGACCCTCTAAAGTTCCGGCTCACCACAATCGTATTGGCGATGTGGATTCTGAACCTGGTATTGTGTCCTCTCTCTTCTCCCTCATGTTTCTCCCTTCTCCCCTCTCAGACTCCCGACTTTTTCCCACCTAAAATGTCCCAAGAAGAACCTTCTTTCATTCTCCCATGCAATCTCGCCGCATGTTGTAAAGACCTGTTGCTGACCACGGGCGTTGTGTGCGATTCGAGGAGTAGATCTACGCATAAAGCCGCACCTTCCCGCCATTGAGCCACGGAACGCTCCCCTTCATCTTCACCACTTGCTCCATCTTTTCTCCAGTTCTTGAGCTCCATGAAGAAAATGATCTGCTTCATCCCGCTTGACATCCTCCAACTAGGGTATCGCTGAGCAGGGCTGGATAGAGCCAAGGCCTCCCAAGCTGATATCTTTTGTGCTGGACATATGTAATCAAGCTAAGCTGAGCTGAGCCGAGAGCCATGGTTACAAGAGCCCAATATACTTGGCATCCCTGCGCCGGATCCAAGTCATCCAAGAAGTTACTGATCCAGTCATCAAGTTGCCCCACACATGGTGTAGACAGTTGATCTGAACCTAAACAGTAGCGGTACAGCTCACTACTCGACTTGCCCAGCGCAGCTGCGTTGAAATAGTGTGTGCAAAGAAAGCCGACATGTACTAATTATGGCCTATCCCCGCTCCAACCCAATTTCAACCCCCCCTCTCTTTTCATTTCTGTATTTCTGTGCTTGTATCAGCATTGGCCATCGTGCGTCACGGTACATCTCTTCTTTTTTTTTTTGGGGGGGGGGGGGGGGGGGGCGGGGATCTTGGGAAATGCTATCAAACGAAGCCTGATATACCGTCACACCGTCACACCGTCACAGCTTTGCTATGCCACCACCAACCAGGTACGCACTCGTAGACTGTTGAGATGCCCCTCGGGGGGACATACAAGGAGCGGAGGCGTTGGTCCACGGGGAGGCGCTGGTCGGAGGGGAAGCACTGCTTGATGGAGAGGCGCTTGTCGATGCGAAGGAGAGGCTAGATTCTGTCCTCCCGAGAATAGTTTCGTCTGCGGTAGAGAAGTGCCTGTCTCGATAAAAATTATTTTAAATGCGTATGGTCTTCTTTCGGACGGAACAGTCTCTGGGTACTGCACGGTAATGACTGATATGCCCCTTGCCAATAGCGAAGGAGAAGGAGGACCGCGAGTCTCTCATGGATGAGACATTATAAAGGTCTCTGGCAGGAGGATAATCAACGGAGGGTCCGAAGGGTGTGTGGGGGGGGGGGGGGGGGGGGGGGGAGGAGGTTGGGATATGGAGGGTAACATTGCTTGTGGGCGGAGCACAGAGATACAACGTGAACTGATGAGACTGCAGGGTCCTGGACGGGTGTTCCTAGGGATCGCCGAATTTCCTACAGAGATAGATGTATAAGAACAGTGGTGGGAGCGCGCTCAGGGGAAGAGAAGGGAAAGATTGATAGACGTACCACCCTCTTTCTGCGCCGCCGCTCAGGAAACTGCAGTCCCCGTTCTTGACGCACGTCCAGCCGCCCTGGACGCCCTTTCCCTGCCTCCAGTCGATTTTCGCAGGGAGGAGAGTGTTGGCAGAACGCGGCTCGACCCCAGCATCGCTCTCGTCCTCCTCCTTACGGGTACCCCCATTACCACTCTTGTGCGTGTCAGGAACGAGTTCTTCAACGTCCCCGCCGACCACAGCCACGCGCTTGTGCGCACCATCTCCGCTCCTGCGCACAAAGACGGACAGCCCCGCCGTGAAGGGCAAGAAATCCTGCTTCTCTGCATCGATCGGCATGTGGCCCGTCAGAACCCTCCCGATGGCGATCAATGTCGCCGCGTGGGTGCATATCAGCGCGCTTCGAGGACCGGAAGGGTCCGCGTCGAGGTCCGCGATCACGCGTGAGAGAACGTAAGCTACGCGCTCGTGTAGCTCGTCGATGGTCTCTCCTACGCTTGGCGGATGCAGAACGGGTGTGTACGTTGGCGAGTAGAACGGGAAGAGCGAGCGTAGCACTGCTGGAGACGCCGGCGAGGGATGCTGGAACTGGGCTTGGCCGAACCATTCACTGTCGTGTTTCACACGTAGATGTCAGCTCCGCCACTCAGGAGCCCGATCCGTTGAAAGAAGGCAGAGGATCCACCAGTCGACTCACCCAAAGCCATTCTCCCCTCGAACTTCGCCCGCCCACCTGCCCCTCCATTCTGAACCGCCTTCCAACCGCCTCTCCTCTCCATTGTTCTTCAGTGCTCTCACTTTGCGTACAGCCGGCTCCAGCGTCTGCAGGCACCTGGTGTACGGACTCGAGTAGGCTCGATCGATTGGCGGATCGAGTGTCAAGAGATGCTCGCTCAGCTGTCGGGCTTGATCCACGCCATAGCTGACGAGGGGAGCGTCGGCGGCGATCCCCGTTGGTGATGGCACGCTAGATGTGTAGGTTCCGGTCTGAGGGTCCAGTACCCATGTTGCTCGAAACTAGATGTTGGGGACATGGATGTTTAAGGACAGTGTATCGAGGGTCTGGCAGATACAAGTAGACGGGCTTAAAAGGTTCTGGCACTTACCCCGTGTCGGGTTAGGTAGATATATTCCAGCACCATGTTGGATGACGTGCTCGTAGTGGAAGATCCTTGATGCTTCTATTTGGAGGGACCAGGTATGCTTTTCCTACTTACGATGTAGGACTACTCGACAGGGCAAGTTACTTCGTAAGCCAGAGACGGACGATGCTACTTTGAAGCTTGTGGGGACTTTTTGGCTATGACATGGACAGCCTGGTAAAAGAAGCCAAGAATTTCCCCTGACAGGTTTCCATCTCGCCTCACCATGATCTATAATGCTGGCCGACGTGGTATGGACGATGTATCCAAGCTGACACGAAGTTATAGCTTGATCACCCATTTCTCCAGATCGCAGAAGCGGATATTCAATCGAGGGCGGATGACGCCAGTCTTGTTCAAGCTGAATAGACATCAAGTCAGCATCACAATACACTGGAAGAATGACAGCGTGTATATACCGGCAGTTGACCTGGATGACGATCTTGCTGTTCCGATGGTCGTCGACTTCCTCGAATTCACCAACAGAGCCTGTTTGGATGGCATTAGCATCGTGCTGTTACGAAGAACTGTGTCGCGAGCGTCATAGTCGACAACTCGGAGCATATTCTAGATATCTTCGCAGAAGACAAGTTTGATATATCGGGTGCTTAAAAGTCAAGGATCGTGGGAGATCGAGCGAGCATGAGACGATTGACTAGTTATACAACCCGAAGGAGGATTCCAATATACTTCAGAACGAAGGGCCACACAAGAGAGTTGACTGCCCACCGTGCTTCTGCATGACACTCAAGGGCTTGAAAATGTCCTTTGAACTGGGCGGGATTATGACCTGTCTCTTGCCAGCCTCTTCGGCGCTGTTGATGCCCTTGAGACCGTCATTGAGCGCGCTTGTTCAAACCATCTCGCAGGCAAGTGTGTTGATGAGGACGACAGCAACAAGAGCTGATCAAGACTTAAGATTTTCAAGCCCATGGGAATGAGGTATCCGCATTGCGACCAGTAATTGACAGCTTCGGAGCTCTTGGACCAGGACACCGCCCTCCCGTCTTTTCAGGTTCTTCAGCCCAATTCATCATCTCTTGCGGCGGAGTTGGGAGTCGGGATCCGTCCTCCATTTGTCAAAGTGAGAAATATGAACAGCTGTAGGAGCACACTCAATGCTCAGCTACAGTACCGTATACGCTCTTGGTGTGGATGGATGGTCTTCCAAGTCGGCAGTTTTAGTGTTGACGTTTGTCGTTTCGAGCTTCGCGCTCGTATATGAAGCTCTACCGGTACCGTACCGTACAGTACCGTAATCAGCACGTGACCGACGATAAGATCGGTGAGGTCATCGTCCCGTCGCAAAGATGGACGGCGTTGCCACCTGGGTCCATCAGCGACTGCATCTCCTCAACGAGGATCCATCACAATATCTACGTCGCCGAACAGCAATAGACACATATAGGCGGCATGTCAGCTGAAGCATGTTGCACCTGCGCAAGCCTCTTGTCCTCCAGCTTAGTGCCGTTCGACGAGAAGCACCCCGGGCCTCGTCCGACGGCGCAGAGACATCTGGAATGTTGCGGGCGCGTGATCTGCGAGGGTTGCACACGAAAAAACCCTCGCTTTGAAACATACTGTACGCTTCCGTGCCGTCTTAAACAGAGCGCTACGTATCCTGACATCGGCGCTCCAAAGGCCCGTTTTGCCAGCTCTCCAGCGCGCCGTCCATCCTCCCGCAATCGATTCGCGAACCTCCAAGCTACTCCCCGCCCTCGTCACCACTGCGCAGCGAAGATGCCGATCTCCCACCGCCGTACTCACTGTCCACGATATCACAGCATCAGTCGTCCGACTCGAAAGCCAAGGACGTTGTCCACTTTGTCAACCACACCAGCGAGACGCTACCATCAATCGCTCTGCGCTACCGCGTTCCTGTTCAGGCCCTTCGTCGCGCGAATCATCTCTACGCGGATCATCTGCTAGCTGCGCGACGCACACTCGTCATCCCAGGTGACTACTACAAAGCCGGTGTAAGTCTGAGCCCGAGACCCGTCGAGGGTGAGGAGGAGGAGTTGCGCAAGGCCAAGGTTAGACGGTGGATGGTTGCTTGTAAAGCTGCCGAGTAAGTCACAGACCATCTGGCTTTCTCTCCGGATTGTATCAAGATATCTGCTCTATTTGACAGGATTGAGACTCACCTCTGATACAGGTACGACGTCGCTCTCATCTATCTCAAGCAGAACGATTACAATCTCGATCGAGCCGTCGAGGCGTACAAAGCGGACGAGGCTTGGGAGAAGACCCATCCCCTGCCATCGGGGTCGAGAGGCGCACGTCCTGCAAGGCTGGAACGAGCAGGCTTCCGATGACCCGCTCGACATCCCAGCAGAAGTGACCGTATGATCATGGCCTCGATAGCAAATAAGCACAGCTCTACAAGCAGTCCCACCATTCCCGCACGGTCAGATACTGTACCCTTCTCAGCTCTCACGCATGATCGTACGTACGGTACATGCCAGCCAGCAGTTCCCAGCTACGGAAGCACGATTACGAGGGGGGGGGGGGCAGCCTCTCACTCTGAAATCCGTACAGGTAGGGGACAACGGCAACGACGTCAGCTCTCAAGACCATCAAAAGAAAAGCATCTAATGAGCAACGGCAAATGTGTTGTATCAGACATCCAGAAGTATTGTTTCCTACCCGGCTTGGCCGGATAGTTTCAGATGGGCATCAACCTTGGGGAGGCACCCTGTGAAGCTATATATATATATATATATATATACAGGGTGGGAGAGACAGAGGGAGGGAGAGAGAGATTCATTGCAAGTGGGATAAACCGTGATAGTATGACAACTACCCTGAACTTCTACAGAAGTTTCTATACTGGTTTATGTCTTTGAAAAGACTAAACCAGTTTAATCTGGCTTTCAAACTCCACTATTCACACTCTAATATCTAGAAGTTTCCTTTCTACCAGACACTACAAGATTTCCTTTTGCTACATTCCCTAGTCACTCCCAGTCTTCAGTTTTTATTCCTTTAAAGGTTTTCTGAAGAGACTCACTCTTAGCTAGAAGATCTGCATGGCTGAAAAGCTACTATCAGTGTAAGAATCAAAAAAAAAATTTGACAACTACCCTCCTACCACGATCAACACTTGCTTGACAGTCAACACTCGAAAATAATACTCGTTTGTTGATTTACAGCGCCGAAGACCGTCCTCGTTCGTGATACACAGTACTCAACCCAGTCATGACGAAAAGCCACGGTTGATGATCAAGATGCAACGAACCCCTCTTTCATATACGTAAAACTCTCTGAGCAGTAGTTGGGGCTTCTAGGAACTGTACCCACCAATGAAGTACCCACCACGGGCTGCAAGCGCTAGATATTCCCTTGCATTCATTACCCGTCGTGGCGAGGGCTACGTATTTGTTGACGGAATTTGAAATCTGTATGGCAGTCTGGGTAGTGATCCGTGTGGTGACCTGTCCAATCGATTCATCCGATCAATCTGTCCATCAACGTGTCCAGCATTCTGTCCATCAACCTGCCCGGCAGTCCACCCATCAGCATAGACACTGACTTGCTCCTCGACTTGTCCTTCAGCGTTCAATTTCCACCAAGATACGCATCGTTCGCCCTACCAGCGTGCCCATAGCCTGGCCATCAATTTGCTCATTGACTTATCCACACTTGGTCCACCATCACATCCCGTAATCATGTCACAGCTCCGTCACGAGCTCCACCAGTAAAAGATGAACGATGATCGTCAGTAAGAATGACGTGAGCACGTCCTTGACCACACCTGTTAGAAAGAAGGAGAAAAAGCAGGAAAGAAAGAAAGACATGGCAATGCGAGATGGATGATTGGTCCCGGCCCTCCCGTCAGTAGTTGACAAACTTGACCTTCTCGAGCATATCAGCAGATAGAATCTGCTTGGGGACGATGCCGAGGCGGATGGCGTCGGCCCAGAAGAACATGGCTCGGTCGTGGGCGTAGCCGAGGTAGTCGAACCCGCCTATTCCTCCTGCGTCATGTTCGACTTCGTGCTCGCCATCGCTGGCGTCCTCGTGCTCGTGTTTGTCGGGATCTTCAGAAGGGGATGCCTCCTCGGCGGTGCTTGCCTTGGACCGAACACTCTCGTCTTCTGTGGGATGACTGTCGAGAGCACCGTCGCCGCCGCCGCCGCCGCCGCCGCCGCCGCCGCCGCCGCCACCGGCAGTGTCCTTTTCGACACGCAGCTCGGGAATATCGGCTTGCAAGATCCCCCACGCGACCCACTGCGCCGAGTTAGCGACGCGCCAGAGCCGCGTCTCGGACATGAGACGGTCGACTTCGTCGTCGACGGCTTTGCTCCGCCGCGCTTCTTCCTCGGCAAGCTGCCCCGGCGGTGTCCGGCTGTCGAGCATGAAGGTCGAAACGAACGAGCTCGATCGAGCAGGCGTCTGCGGCACGGACGAGCCTGCACCAGAGATCTGTTGCCGCGGCGTCTCCACCGGCGCGTGCTCGACGTAGGACTGAATGAAGCGGCGTTGGTCCTCGGGCGAGGGATACTTGCCGACCCTGATGACATGCGGCATGGCAGCGTCGCGGTAGTCGTAGCACCATTCCGTCTGTCGGCGATCAGATACAACGCATCGAGTGGCGTCCGGGGGTACGTATATGTGCACTCACGAAGTGGTTCGCAAACTCAGTCCCACGCGTGTTCGCAGCGGCGTACTCAAAGTCGATGACCACCAGGCGCTTATGCTGGTTTGCCGGCAGCAGCAGAGGAGACTCGCCAGACGGCTGGAGTTGAAGGATGTTCCCATATTGAGTCTAGTCGGCAAGGTCGAGAGTTAAGCGGCGCGGTGCGTCCAGCAAAGCGCGGGGTGCTCACGTCGTTATGAGCAAAGACCAGGCGCTTCTGGATCTGCTCGATCCCTCCATAGTGTCGGATCAACCAGCTTCGGGCCATGTCGACGGCCATGCGGAACAGCGACCACTCGACGCCGCAGATGAAGCCACGAGACCGCCATGCAGCGCTGGCGCCGCGCTTGCCGCCGGACGTGGCCTCGGCCCCGAGGACCTGACGGTCAGCCCACGAGACCACCTCCTCGGCCCGGTTGACCCATTTGTCCCAGTTGTTCCAGACGGCCGGTCCGGCGTCTCGCTCGCCCTTCAAGACCGCTATGCCGTCGTGCAGCTCGCGCATGCGCTTGGCGATCTGCCGCGACGTACTCGGATCGCGGATATCGTCCGGAGCCAGGGTCCGGGCTTCGAAATACTGCTCGAACCGACCGTTCGCAAAGGTGCCGAGCACGCGCGGGCCGATGCTCTGTTTGGCTAGCCGCTTCAGGATGCGCAGCTCGTGCTCGCGGTCGATGAGGTATTCCGCCTGCGGCCCGTAGATCCGGAGTAGAAGTTTGCTTCTCGAGTCAGGTCAACGGTGGCGACGACCAAATCAGCATCTCCCAGAGAAGGACGGACTTACGGCGGAGGCTTCCTGGGCGTGCCATTGGCGGCCATGGGCTCGTCCTTGGGGGTCTCTGACGGTAGCGTCGACGGCGGATGCACGACGTACACGGCGTTGGTCAACGCTCCGCTGAGCCGTTCCACCACGATGCTGCCGCCCGAGTCCAAAGGGACTCTCCTCCAGCCTCGGATGCCCAGGGTGTGGGCCAGGCGTAGAACATCTTCCCTGAAATCGCGCGATTCCTTGGTGTCGTTCCCTGGCTCGGTCGCACCTTCATCGTTCTCGTCGGCCGCACCCGGAGTCACCATGAACTGGCCAAGGGTCCTTGCGTTATCGAGAACGATGTGGCACTCCGGTACCGAGACCTGGCCAAAGTAGTCTGTGTCCGAAGAACTCGCGCACTGGAACTTTGGCGTTCTGGCGGAACGGCGCGTCGACCTCTCGGAAGCCCTTCGACCTGGCTTTGGTCTTGCGACGTCTCGCGATCCGTCCTTCGTCAAGCCTGAGGAGTCGGCCAGGATCCGTTCCAACCGATCGAGTGCGACGGAGCCTCCGGAGCTATCGGACTCGTCCTCGGGCGAATCGCCGCGCAGTCGCCCGGCAGCAGCCTCATCAGGGTTTTCTCGGTCCCGATGACGACGACGATGATGAAGATGAACGCCTTTACGCGTCAGACCCATACGGACAGTCGCCTTTCGAGCCGCGCGCCTCTTCCTCTCATCATGAAGCCATCCCGCCAACCGGGTGATCAGACCGTGATGACGAGCATCGTCGTGTCTGCGCTCCTGAAAACCGCTTTTGGAAGCGGTTCCTCCTGGTGGCCTCTCTCTCACCTGGAAAGCTTCGTTAGCCACACCTGCCCCACCACGATGGTGATGATGTGCCAGGGCGCCATGGTAGGAGCGAGACCTGGCTTCAGGATGGCGGCGTTGACGGTGATGCAATGGGTACTCATGTTGGTCTCCCGCAAGAGAAGGAGCGGTAGATGGACCATCACAACTGTCCTCACTGGTATACGTAACACGTCGCTGCATGATGGTGCCGACTGGGAAGGACAAAGCTGTGTTCTAGACCACCAGATGGCCAGACGGACAGATGGTCAGAACGTCTAGCCAAAAGCAGTCTCCATATATTGTGGGGCCAAGCGGCTGTCAAACACAAATCAGATTCTACAGTAGCAAACAAGCGACATTTCACTTTTCGACGGCTTTTCACAGGGCATCGAGAAATGGAGGTCGTGGTACGCTTCGTACTTACGTAGATTTCGGAATTATTAGGCACCTTGACATCCAAGTACGGATACTACCAGGGGCTGTCACGTGTGGCGTCCCTACCTTCCAATCAGATGAACTTTGCTCCCATGACGATATAGATACGTAAGTCTTATGTGCCTTCCTATACTTTCGCACTCCAGGTACGTACCTGCGAAAGTACTCCTTGAGGAACACGGAGTACTTCTTTACCTCCCTGCCGTACGTATGTACTCAAGGCGCCTCCGTAATGTACCTTGGTGATTCAGTACTGCTGCTAAGGTAAGCGACCTCACACCAGCCACTGAGCAAGCCACGCACGCGATGCAAGCTCGGCCAATGTTATGAGTACTTCCAGGATGCAACGTTATGTTACATACAGAAAGTACTATGTACGTATTCGTACCTGGGTCTCCTCTGCGATACTGGCAGTAACGTACGTACGTACGTACTGTAGTCGCACTACTACTGACTGTACGTAGCTATCCGAAGCTGATCTTGTACCCTCCTAGAGTACGGAACGTACGGAGTACATACGTACTTCCGTACTGAAGCAGTGACTACTTTTCAAGTCATGTTTTTTCTAGAGTTACCGACGTCAACGTCCGGAATCTGACAAAAATACTCACCAGCTCTATGTACTTATCGGTCTAGCACTCTCGACCTTGTACCCTCGCACCGGACCGTAGGAGTACTCGTACGCGGCCGTTGGCAGACTTGTGTTGTTCCACAGTATTTTTGTTGCCTCACTGTCATTAGTGATTGACAGCAAAAGTTGTAGTAATTAGCTAAAGTCTAGCAGTGGCCGGTCCAGCAGACCGCTGAGGCACGTGAAGCCTGCACAGAGAGATTGAGATAAGAGCCAATACTTATGATAGCCAGGTATCTTTGACGAAAGTCCGTGTGGAGGCTACCGGTCGCGCAAGGAAAGGTCCTGACATTTCTGTCGGGTTGTTGCCAGAACCTCTCCGGAAGCTCTGCGTGACGTACTCGACTTGACGTCGAGGGCTTTTGCGTATGGCTTGCCCGTGCTTGCTGGACTCTTGCACCGAACAGCTCGATTGGCTTGCATGTTCTGAGCGTCAAGGACGGAAGTTGATCTGATGGAATCCGAGCACTTTTGTACGGCGCGGGTTTTAGATCAAGGCTACATGCAACGTCGATGGATGGACCTGACTGGAAAAGCACAGGATGCCAAAAATCAGAACGCGAAACTCCGTCTATCGTATCCTCGTCGGGGAAAAGGCGCTCTCTCGAAAAACAAAAGGACAGGACGCAGGAAATTATGTACAATATTGCGCAACTCATCCGCCGACGGCATCGACCGTTGCGACAGCTTGCTCCCCCTGGTGCCACGATGCACACGACACAGGCGCACGGCCGTTGAACAGGGCAAGCCCGAGCAGTTGCTCGGCAGGACATTGAATCGCGTAGAGCGTTCGAAAAGAAAAAAAAAAAAAAAGCTAGCCGATATCTGCCCAGCGAACAACCTCCAGGGCCGTCATCACCAGAATCAGTGTCGAAGGCAGGATCCTATATCGAACGTTGTCAGCTCTGTCATCCTGGACGGGGTTGAGAGGGACGTGGACGGGTGATCTTCCGTACCATACGACATAGCTCTGGAACAGCAACTTGGCCATGACCGTCTCGTAGACTTCGTTGATCTGGCAGATCTGCGCCAGCTGCAACGCGCTCGGTGCTCCCGTGAGCAGGAAGCAGACGACGACGAAGATGGGGTCGTCGAGGATGCTGACGGGGACGTATTTGGCGGCCAGGGCCAGCAGAGGCGCCATGATCAGACTCGGCAACACCATCCGGCCCACGACCGACGCGATCAGCAGTTTGCGGTTCGTCTTCTCGTCTTCCATCTGGCCGGTCCTCGACGGGGTCGTGTTGCGTGCCAGGTTGGCGCCCAGAATGACCAGGATCAGGGGCACGGCGACGCCGCCGCTCTGCCGGATGGCCGAAGTCACCGAGTTCTGCACAAAGGTGCCCGGTGTGAAGAAGGCTCGCTGCAGGGACGGGACGGACGCCACCACTATGGCCGCCACCATGGCCCAGAGGGGCGGGTTCATGAACGACCAGAGACCAAAGACGAATCGCTGCAGCGCGGCGTTCATCCGCGTCAAGGTCCGTTGCACGGGCTTCGGGAGCCGTGCGTACACTCCTGCGGACGCGCGAGAGAGTCGATCGGACAGCGCCGCAGAGGCCTTGCCGATCCGTGACTCGGCTCGTCGAATCGGCCTCTTCCAGCCGGTGCTCCCGTTCTGCTCCGACGTGCCCCGGGACTGGTGAGCGTGTCCAAAAGAGCTTTGGTCGCCGGTGGCCGGATGGTGGAGGATGGTGTTCCCGCCCATCGGCGTGGCTCCGATGCTGGGTTTCCGGGAAAGGACGCCGTTGCCGCCGCCGTCGTCGTGCACGGCCTTGCCGAGACCCGTACGCGAGGACTCTAAGGATGAGTCCTGGTTCGACATCACCGGCGTCTGGCCACCCGAGTCGAAGGCGGACTCGGGCGGAGAGACGCTCTTCCGCGCAGACGGTCCGTCGGCTCCAACACCTTCCTCGGCCGCATCGTCGTCGTCGTCGCGGTAACGGTCCTCGGCAGAGCCTTCTTCGATGGCGCGCTCGTGCTGGCTCGGCGGCGCCAAGAGCACATGATAGCCCCAGCTCCAGCGCAGGAGCTGTCCCAGCTGCTGGAAGATGAGCAGATACAATATGCCTCGGGCTCCAACCTCGTCGTCATTGTCCCCAGGGATCTTATCCCAGTGGAGGCCGCTGATCGTCTTGGACAGCGAAAGGACCAACGATATCGGGAGCGAGTTGGAATTCCCAAAGACCTATCAGGACAGGGCGCCAGTCAACGACCGGGCGAGTCATCCGAGCGGTTCTACCTCACTTACAGACATGGCCACGACGAAGTTGCGCGGCCTCTTCTCCTTCAGACCGAAGGCATAGGTCAACGCGAGGGAGGCCAGATAGGACACGAGCGTCTGCACCACGAAGATGACGGGGATGACAGCCAACTCGGCCAGTTTCCGCGACGTCAACTGCGAAGCCAACTTGGTGAAGACTATACCGGAAAGGTGGTTAGCCGATATTCCACCCGCTGTCAATCGGCCTCGTACCGACGGCGCTGGACGGGCTTGCGCATACTCAGGCATGGTGTGAAGAGGCACACGTTGAGGTTGGCCAAGAACTTCTGCGATTCGGAGTCGAACATGCCCTGACGAGCGACAATGTAGCCGGGCAGGCTCACGCAGACGACCTCCAAGACGGCCTCGAAGACGAGCAAGACCAGATGTCCCACCGGCGTCTTCGCGACCGCAGGTTCCAGCAAGGGCGCCTCCATCGATTTGACAAGCAGAGCTTGGGTCGAGAAAGACGATCCCGACGACGACAGACTCATTTGGTGCGAGCTCCTCGCGGCGAACGAGATTGGGGAGTCGAAGAGCGACATCCTGATTTTTGGCACCGAGCTGACCGCCGACACCGCCCCGCCCGTCTCGGCCAAGAGGTACGTACGGCCGTAGAGTACGTACGAGTTAAACGATCCGGACGGACGCAGTAATTAGCACGGAGCCCTTTCGTGCTCCAAAGGGCCTGCGATCCAGCCTCTCCCACCCGGCGAAGGTACTTCGGCCTGTGCGACCGTCTTTGGAGGCAGGTTTTATTGCCTTGTTTCCCAAATCGGGGCGACTGGTAACGATCACGTGATCCGATGGGATTGACGTTGGCTTAGTCAGCGTCCCTGAGCCATTTACCGACACGTCTACGGAGTGCCATACGGTACGTTACATACGTACCAGACGTTCTGTTGGGCCGCTACCAGAAGTTCTGCGGCTTCCCTCACGGTCAAATGCGGTCAGCTTGGTCATTACTTCTGAGGCAGTAGGCGGTTGTGGGACGGACACAGGACTTTCGATGCCTTTGTCATCAGCACACTATGATGTCATCCTGTCGCGCTGTTCAACCATCAAGCTCTGAACGGACACCACAGAACGGGCTTGTGAGTGATCAATGTAGTGATCGGCCACCGAATAGCAAGGTAGCTGCAGAAAATCATCACCGAGTTGAGCTTCCCGGGTGCCATATCACTGCCAATTGTGGCTATGTTGTATTAGTTCCCAAGAGTTTGGATGCCACAAGTCCATCCATACCTCTTGAGAGCCAGCAAAACTCTCTCAGTTACTGGAGATGGTAGAATAGCACAAGCGCACTCGGACGTACTCATGCTGTCTTTGCTCAACACTGTCCGAGTGCTCAGTCAGGAGTTTGAGCCAACGTGATGCCTCAGGGCGTGCAAGTGTACGTACCTCGTAAGCGGTTGAAGAGACAGGAAATGCGTATGTATGTATGAATTCCTACACAATTATAAAACTAGCTCAGCTAGATTATGCTGGGGGATCTGTAGAGATGGTAAGGAAAACCTACGAGTAGACAGAGGAAATGCATCACGTGATGATTATCAGTCACTCCTTCAAGTTGATGAAGTCATTTATCATCCACCATCATCACGTGACTATGGTTGTCCAGCCTCAAGCCCAAAGCCTCATATTAGGACCACGCCTCTGTGCGAAGGAAGCCTCGTCGTCGCTTGCTAGTGCCACCGTAATATGCCTAAGTGAGCCCAGTATTTTACCCGTCAATCCATCGTCGAGGTGAAGAGAGAACGAAGGTGTCATCTAGGAATATCGTGTCAGATCGTCACCGTTTCGATCCGGTCAGGGGATCGCCAAGCTGAACCATCGATTTGCTGCGTTTGCGGCGGGGGCGCCCGATCCATCACCGGCGGCTGTTGGGGCAATTCGACGTTCCCTGCCCCGCCCGTCGTCGGACCGTTCGCGTCGACCGAGAAGAAGAACCCCACGCAGACGTCAAGGCGCATGGAGCCCGTGGCGGAGTCGCCAACCGAGAGTCCATCAACCAACGATGAAGTGCTTGTCACACCGCCGGGGTCGCCATCTCCAGACCTTGCCAATGTACAGTCTGCCCGGGTACCATCCCTCCGCACCAGCTCCGACACTCCGGCCGTGGTGGCGCCCATGACGGTGTCGTCGACGCCGCTGGGCAATGTCAATGCGGCGCGTCGACCGGTGCCACCGCCGCAGTCGTCGGCCGCCAGCATCCGAACGGGAGGGCTTCCCCAGGACATGCAAGCGAGGCTGAAGGCCTTCCACCTCTCGAGGCAAGGTGCTCCACCAAACTCGAATCTCCGCCATCCCCCGGGCCCAGGGCCCAACGACGTCAGGGGGGGGCCGTCCGTGCTGCCCGGTCTCAACGCCGGGAGTTCCAGTCCGAAGAGCCCTGTGGGGCTGGCAGGACCGCTGGCCGGCGGGATCAGCCCGGCGCGACTGGCTCCTCAAGCTCGACCGCAGGCGCACAATTGGAGCTCGGCGCCGGTCGTGGCCCGCGGCGTACGCGCGCCAAAGCCGTCCCTCGGGGCACGTAGAGGACTGAAGTTACCCGGTGGTCTGCCTGGCGCCATGGGCGCCGTGGCCCCGGGGCAGTCGGGTGACGACCAGGCGCAAAACGGCGCCCCGACAGACCCAGCTGCCGTCGCGGCCGGTTCGCTCTTCAACAAGTTCTCAAACTACGTCGATACCGAGACGGGTACACTTCGCTTTGCCGGCAAGGCCGTCATTCACGGCAAGGGCGTCGAGTTTTCGAGCGGCAGCAGCTTCAGTATCTCGCTGGACGAGGTTGAGACGCTCGAGGAGCTGGGCAAAGGTAACTATGGCACCGTCTACCGCGTTCGACACAGCCGGCCGCGGATGCGGAGACCGGGCCTTGGCCTGAAGGGGAATCGGCGCAACCTTTCGCTTACGACCGCCGCTCCCGCGGTCGACGGCGGGCTCGCCGCCGCCGCCGCCGCCGCCGCCGCCGCCGATGGCAGCTCGAACGCCGAACCGAGCCCCGAGTCGGCCAAGTCGCCGCCGCCGCCGCCGCCGCCGCCCGCGGCCGGCGTCGTGGCCGGGACTACCGGCGTCATCATGGCCATGAAGGAGATCCACCTGGAGCTGGACGAGGCCAAGTTCGCCGCCATCAGCATGGAGCTCGACGTGCTGCACCGCTGCGTATGCCCCTTCGTCGTCGACTTCTACGGCGCCTTCTTCCAGGAAGGAGCAGTGTACATCTGCATGGAGTACATGGACGGCGGATCGATCGACAAGCTGTACGGCGACGGCATCCCGGAGAACGTCCTGCGCAAGGTAACGCTGTCTACGGTTCTGGGGCTGAAGGCGCTCAAGGACGACCACAACATCATCCACCGCGACGTGAAGCCGACCAACATCTTGGTGAACACGAGGGGCCAGGTCAAGATCTGCGATTTCGGCGTCAGCGGCAACCTCGTCGCGAGCATCGCCAAGACCAACATCGGCTGTCAGAGCTACATGGCGCCCGAGCGCATCGCCACGGGCGGCATTGCCCAGGCCGGCGCGAACCCGGGCGGCGGCACGTACAGCGTGCAGAGCGACATCTGGAGCCTGGGGCTCACCATCATCGAATGCGCCATGGGACAGTATCCGTACGCGCCCGAGACGTACAACAACATCTTCAGCCAGCTGAGCGTGAGTTATCCAAGCGGAGGAGGGGTGGCCGACGGGGGAAACGGAGACGCATCGTCCGTCGCGTGCGCGTCGTCGTCGTCGTCGTCGTCGTCGTCGTGGGTGGGTGGGTGGGATGCAGTCGAGGCTAACTCTCGTCGGTAGGCGATCGTCGACGGGGATCCGCCGGATCTACCCGAAGAGGGCTTCTCGACCGCGGCGCGGGAATTTGTGCGTGGATGTCTCAACAAGACGCCCAAGCTGCGGCCGACATACGCCATGCTCCTGCGACATCCTTGGCTCGCCGATGTGCTCAAGCCGCCGCCCGGCATCTTGGAGTCGGGCGGGGGCGGGGGTGGGGACGGGGACGGGGACCGGGGCGCGGAGCAGGCTCCGGCACCGACGTCCAAGGGAAACTACACGGGTAGCTCACCCGACACTGCAGACGATGAGGTCGCTCGATGGGTGCGCGAGGCCATCGACTGGCGAAAGAAGGGCATCATCGGCAAGAAGGACAAGCCCGCTCTTCACGCCGCGCCCCTCGACGCCCGCGCCCAGCCGGCTGCGTGATCTCGAACCCGCTTCTGTGTCTGGCCGGTCGAACGTGGAAGTTCCCAGGAGCGTCGACGTCGTGCTCAAACAGCGCGTAGCCGAGGGTGGCGAGGAGGCAAAAAGGCTGGTGAGGGGCTCAAGCGTTCCTCGTCGAAGCGAAGCCGCGTTGCGGCCGATCATGATAACAATGTACATGGCACAACAAGATGATCGCCTTCAGACTGCAACCGGCCTCCTCTTTTTCTCTCCAAGCATCTTACATATATCTCCACCATCGAACGTCGCGTCATCTGGTACTCGTACTTCCCGCTGCAACACGAGCGGAGTGCTAAGCTCAAGCGCAAAGAGATCTCTGTCCGGTCTTTCTCGTCCTGTCCTTTTCGTTCTTCATTCAGTGTTTTCATACCCCGGCTCCGCTCATTCTCGTCCTCCACCGGGGGGGGGGGGGGGGGCATCAGCATCTACGGGACATCAGAAGAGTCCCTTCCTCTTGATTCTCGCGTCACGTCTTGTCAGGCTGCTGATGATTCTTCTTCTTTCATTCCTCCATCTCATTGTACATAGACCGAATTTTAGGGCTCGGAGCCCTTGACGACGTCCCCCCCCCCCCTCCCCCCCCCTCCTCCTCCTTCTCATATGCACACGTAAACGAAGCACATCAAGACGAAACATCTTATATCAAATTGGCATCTGGCCAAACACATCTTTTCAGAGCGCTTGAAGATGATTCCCTTGCATGACTGTTGCTACACATGCCACGGTAGGGTGCTCCTGGCACTGAGTACCTGTCAGCCGGAGGAGTGAGAAGACCAGTCCTCGCTCGCTGCTAGAGCCAAGTTCACGTGAGAGAAGAGAATTCTCACTGTATATTGGTGTCAACCAGGGACTCGACAGGGAGTCGATAGCCCGAGGATTTGCAGGGGTACAGAGATCAGCCTTCCTCTGAGTGACAGCTAAATTGTTTGTCTGCACGTGATGGTGTACAGAGTTTTCTCCTTCTTGGTTGTCACTCCTAGATTTTAGAAGAAGAGAGATAGATCAATAAAGACACTCATTCCCTGGCTGGTTGCCAGTTCACAGTACTGTATAGTAGAGAAGTTGCTGACCTGCTTATAATCACTGTATGAAAGACAGGGGTGTGTAGACATCACATTCTATTGAACCCACTTACAACAGTAAACTAGTTCAAATAGCTATTGCACTTGGTGTTTTACCTGAATTTCTACCAGGAGAGTGCACAAGTAGAGAGGTCTACCCATGCCATGGGGAGGGGGGGGAATACTCTCTTTCTCCCACACCTTCAGTACATCCAGAACACCCATCCATCCAGAGAGGTGTCAGACAGTTCAAATGTTGTTCTCTTGTCATGACAAATTGCAATAACTATAACTCTGCAACACAACAACTAAATAAAAAAGTAAGCAGCTTATTTGATTCCTCTACTTCCGATCTGTAATCCTTGAAGTTGCAGGCTTAGTTCTCTCAATTTTTCTGGTGTTGCTGAGAAGTTACAGTAGTTATCACTCAACAATGAAGTATCAACAACATCAATTTCACAACACTTATAACTCCACCATCAGATGGACAAGTACTGTTTTTTGTGTGCCTATCAGATTCCTGTACTTTTTTTCCATTATCTCTGAGGTTGCCAGACCTCCTCTGACAATACTGTTGTTGTTTTGTAGTTGTTGCAGTCTGAGTAGTAGCTCAGTGTGGCCTTCTCACAAGAACTCACCTTGCTTACTACCAGTAATATATGTATTTTCTTCTCTCAATGAAAGTCACTGTGCTAAGTAGAGCATTGAGATCTTTGGCTAAAATAGAGATGGTAGCTTTTTTATAGTTGGAGATAAAATCTATAGCCTTCTTGACACAAGTCTTAACTTCTCTGTCTAATTTGGCCATGTTATAGTGGAATAGTATGGTATGGTATTCCTACTCTGTTTCAGAACTAGCTACTGCTAGACTATGCCAGGAACACTGTGTAGCTGTGTAACAAGGAAAACCTCTGGGCCCTAGAGCTGCAAGATCAAGAGAGACCTCTAGGCTCCAGGGCCCAAAGGGCGAAAAACTTTATTGTCCCACATGTCTCTAGTGACAGTAAACTGCTGGGATAACAGTTGAACAAGAAAGAAGGTCTGTAGCAGCAGAAACCTCAAGATTCCTTATTCAGGAAGAGGAAGGGTTGCGGAGGCTGCTGGTGTTGCTGGTGTTGCTGTTGCTGGAGGTGGTGTTGCTGCTGCTGCGAAGCTGTGTAGCTGTGACATCGTGATTGTATGTTGGCTGGGCAGTTGTGTCCTCACCCACCCTCATTGTTTTCAGGTTGGTGCAGTAGGGGGGATAGTGCTGCTGCTGTGTGTATCACTGTCCCCATCACTGCTGTGTGGGCACTTCTCACCAGGAGCCCGCACGGGGGGTGGTGGTGGTGGGCTGGGGGGGGCTGGGGGTGTTATCAACACCACCACTGCTATTGTCACTGTTGGCCCTGATGTTGCTGTTGCTGCTGTTGCTGCTGTTGTGCAAGTACTTGTTGCTCTGTGTCTCCACCTGTGGTACTAGAAATTGTCTGGGTGCTGCCATCCTTGCAGCCGTGAGGCAGTTGAGCTCCTTGTCATGTGTGGTGCAGGCTTTATCCCACACCTTGTGTCCTTGTTGATGGCAGGCACTGCAGTGGGCCTGGGCTGGATCCTCTGAGACTCTGCACTGTCAGGTGTCATGTTGGCCAGAGCAGTGGGTGCAGCACTGTAGGTCACGGCATGCTGTTGCTACATGGCTGTATCACTGGCACTTGTAACATTGCCGCAATCATAGGTTGTGATGGTAGATCTTGCATGTCTTGACATCCACTCCCTTGACAATGCCCTTGTCCAGTATTCAGTTTGCTGCTGCTGGCTTGTAGGTATCCACCACTAGCAATGAGTAGTCCTTTCCTTGTGCTGCCCAAGGCCATGCCACTTTCACAATCACAAGTCCTGGGTGTAGGGTACAGTTCTGCCGGGTGAGGGCATCAATCACCTGTTGCTGTTGCTCTGTGTTGATGGACTTGGTCCTGACTCCGTGGACCAGCACAGAGTAGACTTGTCAGGATACCTCCACCGACTTCCCAATACTGGCCAGCCACTCTGTTGACTGCTCCAGCTCATTCTTTGCTGCAACCGTAGAGGTGTGGAGTGTGTAGTTGCCACTAGGTAGTCGCTGTACCCCCAGTACCGCTCTGGTGCCAGTATTCCTGAAGTGGTTGATCTGTTCCTTCAGCTCCCCACACAACACCTGACGTAGGTGTCCTGCTTCCACCGAGTCCTTGATCTTGACTAGCACCACTTTATGGTGCCTTGCCTTGGTGTCTGCTGGTGGTCCTCTGTGTGCCTGCTGTGCAGCCTCTGCGTAGGTCCTGGGTCCTTGTTTGCCTGCCGCTAGCTGACCTTTCTCCAGCTTGCCCAGCCGGGCCTCGACTCTTCCCAGGACTGTTAATACTTCCTTGCTGATCTCCTGGTTCTGCTGCTGCCGCTGTGGGCCCTGCGGTGCCGCTGTATTGTTGTCACACCTCCTGCGTGTTGCCTCTGGGTACGTGTTCGTGTTCGCGATCACGTCGGAGATCTCGTCGAGTGATCCCAGGAACTCCACCACTCTTTTCAACAGTTCAAAAGTTGATCTGTCTTCTGAATAGACGTCTCCCGAGGTGTCTGCTGCATCTATGTGTGCCTTTACATCGTGGTATAGCTTCACCGACAGAAAGTCGGGTTTGTCGCTCGACATGGTTCTTTTATAGTGGAATAGTATTGTATTGAGATCCTACACTATTCTAAAACTAGCTAAGCTAGATTATGCTGGGATACTATGAAAGTGGTAAGGAAACCTTTAGTCCAGGTGACTTGTCACCTGCCCCTAGGATGAAAACCTCCCCTGCAGCCCCTAGGTGGGCACCATCCTACCAAGAGACTATAGAACAAAGAAAGTGGCTGCCTGGCAGTCAGGCAGGGGGGAGCTGGTCCTGGGCCCAGGAGAACTGGGGGAGAAGGCCAAGACGTAGTAACCACAGGGCCAGGACAGTTGCTGCCTGGTGGCTAGAGGTCAGTTGCTGGAAGTTAGTTGTGGAGGTAAGCTGTCAGAGCACCCGCCACTCACTGGCGAACCACCGGCACTGGAGGATCACGTGTTTAGCTGTCTCCCATTGCCATCCACAGGGGCAATGAAGCTGGAGACTCAAAGCCAGGGACTCAGCAGCAGTGGAGGAAGGCAGCAAGGCCGATCTTGCCTGTGCGGATCTTTGTCAGGACGCTGGTGTGTGCCTTCGGCAAGGCAGCGTGCAACCGGAGTGCCGCTGTGTGGGGCATCTTGTCAGGCTTCCACATCCCCCTCCCTGGGTCGGGGTCAGTTGTCTGGAGGGGGGGAGGTGGTCCCCCTTCCAGCTGTCACCAGCGGTCCCAGCACCATTGCTCTGCTAGCTGGTAGGCAAGCCAGAGTGTTTGTGGTGGGGTGGGGTGGTGGCTTGTTGGGGGCTGTGCGGGGCCTTGATGGTGGAATGGTGATGGTTTGAAGTTGGTGACTATCGATGGATTTACTAGGGACGGTTGAACTGTACGACACCCCTCCAAAAGGTGCGGGAGAAGGGGGGTGTTACCCCCCCCCCCCATGGCACAGGTAAGCGGGATCACGGGAAACAACTTCTGTTACTCCAGATCAATGTGTCTAGTTGTTGCCATAGGAATCTGGGCATGATATCATATATCCTGAGACAAAGTCTTGTCATGTTACAGTACAATTGCACCTAGAAAAATCAAAGAGAATAGAGATATTTGTGAAATGATCAGTTGTAGCTGTACAGTTTTACTCACTCACTTGTATGTTAACTCTTCAATGTCTTTCTATGTATTCCGTACAGAAGTGATTTAGCAAGACTGATTGATTGACTGTCGTCACAGTACCGGAACAATTTCGTCCTGTACGTGCATACGTACACGGGTACGTACGAGTACTTCCGCACTAAAAGCCTACCTCGTACGGAAGTACTTACGTATTGCTGTATGGAAGTATCAATACATACATACAAGTACTCCGTACTTCCAGCAGCCGCTAATAACCAGAATGACATGCTGCCTTGCGCAACTTTGCCCCACATTCGAGTTTCACTAACTGAAGCCCACACCAGACATCACGAGATTCACCACCATCCCAACAGCACAGGCGGAGTAATTGATAGCATTGTTCTGCGAGCTGAACGAGATCTTGTCGACTGTCCTTCGTTGGACGATCCCCGCAATTCTGGTGGTTGTCGTGGTTGTTGACCTTCGAACGCACAATTGCGCTCTGTCCTAAAGGTAAGTGCCATATTACCTGTTCGTACGAGCACATGGGTGGATGCATAAACTCCCCAGCCCAACCCAGCCCAGCCCAATTCAGCCCGCCTGCGCTTCAAATGAGACTACCTCATTCCAGCTTGCTACTCCTACCTGCTCGGTCCTGCGATGAAGCACTGTACCTCTACCCCTTCCACCCCTCAAACCATGTCGCTGCGCGCTTCTTCAGATGGGGCAAGCGACACTTGAAGCCCGGCTGACTCTGGGGTGATGGAAAAAGACAAGACTTCCAGACCCTTATGATTGGCTTTGCCCGTCCGAGGCCTACTGTACACCGGCTGATACGAGCAGAACTGAGGGCTGGCAGGGGCGGTCTTGGCCCTTCTGAGGTCTGTCTGCGACGCACCGGATCTTCAATACCTACACGATTCTGACGGCGACATACGAGTGAGGCAGGCAGGTGCGTCTCTCTGCTCCAACGCAAGTTCGGAATCGAATCTAGACAAAGAACAAGGCAGTCCTGTGGCCGAGCCCCGACGGCGATTAGGAAATCTTTCCTGACATCACGTCGAGGGGCTCGTTGTGCGCGCGGCATCAGGCCCGTGCGCTAGACCTTGTGGTACCATGGCGTGGCAACCGCAGGAGCAGCCCCTGGGGCAGCTAGCTGGCTTTCTCAAGGACTCTCTCAGCAGACACAACCCGGCCGCTCAGAAGCAGGCCACGTTGGTAGGTCTTGTCCCCCCCCCCCCCCCCCCCCCCCAACAGAACCTTACCGTCTGGCTCAGCGCATCATGATCGTTTTTCAATGGAGGAGCCCCACGACGACGGTCGGTACGGCATCGCTGACAGGTGCGTCGGCTAGGCCCTCCAACAAGCCAAGTCCTATCCCGATATCAACAACTATCTCACCTATCTGACCGTGTGCCGGCAAGCACCGCCGACGTTGAACCTCAACGACGATGAGTTCACCACGGCGAGATATGCGGCGGCGATCATGCTCAAGAACGACGTCAGGGACGATTACAAGAGGACCGCCGACGCGAGCCTGGCGTACATCCGGTCGTCTGTGCTGCTGGGCCTGCAGGATCCGGACGCCCAGATCCGGAACCTCACCGGAAACGTCATCACCGAGCTGAGCCGGCAAGGGGGCGTCGTCGGCTGGCAGCAGTTGCTGCCGGAGCTCATCGCGATGGCCGGAAACGAGACGGGCAACGTCGTGCCCGAGGCGCAAGAGGGCGCCATGAGCGCGCTCGCCAAGGTCTGCGAAGACAACCGGAAGATGCTCGATCGGGACTTTCAGGGCCAGCGGCCGCTCGACATCATCATCCCGAAGCTGCTGAGCTTCACCACCAGTCCCATCCCCAAGGTGCGCGGCCTGGCCCTCAGCAGCATCAACGTCTTTGTGCCGCAGGCGCCTACGGCCCTGCTGCTCGCCCTCGACCCGCTCATGTCGCGGCTGTTTCAGCTGGCGAACGACCCGGATGAAGACGTCCGGCGCCACGTGTGCCGTTCGTTCGTCCTGATCGCCGAGGTCAGGCCCGCCAAGATCGCGCCGTACATGGAAGGGCTGGTGGACTACATCGTCACGCAACAGCGCAACGGAGCCGATCAGGAGCTCGCCGTCGACGCGGCCGAGTTCTGGCTCTCGATCGGCGAGCACGAGGCGCTGCGAGAGCACCTGAGGCCGTTCCTGCCGAAGGTCGTCCCCGCCCTCCTGGACGGCATGGCCTACACCGAGGACGACGTCGCCATGCTCGGCGGGCTGGACGAGGATGCGGAGCAGGAGGACAGGGTCGAGGACATCAAACCCCAGTTCGCGAAATCGAAGGCGGCCAAGAACGCCACGCCCAACAACGTCAACGGTGCCGGGCTCGCGAACCAGCCGATCCAGCCCGACCCGGACGGCAGCCTGAGCGAGGGTGAGATCGACGACGATGTCGACGAAGACGAGGACGAGGACGAAGGCGAGGACGACGATGCCGAGGGCGGATGGAACCTGCGTAAATGCTCCGGCGCGGCCCTCGACGTGCTGGCGTCGGCCTTCCACCACGACGTCTTCGACGTGACCCTTCCGTACCTCAAGCAGAACCTGCGCCACGAGGATTGGCTCAAGCGGGAGGCGGCCGTGCTCGCGCTCGGTGCCATCGCGTCCGGCTGCCTCGATCTGGTCGAGCCGCACCTGCCGGACCTCGTGCCGTACCTCATGTCGCTCCTCGACGACGCCCAACCGCTCGTGCGCTCGATCACCTGCTGGACGCTCGGCAGGTACTCGGGCTGGGCGGCCGGGCTGCAAAGCACGGCCGACAAGGGCACCTTCTTCGAGCCGATGATGGAGGGCCTTCTCAACAAGATGCTCGACAACAACAAGAGGGTGCAAGAGGCCGGCGCGGCCGCCTTCACGAGCCTCGAGGAGCAGGCGAGGCAGGGCCTGATGCCCTACTGCGAGCCCATCGTGCGGCATCTCGTCCGTTGCTTCGCCAAGTACAAGGACCGCAACATCTACCTCCTCTACGACTGCGTCCAGACGCTGGCCGAGCACGTCGGCCCCGTGCTCGCGCGGCCGGCCACGATGGAGCTGCTCATGCCGGCCCTCATCCAGCGATGGAACCGGCTCTCGGACCAGTCCCGCGAGCTCATCTCGCTGCTCGAGTGTCTCTCGTACGTGTCGACGGCGCTGGGCGACGCCATCGGGCCGTTCGCGGCGGCGCTGTTCGAGCGCTCGATCCGGATCGTGCGCGACAGCGTCGGCCAGAACATCGCGGCCATCAACAACCACGACGGCGTCGAGAAGCCGGACAAGGACTTCCTCGTGACCGGCCTCGACCTCGTCAGCGCCATCGTGCAGGCGGTCGATCGGAACAGGAGCGCCGAGCTCGTGGCCGGCACGCAGCCGTCCTTCTTCGAGCTGCTCGCCTTCTGCATGGAGGACGAGAGCCCGTCGGTGCGACAGTCGGCCTACGCCGTGCTCGGCGACTGCGCCATCTACGTCTCGGCCCAGCTCAGGCCGTTCGTGCCCGTTCTCGCGCCGATGCTCTTCCGTCAGCTCGACCTCGACGTCGGTCTGGACGAGCAGATCCGGGCCGGCTTCGGCGTCGTCAGCAACGCGTGCTGGTCCAGCGGCGAGATCTGCTCCAAGCTTCCCGAGACGGTCGAGCCCCTCGTCGACGAGCTCTACCGGCGGCTCACTTCGGTGGTGCTGAGCGCCGACGTGCCGACGTCGGTGCACGAGAACGCGGCCGTCGCGCTCGGACGGCTCGGCATGGCGGCGCCGCAGCGACTGGCGCCGAACCTGAAGGAGTTCGCCGAGGCCTTTCTAGACGCGCTCGAGGGGGTCGACTGGACGGAGGAGAAGGACTCGGCCTTCGAAGGCTTCGCCAAGGTCGTCGCCCTGAACCCGCAGGCCATGGAGAGCTGTCTCCCCAAGTACTTTGAGGCCATTGCGCGCTACAAGATCATCGCCATTGGAGACGTGCCAGGCAACCAGAGGTTACGACCGCTTTTCCACGATGTGAGGCTCTCTACCGCTCGACCCCTGCTCTTCCTCTCCCTCTCCCTCTTCCTCTTTTACTCCCTTGTTCTCTCCCGTCTCTACTCTTGCTGTCGATGATGCAGAACGTGCTGACCAAAAGCTCTTGCCTTTTTTTTTTGTTCTTCTTCTAGACGGTGAGCGGATATCGACGGCTGATTCCCGACTTTGATGGCTTCCTGGGTCGATTAAACCCCGTGGACCAGCAGGCGCTGCGACAGAAGTACGACGTCTGACCTATATACACGCCGCACGCTGGAGAGTCTTGAGAGATCGAGGGCGGATCGGGTTGAGCATGGGGCTTGCCTCTGAAAATACTTCATGACTTGCATTTGGGTGGTGCATCGGATGATCCCTTTTCCGTCTATTTTGGCCTCTCTGTTCATGACTCGCTTTCCTAGATATCTCGTTGCATGAAATCTTCTTCTTCTTCTTCTCCTTCTTATTCCTTCCTCTTCCGAACGACATGTCGTGAATGCTGGCATGTCATCGTCGGAACCGACGCGGATCTAGGGGTCCGGGAAGGAAACCCGGGCTTAGGACGTCACTTCGAGTAATCCATTGATTGCCCACATCCACACTCCCACAACCAAATTTTCTCTCTTCCTCACTCTAGCCCTTTCCGCCACGTTTGTACAGCCTGCATTTGCTGCCTTGCTTATCATCCAATTATCTTCGCTTCGCGCGTCGTATATACCTGATCGAGACGCGCCATGGAGATGTTCTCCTTCAGAATCCCTAAGCGTCATACACACCCCTGGACGGTAGCTGGCATCGACGAGCGAAACGCTCTTTCCGCACTGTGTCACCGGCATGGCCATAAGAATTCTCAGGTTGGGATGATCCGTCAAAGCTCTCACGGCACGTATGTACGACGCTCTGCGTTTTACGTGCTACCCGAAGAAGGCTATGCTGACGTCTCTCGAGGCACTGTAGCTCAGCGAATCTAGAAACCAGTATCACAACCCCTTCGGTACCCTCGTACATACTGGGGCGGCTGTCAGTCGGGGCCGGGCAGTCGTGGCGATGCTCCTTCCTCGCGTCGTCTTCGTTCTCTGCCCGCAAGGGCCGCCGTCGCTATCGTCACCGCCTATATGTAAGCTGCAAGAGAAGCTCGATCGAGTATCATCCACAGCCACCGTCGGGTGTTTCCTATCGCGAACACAGGCGATACGACGCACTCCTGTTGTCTGTAACTGGCCATGCTGCGATCCTCAACCTCACGCAGAATATCCAGCAAGGCTAATTTTGCTACGGGAGTACAGAACCTGTGCCTCACGGTACGGTGAAGCCTCGCAGGCGAACGACGAGCAAAGGGATACTACTGTACGTACGTACGTACGTACTGCACGGAAGTAGCACGCAAGAGTGCGGAGGGGAAGGAGGTGCGTGGACGACGAGGTCACGCTCGACCAAGACCCAGGCGCGCCAGGTCGAAACATCGAGCCGGTGTTTCCACTTGAAGCAAGTCCACGATCGGTGACCCCCCGCGCCCTGCTCGTCCGCATCATCATCATCGACAGAGCAACATCTTCTGACAGGCCGCGGACACACGTGGACGGCTCGTCGAGCACGTCGTCGAGGGTGAGAGTGTTTCGCGCGAAATCTCTACTGCACTCGCCTCGACGGAAAGATCGAGACGTTTCATCCCTAGGACAAAGGGCGAATCGGCTCATTCCACCGTCACGACGCTTCGCAGGAGCCGCTGTGCGATTCACCAGCGAACAGGGGCATCTTCAGTCAGCTCACGATACGGTATGTGATACAGCTATAGAGTTCTCAGGCCGCACTTTCGCCAGCAGGATTCTCTCCGGCCTAGAAGCCACAGCGTTGTTCAAGGGACACCTCGGACAAGGGGAAGCCCTTTCCAGTCTTGTAGGTCAGTGCTCAGTCGCTTCTCGCCCCTGTGGGAAAGGTCCCGGCCGGGGACGACTGTATGTCAGCCCCACGCCGGTGGCCCACTTTCGCCATCCTCAGCTCGAACTAGGTCGAGATGGCGTCGTCGGATCAGCTGGCTCCGGCGTTTCCTTCTACTTACTCCACAGCTTTTGGGGCTCTAGCGTACGCTTGCTCAGCGCCCCTGCATCAAGCGCGCCGCAGCATGCACAGACGAGCAATGGATCCGTCCCCCGACCGTCTCGATGTTCAGGTCTGGATGGAAGCGACTCCTCTACCACATCCAACTCCAATACGAGGGGGAATACGACGTCGGCCCGGCTTATGAACTGACCAAGGGCGAGATGCTGGATGGTCGATGCGCACTCGTCTCGGCGGATACAATGCAGACAGTTGCACTACAGTCGCATATCGGCATTTGATGACGAGCAGCTCGTGTTGCTTGTATGCGCCATACGACGATGCGCTTGAGCTCGTTGGCTGTCTCATCCAGCGCGCCAGATTTTCGCGAGCCAAAGGTACAAGCAAAGTTGTACAATCGCTGGCTCGTAGCGCACACGATGCACAACTCACAATGCAGCCTCTCCTGAGCGCATAAGGTTTTTGTCATCTACGCGCACCGACGATCTTCTCTCCCTCGTGTTCCGGCAAGGCGAGGGCGCTCAAGTTCTGAACCCCTTCGGCTCGTTGTTGGCTTGTGTGAGGTTCTGGCTTGGAGAGGGGATCACGCTCATGGCAGGGAAGGCATCGTGGCGCGGTGAAGGTTTTCCTGTAAGGTACCTTGCAGAAGACCATCCACCTCTCTCGACTATGGGACGTAGGGGGCCCATCTCGGTACGTGACTTGACCGGGGGGGGGGGGGGGGGGGGGGACCCACGATCAGGCCACCACCCTGTCTCGCACAGCTCAAGGGAAGCTTCTGGCTTGGGTCAGCGACCCACCATCGTCTGTTGGCGATCGTCCTCGTCGGCGTCACCAGACCTCTCAGCCGAGAGGAAAGCTACTACTATACCATGCCGGCCTAGGAGAGGAAAGGAAGGCCCTTCTGCAGTCGCCAAGATGGGTCACGGCGTCGCTTGAGGCCGAATAATCTCGCTAGCACGACCTTTGGGGTTTGGGAGCGAGAGCACTATCGCCCTGGCGTGCCTGGGAAGATGGATGTTGGTCCAGGTGAGCAGTCTTTCCGCCCCTGGGTAGGTACGTGCTCAGTGTAGCGTCAGCCGTTCGAGTGGTCTGCATCTGATGCTCTTCCCCCCCATTAGTGGGGTCTTGTGCCCGAAGCTACTGCCTCCGCCTTCTTGACGACTCGCTCGCTACGATTCGGGCCAAGAAGCTAAGGGGGGTCTGGATCTCTTCGGTAGCGCCAACCACGACAATCCGTCAGCAACCATCACTCTGGCCGAGTCGACCGCTCGCTTCATGGAAATCGCTGCGAGGTTTGTCGCATGCGAGAACCAAACCCATTGGCAGAGGACTGCATCTTCTACAGTACGTATCAGATCGAGTGAATGGTGCTGATCCCAACATAGAACGTTACTCGCCAGAGCGCGGAAACAGCATGAGGCAGTCTTTAGGGCTCCTCGCGGGGATTGGCATGCTGTTCAGACCGGCCCTGCCGAGGTTTCATTACACTATGTCACTCTCAACTTTACGTACGCGACATACGTACTGTCCTCAGTCTGCTCCTCCTCCTCCTCCTCCTCCTCCTCCCCTTCTCCCCCCCCCCCCCCCCCCCCCCCCCTGCAGAAACAAAGGGAAACCAGAGATCGTTCGAGACAAAACATCTGTCATGGATGGAAACAGGCAACAACCTTCTTCTGCTATGAGATCGGCAGAGCGGTGGGTCTAAAAATGAAGAACGTTACGAGCGGTCAGACATGCTCATGGGACGTGGACATGGCCCATGCGATACCTTTATCAGAGGGCCGACATCATCATCCCGCCTACCATCACCACCGTTACTACCACGTTGTCATCATGATCATCATGATCAGCATACTACTTCCAACTCTCTTCTCTTCTCTTCTCCTCTCTTTCTCATCTCCACGACTACCCTAGTCGAAGCTCGAGCCCTCCTCGAGCCCTTGGCTCAGCTCCGACATCGACTGGTTCGCAGGCAGCCCAAAGCGCAAGTGGCAGTGCCCTGAGTACCGAGACTTCTTTCTCCGTGCTGTACACATGCAATTTCGACTTGATGCAGCAAAAAAGATCCGGCTCGTAAAACGGAAAACGAGCCGGGGAAGAGGGAGGGGGGGAAGGGGAAGAAGAAGTGCTGGGGAAACTTGTTGATTGTTCTTTGACAGGCATGATAAGGAACGGACGATTTTCGTTCCCCCGTGATCGGCTAGACCCGATCATTGTCTTATTATAGATTTGGCAACAAGGCATCAATTGTTGTTGATGTTGATGTTGATGATAATGATTTTGTTATTGTTGTTGTTGTTGTTGACGTCGAGATTTAAGGGCTACCAACGATGGCTGACGTGGTCGAGGTCTGGATGACATTTCTGACGATGATGAATAAGCGACTTTCCGCAAGTAGCGATGCGCGGCTGCGATTTCTTGCGCAAGTGCTTTTTGGCTCATCACAGGCACTGCAACACAATTTGTTGTTTTTTTTCCTTTCTCCAACACACCCCCAACATCATCCCTTCAGCTCCCACCTTCCTTCCTTCTTCCTTTCTTCTTCCATGCATGCGCGAGAAGCAACCAAGAATCGTCGGGACCTCGCGCTAGAAGGCACGGACGAAGAGAATGAGGGGGACGACGACGACGGAGAAGAAGGCGCCTGTGGGTGCCGAGATTGGAGGGAGGCGGGAAAAGCAAGTCCGTTCTTCGAAGGTCTTCTTACTTTCGCTTTCTGAAGCAGACCTCACGCCCCCTTCCTGGGCAGCTAAAATCCTACGGCTGCAGATGCCGGATAAGTTACAGGAGAGTTAACTTACGACCGTGCAGTGCGGCCTATGATGACTAAGAAGTGGAGGCATGGACATCTGTGCGGACTGGGACAGCATCGTCGTGCGAGCAATCGACGAGGAGGGGATCCGCATCAGTCGAGAGCCTCGTTCGCGACTCGAGAATGTCGCTTGTTGCCTCCAAAATGATTCTACCTAACATTACGTATCGTCAGATGGATTCAACAGCGAAGAGGTCGATTGTCTAGCATGCTGGAAGTGTGGCGCATGGATCAGCCGGACCGAGGCAATGTCTCGAGCCAGAGCGCGGGCAGCGTCACCTTGCCCTTCTCGGACAAGCTCAGTTCCGCACTGAGACCACTCTGATTGCTCTGCAAGGCGACAGAAAAAAGCAAGCACAAGCAGAGACATGTCAGCCCGTCTGGCGCTAGTCGTCGTCCTCGCCGCGTTTCCTTGGCGTCGTGAGGCAGTCGGCGCGGGCATCGACGTGCTGCACTACAGTTTCCGCCAACGATATCCCTGGTCTGACCGTGGACGTGCGCTGTGCCATGGATTGGCCACGAAGATGAGAGGGGACGTGGGATGTGGGACAAGGAAACGCCACAAGCGGACGATAGCCGTTAAGCATTACAGTACCGCTCCTCGTCCTCCCCCAACCGCCCAAGCGCAACTAAAAAAGCATTAACGGTGCCATGCCGTGGTCGAAAGGTTGTCGGCCGTGATCGGGTGCCGACGGGCTTTGGCCCAAGTTAGTGCCATGCTTCGATTACTCCCCCCATCTTGGAACACAATCTGCGGCCGGCTCGGGGCGTCGAGAGGGAAAACCGACAAGGATGGCGCATCGAATTTACGAATGTTTCTGCGACTTCCAGAAGCTTGACCGAGTCGGACTAGCTCGACACGCCGAGGAAGAAGCCGTCGGCGATGGCTTGCATGCACGGAGTCCTGACTCTCTGGCCTGCGAGAGGCCCCCCATGGCCGCTTCCCCCTCCCCCTAGCCCTCCCCACTCGCATGTGTGCCCCCCCCCCCCCCCCTTCCTGTGTGACGCCACAGTGCTAGGATACCACCCCCGCTCCCAAACTGCAACAGCAGAACGGCACCCGCATCGTGTCGCCGAGAGGCGCCGCCTTCAACAATGATATGGTACTCGAGGGGTGACATCCAAGCCACCCCCCCCCACGGCCCCCCCTCGACATCATGGTCCAGAAGTCTATCGCGGAGGTTATGATGGGGCGAGCTCGTGATCGGCCAACGCTATCTTCAAGGTTGTTCCCTGGAGCGCTCCGACAATCATGGCAACTGTACTCCCGTACTCTCCGCAGCCTTGCCTTGAATTCCACTGTTATTGGAGTCTTATGCTTATTTGCGCTGGGTCACAGGATCTTCACCAGACGAGGAGATTCGACTACCGACCCAGTTCCCCAAGGCACTGGATGCAACGCTCAGCGGGTTGAGAAAGAGGTTGGGTCTTCCATGGTCAGAGACATCAACGTCGGGAAGATCGAGAGGGATGAGGACGCTGGTGGGGGAGTGAGGGGGGCCTGGGGCCTTAGCTGCTAATTGACGGACGCATCTGGGACCTGTTGCCCGCCGCTGTGCTCGTGGCCCAAGTGGGATCGACCCTGGTCCAGGCTGCTAAAAGTTAGTAACACTTCCATCGGGGTGGGCCCTGTCCGTCTTCCATGCTTGCTTTTGCGATTCTTCTCTTGCTTCAAGCCTACCATCCCCCCCCCCCCCCCCCCCCTCCCCCCCTCCCCTCCCTCCGCTGCCCTGTTCCTCCAATGGGCCCTCGCCCGTCCAAAAGGTTCTTAAGGCCCACTATTTCGTCCTTGGACGGTCGAACCGCCGACCAAATCTGTCTCTCCTTTACACTTCGTTTCTTCTAGCCGCTCCAGCCTTGGGCCGAAACTGAAGCCTGCAGCTGCCACCGCTCTTTTTTATAGCGACGCAACCCCCCGCCCTCCTCCACGCTCCTTCACTGTCATCGACCGTCAATCGCCTCAATACGCCACCACGCGCTCCTTGCCCATCGGTGGTCTCGTCATATCCTGTCGGTGCTTAGTGCGTCGTGACCGGAAGCACTCCGTCGTCCGCGGCGGTTTCTGGCGGGGAAGATTTCGGAACGACAGGTCGTCGCTCAACGGTCGCCATGGCTCGTCCGGGTGGCGGTCCTCATCGTCGAAGCCATACCAAGTCGAGGAAGGGTTGCAAGACGTGCAAGCGGCGGCACATCCGCTGCGACGAGACGTTTCCGCAATGGTGAATAAGATCCTGCCGTCCTCAAACCCCCATCGCCCGGCATTGCCGGTCGAGGTCGCTTCGGAGGCTAATCGTGAGCGTCCTCGACAGCCGGAACTGCACCAAGCACAACTGCCGATGCGACTACATGGATGGCCCTCGGCCGCGAGACAAGCGGCCGCGGTCCCCTTCCACCGCGAACTTGCTCTGGTCGACCGAGATCAAACGGGACATCGACACCTGGCGCCGAACGGAGCAGTTCCCCTTCCCGGAAATGCCGCTCCAGCAATCCCTGCCGGTTGCGAACTACTCCATCACCGACCTCCGCCTGATTCACCACGTCTCGTCCATCTCGCATGATCTGCAAGCCCGCGGCGTGTCGCAGTTTGTCATCTGGACAGACAAGATCCCGACGTAGGTTACCAGCACCAGTCCGTTGCGCGTGCCCGCGCGCCCGTGCGCGGGGCCATCGGGCTCGAAAACTGACACGACTCGTCAGATTCCTCCGAGTCGCCACCTCGTATCCCTTCGTCATGCACGCGCTCCTCGGCTTCTCGGCCACTCACCTCGCCTGGTTGACCGACTGCCAGGCCACCAGCAGCATCGCGTACCACCACCGCGACATTGCGCTCAAGGGTCTCCAGGATGGCATCAGCAGCTTCCGGCGCGACAATTCGGATGCCGTCCTGGCCGCCTCCATCCTGCTCTCGTGGCAGGCTGTCGAATGGTGCGGTTGGGCGTCCCTGATGCAGGGCACCTCGACGGTTCGTGATTTTTTTTGCCCTCTTACTTTCCCATCAGGGCTCCGGTGAGGCTCGCGTGGCACGTTTGGGTCCTGACGGCGCCGACGCAGGTCATCGACGCGATGCAGTCGTGGCGACACGAGTCGCACTTTGCCGACTTCATGGACGAGCAACAAACCTTCCCCCGAGCGTCGCCGTCGCCTCTGCCGCTCGATCCGCAGCAGATTCGGGAGCCGCGCCGCGAGGACCTCCGAGCGCTGCAGCACGTGTACCGCGCGCTGCAGAACGTCGAGTCGTACGTCGCCGGCAAGGACGAGGAGACGCGGCGGACGAAGGAGCTCATGTCCTTCATCCGGAGCCTTCGCTCGTTCCTGCCCGTGCCGACGCCGGCGCAGCAGTTTGACCTGCTGCACCCGCTCCGCTCGTGGCTCTTCTGGCTGCCCGTCTCGTTCTTGCAGCGCGTCGAGCGCGACGCGAGCATGTTGGTCGTGCTCGCTCACTTCTACGCCGCCGCGCTCGCCATGGGCCCCGTCTTCCCCGACATCGGCGCGGCCTACTTCGGCAGCATGTCCATCTCGCCCATCGAGGAGATCATGAACAGCCTGAGCCGGATGCAGGACGGACCGACGTCGACGACGACGGCGGCGGCGGACGAGGAGGTGCAGATGTCGCTGCAGCTGATGCAGTTCCCGCTCGAGATGGTGGCCGACTTCCGCGCGCGCATGGGCTGGGGCCACCACAGCCCGCTGCCCTACCCGCAGATCCACCTCATCCAGAGCCCCTACAGCTACGGCAGCGTCGAACTCCACACCGAGACCGACCCGTCCGAGTACCCGATCGACCTCGGCATGCCCTACACCCCGACGCGCGAGCTCTCGCACGTGCCCAGCTCGCCCTCGATCGCCGGGGCCGAGTCCTTCATCCGGCCCAGGCCGTCGCCCCTCATGGTGCCGCCGACGTCGCACATGGGTCACTACAGCCCGCGGTCGTACCCGAGTTTCCCGATGGCGGGCTCGCTGCCGGCCTACACCACCGACGACGAGGGCTCGCTCGCCTACAGCCCGACCGTGTCCGATTTCAGCGTCGGATACGTGCCGCCGTCTCTCTGGGCATGACGCAGGGACGCGCGTCGACACTTTCGAGGTTGGACGTCGCGACCTTCGTTCTTCTGTCTCGTCCTCCTTCCAACGTATCTTTTATACGTCGCATCGCACTCTTTTCGCTGCGTTTCACTTTTAAGTAATGTCTCTACACATCATCATCGTCATCTTGTCCCCTTTCACACATGTCATGCATGAACCATTCCTTCCCCCATTTCTTTTCTTTCCTGACATCTCAAGCGCTGAGGCATCTTACACCATCGTCCCATCATATTCATATCCTCATCCATATCATATCATGTACGCATAGACGGACGGCTGGGCGGGGTGTTCCTGTTGGCTTGAATTGGTGGCTTTCATCTCCGACCTTATATCTTTATCCCTTGTCACCTTCTTCTCAACATCCATCCATCGACGCGAACACTTGATCTTTCTGAATGTCCCACCAATCTTTTCATGTTCACAACCCTTTCCAAGTCCCACGCACCTTATCCAAATCCCACATCACTACGTCACTCTACTCTCTCTCCCAAACCTTCTTCATTCTAAACTTGGATTCTCTTTTCTTCTCTTCTCTTCACATAAACATGGTAACGGCATCATCGTTCACGGGGGAAAGGATTGCTGTCGGGCCCCGACTCCTTTCTTGTACTGTACATACAGTATGTATATTTATGTATTTGGCTTTACAAGTAAGTGATGTATCCTTGTTTGTCACACTTGTCATGTTCTGTCAGACTTGCTAGTGCTTGTGCCTGTCACTACGTACATATTTGCTGGTGATGTACGTTATGTATGACTGACAGGATGTAGCTCCTGCTTGTCATCCAGCTCTTGCTTGTGATGTAACTTGTGCTTGTGACTATCATTATTTGCTAGATTATGTTCCTGTGAGTGCCACTACAGATTGCTACATATAGTCTATACAGCTTATGTTGTGTCGGTATCCAAGTGCAAGGCCTGGCATTTACCCCCACCACCAACTCACTTCTTTTTCATCTGTGGTGCTTTACACAGTAATACATACTGTTCACAGAAAGCTTGTGATCGTCATCTCTTGCGTCAACATGTCAGTTCATCACCTCATCACAGATCAAAGTAGATTGGTCTACAAGACAGATATTCCATTGAGAAGAGACACATCTTGTATCCATGACAGCTATGTACTTACACACATACATAATCTTCTGTCTAGACAGCTCTCTTCATCAATCTTCCATGCACAAAACAGTATCTTGCTTCTTTATTGGCTGTGTTCTGTCGGCCAACAAGATCTGAGTTGGAAAGCAACTGATAAGTACAGTATACAGGTACTTTGTGCTATGGGGGTTGCTGTTGCTTTGATTTCACAATCATGATGGCGTGGTGTACTATATACTCGGGCTTTCGGTAGTATTGGTGATTTTCAGGTTCTGGGTTTTGAAATCTGGGATGGGGAAAGGGTTTCCTCGTAAGGCATCGGGTGTCAGATTTTACTTAGTCATACTTACGTACCGTGATCATGTTACCACTGGGTTACATTACCTACTGAGTGGTAACAGTAGAGCTCCTCCTTCTCCTCCTCCTCCTCTACGGCACTCCAGAGACTGCACTACAAAGCCCTTGTGCACTACCAAGCCCTTGTGCACTACCAAGCCCTTGTGCACTACCAAGCCCTTGTGCACTACCAAGCCCTTGTGCACTACCAAGCCCTTGTGCGAAACGGTGCACAAGCAACGCGAAAGGTGACTGCCGAGATCTAGTCACAGGTTACCCATCACCGATGCTTGGCAGTGCTAGAGCACTTTGGTAAGCAAGTAATCGGCTTGGAGAGGGATCGCTCTCATCACCGGGCCAAGAGCTGCAGAAGTTGAATGGCTAAGATGTGCAGGTCACGATAGCGTGGGGTTTGCTCTGGATTGGTTCATTCGCTCGTCAAAATCTATACGGACATCGGCGATACCTCCCCTTTGAGAGGTGCGAGAGAGAATGTCTGCCGGCTGGAACACCATCGAGTCTGATGCTGTTCGTAACCTCTCCATTTTCCTTGTTTCTCCTGCAGAGCTACCTTCGCGTCTCACGGTCAAAGCCCCGACCGACAAGACAGCAGGTGGCGCAAAGACACCGAGCATGAGAACCTCGCTGACTCCAACG
The DNA here is from genome assembly GCA_963422465.1 of Lichina pygmaea. Classification (NCBI taxonomy): domain Eukaryota; kingdom Fungi; phylum Ascomycota; class Lichinomycetes; order Lichinales; family Lichinaceae; genus Lichina; species Lichina pygmaea. The sequence continues at coordinate 3,467,974 of OY730171.1, forward strand.
AGGGGCGACTGCTTTCTGCCCGGCGAAATGTAGGGCGTCTTCACGTACCTCGTCGAGAACCTCGAAGTCAGGGAGGTCCAGCTCGAGGAGCTCACGGCTCTCGATGCGGACTATCTGAAGCAGCTTAGGTATGTCGAGAGTGGAATCTGTACCTGGCTTCTCGTGGTCGTCGAGGAGAGCTTCCAGCGGAACATGGTGGAACCCGGATCGGAGAGCCTGCCGGCGATGAGGCCCGTGTGAGACCAAGGGAATGGAGGACGACCTCGCCGTCTCAGAATCCTTGCCCCGCAGGCAACGGGCGGTTCCAGTTCCCGAAGCGGAGGTCTGACGGGTCCCTGCGTCTGATGGACACCAGGCGGCGGAGGAGGAGGATGCATGCATGCATAGTAACGGCCGTCTCAGACCAATGGCTGATGCTGCTGCCTCTGCTCTTCCCAGTCCAGTCTACGGCGTCGTCTTCCTCTTCAAGTACCCCACCGGTCAAATACAGTCGGATCGGCCCAGAGACGGATCGTATGACGCCGAAGCCGCCGAGAACATCTTCTTCGCATCCCAGACGATCCAGAACGCTTGCGGCACCCAGGCATTGCTCTCCATCCTACTGAATCACGTTGGATCCCTGAAGGTTGGAGAACCACTCGAGGCCTTCAAGTCTTTTACGCAGGCCTTCCCGCCAGAGGTGAGAGACGTGAACCTGCCGTGGCCCTTCTGCGTCTCAGGGCGTGGCATGGGCGGCGGTACCGGTCAGACGACGAGCCGGACGCTGATGCGCCGTCTCAGATCCGCGGTGAGGCCCTATCCAACATGGATCAGATACGAGATGTCCACAATTCCTTTGCGCGGTCGTCGCCGTTCGTCGACGAGACCCAGCGCACCGCCACCGACGACGACGATGTCTACCACTTCATCGCCTACACGCCCGTCGCCGGACGGCTGTACGAGCTGGACGGACTGCAACCGGCGCCGATCAACCACGGCCCCTGCACGTTTGAGGAATTCCCGGACAAGGTGATCCCCGTGCTGCAGCGGCGCATCGAGCGGTATCCGGCACACGAGATCCGCTTCAACCTGATGGCGATGGTGCGGGATCCGCGCATCAAGGCGCGCGAGATTGGGGACCAGCAGTGGCTGGCCCGCGAGGAGCAGAAGCGGACGGCCTGGCGACGCGAGAACGCCCTTCGACGGCACAACTTTGTCGGCTTCGTAGGCGAGGTCCTGAAGAGCGTCGTGCGCGCGCAGCTGCATCGGGGTCCGGAGGCGTACGACCGGTGGATCGAGGACGCTCGGGCGAAGACACGAGCGAGGGTCGAGGATCGCGAGGCGCGAAAGGAGACGTCAGAGGCTTGATTCAAGGTTGAGATGCAGCCACAGAGCTCTGGCCGTCTCGGCGTCCGAATCCAAGTGAGGTGTACAGGGTCTATGGAGCCTCTTAGACCAAGGATCTCTCTGCACACGATAGCCTTTCTTGGACGCGCAGCAGACGCGACGGGACCGAGATGCACAGGTCGAGATCACACAGTGGGGGTTTGATCTACCAATGCCACGATACCCAGCCTCGAACAAGGTCACGTCAGATGTGCAATGCGGCACCTGGAACGTTGTGCAATCTGTCCGAAAGATTGATCGTGACCGACAATGTTGATGACAGGTGTCGGTTGATTCTCGCAGGTAGTTGCCGGGCACTTGTCAGGCACTTGCCAGGTAGTCGGAGTGAGCCTAGCTTCAACCCGGCTTCCAGGGGACCACCGTACGTACAGTAGGACGACAGAAATCTACCTCGTACGCCGCATCCTAGTAAAAGTAAAAGCACCTGATCACTTGGCCCACTGGCAACTGTAGCCTGACCACTGGACAGCAGTCAGCCTTCTTCTACATCACGCTACCATTGCTAGGGGCCTCAACCAGGGAGGGTGCTTAGGTCACTATCACCGCATCGTACGTATGTAAGCAGTACCGTACGAGTATGCGTATGCAGTATGTACGTTACGTACTTACGTACTTCCGTAGAGGGTTGGTGAAATGAGCACCAAGCTTGGAAATCCTAGACGTACATCCGTACGTACAGTACGTACAGTACTCTACAGGGGCATGAGGGGCTTTGGTCCGATGAACGACGTCAGTCCGTCAGTCAGTCACTTACTGAGAGAATACTTGCGACCGAAAGGCTTACTAATACAAACCTCGGATGACAAATCAAGGTGGCTCATGTGCAAGCTCTGTACTCCGAACTTACGTAGAGCTCGGAAACCATGAGGTTGAGTGTATCGCTACATACGATCGTAGGGAGGACTTCAGGAGTGATGCAGAAGTATTGGTATCACGGGCGTGTAAATCATCTGTAGTCCTTTGTAGTGGCTACTCCTGCAATCCGCGCAGGGACTTCAAAAGGCATCGTGGACAAGACCTGATCTGATCCTGCCGACGACGGTTTCAGCCTGCCAAACAAAGAGAGATGGTGCGTACGAGTACATATAGCACCGTACTTACGAACAGGCGGATCAAAAGTCCTCTGAGGAGCCCACCGTACGCTCGTACCGTGTCACTGCGTGTCCAGCCACAGAACCCCACCTCGAGAATGACTCATTTATGACACTCGTCCTCCCTCGGACGATACCGGTAGGGACTGGTAGGGACTGGTAGGGACTGGTAGGCTGTTCCACCGCCAAGATATACTCTCGACTTACCGTACATATGGTCAAGGCGTCACTTCTTGGCCCATCGACAACGGCGTGAACGGCTCTCATCTTCGAGGTACGGTACGTATGTACGGAGTACGGTACCGCTGACGGCACTGCCGGTATTAAGCTGGAGCCGGACGAGCACGAACTCATACCAACGGACAACCCGCCGTCTCTCCGTGGTTCTGCTACACAGTGGCACGAACTCCCCTTCCCGACCGTACGAGATCAGAGGGTCGGCGACATCACCGTATGTGAACGCCGTCTCGTCCGCCACGCCGCGCTCGGTCGGGCATCTTGACCGTTGAGAAGCCTCGTGCCAACGCCGCCGACGCCGACGACGGTCATCTCGGCACCATGGCCGCGATAGATGATGGGCGGGTACCTCTTCAGCCACCAGCGCTTACAGACGGATCGTCGCTACCGCCGTCGCCGACAGCCCTGTCGACGACCCTTCTCCTCCCGACCACGCTCACGGCCGCGCCGATGGACGCCACCGACATGGCCATACGCTTCGGCGCGGACCAGACAGGGATCGTCAACACCGACCGCCAGGTCAGCTCGGCCGGAAGAGGCATCCTCATCGGGATGCTGTCGGCCTTCAGCTCCGCCGTCTTCGTCGCCATCCTCTTCGCCGCCGTCTACCTCCTGCGCAACACCCGCAAAGGCCGCATCATCCTGGATCGAATCGGCAGGCCCGGCGAGTACGACGACGAGCAGACCTTTGCCAGAGACGAGGCCGAGGCCCTGGAGCGCATGGATGACCTGCGACGTGCCGAGTACCTACGGGCCAAAGGTGCGTGTCTCCCGTCGACGGGAGATGGCGTGGCCATCCATCTGGATGCACGGAAGCATCACCGCCTTGCTGACCGGCTCCCTCGCGCAGGCTTCGTCGCCGCGAATCCACCGGAGTCGATGCAGACCGACATATCCTTGTCGCAGTTCCTGGCCATCCAAGAAAAGGGCGTGTCGGCCTGGGAGTTTGAGCCCGAGCTCGAGATCGCCAACTGCTTCGTCGAGGCCCGCACCGAGATTGAGTTCTTCGACTCGGTCTGCAGCGTCCAGAGTAACCTGCCCGTGCCCAAGCAGAACGAGGTCTACTACTGGGAGGCCAAGATCTACGACAAGCCCGAGTCGACCTCGATCAGCATCGGCATGGCCACCAAGCCGTATCCTCTCTTCAGGCTTCCCGGTACGTGTGTGATCTCGCGGACGGCGACGGCCATCCCAGGGAACCCCCCCCCCCCCCCCCCCCCCCCAAAAAAAAACACTGGGCCCTCGACTGACCCTACGACAACGCCAGGCTGGCACAAGTACTCCGTCGCCTACACATCCAACGGACAGCGACGATACAACCAGCCCTTTGGCGGCACGGGCTACGGACCCGCCTTCGTGCAGGGAGACGTCGTCGGTGTGGCGTATCGGCCACGCACCGGCACCGTCTTCTTCACGAGGAACGGCCGCAAGCTGGACGACGTGGCGCACGGGCTCAAGACCCAGAACCTGTTCCCCACCGTCGGCGCCGACGGGCCGTGCACGGTGCACGTCAACTTTGGCCAGCTCGGCTTCGTCTTCATCGAGGCCAACGTCAAGAAGTGGGGCCTGGCGCCGATGACCGGCAGCCTCGCGCCGCCGCCGCCATACGGCAGCGAGCAGGGCAGCATCCTGCTCGAGACCGGCCGAGACGGCACCGCGGCCGGCGGCGGCGGCGGCGGCGGCGGCGGCGGCGGCGGTGGTAGCGCTGGCGCCACCGGCCATTATCGATCTCGGAGCGGCGTCGTGCGGGCAGCCCCGCCGACGAGCCCGGGCCCCCTACGTTCACCGACGGACATCTCCCTCGCTCAGCTCGAGCACGTGTCTTCGCATCCGGACGTCGGCGAGGGTACCAGTCGGGTGTCGGCCGAGGCGCCCCGGGGTCTGGGCATCTCGGACGACGACGAGAACGTGCCGCCGCCAGAGTATACCAGTCCAGGCGCGTCCGACGCCGGCAGCGCGTACCGGTCCGGGCGTCGGTCTGACCGAGAGCGCCGCCGATCGTCAGAATCGGGCCAACCGCCCGTTCCCAGCTACGACAGCGTCGTCAGCGGTGAGGCCGACCGCGGTCCACCCAACGAACGACGTCGTCCGTAGCGCACGACCAGTGCTCCATTCTTTCACGACCTTCCTTCTCGTTCTCGCTCTCGCTCGCTTCGTTCCTCTGCGTCTCTCATGGTTTCAAACTTTGGTCGGAGCTGGCGATACCATTGGCGGCATCTCTCGCCCAGGGCTGAGGGGAGTGGCGTTTGGGGGGTTTTCTTGCATGGTCTCGGAGCCTTTTTTAGCGTTGTGATTTTGCTCTCGATCCGTTTGTACGGCTTCACGCTTGTCTTTCTTACGTGCGGGCGGATCCCTTGCTTCAGCCTTTTCGTCTTTATCTTGTCCTCCCCCGCATCGCTCAGATCAAGCCAGTCGCAACCAGCATTCTGGCTGGGACGTCGACACGGGAGCATGCGCGCTGGGCCTGGGCCCAGGTCGGAGCCTGGAGCTGGAGCTGGAGCTGGGCCTGGGGCTTAGCGCAAGGGTGGATGACGATGATGATGATGACGACGATGACGACGACGACGACAATGAGAAGGACTCGCACCGCAGGCTGAGCGGAGAACCGCCCATGTACTGTACACACCCAGCACGGACAAGCAAATGGATTGAAGGATCTGCGTCCGTCTGACCGACAAGAGAACAGCGAGCCAACGGTCCGAAGGCTGACGGCCCCGCCGGTGCAGTACGAGACTTCACACTGAGATCATCTTGGACGCGTTCACTTCATCCACCACCGCCATACACACATCTCTTGAAATACCCTGCTCGTCAGACAAAGTTCCAGCGCCTTTATACACAAGCACAGCTACCTTCCTTCGTCCGTCTCTCCCCCTTCTACTCTGCTCTTAACGTACGTACGTACTGTGCTCTGAAACCTCTAAACGTCGTCGTGAGCAACAGTGACCCTTTCCGTCCTTTTTACTCTCGTCAATCATGTAAGTATCGCCAAGAGGTGGGAGAGAGAGTGGGAGGCAAAGAGCAAGTGAGGTTGACATGCACAGAATCAGCACATGTTTCCTATCAGACCCACCACCACCTTCGCCACAGGACACAAAGAACATGACAAGACAAGATGTGAGACGTGGCTCATCTGCAGAAGAAGATGTGGCCGACATCTGCCAGAGGGGTAGATTCAGAGAACAAGTCCTGTCCTGAAGAAGTGCACTTCTGAAGAGGTACAGTCTTGAACAAGTTCGGCTCTGAAGCACATCTCATCTCTTGGGATACTGTACTGTACTGTGTGTGTGTGTGTGTGTGTGTGTGTGTGTGTGTATGGTACAGTAATGTAATGTACTGGTAATGGCATCACATTCAGATCACACATCACATTCCACCTTTCACCTTTCGTGTTTGTGTTTGCAGTCATGTTCACAGTCACATTCACAGTCTTGCCAACCTTGAAATCCTGGTTGAGCTGTTCCTATTGTCCAGGATTCTGGTGTGTCTGGCACTGCCTGATTTACAAGATTCAGACAATAGTCCAGTCTAGTCTAGTCTAGCATATCCTACTGTAGTCAATGCTACTGTACAGAGTACTCCGTAGTCAACACTATGATACGGTACTGTAGTCTAGACAGTACGTACGTATGGGTAGTCATGGTAGCATCAATCATGGAGAGCCCATCAGATTCCACCTTGTCCAAAACTCCATGGTGGCAGCAGTATCAGGAGGCAACAAAGGATTCGTCACCCAGCAACAACAACAATGATGACAACTAAGCAAGTGCGGGGCTTTTGTGACTTTGGATACAAGGTTGTGCTGTATGATTTCTATTCTCCTTCTTTCTTCTTGCTTGGACTTGTATACTTGTCACTGCCACCTTTCATATGTACAGTATGTGCTGGAGCTAATTACTACTGTACAAGGCATCAGCCCACTCTGAAAGGGGAGAAGCGCCTCGGGACTCGAGGGCTATTTGAGCCCCCGCTAACTGCCTGACTAAGCTACCCCCAGGCCTTGGCCCTCCCTGCGGCCGCAACGATATATTCCAGTACCATACGTACTGTACAGTAATTACCAGAATAGATGGTGGCGTGTGTGGCAGGATCCAGCAGGATCTGATCTGGATGGAGGGCTCTTGTCGTTACAAGCTGTGCTTGGCAACTGACCCCAGTTTTCTTTTAAGCCGTCTTCTTCTCCTTCCTTTCCTCTTCTTCTTCCTCTTCTTCCTCTTCTTCTTCTTCGTTGTCTTTGCGTAAGACAACAGCCAGACTGTAATTAACAAGCACCGGAAATGCCGAGGCCGAATAGAGGAAGAAGGGTGTACGTTGCGTACTTATGAGCTGAAAAGGTCGAACCGGTAAATCAGACATCGGTCAACACGCTCAGCTTGTTGCAGATCGTGCTGTAAGGACCAAGTACAGCACGTATGGAAGTACGAATGTACTACGAGTTTACAAGTGTTCATGCGCGAAAGAAGGACCGGAGACCTGGGGGGACGAGGAAGCTGGCACTGCCTGGCGCTACTTCGGGCTTCGATAAATTTAAAAAAAAAAATCTTAAAGCGAGAACGAGGAAATCTGCGGCGGAACCGAAGGGTGGGGGACAAATGCTGAAGTTGAACGCTCGTACAACAAATGCAATAAATGCGTGTGTACGGAGGTACTGCAGCCCGATGTCTGGATGCCTGTTGTCGTTGTTGACGTTGACGTAGTCGACCGTTGACCTCGCTGTAAGTTGATTACAGACGTAAACAACAAAGACGTGATGCGACCTACCTACCTACAGTACCTACGGTACAGTACCGGTACCTAATTTATCGTGCCTATCGTGCCTGGCTAGCGCTCCCCTTTACGCACTCGAGGCACTATACTGCGCGCACGGTGTAGGAAGGAAAACGTCTGTACGTGAGGCTGTGCTTTGCCAAAAGGATGCCCCTCCCTTTTTCTGCATCTCGAGCTTCCTTGGGCCAGCTGGCGTCAAGCAGTCGCTCACTCGCTTTCGTTGGCAGGGCGTACGTATCGATCGAAGAGATTATTCACTCAGCGCGGCGCATTCCGCAGGATCCTACACGACCTCTTCCCATCTCGCGGCTCACATCGAGTTCGAATCCAGCGAAGCGGTTCGAGTAGCAGCCCTACCAGGCTGGACATCTAGCAGCAGCAGCAGGAGCAGCAGGAGCAGCAGCAGGAGCAGCAGCAGCAGCAGGAGCAGCAGCAGAAGCAGAAGAAGAAGAAGGAGAAGAAGAAGAAGAAATTAACACTCCCAGGTTGCCGGCAACGATTGAGGCGCATCGAGGAGGGTCCTGCTGACATCAAATGCGCCGTCGATGCAGCCTACCCTATTCGACACTTGCCTTGAGCCCTAGAGGGGCCCGTGGATGCTGACCTGAAGGCGGCTACGGACCTAGCCCGAGTGGAGGGTGGGCCCGCTCCCCCTTTTCAAGTCGGGTACCAAGGATGGCGCGGGCGCCCACTGGATAGGAATGCATGCTAGTAGGCGACACATGCAGCACTGCGGCAGCGAGACCCACGCCCTCTCGAGAACACCCACAGCTGAAGGGATACTAGCAGTACATCTCGATCCGGACAGGACACTCGACACTCTTCTCTCCTGCGCCATCCGACATTTGAGAGAACGACGACCATCGACGGAGACGGGAAGGTTACAGCAACTCAGCCACACCAGCATCTCGACATTTGCGCGAATCACCTGGTTCGCGGTCGGCTGTCGGCTGTTGAAGATCCCGTTCCGCTTCCCAACTCAGCCCGACAGCCGCGGCGTCGTCTGTCTGCCGTTGTGGCTCTGTAAGGAAGGAAGGAAGGAAGGAAGGAAGGAAGGAAGGAAGGACGAAGGCCAAGAAAGAGCAGGCACCACACAAGTGACCGCCGCGCAACGAAGCGGCCAAAGTGCGGCCGGTCTTTTTCGTCTCGAAATATTCAAACGCAACGAGCGCGGCCGGTGCTCGTCCAACCCAATTTAACGAGCTTTTTCCCAGCTCGTCCCGCCGGCACGAGGTGATCGACCACTACGGCAGGACTGCCCTGAACAGCACGGTGTCGTCCACTCTTCCAGGGGAAACACCGTTTGACGTGCTGCTCGTGGACCGAAACTAGACTCCGTCTCGACCAAGTCATCGGGGCAGACCTCATGAAGAAGAGGGGCGCAAGGAGAAGTGCGAGGAGCGGTGGTGCAGCCGCCGTATCCGCCGGTGGCATCACTGCCTCTGGTGGTCGGCCCGATGACGTTTCTAGACACCAAGACGATCTGGGACGAGGTGGAAGGTCCGAGGACGACCGAGGCCAGCTCTCGCCTCCACCTGACGACGAGCCAGCCATGCAGGTTATCGTTCTGGTGAGTACGTTGCGTAGCTGCTACGGGACTCTTTAATTCTCTTACGTCCACCTCAGACCGCCGCCATCTGTATTCCGAGTGGCTTCCGGTCGTCCGTGTCGTTGGAGGGCTTTGTCCTTTGACCTGGTCCTGCCAGCGACTGTATGCTGCCGAGCATCTGCCCGGCCTGGCCGCCTTGTTCGATCGGGGCTCTGCGTTTGTTTGTTTGTCTGTCTCACGGCAAGAGCTCCCGAGGGGAAGAACAAGCTGTTGGTGTGGCTGCACCTCTCCCTGACGGGTCGATAGCTCGATGCATGCATGGTTCACGTTGTAATTCCAGCCCCCCGACGACGTATTTCCTTCAAGCTTCTTTGTTCAATCTGGTCTCGGATACTGTCGTTCGATGACGCTGAAGCCCAGTTCTGACTATGTTGCGTCCCTTTCAAGGGCTCAGGTGGCGGTCCGGTCGAGGACAATGTGACTGGGCTTCTGGTCCGATCGACGTCGACGGCATGGTCCAAGGGTTCGGTGCTGGCCGTGGATGCCGGCGTCCACATGTCTGCCATCGCCCGGATCATGGAAGAGCATTTGCCGTCGTTTGGCTCTGTTCCGGACCCGGCCACGCCCTTTGGCGTCTCTGGCGTGTTGTCGCCCTCGGACATGCCCAGAAGAAGAGGAAGGGGAAGAGCGAGAGCAAGGGTCGAGAACGGGCTTCGGTCGGCGCCGTCTCGACCGGCTCGGTCGCTACGGCCGCGGCCGAGCCGACTCGATCTGCCGAGGGAGTCCGCGGCGAAGGACTCCGACCGCGACGAGATGGCAGCGAGGAGAAAGTCCAGCGGCGCCAGCAGCGCGGCTGCCACGGCGTCGTACGGCACCGTCTTGGCCGGACCCTTTTCCGGGCTCAGGCTTCCTTCGGCGAGCGCGCGCGTCAACGCCGGCTACGTCACTCGCGAGCTCGTCTCGACCTACCTCGTGACGCACGCGCACCTCGATCACATCGCAGGCTTTGTCGTCAACACGGCGGCGTTGACCCAGACGGCGCGGCCAAAGCGGCTCGCGGCCTTGACGCCGACGATCGACGTCATCAAGAAGCACATCTTCAACGACCTCATCTGGCCGAACATGTCAGACGAAGAGGGCGGCATCGGGCTCGTCACGTACATGAGACTGGCCGAAGGTGGCGACGTCGCCATCGGCGAGGGCGACGGACGCGGCTACATCGAGGTGTGCGAGGGACTGGGCGTCAAGAGCTGGACCATCAGCCACGGCGTTCGGATGAACGCGAGCCGACGGCTCCAGAGGCGCCACTCGGCGCGGGGACGAGCCAGATCGAGCGGCGCAGATCCGAGCGGGTACATCGGCGGTGGTGGCGCTGGTGGTCACGACGACGACGACGACAGACAACTCAGCGCGCGCAGCTGCGTCTACGACAGCACGGCGTACTTCATCCGGGACGACGCGACGGGCAAGGAAGTGTTGATCTTCGGCGACGTCGAGCCGGATTCGATCTCGTGGAACCCTCGCACCGCACACGTCTGGATCGAGGCGGCGCCGAAGATTGTCGCGGGGAAGCTCGGGGCCATCTTCATCGAGTGCTCGTACGACGACTCGCAGTCGGACGAGACTCTGTTCGGTCACCTCGCCCCGAGACACTTGATCCGGGAGCTGAGGTTCCTGGCGGACAAGGTGCGGGAGGTGAGGCGAGAGGTGCGGCGGCAGAGAGGCGGTGGTGATGGCGGTTCTTTGACCTGCCAGTCTGTCGCGCCCGGCGGGCTTCAGCGTAAGGCGTCGCGACCGCTGTCTCGCGTGGGAGACAAGGAACGACGGTCGTCGGTCAAGAGGAAGCGGAAACGCGGCGGTGCGACTGCGATGGTCGAGGATCCGAGCGACGAGTTGGCGGTCAGTGCCCCGAACCGGTCGTTCTTGGGATCTGCCGACACTGAGGTGGCGCAGCAGCAGCAGCAGACCAGAGGCCGTCGCCCGACAAGGCAGTCGACCCAGCAAGATTCGTCTGCTCACAACAACCATCAGCAGCAGCCGCAGCAGCCGCAGAGCCAGTCTCTGAACGAGCAGCATCATCCATATCAGAACAACGTCACGGCGACATCGACGTTGAAATCCTCGTCCACGTTCCATGGTTCTTCTCCGACGCAGCACGACGCGTCGGGAGTCCAGCCATCATCAGCAGCAGCAGCAACGCCGTATCACATCTCGACCGGAACTCGACACGATGAAGCACGAGAGGACGATAAAGACGCGATGATGATCGATAGCGACGTCGTTCCTCGGGCTAAGCATGCTCCGTCTCAGACGCTCGCACAACAACAGTCGATGCAGCATGCTCCTGAAGCAACAGGCCATCACGTCCTATCATCGCCTTTACCAAGACCCTCGACAGTCTCTCCACATTCCAAGAGACCTGACGACGCCATCCGTCCGAAAGACGAACACGACGGAGAAGAAGAAGGAGAAGAGGGCGACGACGACGACGACGAAATCCTCCCCCTCCGAGGTATCAAAGTCGTCGTCATCCACGTCAAAGATCCTCTCAAGGACGATCCGTCCACTACCGCTTTTGCGTCGTCGGGCCGGGGCGCACGTGTGTTTTCTGCTTCTGCCGGTGCTGGGGCTTCTACCTCTACTTCTGCTGGCGGTGGTATTGCTGGTATTGGTGGTACCGCTGCTCACCCTTCATTCCTAACGACAACAAGAGCAGTAGGAGGAGCAGCAGCGGCAGGAGCATCGGCAGGAGCAACCGTTTCTCAACCTGGCCGTCAAACCGCGCACTCATTCCTCCCATCAGCCTCCATTCCCCCATCATCCTCGTCGTCCTCATCGTCGTCCGGGTCGGGGGAGGAACAGGACGAGGAGGAGGAAGAGGAGGACGAGATGAGCGAGATGGAGGAGCGAGAGCATCTCCCGTCATCTTCGTCGCCGTCAACGTCCTCGGAAGCAAGGGTGCGCAGAAATATCCTCCTCCAGCTGCGCGCGCACGACAGGGATCACTCTGGTCTTGGCGGTGCTGTTGGTGGTCCTGGTCATGGCACGCATGGTGTCATGAGCGGTGGTGGAGGTAGTGGTATGTGGAGCGGTGGTTTTATGAGTGGCGATCTGATGAGTGGTGGTCCCGCCGGTCCCGCCGGTCGTGGTGGTAGCACTCGGCTAGGTTGTCAGTTCATCGTGTCGAGACAGGGTAGTAGCATATTCATCTGATTCTTGATTTTTGATTTGATTCATGTGATTCTGATCTTGACATTGATACTGAAATTGATTTGATTTGATTTGGTGTATGTACATATGTATGCATGTACATATCAAAGTGGACCAAGACCTTCTTTCTTCTTCTTCTTCTTACTCTTTTGCTTTTCTTTTCTTTCTTCTCTTCTCTCCTCTTCCTCCTTCATGTTCATGATTGGGTTTTCAGTTGTTTGTTTTGCTGGAGTGTTAACTACCTGGCCTGAGTGTGGCAGCTATCTACCTGACCTGGCAGCTATCTACCTGACCTGGCAGCTATCTACCTGATCCAGGAGCTATCCATCCATTAAGTACAGTAGCACTTTACATCACATCATTTCCTCTATCCAGACATGTCTTCTGCCCATCCACTCAGATGATGCACCTCCTGCCTGTCCAGATGATATATATCTTTCCTATCTGGCCAGAAATACCTTCTGTCTTTCCAGCTCACTGTACAACAATAAACTACAGAGAGAGGGTGGGAAAGAAGGACAGACGGTATAGAGCCGCAGGCACTTTCGTACTCTGCATGCTCAGACTGGTGGGTTTGGGACTGTATCTTGGTACTCTTCTTGGAAGAATGGGCTGTTGTACTGAACTGGGTTGGAAGAGTAGTGTCATGTAGAGTAGGGTAGGGTAGAGTAAAGTAGAGTACATTAGAGCAGAGCAGAGCAGCACTCCACAAACATAAGTATATAAGATCCCAATAAGATTCCACAAGAAACTATCAGATTCTATCCAATCCAACAAGATCCCATGATATATATGACAGCTGAAGTAATCAAGACATACGCCAGGGAAAAAGTACATGGAAAGGTGTGGAGAAAGAAGAAACCGACAAGAATAAGTGGAGGAGGAAGAAGAACAGACTGTTGGAGCAAGAACATCTCTTTCTTCTTTCTTTCCCTCTTTCTGTTTCCTATTGGTCCATATCGGCCCAGTCTTTTAGCGCGCTGGGGGGGGGGGATATAAATGCAGAGATACAAAGATATGTGGAGATGAAGCGATTCAGAGATGTATAATTGGGCGGCCGTGGAAGATGGAGAGGACGGACGGTCAAGGGATTGAAGAGAACGGTAGATGGAGACCTCGGAAGAGGACAATGAATCGAAGGGAGAAGAGACGAGACGAGACGAGAAGAGAAGACAGGAAGAGAAAAGACAAAACGATGAAAGATGGGAAAGAAGAAGACATGCATCGCATCCTACAAACATCACCGGTTCGGTCTCTTCGCGTTGGACACCCTCCGCCCTCCTTGCTCGTCCAAGCCCAGCTCGTAGTCGCCGCCGCCACTTCTCCGCAACTGATGGCTCGTCTTCTGCGGGAGATGAGAATGATGATGCTGAGCGGAACCGTTGGCGCCGCTCGGATCGACCGCACCGGGGCCGAGCTCGTCGTCGTCGTCGTCGTCGCCGCTGTCCTCGGTCAGGTCGGCGAGGCCGAAGCCGGCGTTCTCTTCTTCCTCGTCGTAGGCGTGGATCAGACCCTCGCGATCGTCGCCGCGGCGGCCGGCGCCGCTCCGAGAGTACGAGATGCTGCCGCTGCTGGCGCGGTGGTGGTCGAAGCTCCGCTGGGCCTGCATGCTGCGACGCGTCTGGATGCTGGCGATGCCGTCCGTCGGGACCCCGCTCGTGTCCTTGCCGTTCAGCAGACGACGGCCGTCCGGGTCGCCGCGCGACAGGTTGAGCAGGTACACGCCCGTGAAGATGACGAGGAAGCCGCAGAGCAGCGAGATGGTGTTCACGGCGTCGGTCGTGTTGAAGCCTCGGAAGAGGATAAAGGACGCGACGAGGGTCGAGGTCGTGAAGGTGACGTAGTAGAGGGGGTTGACTCTGCCCGAGTGATCTCGCGGGTCAGACGGAGCACAGGCCCCAATGGAAAAGAAGAAGAAAGAGAAAAGGCCTCACATCGAAGTCGAAAACTGGCTCAAGGCCTTGTTGAAGTAGTGCATCTGCGTCAGGATACAGACGACGACGACGATGGCAAAGACATAGGTCGATGGATGTGTAAACTGGTTCTCGCCGTCGGGCGCGAAGCTGATCTTCAAGGCGATGCCAAAGGCTTTGACGGACATGACCGTGATGGACCCGACCGCCGAGCAGATGGAGATGTAGGCCATGGGGTTCTTCTTGCCGTATCTGGGCGCGACTCGGTAGATCATGGCGACGAGGAAGCCCATGATCAGGGCGCAGTAGAGCAGGAAGCCTGCAGCACGTCAGCGTTGGAAAAAAAAAAAAGATGCCAAGCCCCGAGTCGATCTAACCTGGCTGAATCGCGTAGTTGAGAATCTCGTCCACCGTCTCAATGTTCCCGTCCGGGGGTGCGTGGAGGACTATGATGACCGATCCGATCAGGCATATCGCGCAGCCGAGCTTCCCGAGCGTGCCGAGCTCTTCGTTCAAGAAGTATGCGCCGAGCACCGCGCTGCTGGCCGTCAGCATGTCGCCCACGTGTCCAAAACCGCTGGCCGGCTCACCCGATCAACACGCTGAGAGCGCCCAACGGCGTCACAAGGATGGCGGGCGCAAAGGCGTAAGCCGCAAAGTTGGCAATCTCGCCCACCACCTCTACACAGCACAGTCCATTGTCAGCGCAGGTTGAGCGACGGGGCGAACACGGCTCGAGACCCACGGGTCACGATTCCACCCCACCATATCGGACTTCGAAGATAGGAGAATCCATCGCCTTCAAAACCATGTCGTTCGCTTGCGTCCATGAGACCCTAACGAGGACGTTCAGCGGTGCCCGACGAAACGTCAGAGTCGCATGTCGTCGACGGACCTTTTTCATAAATACAAAACTTGCGCCTGGAACCGGCAGACGTCAGCATCGTGCATCATGACAGCCGGGTTGGAGGGGCGTACCAATAGCCATCGTCGACGTTATGGCCAACGCCAACCCAATATATCTATATGCAGAGACGCCATTTCAGTCGCGATATCCTCCTTGCCGGCGCCCAATGCCTGATCGACTCTGGATGCCGCTTACTTGTCTTCCACCATCGTGTCTCTAGTACACGCCGAGGAAGGCCCAGCACTTCACTCGATCGAAATCAGAAGGACCAAAGATGTGACGTCAAACAGTCGAGAAGCCAGGCATACCCTGGTCTCGACTCCGGGTCGCCGTCTTCCTCACAAGCCTCTAGGCGAGGGGGGACACGCCGATGGTCGAGCAAGACAACGACAAGGTGGTAATCGCAGTGGTACCGTGCGGTGCGAGCAGTGGACGTGGAAGATGTCTTTTGGGGCGGCTTGCAGACGACGGCTGTTGAGAAGCACTGGTATGCACTCCGGGCACATAGCGCTTATATCGCATCGGCATCGACACGATCAAGTCTTGGCGGCATCGTTCACTGGCCTCCTGTTGAACACGATCTTCACCTCTCGCGATGATTGACTGCCGGAGGCGTGCTGGCTCGGCTGTACACTGAACGCAGAGGATGTCAAGAGTCGGCGACAGTGGCCTCGTGGGCAGAGGTGATGGCCGTTGAATGCTCTCGCGCCTCGTGCGATCTCTGTTCGGGTCGCACACGCACGCACCCTCACTCGAGCGGTGTCCTCTTTGCCCAGCGAAACTCTAAAATAGAGACGGGCGGCTGCATATCACGTGACTGGCTGGCTTCCCCTGAACGACGAGGAAACGAGGGCGCAGGCTATACTCGATAGGTACTAGCGTCAAGATTCAGAGTCGAATGTGTCGCATCATTCTAAGACAATCGCCGGCAACAGAGGATCAAGGTCGATTACGTACTCACCTAGACGCTTGCTGCAGAGCCGCGTTTCAGTACGAGGTACTTTCGTACGGGAGTACGGTATGTACATACGTATGTACTCCGTACAGGATAGCGGAAATAATGTTAGATAGATACAAGCCAGACTTAGCTGCAGAGCCGCATTGTCAAAAATCTCGAGATGTCTTGTTGCTTGCGCTCGTACAACTCAGAATTCTGTGTGACCCCTGTTGGCATCAATGACTGCCTGGCAACATGCCTGCATGAAGTCTATCAGCTTGTCCAACTGCTCTTGAGTGATCAAGCCCCAAGCCTCATGAAGGGCTACTTGAAGTTGTTCATCTGACATCATCTCTGGAAGATATTTCTCGAGGTAATCCTTGACCCAGTGGCCTGGGGACCGATCTGACCAAAGTGGTCTGACAGCTTACTAAGCATATGAATCTAGCCTCAGAAACTGCGTACGGTAGCGTAGTTTACGTAACACACGTACGTAGAAGGTACTTCGTACACAGTACAAAGGTAGTGCAGCTAGGGCCTGCAGTCCAGGCACTGTACGGAGTAGACGCACTGGGGCTGCTTCACGGGAGACTGTTCACGGGAGAGCAGGTTGAGTACAGGTGACCAAGGTGACCATGATAGGTTTGCAAGGCTGTCCAGCCTCGTTGATAGCAAATCCTTCACTAGAGTACAGTAAAATTGGGCTGTTACCACCCACGTTGTAGAAGAAACAGCCTTGGCCTGAAGCAGCGAAGAGGAATGATGATGTGGCCTTGAGACCACTCGCTGCCATCCCTCATTCCCCGCCCGGCCAAAGAACAATGCAAAGCAAGTGATCGTACAGAAATCTCCCCCCTTAAAGCCCCAGAGCCATCGGCTCTGACGATGCGGAGAGAAAAACAGGGAAGATGCTCCTACCTTGTGTGACAGCAGCCACGAAACCCCACATGGTTCCGACATTGGTGATGCCGAGATGTGAAGAGAGTCAAGAAGGGGGAGAATGAAATGATGAAACAGGCAGAGAAGAGAAGAGAAGAGTGGAGTGGGGGAAGGGGGTGAAGTGGGTACTAAAAGAAAAAGGGAATCAAAGGCAGTCAAGGTGAATGGGGAAATCTCCCCAGACAGCTGCCGATACTTACTACCTCAGCCATGGTTGTCCGAGTGGATGAGGTTGCCGAGCCCGATCTAGCCAGCCAGTGGCTAGCTAAATCATCGAGCGGCGGCCAGCAGTCTTAGGGTACAGGCTCAGCAGAGCTCTCGGGAGTAAAGGACATAGATCGTGCTGCTGTCGAGGAGCCATTGTTCCCGAATGTCGAGATCGCTCGACAGGAGAAGGTGATAAGCAAGCAGCAAACCTTTGTTTGTGGGGTTAGAGTCGGCGGGAGATTTGAGCTACCAAGGTCGATTGGCAAGTTGTAGTTGGTGACGAGTCGGTATCTTACGCAGACCGGATCCGTTTAGTGTCTAAGAATCTGTCAGCAAGAACGTGATGTACGGAGGGAAAAGGTATTATTACCTTGATTGGCTGCGTCGTGCGCGATGCGCTCACCAAGCTCGGGGAACGACCGTTTGTTGGATGTAGTAGTTGCTGGCGCAATCCCGCTCGCATGGACGCCGGTGACTTCAGACATAGTACCAACAGAACCTGATGGGTGCGGCTGGACAACCGCATCTTCGTCCTCTCCGCACAGATCGAGCTCTGCGTCAACGTCAATTGGTAGTAGATCCCCGTCGGTATCTAGTTCGTAGCCGGCAACGGCATCACCGGAGTAGTCTAGATCGTCGTATCCATCTTCCGGGAGTTGCTCGCCATGGTCCGGATTTGGCTCGTGTGTGACCGGTTGGCCAAGGAGCTCAACGGGGCCATCGTCCTCAAGACTATCATCAAATTGGCCTCTTTCCGCTGTGTTGTCGGGAGGGTGCTGTCCGTAGTCTTCCTGGCCCTGCGGTGGCGTCTCAACGCCGTCTAGGCCCGTATCCTTTTCGGCCAAGTCCTCATTCAGGTCGTAGTCGTCAAGGTCCGGATCCTTTTCAGTAACGTCTTCGTTCAGGTCGTAGTCGTCAGCCCCTTCGTACCTAATGGACTGTTCCTGCAACTCGTATGGTTGCGGCTGCGGAGCGAGCTTGGTTGTCCCGTTCCTCTCGTCGGTGGCAAGCTCGCCGGTCGCCAAACTAGCGTCGTAGCTCTCCGTATGGCCCGCTTCCACGTGCTTACCACTTGCTTGCCCTTTCCAAGCTTGCTCCTGTGGAGGATCGCCATCGTGATCCAGCTCGCCCTCGAGGTCGTACTTGAGGGATTCGCTCCTCAGGCGGGAGACCTGGGAGACCTGTGAAGCTCCTTGCCGTGCTGTTGCCGTGTCTTGCGGCTTCGTCTCTGTAAGAGGCAGATCGTCACAAGCTGGACAGAAGCATGGGTCGGGCCAGAAGCATTGCATAACGGAATGGTTGGCTGTACCATCATCAGGAGCATCCGCGGTCTTGGCCCCGCTCAGGGAACCACGTGATAGATCTCCCTCAGCAGCCAAGCTCTCGTCGTCCTCGTAGTCGATCAGGTCCTCATCGTCAGCGTCCTGATACACCTGACGCGATGACTTCCGATCGAGCTCTGCTTGCTCTTTCGCGGAGGGCCCCGTTTGAAGGCTGCCGGTTGGCGTTTGTAGTGGAGGCTCTTGAAGAGCGTCCGACCTAGGGCCGGAAACCGCAGACGCAGCTTTCACTGCCGACGCCACCGTGATGACGAGCTCGTCGGCAGGCTGCTCGACCACGGAGGAAGCTTGTGCCACGACGTCATGAGTCACCGGTCCAGATGCCGCAGGGCGATCCTCATGAAGTTCGTCTCGAGCCTCGCTCTCCAGCAATTGGTTGACGGCCGACTGGCCGTTTATCTCAACCCCCTCGTTGTAGGCTGCTGCGACTCGTGCCTGCGCAGGCTCGTCGTTGGCGGTATCGTCCTGTAAATCATCCCACAGGTGTAGGTTGGAGATGCCTTTACCATCTGTGACAGCTGCGATGAGCTCCTTGAGCCGGCCACCACATCCAGCTTTGGTGCTTAGACTCATGTATAGGGGATCTGGATGCTCGATGCCGTCATGGCGATTGAGATCAACCCAAACTTTTACGAGGTCGGCGAGCGACTTTCGCTGACAAGCGATAGAATCCTGTGCCTTGTCAGCATGCGACCCATGCCGCCATGGCCGTTTGACTGACCTCGTTGATGCACAAGCCGAGATCATCTATCGCGAGTTCCAGGTCATCTTGCTCACGGATGGTACCGACTAGGACGGATCTCATAGCAGCGAAAAGCTCACTCAGGCTGGCATTCGCGAGCGAACTGTCCTGTAGGAAGAAAGTATCCGCGGCGTCGTCTACCGATGGAGGAAAGAGAGAGATGTCGGTGTTTTGATAGTAGACAAATACCGGGTGCAGACGCTGAGGCCGGGACAACGTCGCCTCAGTGTCCTGCCCATGCGAGCGTTCGGGCACTTCTCCGCGGTCTTGGAGGGCTTTCGCCGACGTGTCTGCTACCTTGCCTCCCACTGCGACCTCTTCCGCATTCATTGCGACAGCCTTGCCGTCTGACGTTGGGGGAATACGACCCGAGCTTGCTTCGGGGACGTTCCCTCTGGCGGCTTGTACATCGGAAATATCAGTTTGCTGGGCAAAGTCTCCCAGGAAGACTCCCCCGTTCGCTTCGAATGAGGCTGCTGAAGAGTCTTGAGCAGTGATGTGTGCTAGATCACCAGCATCGGCGAGCTCGAGGGTCTGATTATTTCCATCCATGCCTTGAGCGGCCTCATCTTCCTCGTACGTGATATCATCTTGGCCGTCGACGTTCAGCGATGGTGTCGCATGAATTTCAGACCGGACATCCTCAAGGGCATAATGCGGATCTTGGTCGGTCCAGTCCTCAAGGGGCACTTCCAGGTCGATATCGATGTCTTCGTCGGCGGTGGAATCTATGCCGTGATCGAAGTTCAAAGACATCTCCATATCCTCACCCGGTGCGGTTGCCCTTAGATCGGGGACATCAAAGTGAGATGACATGCGCGTCCTCTTCTCAGTTAGGGTGAGGCTGATCTGCTGCTTGGGGTTTTTTCGGAGAACGGCGAAGGGTTAGGGTCACTGTAAGTTAGATGCGCTCAGAAGCTGTTCACAGTCAAATCAGAGGGTCACTGTTCGGGCGAGTTAGTGGATCCTGCAAAAGGGATTCGAAGGTCTGTCTTGTCAGTAGCCTAAACTTCCAGTCGTAGACACGGGCAGAAGGTTAGCAGTCGCAGCACTATGATGTGCAGCCGTTGGTTTATCGTCGGATTTGGATGCGGAGATTGCTTCTGTGTTGGTGTTCGTGGGGTTGAAGCAAGAAGAAAAGAGGGAAGAGTGATAAGAAGGGGGAAGAAGGTATGGTCGCGGGTCACGTGACTGTTTCCACCAACCGCCAACCACCAACCAACAACACAGGTTGCTACAAAGCCGAAGGACATCCAAAAACATCCCCATTCGGCAACTGCTCTCCCCTCCAGGCTACTGGTGACATAGACGCTTCTAAATATCGAGACATTATGGTAAATGTTCTCCACAGGAACGAGTCGAGACTAAGATTGCTTATGCTTTACCGGTACAGGTAGTTCTCGCAGCATCAATATGCACCCGAGGGGGGAAAGCGGTACTCTCGCGCCAGTTTCGGGAGATCGCGCGGTCGAGGGTCGAAGCCTTACTGGCATCGTTCCCTAAGCTTGCCGATTCAGGCTCCCAGCACACCACTGTGGAGCAGGACAACGTGAGATACGTGTATCAGCCGTTGGACGAACTGTACATGGTCCTGATCACCAACCGACAATCGAACATCCTTCAAGATATTGACTCGCTGCATCTCTTCGCCCAAGTGGTGACGAGCATATGCAAGACATTGGACGAGCAGGAGATTCTCAGAAATGCCTTTGAGCTCCTCAGCGCCTTTGACGAGCTGGTCTCGATGGGCTACCGCGAGAACCTGACACTCAATCAGATCAAGACGTTCTTGGAGATGGAAAGCCACGAGGAACGCATCCAGGAGATCATTGCACGGGTACGCGAAAGTGGCAATGCTACATGCAGGGCTCGAATATCGCTTGATGCTGATTTTCGTATAGAACAAGGAGCTAGAGGCCAGTGAGGAGAGGAAGAAGAAAGCAAAGCAGCTAGAGCTGCAACGGAAGGAGATGGCTCGCAACGCACGGGGTGCGGTACCACGGATCAGTTCCTATCTCGCAGAAGCCCCTCCAGTACGGACACCAGTACTGGAGACGTACGATGCTGCATCCGACAAGCCAAAGGCATCCAAGTACGCATACCCCGCCTGATCCCAGATCGTTTGCCCTACGCTTACAAGATGACCAGGCCCATCGCCTCTAATCGAAAAGGAATGCAGCTGGGGAAGAAATCGAAAGCAACGGACATGTACTATAAAGTACGGAACGGTCTCGACCAGGAGTGACGGGAGCAATGGGTCAGGAGGGTTGATACTAAATGTTTGACACGAATCGCAATTGTCCAGCACCGCGAGTAGCTCCATGGTCATCATGGCATGGCTCTATCCAAAATGCCTTGTATCATGGAGTCATGACCGGGCCTTTTCTTCGAGCTGTAGTCAACTGCCACCAGTAGATGATTACGCCAAGTCCATCTTCAGAGTTCAAGCGTCGAGATATTGTCAAGTTTCACCTCGCGGTTGCTCTCCCCTGCTACTTTAGCCTCCTTAGCTTCCTCTCGATTGCAGGTTGTCGAGGAGGATTTACTTCGGCGTTACACCCTTGATAGAATCTCTCCTGTCATGGAATGTGGAATTTTACAAAGAGCCGACTGAGATGCCAATGACCGAGGACCATCCGGTCTCCCAGACGCCCGGCGCGGAACTGCCTCGCCTCGCAGAGAAGACGTTGCAGCAGGCCGTGAAAACATCTACTTTGGCATATTGCCCGACGTTGGACCTGCTTGCGTTGGCCACCGTCGAGGGGAAGGTCTATGTCTACCGGCTGAACGGCCAGCGCGTCGTCGGGGGAGCGAGTAAGACGCCGGGGTTGAGCATCCAGAGCATCCATTGGAAACCGAACGGTGCGACTTGTCCTTGTGGTCGGAACCCTACCCCGCGTCAGACCAGCTCTGAATAACGACATGGGCTAGGCCAGTTGCTCGCGGTTGCGTGGAGCGATCACCATGTCCGTCTGATAAGCCCCGAGACCAATCGAGTCATCCATGAAATCAACATCTCCTCGGCTGGAGAGAGCAGCATCACCTGCCTCGGCTGGGGCACCAGCCTTCCGCAGTGGGGTACGGGCCAGTCTCGCGCTGCAGCTTCGGGACAAGGCCTCGACTCGCTGTTTCGCCATGCCACTCGAGAACATGCTTCCGATGATCTTCCCGACCTGCCCAGAGACCTGGCATCGCTGGACATCGAAGGAGCCATTCCAAAGCTCAGCCTCCTGCCATCCGGAAAAGAGTTAGATATTCTTGGTTCCCCGGGTGCGTCAAGGTACGGCATCCTGCTAACGTCCACTATAGCGAGGATGCCTTCAGCTCGCGTGCAACAATGGATGCCATGCTCAGCCCGCTCAAAGGCGCCGAAGGCGCCGAGGACGAGGCCGTCGACGTCTTGGTGGCGGGTCTTAGCCCCGGAAGGATATACGTGACCGTGTACAACTGCTTTGAGATCGGTCTTTTCCATCTTTCTACGGCATCAAAGCTTCTGAGCAACTGCCGGCCGATTCTACACCGCTCACATTCTAGCTCATCGACCCACGCGCTACTCTTGGAGCAACAAGAACGTGTCTACTTCGTCCCTATGGACCTGCGTTTTCTCTCCTTGTCTGCCTCCGGAGAACATCTCTCGCTGCTGGCGTCCAAGTCCACGCAGCTGCAGAATCTTCTGCGATATATCACTCAAACCCAGGTGATAATGCTCGCGGAATGGAAAGCTTGTCAGGAGCTGCCCAATAGGTTTATTCAGAGCTTCAACGATACCTCACCTAATTCCGACTTCGTCCATGCCACCTATCATTTGGCTGCTTCGGGCCATTGCTGGCCAGAGATGAAGGAATGGCTCGTTGACATCCTATCGGAGCGAGTGGGTACCCGTACGTCAGCAACGGAAATGCATTCGCAGCTGACCCATTTTACAGGGCCACAAACGCTGGGAAAAATCAGTCTCATCGGGATATGAGCTCATTCGGCGAATGGCGCACGAGCATCTTCTTCCTGCGCTCGAAAGATGTGCGGTCGTGGCGAGTCGTTTGCGTGGCCTCTCTCGATATCAGCATTCCAACAGCTCGTTTGGTCTGTCCTTGACGGATTTAAACAACGTTCTCGATTCCACTAGCTGCTTGACCCTGCTGGCGCATCATATACTGCACCGTTCTGGAGTCGAGTCCCGACTATTTACAGCGTTTTCCACCTGGCTTCGACACGAGATTGATGTACAATCCTACGATCCAGGGTCGTCATCGAACGATCCGGCCGAAAAGGATATTGAGATCGACTACCCCAAATTGCTCGACTACATCAAGGGCCCGATGATGAACAGCTACCTTTCAAAGTTTCTTACGAGCGGCTCTCCGACGACCGATGGATCTGTCGTCAATGAAGAATGCCCTACGTATGAGGCGTTCAAGAAATCTCTAGAAAAGCTGGAATGTGGACGTCTGACGGATGGAAGAAGCCTCGGCCTGGGCGAGCTCACCTCGTTTTTAGCACACCGATGTAGAGCTTTGTTTGCCCAAATTGCCGAAGCGCAAAAACGAAATGTGTTGTTTGGGGCACCCATTCAAGTCCTTGCGGGTGATGCTGCATCTATCACCGACATGAAGATGTTGATAAAGGTAAGTCATCCGACCTTTTTGCTGAAAGCCGCGCTAACGGCCAAGCAGGATGACACTGTTGTGGCATATATTGCCGCAAGAGGAAACGTTCAGACACACTGTTGTGAGTGGACCCGGTCCGCGCTGTTCATGATTCAGCCCTTACCTGGAGGTTAGTGTTCATCCTACGGATCGTCCTACGGGTCGAGAACGGGCTCAGCTCGGTGTCTGCCGTCGAAGCGGCATCGATGGGGATGGGAAGCGGAGTGATCAAGGACATCAGATTCGTCGATGATGAGCTCCTACTGTGTCTGTGGCAGAGCCAAGGCAAGCAGCCGACTACCTACCTAGAGGCACACATGCTTATTCGAGAGCAGATGTCGCCCACCTGTTAAAGTTCTCCTACAGGCCGTCCACAGGAAACTCATCACGCCCTGTATATACCACCTGGACGCCGCCAGGGACACGAAGCTCGGGTCCGGGTATCTTCACACAGGAGCCGAATATCACGATCGCAGAGGCGGCAATCTTCTCCAATCACATCCGGCACACGTTCCCGGCGGACTCGTTTAGGCCGGCGCAGATTGAGGTCAACGGCCGCAAGGGCCGACGGGTGGTCTGTGTGCTGAGCCAAGACCGTCAACGCTACAAGATCTTCGACTTGGGCGAGGATCAGGCCTCGAACGGGCACGGCGAAGACGAGCCGCCACTGGGCAAACAAGAGGGCGAGGACGTGGATATGACGTCGGGTTGAATAGGGACTGGCGACCTTCTACTCGGATCAATCCTGCTCGTAGCTTGCTGTGGTCGGCCCCGGCGCCAGCCTCGGCAAACCCTTGACATCGTAGGACAGCTTGCGTGCTTCTCGGCGTTTCTTTTGGGCGCTCAGGGGCCATGGGCTGCGATGAACAGGTGGCGTGGTGGGGGAGGGGGGGGTCCTCAATGCGCATAATACGGAGGAGAGTCTGCTCATCTCATTGCTCAGCACGTAAAGGGTCTCCCTGACCTGTACTGTCGTGACTGCCAACAATGAGGCAAGACCCAGTGTATCGGTGATCAGTCTCTAGCCGGTACGGTACAGTACGGAGTACGGTATAGTACGGAGTACACAGAACAGAATTATATGCACTTGCAAGATCTTCAATTATTTCTAGAAAGCACGAGAGGCTACGTATTTTCCATGGCTGCCACCGCGACGGGGCTACTACAGTGGGACGACAAAGATCTACGAGTACGCGCCCCCCCCCCCCCCCCCCCCCCCCCCCTTTCTTCCACCTGGCCAAGAGTACCTGATCACTGAGCTCACTGGCAATAGTAGCTTGACCGCTGGGACAGCAGTCAGCCTCGGAGGTACTGTACGTACGTACAGTACATCACACTGCTACTGCTAGGGAGCTAAGCGATCAGGTATTTACGACCCGGGGGGGGGGGGTTTCAGCTGATCTAGGTTGACGACTGTAACATGACCTCTATCTACACCAGTCTTTGCTAGGGTTTGAGACCCCAAAAGCGCCGGGCAAGGTGGAACTGTGACGGGACCTTGCATGAAGGTTGTGTGTAGAGAAGAATATGGATTCAGAAGAAGGCTACAGACAAGCAAGGTAGCTATCTGGAGGATCCTCCTGCTCCTGCCTGCTCTGTCCGTTCCTCCTCCTAGCTTGGCAGAAGGCCTGGGTCCAATCTGCTAACTCAGCCTCCGCTGTGCTGGTGTTGTTCGACACTCTGCGTGGTCATATACAGTTCTGTGTATGGTGCCGTATAGGAGTGGCCTGTATCAGTCTAGATGTGAATTAGATTATATCCCTCCAGAAATTGATTAGGGAAGTAGCTTACCGGGTCAGTAAGCTGGAGGATTTTGCGCAAACCACGCCTCAGCCTCTGTAGAGTGAAAAGGAAAACAATGTAGACTGTTGACAGTATGCTCTGTCAAAAATTTGACCCCGCGTTCTTTCCCCGAGAAGGCATATTGTATCATCGGAGTAGTCCTTCCCGCGACTCTAAGAACACAGGTTGAATCAACATCACTCCATGATTGCAAGGCGTGGTAACTGGAGTCTGGTTTTTTTGATGTAGTACCGATAATGAGTGTTGTCTTTTGATAGGCTTTTAGAGATTGTGGGGGATGCTGGGACCTTCGACTATTCCAGATCAACTCCTTCCATTGAGGGTCTGGGTAGAACAACTGTTGGATGGCAGGTGTGGCCAGCTGCTCAATTGCCAAGTTGGGAATTTGTAGGACAATAATAACCACTGACACAGGGGGAGCACGAAGCTTGACTTGTGCGGCGTAGTACTCTGCGACTTGGTAGTCAGGAGTGAAATAGAACAACGCTTGACTGGGACTGAAGTCTGACGGAGTCAAGCTCAACAAAGCTCCAATGTTTACCACATTTCCGTTGGCGTCAAAGAGACCGAGAAGTCGGGCTTGGTCCAGTGCCTTGTAGAGCGTGAGAACTCCTGGGGTGTTCCGCCTTGCTATAGCGCTTGCTGAGGTCCACGAGTGCCAGGAAATCCCCGGATTCGCATCCTGCTGGGCACCGGATATGGATTGTCGAGCTGTTTGTGCTATGGAGCTCTGGCTGTCTGGGTTTCGGCCGGCCAGACGTTGAAGAGCCATGGCTCTCTGGCGAGAGGCTGCTTGGATTTCCCGGAGGCCTCGGTAACGGACTTCGATCGTATCTTTAGCCCAAAAGAAGGCTGATTCTGCCAGACGAAGCTCCCGAAAGCGAGGATCCATGATTCCCTGAATAAAGTCGCTGTCCAGCCCGTAAGCTTCCAGGCAGGACTGCCAGGCCATGTCGTCGTCGTCGTAGGTTGCGTTGTTGGCTTCAATGCAGGTGTGACCGATGATAAACTCGTCGAAGCACACCTGCAAGCCACTGTCTTCTGGATCAACCTCTCGCTGTATACCGTGGCTAGGCCAGTCGGACCATTGGGACCAAAGTTCGGTGGCCTTCGACTCTCACAGTCCAACCCACTGCAAAGTCTCGTACGAGACAAGAGAGGCTGGGATGCTGGCAAAGATATCTTCCGCAGCTGGTGAGTCGAGAGGCACATTTAGCGGGACGTGGCGATACTCATTTTCGCTCGAACTGTTCAGACGCCGTTTGTGGAGTCGTTGAGACCCCTCGCTGCTGATCTTATCTACAAGCCCTTGTTTGAACAGGATAGCAGCATCGGTGGGATGTAGGATTGTGGTATCTGCCATATCGATGGTACAACTGTGATAACATGATTAGCTTCCTGCTCAGATGTGTTGTGGAAGATACTTACTGCACACAGTCGACGTCGGGCGGAAGGACAACGGCGCAGACCACACGATCGATGCCAGGTAGATGACAGGGCAGACCAGACGGTCGATGCCAGGCCAGAAAGACAGCGGAGCAGGCGGCAGGGTAGAAAGAAGTATGACCGAGCAACCCACACGGTCAGCGTCAAGTGAAAGGGGGATGAGGCAAACAACCGTCAACGTCGGTCAAAAGGGCAACAGGCCAGACTACACAGTCATCATCAGGTAGAAGGATGACTGAGAAGATCACACGGCCAGTGTCTGGCAGAAGGGGAATACCCGTGCCACTGGGAGGGGGGGGGGGGGGGGGGTAAACTTCGGTACCCCCTCCTCCAAGGAGGGGACTTAGGCTAGAAATTTGACTCAAAGTATCAAAAGTCATAAGATCACCAAAAATTCCTCCGCCGCACTACATCTGAAATGAACCTTCGTACATACGTACTGTACTGGTACGCACGGGAAACACCGTATCGGGGATCATCTTTCATGATGATAGTGCAAGACTTTGTTGAGCCGCATTTTAAGCTGTGTTAGTTATAAGTTTTGAGACTTGTCACTGTTCAGTAGTGAGATATCATATGTCAAGCTTCAATTAACATGCGGCTTGAAACAAAGTATGGAGCTGACATGATAAAAGATAATCTCCGGTGACCGTAGTCGATCTGGTATAACCAGTACTTTAGCACCGAAGTACGCATGTACTGATACAGCACCCCAGGCACGCTGTGGTACGTATGTACATGGAGCTTGAGCTCACGTGGCTTTAATTCCTGCTGCCTGCTGTTGCTTTGGATTAGCCTGCCATTGGGTGAATGATCCGCGTCTGGCGTTTGCGGTGGCTATCAAACACGAGCCGACGTTTCTGGCAGAATACCTAATTTGATGTAAACTGCCTTTGCCATATCTGTACGTACGTACGCTGATAACGTAACCCCAGGCACTGAGAAGTGGAGATAATCACCGTAGACTCAGGAGCTTCTCTTACGGGAGAGGGGGGGGGGGGAGGTTTGACATAACACGTACGCATGCTAGACGCGAAAGGGAAGGAATAGGAAACCAGCCAGCGGCTAATTTGTGGGGCTTTGCCGTTTAAGGGGGAGAGGACGCCCTACAAAAGTGCGTTCAAGTAGGGCTACGGTACATACGTACGTAAGTACGGAAGTTTCTGTAGACGACTTCGCTACCCCCCCAATCGCGAATATCCGGGACCGCGTACATTTTCAGTTCTACCGGCAACGGCAGTTGTACAAGTGTTTGCACAGTCACTGCTATCAACAGCCCGATTACACCATTCGGAAGCGGCATCTGTCAGCTCGACCAAGACCTCAGACCTCATCATCGGAGGACTACGACAACCACCCAGGAACATCCCCTGCTGTGGAAGGAGCACCTCGAAGTGTCTGAGACTCCTTCGACCTAAGGAGCAAGTCGAGCGAAAGGGAGGATTGGATAGGACCAGTGACGCGGCATCACCATGGATGTAAATCAGGTTCTCGAGGGCACTCTCTCGCCAGGTGCGTCCCACACTCACCCGTTCATCCACGCAGCTCCAGGCTAGAGAGAGAGGAAACATATGGACTTGCATTCGGAGGGATCATCTTCGACTGACATGCTCTTCGGCGACAGACGCTACGATCCGGCAGAATGCCGAGCAACAGCTCACACAAGCAGCGAACGTCGACTTTGTGAGTGACCGTTCAATGAATCTCTTCCCTAGAGAGAGGGAGAGGCGCTACGACATGGCCACAGGTCCGCCCGACAGCAGGAGGCTGACCGGGATGACAGCCTGGTTACGTGTCGACACTTGCACACGAACTCGCGAACGAGCAGGCACAACCGCATATCCGGACCGCAGCCGGTATCGCGCTCAAGAACGCCTTTTCGTCAAGAGAGTTCCCACGGTTGCGCGAGGTGCAAGAGAAATGGCTACGGCAGGTCGATTTGGACGTCAAGAGGAACGTCAAGCAGCTGGCCTTGCGGACCCTGGCAAGCAACGACACCCGCGCCGGCCAGTCGGCCGCCCAATTCATCGCCTCGATCGCCGCCATCGAGGTCCCGCGGGAACAGTGGCCCGAGCTGATGCCGAGCCTGGTGCAGAACGTCACCGACGGCGCCTCCCACCTCAAGCAGGCGTCCCTGACGACGATCGGCTTCATCTGCGAGAGCGAGGACGGCGACCTGCGGGACAGCCTGGCCCAGCACTCGAACGCCATCCTGACCGCCGTCGTCCAGGGCGCCCGGAAGGAGGAGCCGGAAGCGGACGTGCGCCACGCCGCCATCTCCGCTCTCGGCGACTCGCTCGAGTTCGTCAAGGCCAACTTCGAGAACGAGGGCGAGCGTAACTACATCATGCAGGTCATCTGCGAGGCCACCCAGTCGGACGACGTGCGGGTGCAGCAGGGTGCCTTTGGCTGTCTCAACCGGATCATGGCCATCTACTACGACAAGATGCAGTTCTACATGGAGAAGGCTCTCTTCGGCCTGACCATCATGGGCATGAAGAGCGAGGAGGAGGACGTGGCCAAGCTGGCCGTCGAGTTCTGGTCCACCGTCTGCGAGGAGGAACTCAACATCGAGGACGACAACGTGCAGGTCCGTCCTTTTGTTTTCTTTCTTGTCCTTCCTTTCCCTTTCCATCCTCGTTGATGTTCCACCGATCGAGGATCGCGCTTCCGCCCTGCCGCCGCTCTTTTCACCCGTCGTGATACCTCTTCGATCAGGCCGTCTGGCTGACCCCTTTTGGTTTTTCTTTTTCTTCTCCCCAGGCCCACACCGAAGGTGCCGCCGACGTCAGGCTCCTCTTCAACTTTGCGCGCGTGGCGACGCCCGAGGTCGTGCCTGTGCTGCTCCAGCTCCTGACCAGGCAAGACGAGGACGCGACCGACGACGAGTACAACATCTCGCGAGCGGCCTACCAATGTCTGCAGCTCTACGCACAGGCCGTCGGCGGCCAGCTCATCCCGCCCGTGCTCGGCTTCGTCGAGCTGAACCTGCGGAACGAGAGTTGGCGCAACAGGGACGCGGCCGTGTCGGCCTTTGGCGCCATCATGGACGGGCCCGACGACAACGTGCTGTTGCCGCTGGTGCGACAGGCCTTGCCCGTGTTGATGTCCATGATCAGCGACTCGTCGGCCCAGGTGCAGGACTCGGCCGCCTACGCTCTCGGCCGCATCTGCGAGAGCGTGCCCGACGCAATCGAGCCCGCCACGACGCTGGCGCCCCTGATCGGCTCGCTCTTCGCCGGGCTCTCTAACAACCCGAAGATGGCGTCGTCGTGCTGCTGGGCCTTGATGAATGTGGTCGAGCGCTTCTCCGAGCCGGGTGCCCAGATGACGCCTCTGTCGCCACACTTTCAGGAGAGCGTGAGCCGTCTCCTACAAGCCACCGAGCGGTAAGTCATTCCTCCCTCCCTCCCTTCCTTCCTCCCTTCCTTCCTCCTGCTCTTCGTCCTCATCCTTCCCCCCACCCCAAGGGGGACGTGTCGTCATCTCCACGGGTCTCATGGAAAGATTCAACATCCGGCTTCATCGCTCTCGGCCCTGACCTCGCTGATTCCTCGTTCAGGAACGATGCCGATGGCCCGCTGCGCACGGCGGCGTACGAGGTGCTGTATTCGCTCGTCACCTACTCCGCTACCGACGTCCTTCCCCTCGTCGCCGACCTGTCGAACGTCATCCTACGACGCCTCGATAGTACCGTCAGCATGCAGAACCAGATCGTCAGCGTCGAGGATCGATTGACACTGGAGGAGATTCAGACGAGCCTCACCAGCGTGCTTCTGGTGCGGATGCCCTGATACCTGGCCCCTTCCGCAACCCCCGAGACATACGACTCTCGAGCGCCGCTGACACCCTCCTGTCCGCGTCGCAGGCAATCATCCAACGGCTGGAGCGAGAGATCCAGCCTCAAGCGGACCGGATCATGCAGACGCTGCTGTCGATGCTGCATTCGTTAGGCCCCAAATCGAGCGTCCCCGAGATCATCTTCACGACCGTTGGCGCGCTGGCGAACGTGATCGAGAAGGACTTTGCGCCGTACATGGAGCCCTTCGCGCCCTTCTTCTACAGCGCGCTCGGGAACCAAGAGGATGCGTCGCTCTGCTCCGTCGCGACCGGTCTCGTCAGCGATATCACCAGATCCATCGGCGAGCTCGCGCAACCGTATTGTGACGCGTTCATGAATCATCTGCTCAACAATCTACGGGTAAGGCTGTGCTCGACGTCCCACTTTCCAGCCGGGACGGGAGGCGGGCCGGAAGCTGTGGGCGAGAGAGAGGGCTTCATCATGCTGACCGAAACGGAGGGGCAGAGTACGACGTTGAGCAACCAGTTCAAACCGGCCATCCTGCAGTGCTTCGGCGACATCGCTCAGGCCATCGGCGGTCATTTCGAGATGTACCTCACGGTCGTGGCCCAGGTGCTGCAACAGGCAGCCACGGTGACGGCGGCTACCGCGGTCGGTTCGAGCGACATGAGTCTCTACGTTCTCTCGCTCCGGGAAGGTATCATGGACGCCTGGGGCGCCATCGTCAATGCGATGCGTTCGTCGGAAAAACGTAAGAAGTGACCCCACCGTGAGCCCGTGGCAGACGAGGTCCGCGACATGTCTTGCTGACGTTGCAGACGCAGCGGACACGCTGCGGCCGTACGTCGAGTCGATATTCCAGCTGCTGCACTCGATCTGGGAGGATGGAGGCCGAGTCGAGGCTCTCATGCGAGCGTCGATGGGAGTCTTGGGGTGAGCACGAGACCCTGGCTGCCCCTTCCCCCCCCCCCCACCTTTCTGCGTCGGTCGACAAAGCTTTGCCCCGAACTTTTGCTGATCTGGCCTTTTTCCGCCCGGCACAAGCGACCTCGCTGAGGCTTTTCCGAACGGCGACTACGCTCAATACTACCAGGCCGAGTGGGTCACGCTCCTGGTCAAGGAGGTCCGATCGAACCGCGACAATACGGCTCGAACGATCGACACCGCTCGTTGGGCACGAGAGCAGGTCAAGCGTCAGCTTGCCACCATCCAGAGCTCACAGAACCTGTGATCCGCTCGCGGCGCCAGCCCGGGTCCCGTGATCCTCGCGGACGGAGGGCACGGTCCGTTGGAGCACTCCGTCTCGAAACGATCGGTGCAACAAGGCCGGACGTACAACTCCACCGTCGGGCGCGGTCCCTTGCTCGCGCCCGTTCCGGATCCTTGCGGAGACATGGCGGAGACCGTACCCTTGCCTTGGAGCGTCGATCAAGTCCTCGGCGCAGGGCTCACCTTCGCATCGAGAGCCAGCATGCGGCGTGCCAAGCCTCCTTCCGAGCCGTACCCGACCCTCCATCTCGCCCCTACCGTCCTCATTCCCCTTTCTCTTGCGCCTAGCACTCCCCGTCATCACATCCATTAGCCCTCCCCAGCATCATCGTCGCCTGCCGTCCGTTTGCATCGCCCACAGGTCCTTGTTGTCCCCGTCCCGACACCTCACCGCCCTTAATCCCAGAGCACAGGCCTCGTCGGGTTGCCCCTCCGTCGTCTGCTTCCCGCAAATTTCGCGTCCAACCCATCGCCTCCTCGGTCACCCCTCCCCCTACATCTCTGTTGACCCTGCCTTAGAAATGCAGCCCCATCATGTACCGTTTCGTCGTCTCCGTCTAGCGTGTTTGTCGTTCAGGGGATTGTTTTCCCGGCCCCTCTCATCTGCTTTCCAATCATGTCTTCGTCCCCCTCCCCCCCCTTTTTTTTTGTATCATGACACCAGATATCCCAATGCATGTACGGCCCCATCTTGTATCGAACCATTCGAGCTGGTCCGCAGCTCGGATGGGCATCACGAATTAGCATCAGCAGCACGTCCATCCTAGAATACAAGAGAGAGCGTTCCCCCCACACGTCCCTCCACGCGTCCCTGCCTCGAACATGTGCCATCGTGTACAGATGACGATGATCAACGCATCCCGAGGTGTTTTACAAGTTTTGCACAAACAGCCTCGCACTCGCCCTTCCCCGGGCTCCCCGGCCGACACGTTTCAGACGCCAATCGGGGCAACGGTGGCACGTGTGAGCTTCCCCACAACGATGGGGTGAATACGAGGTTTCACCGGACCATCCTTCGCTCTTCGAGGCAAGAGCGTCACCGAGCGTCTAACGGCTTCAGGGCGTGCGGGGGAAAGGCCTCGAGCGGAAAGTCCAACCAATCCGACTCGATTCGAATCGCACATCAACAGTGTACACAGTCCGTGCAGTCCGTGGGTTGTTTCCCTCGGGCGAACCTTTTTTGACAAAGCCTCGAATCTCTCGTCCTCGAAACGGCTGCCGTCGGTAAGTGTTCGAATAAACTTAGGCTCTGGCTGAAGGTCACGCGCATCGATCGATCTATTCGCTCATGCAGAGCAGGTAGGCAGGCGGGCAGGCAGGCAGGCAGGCAGGCAGGCAGGCAGGCAGGCAGGCAGGCAAGCAGGCAAGCAGGCAAACAAGCTTGAAGCTCGGGCCTCCCGCAGCGGAGTAGGACCAGGGTAGGCCAGTGCCGGCCCTTTCCTTCCCCTCGTCCTGTATCTCTCTTTCTCTCTGCTCGGCCAGCCAAGATTCAACCCCGCCTTGACCAGTTCGTCGGCTGGCTGGCCAGCCGGCTCTACAGAAGAGGTGCAGGACGATGCTAGCATACTGTACAGTCTCGTCGAGACCTTACGTATGTACAGTGCTCTCCACCTCCGGGCCGACCCCTACGGTGCTTTCTGCTTCACTAACGCACGACGACCTGCTCTACGTACTACTGTACGGTATCCTAGCTTCGACTAGCGGAAACGCTCGGGTGCCAAGGCGCTTCAACTAAGTGTACGTTAACGTAAGTACGTAATACCCCTCGTACAGAAGTAGAGTGAGCTAAGTTAGTGTCTTGCATGTTCACGTGAGCTGCACGCTTTGATCTTTCTCAAACGTCCTCTCCGCTCAAAGGTTCTCTTCCCCTGTGCACCAGGACGTGCACTTTATGAGAATGCAAGCATCACGATATACATACGTACCTCCGTAGAGTACAGCAACTTGCTGTTGACTCCTGGCTTTCTCCATAACCGTACATACGTACGTACTGTAAGTACGTGCGAGGCACTGTGTATGTACGTACGTACAGCAGAGCGATACATCCACCCAGCCGTAGCAACAATCGTCGACCCCACAGGTGAGATGTTCGTCTCGTAAGCAGCTGCCACTTCAAGTCGCCTTGCCTTTGTCGGCTTACTTTGATGGTGTATTGGGGCTGGTGTTGTCATTCAACGTCGTCCTGTTTCATGTTCTAATTTGGATGATGAACGTTGGACATCGAACTGTAAGTTACGTACTCGTAGAGCGCGTGTGGGAAGCTGCTGGTCTGACGTCTTGCGTATCCTCTGATCCGAAGCACCTGCTTGTCTTCCCTCTACTTCCGTGCTTACCAGACGTCGGTCTACCATGCCTCGGTCTACGGGACCGGCTTCTTACAAACCTCGTCCTGCAGCATTGAGCCTAGCAGATCCGAATTCACTTACGAGTCAACCGTCACCGACAATGGGATTATGGACATGTGACGAGACCATGGCTACAATACCTATGTCGAGCAATTAATGCGATGCCCCCCTCTATGCAACTTTTTGCTTACCATGCCCCCCCTCACTTAGCGGTACGTACCTCGCTACCTTGAAATCAGCAACGATCCCCGGGAGAGGGTAAGTACTCCAGAACTATTGACAAGTCAGCCTCTCATGCCCCGACCGCTTGACTCCACGCAGCTGACGGAGTCTCCACACCCTTTAAAATGCTATACTCGTAAGCAGCATCAAAGTTAAGGTCAGACTACAGGAGCATAGACCTGGACACTGGGTGTAAGTAGGAAAAAAATCAACTGAGAAATGTGTGCTGTGTGATGCCTCCAAGACTTATGACATTTAGCTCCTGGCCAACTTTGAAAAGTACCAAGGTTTTGGTGGCTTGGCTGGGTGTAGGGCATGTACATATGTACTGAGGTACATAGCAGCGGGGGCATCGCATTAATTGTCTGTAAGATCATACCCAGTGCCGAGGCGGCTGTGGACAGGTAAACCCCCCCTCGGCCTTCTTTCTACAGTACGGAAGTACGTATGTACGATCTGGGGAGGGGGTGTATTTACCCCCCTCGGCAGGGGTATTCGGGAATGTATATTACGTACGTACATACGTACATACTGGTAGACAAACGACTCTAGAAGCTTGGACGATCTTGGCTCGGAGATCTTGCAGAGAGCCCAGGCCATCCGACGAGCCTATTACAGCAGTACGAGGTGTCCGTGTCGGAAATACCGGCAGCGAGACAATGTTGGCGAAGTACGTTACGTCGCAGTGCATGGCAACATGGGCAAGTTCATCCACCTCATGTCCTTGCTAAGTTCTGGTGGCTAATGACACTGGTTCAGCCACTGTAGCCTGTGGACTTAGGCTTTTTGCGCCTACTGTCCGGCGCTTGGTAATTACGAGGGTGCCATACGAAACCTAATACATACAGTACGTTCTAGGTACGTAACGTAGTGGAGCTTACAGTAGAACCTAGTGTATCCTGGTCCCAGCCGCTAAGCTTTATGACCCCAACTCTCGCGGCCTTGGTGCTGATTGTTAGTGATGATTGAGGCTGGTCTCCTCGTCAGGCGTCCGCATGGATCTCGGCCCCATCGCTGCCTCGTTCGATGTGGGTCTTTCTTGTTCATCGGCGAAGATGAACGGCTCCAAAAGCACGGAAGTATGGTAGCGTCATCAATGATACGAGGAGAGTATGCGCTTGACGCCAAGAGCCTCGAGTCGTCCACCGGAACCCCACGGTCCACGTGGGAAGGGTCCATCCTGCGCTCCGTCGACGGCAATGCTCCCCACGAGACGAGCCCTCGTTGGCTTTGCTTTGACCAACATGCATTTACACGAGCCTCTCCTCGTACAGGCGCAAAACCGCGCAGGGTCACCCGACGGTTCCAACAGGCTATTCTTCGTGTCTTCGAGAAGCCAGGCAGTGCCAGGCTACAGTACGAAGTACTGCACGATGGATCGCCCCCGGCTCGGACAGGACGGCCTCAACTTTGTTTTTGAGAGTGCGGCGTGTGGCAGGGTTGTTTCAACCCGACACACACGCGACTTGTGGGGTTGGTGCCGTCGCACCTCCGGATGTGTGCAAGATGGAGTGCATCGCTTCGGTCTGACGACACGGCTCGTCGCATCTTCTTGGCCGTTGGAACGAACCGGACCTCGTACGGGCTGGCTGTCAGGCGGCCTCGAACGGGGAACGACTGCCGTAGTGTGGGGTCGTCGCTCTTGGGCCGAGTGGAGCCGGCTTCGACCCCCGGGACCACGATCGAACAAGACCGTGCCTCGCCCTCTTTGGATTTCTGTCTATATACGACGACCTTCATCCCGGACGCATCCACGTCCTTCTCTCCTCCCTCCCTCCGTCCGGAACAGCTGTCACTACGGTAGTGCCCTCTGCATAAGTCAACGACATCCCCAAGTCGCAGAGAAACGCGGTCGGGCCCTTGACTCTGCTGTTCCGAGCCTTTCCCCCACAAGTCGACGCGCTCCACCGCTCACGATTCTTGTCATCGAGACTGCTACGACAGCGGCGTTGCCAAGATGAAAGCCTTCGGTCTCTATGCGTTGTCGTCGCTGCTATGTCTCGTGGCGTCCACGCCGCTGCCGGACACCCTTCACTCTTCCACACGGCAGGCTGGCCGCCCAAGCGCGAACCATGAGCGAAGCCAGACCCTCAGGAGGCGCCAAACGAGGAGTGGGCCCGACGTCAAGAGCAGTAGTGACGGGATCAAGAGCAGGCCCATGGTGGAGCTCACCGCGGAAGAGATGGCCGCGAAGCCACCGAGCCGGAAGGCTGCCGCCAACAGGGTCAACGCTTACCGGCTGGCTCGCGGAAGAACCCCGCCGAGTCCAGTCAGACTATTACCTGTTAGTTACCAACGCGGCTCAGGGCGGCGGGACCCCGGGGGCTTTTTTGGGTTTACTTCCAGTCGACTGTTTCGGCGCAACATTCAAAAACGCGACGTACCGGGTTCAGTGGAAGGTCTGCCCGTGATTGACCTGCCGCAATCCCGGCAGTCTCAACGGCAACTGCGCTCAGCACAGGAGTGGCAAGGTGAATCCGGGCAACCTCAGACAGACCTATACCAAGAAGTCGGAGGGTCCTCAACAGCGGAAGCTGGCGACGGGAGCTCCCAATTGGTGCAGACGAAGAATGTTGAACTTGCCCGCGAGCAGCGTGCTTCAGGCGTCAATCGGGGCGCCGTCACGTCGTTCAACTTCGAGAACATTTCGCAGTCGAAGCCCACTGCTTGCAACAGACTCCAGTTCCTCCCGAAGGACATGTGGGTGGCGCTGTCGTCCAGGTACATGGGGCGCCGCGCCTTTGACAACCCGTTATGTCATCGGCAGGTGGTCATCTCCTATGGCGGTAGGCAAGTCGGGGCTTGGGTGGCCGACAAGTGTCCTGGCTGTGTAAGTCGATCTCGGATCCCCCTGCTCCCCTCTTCTGCCCCCCCCCCCCCCCCCCCCCCGCGTGCCGATAACTGTGCTCAAGGGAATAGTCGCTAATATGTGGGGAACGGTTTAGGATGTGGGCAGCATGGTCGTCTCACCTATGGTCATGGAGAGTCTGAACCCTGGCGGGAAGGAACCAATTTTTGGTGCCACGTGGGCGCTGGGACAGAATAAGCTCGACCTGTCTGGGAACGCGCCGTCGACAGGACAGGTGGAGCAGTTCGGCGGCCCGTCTGAGGATCGGCCTCAGCGTCAGCCTCGGCCTCAGCCTCAGCCCCAATCCCAGCCGCAGAACCCGCCTCAAGGCACCAATAGCGACCAGCAGAAGGTGAATAAAGCGAGAGAGGCCGAGCTCAAGAACCTCCAGGACTGGGAAAAATTCCGACAGGAGCAGGAGGCTGAACAACGTAAACAGCAAGGAACGCAACTCGAAACTCCGCAACCCGGAAGTTCGCAACGACGACTTCGGCAGCCAAGTACACAGGATCAACCCGGTACGGGCTCGGGGGTTGAAACACCCCCAAAGTCGCCCGATCCGAACGTGAGGACTCAACCAAATGCCAATCCATCGCCGCCCTCATCGCCGCCCTCAGCGCCGGTCCCAGAATCTGACCCGAACTTCGTCGGGCCCCCCCAAAAAGGTGCATCTGGTGCTGAGGGCCTGACCAAACCTGTCAGCAACATCAACCCTGCACCGGGGATGGAGGAGGTGTCTTCGGCGACGCGACCGATCGAGGTCCAGAAGCTGGGCACGAGTCCGTATCCAGGGCGGCAACGGCGAAAAGCCACGAAGAGCACTTTCTTGGGTTCGGCCGAGGACAAGATCGTTCGGGAGAGGCTTCCCCCCGTGCCGCAAGGGATAAAGCCACGTCCAGGCCTGGCGTTTGACGTGAACCTCGAGGGCTCTGGCTCTGTCTCTGGCGCGGGCTCGGGCTCGGGTGCAGCTGGGACGACGGAGACTGCCGAAAACAAGGCGTGGTCGTTACGCCGTACAACTGATTGACACGTCTCTATACCAGCACCTTCATCTCTAGAATTCTTATTTTTTTTCCTTTCCTTCTAAATAGAGAGTTGGGCAGCCGTGAGGGCGAGACCAAACATCGGAGCAAATGTCCCAGGTCCCCATCCCCCCCCCCCCCCCCCCCCGGTTCTTTTGCAACAACCTCTTGGTACCTTTGTTGTCATCATCGTCTTCTATTTCCTTGCGTCTCAAAAGCAGACAGGAAAATTTGCAAGTGGAAGGAAAGTGGAAGTTGGTTCTGCTGGTTTAGACAAGTGTTTCTGATTCTGGGGTATGTATGTACTAAGTTGTATCACCAGTTGTAATACCAGTTCCATTACCAGTACGTACGATATGTAGTTCTCTTCTGTCTTTGCATGTTTTCATCAAGACGTACAGGAGGTACTGCAAGTAGAATATCTTGCAGAAAAAAAAAGTGTGGCGTGTCTTACCACCTGCAACCCCTTTCCATTGTGTACTACTTTTAGTTTTGTGGTTCTTCAACTGCTGATACTGCTTATTCCTCCACAGGCCTACTTCCACCACTGCTCATTCTAGTTCTTTTTTCTTTAAGCTCTTGGTGCCACTGTAACACTCGTTGCTTATCTACAGGTGAAGTACTCTAGTACCCGAGCTCTCTTGATCTCTCAGACCATACTAGCTCTCTTAGCTCTTGTAGCTCTTCAAGCTTGTCTGCTACTCTCGCTCTTCTAGCTCTTCTAGCCCTTCTACTTAGATGTTCTGGCTATGGTAGCTCTTGTATGTACGTAGCTGCGCTAAGCGTTCTGCCAACTCCAGCTCTTTGGCTTTTTCTTTCTTCTCTTTTCTTACTGCTGTAAGTCTTCTGCTTGGCTCTAGCCCGAGAGACAATGAAGATCTCTAGTTGTAGTACATACAATATATCTTGCTTCTCTGTTTGGTTGCTGAGTGGCATGATCGTATGTTCTTAGAGCTGAACTTTGCAGAGCCGCAGTCCTGCAGAGTCGCAACGCCCATACCGGTGCCGTACTGTACCGGTACGGCAATGTATGATTAGCTAAGTTAGTAGCAGTACGTACTGTAGTGAGAAAGGGGGTATGGTAGTCCGTTTCGCTCTTGGTCTCACCAGTTTCTTGTACTGTACTCCGTACGGTACGGTACCCTCCAATGACTTCTTACTGGGCACGTGGAGTCTACCCGAGGGATTGTCCACATGACTCATCACCCGGTATCTATACGTACCGCCATACCCCTTTTCGACTCCCACAACCTCCTTTCTTACTATTCACTCATTTGAATTTCCTGTCGATAGTTTGACTTCACACAAGTCTTATTGTTCTTCTGCCAGACACTCACCGTGTAATCTCTTGTTATCTTTTTACTCGATGTCAACCCTGCAGTCGACCTCATCATCGTTTGACCTGATGTTAAGTGTGTGCTAGGTTCCACTACCGTGGACCCTGCGAAGCACCAGGCGTCTACTTCTAGTCAAGAAAAGCGCTCAGTACCTGTTGTAGGTAAGTTGATTGATGATACTATCTAGGATCTAAGTAACGTAGCGATCTAGCTATCTACCCGAGGTCCTGCGTGACCACGTGACTAGGCCACGCTGTGGCCTAGTCGATAACACTATGTGATCTGCCTTGTTGCCCTTCTCACTACGGTACTATACAGCCTGCTCTGTTATCTGGCATCAACTGTCTAGTCTGGGCATCATCTTTCTGACTAAGATCAGCTGTGTGCAGTAAGTGTCTTCGATACCTAAGTCGGTAACTGATCATATTCTAGAAGTTGTTCTTCTACCTGGCACTGACCACGTGGTCTAGCCATCAACCCTCTGACTAATATTGACTGTGTGCAGTAAGTATCATCCACAACACACATCTGAACAAGGAACTGATTATATTATTAGAGTCTTGCAGCAATATATCAGAAACCCTCATCCTAGAC
This sequence comes from Lichina pygmaea, assembly GCA_963422465.1. NCBI lineage: Eukaryota > Fungi > Ascomycota > Lichinomycetes > Lichinales > Lichinaceae > Lichina > Lichina pygmaea. The sequence continues at coordinate 3,508,530 of OY730171.1, forward strand.
TCCACAGATACCGCAGTCCTTTTCAGTCAAAAGCTTGTATCTCTCGAATCTCCAGCTACCGATAATATTTTCGTCACCATCCCAACCTCTCTTTTCTCTTACGAGACTTTGTGGTAGATTGGATTATCAGAATCCAAGGTTGCTGAACTCTGGTACCAATAGTCAGACTGGCCGGAGGATAGTATGCAGAGGGAAGTGGATCCAGAAGACAGTGACTTGCAGATCTACTATGACAAGTTTATTATCAGTCATCATGTCTGTGATGAAGAGAACATCGCAGACGATAACAACACAGCCTGGCAGAACTGTTTGGAGGTCCACGGACTCGACAGCGAGACTATTGAAACTATCATAGACCTCTATTTTCGGGAAATTCGCCTGGCAGAATCAGCCTTATTTTGGGCTAAAAACACAATCAAGATACAGTACCAAGACCTCCAAGAGATCCAGGACACTTCTCATGAACGAGCCATCACTCTTCAGCTTCGGGTCACTAGGCCGGCGAGTGGAGAACAAGACACCCAGAAGTCCACAGCAGGAAGAGATCGACAATTCATATCTGGTGCGCAGCAACAAGTGAACCCGGGGATTACCAGGAATTCCTGGAACTCAGCAAGTGCTCTTGCAGCTCGGAACACTCCCAGCACTCTTGTTCTATACAAAGCCTTGGCCCAAGCTCGGATCTATAATCTTTATGATCACAGCGAGAACTTGGACACTACTGGATCTTTGCTAAGCTCGGCACTACCGGTATTGGATTTCAGTTCTGAGCAGTATCTATACGATTTTACTCCTGACTTCCGAGTGGTAGAGTGATCGATTCTGGAGGCACGGCAGAAGGAGACGATGATGTTTGTTGTTGTTGTTGTTGTTGTTGTTGTTGTTGTTGAAGAGAACTAGCTAGGTTTTCCGCGACTGTCCCAAATACATGGGGCAAGAGCAAACATGACGGTGCTTAGGGCTCCGGACTCCACACCCACAACGTCCAACATCCAACACAGAGTACTACGCGGCGCAAGTAAAGCGTCGTGCTAGCCCTGTGTCGGTTGTTATCGTCTGCCTGGCTATCCCCAACCGGGCCATCGAAGAGCTAACCCCACCCAACATCCAGTGGTTATATTACCCGGATTCTGGTTTATGTCCTTGAAAAGACTAGACCAGTTCAACTTGGCACACCAACTCTTATCAGCAAAGACAATGACTCTGTGATTCCTATTTTCCTTCAGACACTGCATATTCCTTAAGATGTTTTCCCTAGTCTTACCCAAGTCTCAGACCAAGGGATGCCTTGGCCTGCCGCCGTGGGCGGACCACCACCCCACCACCACCCCCCCCCCCCCCCCCCCCCCCCGGCGCCAGGCACCCCCCCACGGACTGTTTGGCACGCCCGCCTGCTGGCAGAACAGTGGTGCTGGGAACGATGGCACGAGCTTCACGGAGGGCCCCCACCGCAAACCCAGCTGCTGGATCCAGATCCCGGAGGGGGTGACAACTGGAAGCCCGAAAAGATGCCATACCGGTCGGCTCTCCGGCTCCGCGCCGGCTTGTCGAAGGCCCAGAGCAGTATCCTGACACAAGTCCGGACATGTAAGATTGGACTGGCAGCCTTCCTCTGCAAGCGGCGGGTCCCCGACTTCCCGACGCCGGCCTGCAGCTGCGGGGCGCAGTGGGAGACTGCCAGGCATGTTGTGATGGACTGCCCACGGCCGCAACGCGCACGCTGCAGCCTTTTCGCTGCGGCCTCCGCTACTGACTACCAGGTGATGATCTCGCGCCCGCGGCCCGCCGCCGCCCTTACAGCGTGGATCCTACGCCACGGTGTTCTTCCCCAGTTCTCCTGGGCTCAGGAGCAGCTGGCAGCTGGCTACTAGTCAGCCACCCCCCATGTTCCACAGTGACTCGATAGGATAGCGCTAGCAAGGCGCTGCAGGAAGAGGTTTTTCACCCCTAGGGGTTTTCCTAGCCTGTTTTCATAGTGGACCCAGCATAGCCTAGATACACTAACGTAGTGCTAGAATGGTGTAGGAATACAATCTATCAATCAACCCAAGTCTCAGTTTTTATTCCTAAAAAAGGTTTCTGAGAAAAGAAGCATGTATCTAGAAGATCTACATGGCCCACCAGCCAAATCAGAGTAAGAATAAAACAAAAATAAAAATATTACCCGGATCCGAGGTGGAAACAGCTGATATAGCACTATCGATCCAACCGGCGCCCCCCTCGATCCCTACAAGCCTACTGCGATGCCATACTTACCATTGGTACTATATCGAAGAGGCCAAGTTTTGCGTACGGCGGAATGCGATCGTGGGAACAGGTTAATTCATCCTGTGTTCTCCGAGTCCTCAACAGGACTTCTCCAGCGGCGCAATGTCTTCTCATCATCACGAAATGGGGAGGAATTCTTGCGAGAGCACTTTGTTAACGGTCTGAACCGTTTTGCTTACCGCCATGCAGACCTTGAAGCTTGGTTTGCCCAAGATCCGCTAGCTTTTTGACTTGGTAGGTTGCTCCTCCAATCAGTCTTTTGGGAATAAAATCTAATTTATATCTAGGTCGGCATAGACAGAAGTTACGTTAGGCTCTTCCACCAATATCGGCCGACCAGCGTCATGATCAAGCATCCGTCCGAAGCAGGAATCTGGAAAGCCTTTGGAAGAGCACGATACTCTCCCGTGCCACCAATCTCCCCTTCACGCAAGTAATCGCATGGGTTATCTTTTGTCTGTTGTCGTCCGTCGACGGTCAGGAGCTCATCAAGCTTGGTATTCTCTCGGAAGGCTCGAGCCGCCACGACTAACGGCCACTCTTGCCGGTGTTGACGCCCGAGGATGACATACTCCCGCGCTTTCGAAGCCGGTTGCAGTCTACGTCGGGAGATCACGAGAGCCGCTCTGCGGTGCCAGACAACGACGCCTACGGCTTGGAGGACAATTGGGAGCTGATGGGCTCGATCACCTGGGAATCGGGGTCGGAGGCGTGGGAACTGCTGGGCACAGACTCGTGACAGTGAAGACCGCTGTCACTCGGGGCTCGGCAGGGTCTGAGCATTGACAGCTTGTGTGGATCGGTCTACAAAAGCTCAAGCTATTGATTTACTCCGACCTTTCCTGCGCAACGGTGATGGGATTATGAACTGGATGACATCGCCTCGGCCGGCTGTGTGCTCGCGTTCTGGGTGATCCACAGACGGCCATCTGACGCTTTGAGCTCTTGTCGGGTGATGAGGTGGCAAAGAACTCGACAAAGGGTGGTCGATGATGTTGGTCTCCATAGACATTCGATCGAGTCTAGCGATATCATTCAGGAGATTCAGATTCAACGGTCTACTGTACGAACAAGTTGACAGCCACAGAAAGCATCGTCGAACCTTTCGTCAAACGACTGTCAATGAAATGATTGATTACATACGGTACGTACGTACCCGTGCCAAGGGGAGGCACCCGGAGGGGTGTTCCGACCGTACCGAAGGTGCAGGAGGAGGGGGGTATGGAGTGCCCCCCCTTGGCACGGGTACCGGTAATCCAAAGACGTCAGCTGTCATACCGTACCGTATCCAGTACGGTACGGTACGGTACTTTTTCACGTACTTCGTACGAGTAGGTTGCCCCGCCACGCCCGTCTGATCAATACAGAAGAACGTCCATCACCACCAGACCGATTCAATCAGCAAGATGGATCCATTGATACTGAAGGAGCTGGACGCCCTCGACCCAGCCGTGCCTTTCCGCGCCTCGACCCGGCACCAACACCACACCTGGGCCAAGACGTTCCACTCGCGGCCGGAGCTGTACATCCGGCCGCGCAGCACGGCCGAGATCGAGAAGGTCGTGACGCTAGCGCGGCGATGTCGACGACGACTTACCACGGTCGGGTGCGCGCACTCGCCCAGCGACCTGACCTGCACCTCGAGTTGGATCGTGAACCTGGACGACTTCAAGGACGTCCTGGCCGCGGACCGCAACAGCGGCGTCGTGGTCATGCAGAGCGGCATCCGACTGCACCAGCTGCGCGACAAGCTGCGCGAGCTCGGCCTCGCCATGGCTAACCTCGGCAGCATCGACAGCCAGTCCATCGCCGGCGCGATCGCTACGGGGACGCACGGGTCCTCGCTGAGGCACGGCCTGCTCTCCGAGTCGGTCCTCGCGCTACGCATAATGCTCGCCAACGGCCGCACGGTGCAGTGCAGCAGGGACCAGAACCACGCGCTCTTCCGCGCCGCGCTCGTGTCCCTCGGCGCCCTCGGCATCGTCACCGAGGTCACGTTCAAAGCCGTACCCAGTTTCGACATCGAGTGGCGGCAGACGCTGCAGCCGCTCGACCGTGTCCTCGCCGCGTGGGATCGCGATCTCTGGTCGCAGGCCGAGTTCGTGCGGGTCTGGTGGATCCCGTACGCCAAGCGCGCCGTCGTGTGGAAGGCCGAGAAGACGAGGAAGGCGCGACGGCCGGCAAGGGTCGGCTGGCACAGCCGCCTGATCGGCTACCACACGTACCAGACGCTGCTCTACTTGGCGCGCTGGATGCCGCCGCTGCTCCCGGCCATCGAGTGGCTCGTCTTTGGTATGCAGTACGGCTTTCGCGACGGGTCGACGACGTCCGCGGTCGAGGAAGGCCACGCCGGGCTCAGCATGGACTGTCTCTACTCGCAGTTCGTCAACGAGTGGGCCATCCCGCTCGACAGAGGCCCCGAGGCGATCGGCCGGCTATCGGCCTGGATCCACGGCGACCAGGAGGGCTCGGGCATCCCGATCTCGTGCGACGGAGTGTACGTGCACGCGCCAGTCGAGGTGCGAGTTACCGACAGCTCTGGCGCGTCGCCGCGGCCGAACCTCGACAACACGAGCGACAGCGGGCCGACGCTGCTGCTCAACGCGACCCTCTACCGGCCCTTTCACGCCGATCCGCCGGCGCACGAGCGATACTATGCCGCGTTCGAGCACCTCATGAAGGAGCTCGGCGGGCGGCCACACTGGGCCAAGAACTTTTTGACCGTGACCCACGACGACATCGCGCGGATGTACGGCGACGAGCTCGTCGACTGGGTGCGCGTTCGGAACGCGGTCGATCCAGAGGGCATGTTCGTCGGGGACTGGCACCGGCGGTATTTGCTCGGTGGGGACAGAGCTCTGGAAGGGTTGGGAGATGGTACCTCTGCAAGCACCACGACCCCAACCACCCCAACCAGCCCAGCGGCAGCAGCAGCAGCAGCGGCAGCGAGGACCAGCCGAACCTGCAATTACTTCCCGCTCGAAGAGCGCGAAGCGTCGCGCTCGACGAACCGCAAGGAAGGCGGCGTGCTCGTCGTAGGCGAGCCGGCCACGCCGAGGACGAGAACAAGAAGCAGGACGAGGAGCAGCGAAACGACCAGCTCCGCGAGTGGGGAAAGTTTCCATCTTCTCCACCCAGAAGAGACCGAGAAGAGCACGCTCTTCGTCGGGCCGTCTAGCTCTGTGCCGGCGATGCAAGAGGGAGAGGGGGGGCTGAGAGAGTAGAGGCTAGATGGGCGTGAGCGTGAGTGTGAGCATGAGCGTGAGCATGAGCATGGGTATGGGCATGATATTGGTGGGGATGAACTGTGACGAGCCGCGACGATGGGAGCATGACATGACTTGACATGACATGACATGGTATACATGTATATATATTTCGTCCAGCGCTACTCTGTTCCACCGTATAGAAAATGTGATGTTTTGACAATGATGACGATGACGCTAATGATGCCAATGCCCATGCCGATGATGGCGATGGTGAGAAGGTGAGAAGACCAGAAGATGACTGTAACAGCACGGAGACGCAGGCACAGCACCAGGCGTAGACACGACAAGGAGGACTAGGGTAAGCACTGTTGACTGTCACAGCACCACAAACAGGCACGGCGTACTTGTACATTAACTACGTACAGCCAGGGCTACTCCCGTCACCTTGAGTACGTAGCCAGAGCCTCGAGAAGCTAGAGCAATTCACGAGGACTACGCGGAATGGAACATGCAACTTGCGACATCTTTTTGCATGGGTACTGTACTGTAGGTACTGTACACCATCTACTGTTACTGTGCCTACCCACATCTTTTCCACATTGTCTTTTCCACGTCTCCCTTCCTCTCTCTACCAACCCCGCCCAAGCTCTCAAAAAAGGATTCTTGTCTTTGAGGGAGGGGGTGTGCGTTGGAGGCACTACGTCGTATGTCATGTACCGTACCGTACCGGTACCTCCCACTCCAGGTCCCCATCCCCGAGGCACCCCCTCTCTCTCTCTCTTTCTCTCTCTCTGCAGTCTGGTGCCGATCACATAGGATACGTACAAAGTACTGGCAAGTTCTCCGGTCACGGGGGGCTTGGAGGTGGCCTGTGGGCGCAACAATTATTACAGTGTGGGAGTAACGTAGTGCAGTGGTCAAGGTATCACTTGTCAGTCCACCATCACTGATGATTTGCCTACGGCATTGCAGAATTGGTCAAAGAAAAGCCCAACTCACCCTGTCACTCAGATCCCTACAGCTTTTCCACTTTCCTTCTATTTTTTTTCTTCTTTCACTCTCAAGCTACGTCTCATCATGACCATGAAGAGGACACTTGTTCCATATGTCATCTGTCTTCTGTTTCTTAAAAAAATAGGTGCTTGAAGATGCTTTGTTGGACAGTGAGTAGGTTTTGGGTGATGTGACATGGTGCAACTAGTGCGATGCATATTGATCAATTGCTTGTTTGCTTGTGTGTGTCGCAGGGAATAGTGTACAGACAGAAGACGAGTACTATTTTGTATGTATAGATGAGTGTGAAGATAGATGAGGAAGGAAAGATGTGTGCTTTGGGAAGAGATGGAGGACCTGGGGGAGATATATCCCCGGAGACAGTCTTCATGAATTTCTGTTGTGTATGTCCTCACTTTTCATGTATCTGAGAGAGAGAAAGAGGGGGGGGGGGATAGTCATGCTTCACACTTGGTGTGTCCCTCTTGGTGCACTCCACTTGCTACACTCCACCTGGTACTTGTACATTCCACTTCCCGTTCAGGCAAGAAATAAACCATCGCATCGAAAGAAGATCATGCATTGAATTTTAGTGCTCGAAGCACGACAAAGGGAGGCAACAGAAGTAGATATGGAGGTGGCGACGAAGAGATGGAAATCGACACGGAGATGGCTAGAGGAAAAAATAGAGGGTTAAGCTGGACTGCACTGCGAGAAAGGTTTGCTGGAGCTGCAGTACAACGAGGTGAAGGATTCGGAGAAGACGGAGAAGAAGAAGAGGAGGAGGAAAAGGGAGAGAGATAAGAAGAGGGAAAAGAAGAGGGAGAAAGACGGCCATGCAGGAAGAGAAGCATTCCCGTCAGGCCCACGACCCGTCCTCGGAGATATGCGCCAACTCGCCCTCAAATTACCCCCGTCGTCCCAGCGCACGGAGAAACAATGGCCCCACCACTCCAGCAGTACTCAGTCGCCGTCAGAGTCGGTGTCGGTATCGGTGTCGCTGGTGTCGTCTTCGTCGCCGTCCGTGTCGCTCTCATCGTCGTCTTCCTCGTCGTCGTCGTCGTCGTCTTGCCCCCCCTTCCCGTCGTCGTCGCCGACTTCCTCGACCCTCGGCTTCTTCTCTTGGTTGGTCGTACCGGCACCTCTGACGGTGGCGCCGGATCTCGACTTTCCTTTGGACTTCCGCTTGTTGGACGTGCCGCCCGACAGACTGCCGCGACGAAGCGACGCCATCTGGCCTGCCAACGAATCTGTTCCCCGTCTGCTTTAGTTTTTGCGGAGGGAAATGCGCTGGGGATCCGCGATTTCGACCCACCTTCGTCCGGCTCGCTGATCTCATCCTCTCCGACCATCGCTTCTGCTCGGCCCATCCCCTCAATGTCCATCGTCACCTCCATCTTCGTGTCGGTACCGATGTAACTGTCGCACACGAGATGCATGACAAAGGTGAACTGGCCCGCCTGCGGCGGCGCCTGGAACTGCATCTTCAGCGTCTGCACCGCCAGCGTCGGCTTGCCCTCGTCCGTGAACATGGGCTTGTCGAAGCTGGTAAATGTAAACGGAGGGACGGCCATCTTGCCCTGCTTGCTGTCGGACAGGAAGATGTGCCATCGTGGCGAGTGGTCGCGCGCAAAGTACGGCGCGAACGCGAGCGGCGGCTGCTCGGCGTTGTCTTCGTCCGGCGCCGCCCCCGACGTCGGCGCCGCCATCTTGACGCCCTTGTTCCGCGACGGCTTCCGACCCAGCAGCGCCTCGACGTCGCCTTCTTCCGGATCGACGTCCTCGAGGTCGGCTTCGCTGAGGTCCGGGATCGACGTCGTGCCCGGTGGGACGACCCTCGCCTTGACGACAAACTGCACGAGGCTGCTCGGTGTGACGAAGCGCTCGCCCACGACCTTGAAGAAGGCGCGCTCGACCTTCAGAATCGGAATCTGTCGGGCCATCCCCACGGCCACCTGGTACTGGCTCTCCGTCATGAGGCCCGGACCGATCGTTAGGCGGCGCCGCTCGTTCTCTGGGATCCTCATGAAGCGCTGCACGCTGAAACGGTGCTTCGCGTTCGGCCCCTCGATCGCCCGTGACACCTTCGGCGTCATGTGTGGTAGCTGCAGCAGGGGCGAGCCGAGCGGGGGCACGGCCTGGATGAGGTTCTGGGACGTGTAGTAAGACGCCAAGATGGAGCCGACGTTGCCGTACGCAAGACAGATGGCCAGAAGGGATTCGTTGAGCGCGAACGCGATGGGCGCGACTTCGTATTTCTCTGGTCATGGCCGTCAGCAGGCTGGGCTTCGCACCCGTCCGTGGAGGCGCAAGGGCGTACCAGACTTGAGAGTCGCGTCCCCCGGATCCACCCGTCCCAGATAGGCCCAGAGCAGCCCTAGCACCTTTCTGCGCACTCCACCATCCAGGCCTGCCAGCAGCGCTCGATCTTTGTCGGTCAGGAGCGGACCAGCGCCAGACTGCTCTGCCAGTATCCTCTTCTCGATTGTCGCTATGCCCTCCTCCGCCTGCTCGCTTCTCAGCACCTCCCCAAACTCATCACCGACGCTGAGGGCGCTAACGGCCTCGGCCTCCGACATGGCCTCGTCGTACTCCCGGAACAGCTTCCCAGCGCTGGCGACGAGCACCTTCTCCTTCGTCACCCGCTGCGTGCCGTACCACCATCTGCCAACGACGTACGGGAGAAGCACGCCCAAGAGCAGACCATACACCAGCAACACGTACTTGCCGTTGCCCTCGGTGATCATGAACTTGGGAAGCGCAATGCCGATGCTCATGCTCTGTTTGCCATCGGGGTGGCCGTACTGTATGTAATTGTTTCGCACTTCCTCGTCCGTCAGCGCCTTGTAAGCTTTGGTCAAGTCGACAAAGTGGTCGTTGAGCGATTCGATCGTCTGGTTCTTGGCTGGATCTGGCCTGATCTTGTCGGGATGGAACTTCAACGACAGTCGCTTGTAGTGAGACCTGATGGCTTTCTCGTTCAAGGACTGGCCTTCACCGTCAGCGGGACTGCCAGAGCTCCGAAGACAGCCGCCGAAGGGCGGTCTACCATACCCTCGATATGCCCAAGACATCGTAAGGATCCCATATCTTCGGAAGCGTTCTCGCCGTAGAAATGATCAGGTAAAGCATCCATCCGATGACCAGCCATCCGAGAAAGGCCGTCACCATGCGCTTCAGCTTCCTCTCGCGGCGCCACTGCCGTCTCCTCTGAGCATCGACAACATCGCCGTCTGGCGGCCTGAAATCTGTGTGTATGCGCGGCGCCGTGTTCTCCAACTCTAGAACCGAGCCTGGTCAGCTCTGGAGTCCTGGGGCCGTTCGTCCCGAAACCAACCCTACTTACCTTTACTGGGCTTGAGCGACGAATACGTCAGAGGGAGCGTGACGAGGCCACATATGGTTAGGATGAAGTATGGGAAGAATTGGCCCTGAGAGGGTCAGCATCGCGTCCTGCCCGGGAAAAAGGGGGCCAGCCTGCGCCGACCTTCTCATCGTAGTTGTAATCGGTCGACATTCTGAACTGCGCACGGCGTCGGCGGCAGCTGACGAGTCCCGCCTCTGTGTTTAAACGATCATGAATATGCTGCCGAGCAAGCGCAGAACCTTCAAGACGCTCGAAGACGCCAGTCCAAGTCCCAAGCCCAATCTCTCATGCGCCTTGACCTATGTTTGTGCGGTGCTTCCGAGCGATGGTCGCGATTCAGGTCCACGGTGTGCAAGAATTCGGTTGGGCGCATCTCCATACGAAGGCCGCATCCTTTTTTGAAACATCGAATCGTGGCCTTTGACGGATTTCCTGTTTCGGCCTAGTGTGCGTACCTGAACGTACCGGGGCTTCGGCATTCCCCGTCCCGGTATCAGATGAGGCTCGACGATGAGGCTCAATCCTCCACTGCCCTCTACTCTTCAGATGGATTACAAGTCACCATAGCAATGTCAACGAGCCATGTAGCAGATTATCAAAGTGGCGTCAATAGCTCCAAGTCGACTTTGAGCTAGTAATACACGAACAGGCCGGTGAGACTACCCCTTTCGAACACGATAGACGACATGGAGCGTATAGACCGTGGGACGAGCCTGCCGCAGCCGCGACCTGGACGAAGAAGATGAGGAGAAAGTAGGAAGAGAAGTAGTTCTTCCCAACCGGCTTCCCATGTCCGATACCCGCATGCCGTGCCCCCGACCTCAAGATTTCTTCAGTACCGCCGTGTACGCCTTGTTGCTGTCGAGTCCTGGAATGAGCAGGGAAATGAATTAATCCCTTGGTCCATAGGCTTCATCTCGCTGGTTATCCTCAACTCGTCAATTCCGAGATAGCTTTGACAGCTTCGTCCAGAGGGATGGCTTTCGTGGCAGTCGAATCGAGACCGCGCCCTCGCAAAGGTACAGGAGATGAGGCGACCTTTTCGTGTCGCCATTTGCGAAAGACGGCCCTTGCGCCGGCTGGTGGAGTTCCGAATATGACGCTGGTGGTCGGCACAGAAGGCCGACCCTGTTTCGAGTGTGCTAGTTCGCCAAACTCTCGTGCGAATGATATCGCCGCGCACAGATCCGTAAATCGAGCGTGGGCCCTGCTACCGACGATGCTGCGTCGCAGATACAGACGTCAGCTCCAAGGATGCCAGTAGACTCTCACCGCTCTTTGCGGGAGTGGGCAGGGGGGAACTCACATGTACATCTCAAAGAAGGCGTCTAGACAGAAGATGCGCGAAGGGTGAAGGTCTGTTTGGCAGAAGGGACTTATCTCAACGACCTACTCGATGGGGATCAAGGCGGTCAGCTCATCGACGTCATGAACAAATTAGACATCTAAGCAGAAACGTACCCTTGTCTCGAGCTCGTGATCTATGCGGAAGAGGCGAATTTCATAGTCGTCGCGGTCTGGCTTATGAAGCCAATGGCCCGCAGACGCAGAATGGTCCGTCGCCGTTCGCCCCCCAAGTAGCTCGATGAAGCGAGAGCTCTCCGTGCCCTCATCGACCTCCTCGAGCTCGGCGCCGGCCATGCCAGAGTCCATCCCGATCAGCCTCGCACAGCCGAGCTCATCGGCAGCGCCACCTTTGCCCTTCCAGATGTAGGTGCGGCCAGGTGGTGCGGAGACGATGTACGGGAAGCCCGAACATAGGCTTTCGGCAGAGAACTCGACTTCGTCAAAGGCGATATGCCCGAGATGCCGTCGTCCACAGAGCATGTACGGCACGCTCGAATCGGCGTGCGAACCGGCACCACGTCGGACGACGACGATGCCCCCGAGGGCCTGGAAGAAACTCGGTGTCTCGAGACCCTGTCGAAGTCGAATCAATCTTGCGTTGTTCGCTCGCGCTGCCTTTCGGGCGAAGAGTTGAGCGTCTTCGACCGCAGCCTCGGATACGTTGTCGCCGGCCCAGAGGAATGCTTCGGTTTCGACCTTCCCGACCGGAGTCCGAAAATGATGGATGCACATGTACATGTTGTCTTCGAAGAGGATGTGCTCCTGGTGCGACGGCAGAGGTTCCTGCTTGCCATCTCCGCCGATCCGCCAGATTTGCTTCCTGACCGTCTTGATGCCCGCGCCGTCGTCACCCCGTGAAGACAGTAGGCGGTCGAGATCTAGCTCGGGCGGCGCTGGTCTGACCTTCACACCGCCAAAGAACTCGGAGAAGAATGCCTCAACACCGAATGGGGCCGCTGATGGACTCGGCTTCACGGTCGTCCCCAAGCCGTTGTTGGGTGTGCCCGTCAGTTTTCCGCCTTCGGCTGCTCTTCCCGCTGCTACCAGCTCATCTTTGCCGCGGAACTCTAGACGGGATGCCTTCTTCGGCGGAGATGGTAGAGGCCGAGCCCCCAAGAGCGCTGGGCTAGAGCTTCCTTGCAGCGGCTTGCGGTCAGAAGTCACCGGAATCGTATTCCGTTCTTCTGGTGGCTTTGACGAACTTCTTGCTGGGATGCGTATGGAAGAGGGTGTAGTCGACGCCATGGACTTGTCACCCCTCGGGGTGGCGCCCCCTCCGCCAGCGTCAACCCGCAGAGTCCCTTTGCTCTCTGCATCGTCCTTGTCTGCGAGGAAGCCTCGCCTTGCCGGAAGTAGCTCATGGCATGCTAGCTCTGGCTTGCAAGACCGCACACTGGCCTCGACCGAATTGTTTTCAGCCGAACCACGCCCATCGGCACGAGATCTTGTGTCGTCGAGTGATGGATCGGGGTCAGGCTCTGTTGGAGTCCTGTTCAGCCTCGACGGAGCCTCGGCAACAATCGTAGAAGCATCAGGTGCGGTAGACTGCTTGCCAGTAGCATTATCGGTGGCGGGGACGGTCGATGGAAAGGGCAAAGGGCCGCCCTCCGCTGCGGTTGACGGCGGTGGACGTCGTCTTGGGCCTTTCGCCCTGCCCTTGGTGATGTGGGTAAGAGTACCTGGCGCTGCAGATCTCTGCGACGATGTACGGATGCCGCCTCTCGAATCATCCTCTGACGCCCTAGCGGCTGCGAGACCGCTCTTGTTCTTGTTCGTCGGTGGCGGTGGCCCTTTTGATAGCAGGCCGGCCAGGCGGTCATTAAACCGGCTCGGCCCTGTGCTGGGATCCGATGCATCGCCCCTCTGCATCGTGCCGGTTGGCTTCGGCTGCCCCGCGGCTCCGTCCGAGGTCGCAGCGACGGTCGAGGCTTTCGGTTTCGCGACGGCTTCTGCCTCTCGCGACTTGGCTTCGGCGGTCGTGCCGCTGGAGTCTGCCGACTTGGAGAGCTGTCTCCGCTTGGCGATGGCTTCTGGCACGTCTGCGTCTGTCGGCTTCGGTGCGGTGGCGTCCGCATCCGGGTGCGTCTGTTTCTCGGCCGCGCTTTTGGACTTGATCGCGTCCTTCTGCCTGAGGAGGCTCTCCTTGAGCTCGTCGCGGCGCTCGGTTCTCTTCGGGCCTGCGCTGACGGCCAAGCCAGCCTTGCCTCGTAGGATGTTGCTCTTGAGCTCATCCGGCGCTACGTATCTCTCGGTCTTGGTGTGCCTGAGCCTACCGAAGACGTTCTTGAATTCGGGTTCCTCTTTCGACTGCGTGTTCTCGGGCGCCTGACGCGGCTTCAAGACAGACCGGAAATCCTTCTTCGGGGGCGTCGGCGGCTTGGCCTTGTCGAGCCCGGGCGAGCGCCTGCTCTCGATACCGCGCCACGGCTTAGAGGTCGTCGAGCCAGGAGGCGTAGGGGTGTGGCTCTTAGGTTCGGGCTCGTCTCTGGCCTCTTGCGAAGTGTCCGGACGCGGTGTCACCTCTGAGCCGACGCTTGCCAGCCTGGATGGCTTTGGCGCCGGCGTCGGGCCTTCCGAAGCGGTCGAGGATTTGGAATCTTCCAGCGGACGCGCCTGAATCTGTTCGATATCCGGGCTGTGCCTCCCGGGCTCGACCGGGGTCGACTCCGCCTTCGGCGAGCTCCTCAGGTTGCCGGGCTTCAGAGGAGCCCCCAGCGGCGGCGGTCGCATCAGGCCCGTCGTCTTGATCTCCCGAAAGGCCCGATCCTTGCCGGCCGAGACCTTCGCCTCCTGCTGTCTGGACTTGGCCGCGGAAGTCATCCAGCTCGGCTGTTCCGGGACGGGCGACTTGATCTTGCGGGACTCGGGCGCCTTGTTGAGAGCACTCTCGAGCCAGCTTGACTTCGACGGGCTCCATCGCTTCTGTTCCGACAACTTGCTGGGGCTCGCGGGTGGCGTTTCAAGATGCGGCCGAGAGAACCGCACGCCGTCATTCTGGCTTTCGTCCTCGGCTAGATCGCGACCCTGCGCGGCCTTGGCGTCATTCCCATCGCGCCGAGCCTGGTCGCCGCCGTCCTGCGACCGAGGCTGGGCATCGGGCGGGGTCGCGACATCCGTGCTGCTTGTACGACTGCGCCTCTCCCGACCTGAGAGCCCGAACGAACCGCTCGAGCCCGTCAGGGCCCCGGGGTCGTCCAGGCCACTCCTGCTAGCAAGAGAGTTCTCCCGGCTGTGCATCGAGCCGGGTTGAGCACTCCATCGCTTCTGAAAGCTGTCCGAGCGTTTCAGCACGGCGCTCTGCACGAACCCTCCGAGGCCTTTCGTCGGCGAGCTCGGCCTTTCAAACCTGTCGGGCGAGATCCGGCCCTGTGAGGGCGACATGGCAAGGCCACGTCTACCGACCGTCTGGATCTGGGCTCCTTGATCCAGGAAGCCGGCCGAGGTCTTTGGCTGATCGAAGCGGTAAGTGCTCAAATCCGGTAGCGAGGTGCCTCCGATGCCCCTCGCGCCCGACAGCGACGCGTTCGTTGACTGGCTCGAGGCTGGTTCCACGCAGCCCCTCGGCAGGCTGCTCCTCGAGGTTGAGGCCAACGCCGTACTCCCCGCACTCCCCGGCGGAGACTCCGCGTCGGACTGGCCGGCGCTGCCCAGGCCGCTCGACATACCGGGCAGGCGCGATCTGGTCCAAGACGTCCTCGGCTCGCCGGGCACGTCGGCGTCGACACGACGGTATGCGGGGGATCGGGCGCCGCGATCTTCGGTCTGACGGAAGAACGAGGGGTCCTTCGACTGCAGCGACCGCGCAATGTCTGCTTTGGATTTCTGGCCCTCGTCCACCGGCGCGGCCGTCGTCGGCGGTGGACTCGGAGACGCCGGGCTCAGGCGGCTCATCGTGTGACCAGGCCGAGAGTCGCGAGCCCCTGACGGTAAAGGATCCGGCCGACGCTGCCACGACAGGGGCGACCCTCTCGACGACGCGACCGCAGCGCTGGGAGACGGTCTCGAAGGACCCGAGCGCTGCGCGAGTTCGAACGAAGTCTGAGGTACGCGGGGCGAGTGCGATGGAGTTGGTCGCGCCGACGAAGCCGGGGGCTGCTCGGACGGCCGAGCTCCGTCCGTCCGGTCGGCGGCAGACGCCGGCGGGCGTGGAGACTGCCTTCTGTGCTCGGACGAGCGCAAGGCACTAAGCTCCGGAGTCGATCGTCGATGGTTCGTTGGTCGCAGCTGGGGCGGAGTATTCGAAGGGGAATCCTTGACGGGCGAGATGGAACGAGCACGCTCTGTTTTGACATGGGATTCAAATCAGTGCGACGAGTGCCAATGGGGTTCACATGCTCTGCTGTTCACGTACCGGCTCGTCGCTCTTGTCTCTCCCTGCGGCCCTTCAAGATCTGTTCCTCTAGCATCCGCGTACGCTCCTCGTCTTCCCTGTTATGGCGATCGTCCATCTCGGCCACCCGTCGTAGAAAATCATTGACGTCCTCGGAGCCATCATCCACCACAGTCTCGGCCATGACTGGAACCAGAAAAGGTCCGCCGCGCTTCGAGGAGCAGCGTTCGCCAACAGACCAGAGCGTGTTCTCAATCCGCTGAGCGCCGCATGTGAGAGCTAGTGACGGTGATTACAGAACCCTGTCCGGCCAGGTGCCGGCACGCGCGGGTCTCACGATGTCTACGCCCTGGACGACATCCCTCATTGTCTTTAGCTGAGGCTCTCCTTGGTCATGTCTTCGTCAGCGCAAGATAGCTCGGGCGAGGAGTATCGTGCGCAAGTGCACCACGATCATTCAAAACAATCATATTCCAATGTTTACTCGGTACAGGTGGTCAGTGCTTTATTCCAAGACAGTCCTCGACGTTCAGGAACGAGGAACCACCAGCAGACCCCGAAAAGGGAAATCGCAATCGATAAGACTGGATCAAAAGATGTCGATGAAATATCAAAAGTCAGAAGCCATAGTCAACTCCCACCACCGAGGAGCAGGCTGCCGCATCACACCATCAAGGCTTTGTTCAAAGAAGGCAGTACGTAGGTAGTCACGGCAGTATTTCATCTCATGACTTACTCACCACTTTCTACATTGCAAGAATACCATGGGAAAGTCCCCGAGATGCATCACGAGTGATGACCCTGATTCCCAACGCAGGCATTTGCCAGCGTTGGCTTACTTGCCTAGTACAGCCAGAGCTTGGACTTTGCATCCTCGACGACCCATTCCAATCCGACGTCGAGGTTGAAGCCAGTCAGTGCGCTGCAACGCACGATGTTCCACCTATGTGTCTGGATCTCATCCAGCCGCAGGCCCTGTCCTAAAGGTATCAGAGCAGGCATGACACAGCGACGGCGTTGCTGTTTGCTCACCTGCCGAATCTCGTTCTCGGTCATGCAGCCTTCGACGTCGGTCTTGTTGGCGAAGACCAGCAGCGAAGCACCTGTCAGCCTCTTCGTCCACGGCAGAGAGCTGTGGTCAGCCCGCCGTACATGAAGTTGCCCTGCCATGTCTGCTCGCTCACCTCTTCCAACAGCAGGCCGGCCAGCTCGATCCTGCAGTCGTCGATGCGTAGCCGGTCCGTGGCGTCGACGACCCAGACGAGCGCGTCCGTCTTCTCGTAATAATTCCGCCAGTAAGACCGAAGCGTCCTTTGACCTCCGACATCCCCTTCGATCGAGCTTGGGTCAGTCGACCTCGCACGACGCGGCATTCAAGCCATCGGTTCGATGAACCACCCACATATATTGAGTTTGTAGCTGCCGTCGCCGCCAATGTCAGCATGCGCGACCATGACTTTCGTAACGTGGACATGGTGAGGGAACTCGACCCTTTGTATTCGATAGTCTTGATGCTAAACCCCAGTGTCGGACTCACGGTGCTGATGTCTTCGCCCATGAATCGCTTCACGATGGTGGTTTTGCCCGCATTGTCCAGCCCTCTGCTCGAGCCAGCACGGTCAGCTGCCTACTACCGCAGGACACGAACGAAGGACGGCAGCAAGGCCAAACCAACAGCATCAGAACTCGCATCTCCTTTTCCTTGAGCCGTGCTTTGCGTAAGGTTGACAGCATCTTCGGCCTGAGCTTGCGGTTCCAGTGCCCGATGTTGGAGAGGGCAGCAGACGATCTACTCCGTACGACCGTACAGATGCAAGCTACGGCGACGGCAGAGCGTCGTCAGGTGGCTTGCATCGAAATGCTCTTGCGAATCGATCGATGCTCGGAACGACAGCCGGCTGTCGTTCCATTTCCCAGTTGTCGAGTGATGAGCAGATGGTAGCACTGTGCTGCTCCGCTATACCCCGTGAGCTCTGATGATCGACGAATTTGCGTCCACATCCCTCCGGGCGGGCCTTCTTGTTTCGCCGATCGCCACGACGGGGTCGCACTGCCCATCGGACGACTTTCCTCGACCGGTGCCTTCATTGTGTAATCTCGCGGTGGTCAGGGCACCCTCACAGGCCCTATCTTGACCGGACTGTATGACGGACTGCCCCTCACGATACGGAGCCCGATCGACTCGCGGACCGGGTGCTCGGCCAAGGCCATATGTCACCGAATCGTGTCGGTCCTGGAAGCTGGAAGACACTTTCACCGCATCCCTCAGAACCTTGCGGCCTCTTTGATAGTGCCTCCGGGGTTCCAGAAAGCTCTGTTGAGAGTGGACGTTGCCCGTCCATCCTATCGCCATCCAACCAACGTGCGGCTTGCCGACCTCAAGTATCTGATATCTGAACCCTCGATCATCCCTCAAGGCCGCGAGTGGCCAGGCTCAAGCCGTCTGGAAGCCAGATCGAGCAGATATCTTCACAGCTCCGCTCGGTCCGAGCGAGTATTGGGGACGCTCTCCCAGGTTTGCATTGCGCATCCGGTGCTGGGACGCGTGCCTGATATCTCAGCATCGCAAGACCAGTCCTCAACCATCGGTCTCGGCGCAGGGATACTCACGTTGCCCCGTGTCCTCCGTTTCCAAGTGGCTGTGGAATAGGATCTCGTTCGCGCCGTTCTCAGGTGCGATAGTGGGAGGCGACGCCAGCCATGCGGCGAAGCCTTTCGGCACCTGCCTCGAAGCCTGTTTGTCTTACGATATGAACAGCATTCCCTTGAGTATTTCTCTTCCGTCGCTGACCTTTCTGCAGCACGTGCAGTTGCCACAACAATCCCCACGACCACCGCTCACGTGCGAAGCACCGCCGCACCGGCGAAATCCGGCAGGCTTTCGCCGCCAGACGTCAGCGTCAAAGGCCACAGGCCCCTTCTCTCCTCTCGATGACACAAGTAGGTATCGAAGGGTTCTCTGCTATGCCGTAGGCAGACTATTTCCAACGGCTCTCGCCACGCTTTCGTGTTTTCTTTACAACCTCCACCTCCCTCTCCCAACCTCAGAGATTCACATCTTCTTCTGTTTTTCGATCGGTTCGTGCCTTCGAGTCCAGGACTTCGAGCCTGAGGCGTGAACACTTCATCTTACTCTACTGTAGGTCATGTCCCTTCATCGTAAAATAGATGCGGCTATTGCTTCCGCACGCGCAATCCGCAAGACCTTCGAGATCGCCGGTCTTCTTGATCAGGGCACTGGCGCTGACCTGGGAGCGCTGCCTTCGAGCAACAGAAGGAAGATGACCGATTCATCACGGCAAAAGAAGCGCGATATGGGCCCGGAGAGCGGCGCCAGCGATGTCAAGCGGCCTACCACGGCAGATGGTGTCGCTGGCACCGTGAAGGTCGGGTCAGAGACGCCGGTGACGTCCAAGGTTGGTGTAAGGCGACCGATAGCGCAACCTCTCACCCTTGTCTCACGTCTTGGCTGCTTGTCAAAGCATCGTTGCGCACTCAGGATGATCGGTCACTGAATTTCGTTCGATAGGAGAATCCGCTCCCGCCACATCTTCGGCTGGACACGCCTCCGCTGCCACCACATCTTCGACCGGACACGCCTCCGCTGCCACCGCATCTTCGGCCGGACACGCCTCCGCTGCCACCACATCTTCGGCCGGACACGCCTCCGCTGCCACCACATCTTCGGCCGGACACGCCTCCGCTGCCACCACATCTTCGGCCGGACACGCCTCCGCTGCCACCACATCTCCGACTGGATTCGTCCCCGCCGTCTTTGTCGGGCTCGAAGAAAGCGACGGTTCGCAACTCGGATACGTCTCAGCTGGGCCTCTCCGACAAGCGTCGGCGCCGGTGGTTTGTCGACGATCCGATAAGTATCAACGGGAACCCGAGAACGGCGGCCGAACAGGCTGGACCCGCGCCCGAACACGGCAAGGTCAAAGAGAACACGGCCGATGTCCATGAGAGTACGACCGATGCCCATGAGAACACCGCCAAAGCTCATGAGAACACCGCCAAAGTCCAAGAGAACACCGCCAAAGTCCATGGGAACACCACCAAAGTCCAAGAGAACACCGCCAAAGTCCATGGGAACACCACCAAAGTCCAAGAGAACACCGCCAAAGTCCATGGGAACACCACCAAAGTCCAAGAGAACACGGCCGAGAACGCTGAGAAGATGGACGATGACGCTCCGCCGGTCCCTGCGGCCGCTCCGGCCGCGCCACCGCGCGCGAAGCGGGAGGGATCAGGAGCGGAAGCAAGTGTCGCGACGCCACCGACCCCTGGCCTCGAAGAGGTGGCCAGCCCTGCCGAAAAGGTCGAATGCGCGGTCAACTGCACCAAGGCGCTTGAAGACGTCAGGCGCGCCGACGGGAGCGAGCCAAAGGAAGCTGGGGCCAGCTCGACCGGGTCGCCGATGGCGTGGGAGATGCATAGCAGCTGGCAGACTCGCAAGGCCCAGTTGCAGATGAGTCAGTGGCTGGCCAGCCTCGAGATCAACGGGTTCGTGACCGGTGCCCAGAGACTCAACGTTTCCTGCGAAGAGTTCCGGTCCGGGGACGGCCACGTCGATGCCGAGATGCTCTTGCCACCACCCGAGCATGCCGTGACGCTGCCGAACCCGGAGAAAGCCTCCAACACGGGCCAGTCGAGCAACGTGTCCATGCTGGTGCACTACATGGAGGAGCTGAGGCGCAAGCTGGCCGAGAGCGAGACCGAGCGCGTCCAGCTCGCCGCCCGTCCGAAGCCGGAAAAGCATCGGCTGCGCTCGCAGGAGGAGAACCCCCACGCGCCCAAGATCAACATCTACGTCCGCTTTGCGACGCCGGCGGACCTGCCTGCCTGTCTGGTCATCTACAACCACTACGTCAGGAACTCGGTCGTCGCGTCCGAGTGCCGACTCGTCGAGCCGGACCACTTCAAGTACCGCCTCGACGACATCCACAACCTGAGACTGCCCTGGCTCGTGGCCGTCTTTCGCCCCAAGCGCACCAACAAGTCGTCCCCCCGGCACCAGCACGCCGAGAAGATTGTCGGGTACGCCCTGGCCGAGGACCACAGCGACATCCGCGACGCGTACCGCTACACCGTCGAGACGCAGATCTTCGTCCACCACGACCACCTCCGACTGGGCGTCGGCAGGACCCTCATGGACCGGATCGTCTGCGTTCTGGATCCGCACTACGTGTCCCGCGGAGGGTACCGCTTTGTCGACAAGGACGACCCGCACCGGCACGAAACGCGACGGGTGCTGTCGAAGATCTTGTGTCTCGTTCCGTACTGCAGCGACGATCGCTCGGAGGTCGAATGGAAGAAGCAATGGCTCACGAGTTGGGAATTCGCCGAGGTCGGTGATCTGGGTCAGATTGGGTACAAGCTCGGGAAATGGTAGGCACAACGACCATGTCCCTGCCCTTCTCGTTCGAAGACGACACGGAGCTGACCTCTCGACCAGGCTCAGCATCATGTACTTCGAGAGGGAGATTCCCCGCATCGCCGGCGTGTCTCCAGAGGTCTGAGGGACGTTCCAGATGACCCCATCTGGCATGAGCGGTACTTGCTCTGTCGCTTGCCCCAAAGGACAAACTGCGGCGACGTGGGGTTCTACCTGGTTCGTCTGGGAGTACGATCGACGGCAGGATCTGCCCTACCACCTGGGACCATTGCTCTCTATTGCGGGGGTCTCTACGCGCACGCCAGCCTAGTGATTTATCGGTCTCCTAGATTCATCTACTAGCAGCTGTACGGAGTAGTCAGCCCGGCAATACCATGCAGTCTCCTCCCGTAGCTGGCCGATATAGACCGTGATTTTTCCTCCCACTGCGGCAAGTATCCATCGTGCCCCCTACGAGCGTCAGGGGCCAGAAAGTGGCACGTACGTTTGGTCAAGCACGACTACTTTGTACTTTGACGACACTTTTATTAACTCGAGCTGATCAATCGCGATGATCAAAAGTCCCAGGGACCTATATGTACTGCTGCTCTTCAGTGCCTCTCATGGCTTCTCCTGTGGAAAGCCCTCAAAGGCATGGTGGTACGTACAGTACGTACGTATTGCCTAAACATGCTAGAGTAGGGGGGGCTACAGTGGCTTTACGAGTAAGTGGCCTAACTCTGGTCGGTGGGAGGCCTACAGCCAGTGGCACGGGCCGAAACTCTGTTAGCTAATAAACAGCCTGGCGGGCCGGGTGTTTGACACGATTTCAACCCTCATCGACTGTGGGCTAATTAGTGCAACTGCGTCGATGGTGTCTGGTTCGAGGTCACAGCGAGAGGACTTTGTCCTCACTCTTTCAGACCGTGAAGATGACGGTGGCAGCGATGCTGAAGAAGTGCCTCTCCGACCTGGAGACCAGCTCAAAGACGACCGCCTGGATGAGGCCACGGACGCACAGTCACGAAAGCGAAAGAAGCCCCACAAAGCAAACAAAACAGCTGGAGTCGCCGATGCAAAGAATAAGCGGATCAGGCTGGATGGGACCACTGTGATAGGGTCGCAGTATCGGGAGCAACATGGTCCGGAACACAAGCGAAAATCGGCAGGAAACCTCGAGGATGACGGAGCGGTTGATCCTGATTTCGTGTTTGCTTATGACGGCCTGGACACCGGTGTCGTTGATGATTTTGACGGCTGGGAGCCCGATGGGGCACACCCAAGCGCTAAGGCCAACGGACCAGGGAAGGGTGTCGACATAGACGAAATCATTGCCAGGCGCCGCGGCGGCAAAGCATCAAAAGCCGACGACGACGATGTGATGGCGACCGAGAGCAACGGGTCTGAAACAGGCGAGGACGAGGCAGTCGATGCCGAGAGCGAACAAACCTCCTTCGATGGTCTTGATCCAAACGAAGATGAGCTACTGGCAGATGACGCCTTTGGGATGGGGGCTGCATCCGAGCACGATGACGGAGACGGCGCACGCAGTGACGAAGACGCATCTCATCTGAGCGGAAACGATGGATCTGATGCCTCGTCGGCAGCTTCTCCGATGCCCCATCCGGACGACGATGCGAGTTCGGACGGAGCGGAACTCGAGGGCGACAAGCATGACCAAGAGGAAGAGGCACGGAGGAAGGCCTTCTTCGCCCCCGAGGAGGACTTATCCCACGAACCTCAACCAGCCAAGACGAAAGGCGCTGGGCTGTTTCGATGGATGTCCTTGTCTCGACCGGTACTGAAAGGCCTTGCGGCCGTAGGCTTCGGCGAACCCACTCCCATTCAAGCCAAGGCGATACCGGTGGCCCTGCTTGGCAAGGACGTCGTCGGGGGTGCTGTGACCGGGTCTGGAAAGACCGCTGCTTTTCTCGTGCCGATCCTGGAGCGCCTCCTGTACCGGCCACGCCGGATGGCGACCAGCAGGGTTGTCGTTCTCATGCCTACCCGTGAGCTCGCCGTACAGTGCTACAACGTGGCCAAACGGCTCGCCGCCTTTACCGACATCACGTTCTGTCGGCTGGTCGGAGGATTCAGCCTCAGGGAGCAGGAGAACGAGCTGAAAAGACGGCCAGACGTGATCATTGCCACGCCAGGCCGCTTCATCGACCACATGCGCAACTCGGCCAGCTTCACCGTGGAAACGCTGGAGATCCTGGTTCTGGACGAGGCGGACCGCATGCTGCAAGAAGGTTTTGCCGACGAGCTGAACGAGATCCTGACGACCATCCCCAAGTCGCGGCAGACGATGCTCTTCTCGGCCACCATGACCGAATCGGTGGACAAGCTGGTTCGCCTTGGCATGACGAGGCCCGTACGACTGGTGATCGACACCAAGACGCAGACGGTTGGAACGCTCACGCAGGAGTTCATACGCTTAAGGCCGGGCCGAGAGAGCAAGAGGATGGGTTTTCTCATGTATCTCTGCAACGACGTCTACGTGGACCGAGCCATCGTGTTCTTCCGTCAGAAGAAGGAGGTCCACCGAGCGAGGATCATCTTTGGCCTGCTCGGTCTCAAGGCATCCGAGCTCCACGGCAACATGGGTCAGGAGCAGGTACGTGCGATTCGATCATCTTCAGCGGGTCTATCGCGCTGCTAATCCCTGGTCGTCTAGAGAATAACGAACGTCGAGGCGTTCCGCGACGGCAAGGCGGCTTTCCTCTTGGCCACGGATCTGGCATCGCGAGGGCTGGACATTAAGGGAGTGCAGACGGTAATCAACTACGAGGCACCCCAGTCGCACGAGATCTACCTGCATCGAGTGGGCCGCACCGCTCGAGCTGGCCGAGCCGGACGAGCATGCACACTGGCGGCGGAAGAAGATCGCAGGGTCATCAAAGCCATCGTCAAGACCGGCCGGAAACAGGGCGCGAAAATCGTTAGCCGCGTGGTAGACCCGGCCGCGGTCGAGTCGTGGGCTTTGAAGATCGATGGCCTCCACGAGGAAGTGGAAGCTATCCTTCAAGAGGAACAGGAGGAAAAACAACTCGTTCAAGCGGAGATGCAAGTGACCAGAGGCGACAACCTCATCAAGCACGAGGAAGAGATCATGGCCCGACCAAAGCGGACGTGGTTCGAGAGCGAACGTGACAAGAAGTCAGCCAAGAACGCTGGAAGAACCGAACTCAACGGAGCCGTCGACCAGGGGAAAGCCAAGGACAAGCCGAAAGGTAAAATGAGCCACAAGCAGAAGAAAAAGCTGGAGATCAGGGACCAGGTCCGCGAGGGGCAACTGTGGAAGAAATCGAAGAACGACGCGTCCGCCGCGGCCGTAGCGAACAAGAAGAAGAGGTCTTCCAAAAAGCCGAAGAAGGCTGTGGGTGGCAAAAGTCGCCCGCAGGGAAAGCCTGAAGCCGGTCGAAAGACGAGATAGTGACGGCTTGGTGCTGCAACATCATCTCGGTGCAAGCACGAGCAGCATGTACAAGCCGTATGGCGATATCTCACACTGCCCGAAGCTCGCCCCAAAACAACGGCGGCTGACAGACAATCTTATGTGAATCGTATTCCAGCCTTCTTGCGCGCGCGCGCCCGGATATTCCTGCCTCTTGATCTGGTCCCCGAGCAGACCTTCTTACCCATCCACAGTGACGTAGCCCTCTGCAGGCTCGGTCCAGCAACAAGCCCGATCTGCTTTGCAACACCGGCTCCTGACCTCCGACCACCGGTGGCCTGGTATGGTGGAAGTCTGTACGTTCGTAACGTACATGGTTGAGTGACTGCGGTGACGTGATTTTGTGATACGGTACTGAGATACCTCGTACCGCGGCGCGCCCGCATGTGAAAATAAGGCTACAGTAGTACGTTCCGTACGGAGGTACGGAGTACGTACGGTACGTAGGGCAATAGTATTAGTAAGCTGCTGAGTCAGAATATCTTCGAAGATGCTGATCCTACGTTGACTGACAGCCGGCTAACGCGTTTAGCGCGTGCATCTAATGGCCTGGGCGTTGGCCTCTTCGGGGAAACAATATTCCAACGATACTCGATTGGGTTACCATTGTGCGTGGGCGGTGGCGCCGACAACGCTTGTCCTACAGTACGGTACTGCCCGGAGTAAGCGCAAGCTGGAGGGACAATTGCAGCGGTGATTACAGTTCACTGACTGTAGATCCATCTCTCGCTGTCTAAGAGCAGACTGTCAGCGCCCGTGTCAATCTTGGGTCTTTAGGATACCGTCGTGAATCGCATTGAGGAGATGGCAAGAGCCATTTCTGTCTTACTCAGTCACCCCAAGCTGTGACAAGACTGCGCTGGAGCGCGCCAGATATAACCATGGCGGACGGCAATACCGAGCTGAATGCGCAGCTGCAGGTGCTCGAGCAGGAGCTTCAGGTACGCGTTGGAGGTCGAGAGTTCCTGATGACATCATACGATCGAGCGTCTAAGCGTTGCCATATCCCTACCCAGGTACAAGGACGCAAACCGGAGAAGATGCTAACTTGAACTCGCAGGAAGGGGAGATAACGCAGAAAGGGCAAGTGATCCCCGAGAGGCCATCTCTGGCAGTGATGGTGTCAAGGTCTCTGATCGTCCGTCGTCCTCCAGATACGACAAGCGTCGATCCCATCTCCTCTCGCACTTTCTGGGGCCTTCGAAGCCTCTACGAACAAACTCAACTGTTGAAAGCGCCGGTAACGATGGGGTTGCGCGTTCTCAGGGCGGCGGGAGACAGTTCACCTATCATGTGGCGTCCGATGAGCCGGATCCACCATCTGCAGCGTCCCAGTCGTTCGCAGGTGCATCGAACGACGCACCCTCTTACGCGTACGGATCATCCACGATGACAGACTCCCGAAGCGCGGTTCCATCAGGATTGGTCGACAGTTCGCAGGGTAGCCGATCGGGGTTGAGGCCTCTTGGCCACCGCACTGCGGCGCTGCATCGGGACTCCCTCTTCCTACCTCGGTCGAATAGCCCTGCCCCACCGTCCCGGACCATATCGCGCGAAGGTACAATGATGGGCAACTACGCGTTCAATCCAGCTACTCATGGGAGCTATGGAGCTCAGCAGCCCGACGACCAGGCTTCAACATGGGGCACCGATCGGAACCGGCAGAGCACCCTGCTCGATTCGCATCAGAATTACTTTCTCAACTTTGCTGGCCACCAGAGCGACGACTCGCAGCAGCGTGACAGCTACGGCGGGGAGCTTCATCGATATTCTAACTCCGACGCATTCTCGCCAACGGCTGCCATGGCGCCGCCGATGTTGACGGCGAGCGACCTTCCGCCGCCGGGAGCCCTCAAAGCGCAGTTGCCATTGGAACCGCGGGACGTGCCCTTCGCCGTGTACGATCCGCATAACCCGAATACGCCGATGTCGAGGTTCGACAACCTTCCTTCGGTCCTGCGGTACCGGAGCCAGACGATTGGCAAGCGGGCCGCTTTCTGGGTGCTGGATCAGAAGGGGAAGGAGGTGTCGTCCATCACCTTCGAGAAACTGACGAGTCGCGCAGAAAAGGTAGCCCAGGTCATCCGAGATAAGAGCAATCTCTATCGAGGCGATCGCGTAGCCCTGATCTATCGCGACTACGAGATTGTCGAGTTTGCCGTGGCTCTCATGGGCTGCTTCCTCGCCGGTGTCGTCGCAGTCCCCATCAACAACCAGGAGGACTACCAACAACTCAACGTCATCCTGACCTCGACCCAGGCGCACCTTGCGCTGACCACGGACAACAACCTGAAGGCTTTTCAGCGGGACATCACGGCGCAGAAGCAGAGTTGGCCACGCGGTGTCGAGTGGTGGAAGACAAACGAGTTTGGCAGCTTCCACCCGCGAAAGAAGGGCGATCTGCCGGCGCTATCCGTGCCGGACTTGGCTTACATCGAGTTCTCCAGGGCGCCGACGGGTGATCTGCGGGGTGTTGTGCTGAGCCATAGGACGATCATGCATCAGATGGCGTGTGTGAGTGCGGTCATCTCGACCGCTCCTTCCAGCGTCAGCGCCAACGATACTTTCAAGACTGGTCTGAGGGACAGGAACGGGAAGCTGGTGGCCGACGAAGGTGGTGGCGAGACGGTGATTAGCTACTTGGACGCACGACAAGGCATCGGCTTGATAATCAGCGTGCTGCTGACCGTTTATGGCGGACACACCACCTACTGGATCGAGCCGAGGACGGTCGAGACGCCCGGGATGTATGCGCACTTGGTCACCAAGTACAGAGCGACGCTGATGGTCGCGGACTACCCTGGTCTAAAGCGAGCGGCGTACCATTACCAAGCGCTGCCGCTAGCGACTCTCAACTTCAAGAAAGGCTTCGAGCCGAACTTCAGCAGGGTCAAGCTCTGTCTGATCGATACCCTGACGGTGGATAGCGAGTTCCACGAGATCCTCGCCGACCGCTGGTTGCGACCGATGCGAAACCCGAGAGCACGGCAGATCGTTGCGCCCATGCTCTGCCTGTCGGAACATGGCGGTATGATCATCAGCATACGGGATTGGGTGGGCGGGCAGGACCGGATGGGCTGTCCGTTGAACACCGTCCTGGATACCGAACCGGACGATTTGGAGGACAAGGAAGAGAGGACCAGCGCCGGTACCAATGGCTATAGCAGCCTCATCGGCAGTGGCACGGTGCAGCCCAAGAACCAAACCACCACGGATGAGCTTGGCGAGGTCCTGCTGGACCGAGAGGCCCTCAAGACGAACGAAGTCGTGATCGTCGCGGCAGGGGACGAAGCTCGGAAACGCGCGGCCACCGAGCCCGGCACGGTGAGGGTTGGTGCTTTTGGATTTCCCATCCCCGACGCCACGCTCGCCGTCGTCGACCCGGAGACCAGTTTACTATGCACGTCGTATGTCGTCGGCGAGATCTGGGTGGACTCGCCATCCCTGTCCGGGGGGTTCTGGGCCCTGCCGAAACACACGCAGAGCATCTTCCACGCACGGCCTTACCGATTCCAGGAGGACAACCCGACGCCGATGGTCGTCGAGCCCGAGTTTCTGCGTACTGGTCTCTTGGGGTGCGTCATCGACGGCAAGGTCTTTGTTCTGGGACTCTACGAGGATCGGCTACGGCAGAAGGTCGAGTGGGTAGAACCCGACATGGAGGGCGCCGAATACCGGTATTTCTTCGTTCAGCACCTCGTCGTGACCATCATGAAGAACGTGCCCAAGATCTACGACTGGTGAGTTCGCCTGGCCATGGGCCGGTGTCGTCAGGGCGTGGTTCTCATGCCTGTGGTCTAGCTCTGCTTTCGATGTGTTTGTCAACGACGAGCATCTCCCGATCGTGCTGCTCGAGTCGAACGAGGCTTCCACGAACCCTCAGCCGTCCGGAGGACCTCCGCGTCAACTCGATGCTGCCTTGTTGGACTCCTTATCGGAGCGTTGTATGGAGGCGTTGTATCAAGAACACCACCTTCGGGTCTACTGCGTCATGATAACCGCCCCAAACACGCTTCCGCGAGTCTTCAAGAATGGGAGGAAAGAGATTGGAAACATGCTTTGCCGCAGAGAATTCGATCATGGAAACCTGCCATGCGTGCACGTCAAATTTGGTGTGGGGCGTGCCGTGATGAACCTACCCGTCGGCATCGATCCCGTGGGCGGCATCTGGTCAAGGCTGTCGAGCCAGTGGAGGCAAGAAGACCTTATGATGCAGGACAAGCAGTACTCCGGCGTCGACCATCGGGAGGTCGTCATCGACGATCGAACCTCGACTTCCTTGAACGACTTCACAAGCATCGTCGACCTCTTGCAGTGGAGAGTCGCACGGCAGGCCGATGAACTCGCCCTCTGCAGCGTCGACGGTCGAGGCAAGGAGGGCAAGGGTATCGCCTGGAAGAAGTTCGATTCGAGAGTGGCGGCGGTGGCGATGTATCTCAACAACAAGCTGAAAGTACGACCGGGGGACCACCTGATCCTGATGTACACGCATTCGGAGGATTTTGTGTTCGCAGTCCACGCTTGCTTGTGCCTCGGAGCCGTCGCGATCCCCATGGCTCCACTGGACCAAAATCGACTGCATGAAGATGCACCCGCGCTGCTGAACATGACCGGAGACTTGGGCGTCAAGGCTATCTTAGTGAACAACGACGTCGATCATCTGCTCAAACAGAAGGCCGTATCGCAGCATCTCAAGCAATCGGCCACGGTGATGAAGGTCAGCGTGCCGACTACGTTCAATACCAGCAAACCACCCAAGCAGTCGTCCGGATGTCGCGACCTGGGCTTCACGGTCAAGCAAGCTTGGGTCGACCCTGACTGGCCGGCACTGATCTGGACGTACTGGACGCCTGACCAAAGGCGAGTGTCGATACAGCTCGGGCATAGGGGCATCATGGGCACGTGCAAGGTCCTCAAGGAGACGTGTCAGATGAACAGCTCGAGGCCGGTCATCGGCTGTGTCCGAAGCACCAACGGCTTGGGCTTTCTTCACACTTGCCTGATGGGGGTGTTCGTAGGTGCGTTGGAATGCTGTAGGGCCATGGCGTATGCGCCACGCTAATCTCGTCTAGGCGCACCGACGTATCTGTTCTCTCCGCTGGATTTCGCTCAGAACCCGGCCTCTCTTTTCATTGCGCTATCTCGCTATAAGATCAAAGACACCTATGCTACGAGTCAGATGCTAGAGCATGCGATGAGTTTGATACCCGGCAAAGGCTACGCGTTGCATGAGCTGAAGAACCTCATGATCTCGACAGAGGGCCGCCCCCGCGCTGATATCTGTGGGTCGGCATCCAGGCCGCGCAGTCTGGCGTCGGTGAACTTGCTGATTTTTGTCTGGCAGTTCACAAAGTTCGCGCGCACTTCGCGGCTACAGGACTCGACC
Organism: Lichina pygmaea; assembly: GCA_963422465.1. NCBI lineage: Eukaryota > Fungi > Ascomycota > Lichinomycetes > Lichinales > Lichinaceae > Lichina > Lichina pygmaea. Next base: position 3,538,264 of record OY730171.1, read on the forward strand.
GGACAGCCATCAACACCATCTACTCGCACGTCTTGAACCCCATGGTCGCTTCCCAGTCGTACATGTCAATCGAGCCGATCGAGCTTTGGCTCGACACCCAGGCGCTCCAACAGGGCCTCGTCCGGCCCGTAGACCCGACGACGGATCCGTCAGGTCTGCTCGTGCAGGACTCTGGCATGGTGCCCATCTCGACCCAGATCGCCATTGTCAACCCGGAGACCTGTAGGCTGTGTCGGGTGGGCGAATACGGCGAGATCTGGGTCCAGTCCGAAGCATCGGCCAGATCATTCTACGGCTCGAAAGACGCCTTTGACGTCGAGAAGTTCAACTGCCAGACGGCCGACGGTGATCCCCATGCTCGCTGGGTCAGGACCGGGGACTTGGGATTTCTGCATTACGCCAGCCGTCCGATTGGACCCCAAGGCGCCTTGGTCGACATGCAGATTCTGTTTGTCCTCGGCGCCATCGGCGAGACATTTGAGGTCAACGGGCTCAACCATTTCCCGATGGACATTGAGTCCACGGTCGAGAAGTGTCATCGGAACATCGTTCCAGGGGGCTCGTGAGTCATGAGGACGCTTGTTGGAACGAGTTGGGTACAGCGGCTGACATGTTGCTGTTGCGTAGGGCTGTGTTCCAGGCTGGTGGCCTCGTCGTCGTCCTGGTCGAGGTGATACGGAAGGCATTTCTGGCATCGATCGTGCCGGTCATCGTCAATGCCATCCTCAGCAGTCATCAACTGGTCGTCGACATAATCGTTTTCGTCGGACGAGGTGACTTTCCTCGATCGCGACTCGGCGAGAAGCAGCGAGGGAAGATCCTCGCAACTTGGGTGACGCGGAAGATGCGGACAATCGCCCAGTTCGGCATCCGCGACAGCGAACAAGTAGATTCCCACATGCAGGATGTTTCATCGACGCCTTCTCGTCGCACAGCTCCGTCGACACGCAACGGAAGTCTCGTCGCCAGCAGTCTGGGCCTAGAGAGGGCATTGGCCGAGGTCGATCTGTCTCCGCAGCAACAGCGTCAGCCGCAGTCCCTGCCGCACTCGCACTTGCAATTGCAGCCCCAGTTGCAGCCACATCCAGAGTCTGAGTATGCGCGGTTTCCAGCTGGCATCTCCGAGATGCCAGCCGGACTCGACGACGCCGCAAAAGAAGGCCCGGCGCAGGGATGGAACATGGAACTGCCCAGTGACGCGCAGAGACCAGCGGACGGCCGTGCTTACCCATTTGAGCTGCCAGACACGAGCAGCAGTGTCGTGTTCCGGGGTCCTCCGTCGACGGCGACAACTTCAACCTCGACGACGACAACGAAGGCTGCAACAGCGGCGACGGCCAATCCGGCTTCGGAGACTGGTGCTGCCTCGAGCAAAGACTCACCGCAGCCGGCGACCGCTGGGGCAAGTTCCATCGAACGGCCACGTCTCATGCCATCACAGCTGTCGTTCACGTTACAAGATCATATTCCACCGCGACTAGCATCGGCGTCCTCCCCGAGTGTCACCGCAGCTCCAGCTCAACGGCCGGCGGCGGCGGCGTCGCAGGAAACCGCCACAGAAGACGATGCTGCATCTGGGTACGATCGTGCGGCCACGCCATCAGCATACTTAGCCGGCACCGACGCTCAAGTATCCCCGTTCGCGAACGAGGACAGCCCGAGGCAATTATGGGGCGGCGACCTCTTGACGTTGCCGTCCCAAAAATCATCGTCGTCTCCCGGTCCGCAGGCCCACCAGCAACGATACGCCCCTCCGCAGTCCCACTCGCCACAACCGCAGAGCGTGCTACGAGCCGTCAACGTGTCGTCCGACGAAGACATGCCTCCGAAACCGCCCGCCAAGTCCCGACAGCAGGACAATAGACCGCAGTTTGAAGCCGCGAAGGCCAACGCCAGCGATGACGACGACGACCATCACCGACACCACCACCACCACCACCACCACCACAATGACCAAGAAGACGACGCATGGCGCCGTGACGCACTCCTGCATATGCGCTACGCCGGCGACGCCGGCAATGCGCACCGCCCAGCTCCGCCGCCGCCGCCGCCACCGCCGGCTCTCGCAGCAGGCTACGCCCGTACCACGTCTTCTTCTTCTCTTTCGAATGCCGGCGAACTGCGCGGCGTGTACAGCCACGGGCCAGGCTCTGCGAATCGGTACGGCGGCGTTCGAAGCGGGGGCGGATACGTCGGCGCCGACAGCCACGGCGCCGATGGCAGTGGCGGTGGCAGTGGCGGTGGCAGTAGCGTCGGTCCTTTTGGCTCCGAAGCCCAGCGTCATTATCATTATCATCAGCAACAGCAGCAGCAGCATTATGGAGGAAGAATGGCTCCGCAGAGGTCTCCCTACACCGATGGCGGCGGCGGCGGCGGCGGCAGCGGCAGCGGCAGCGGCAGCGATCCATACTGGAGATCATAAGTAAATTGGCTTTTGGAATATAAGGTACTGCGTCGTCTCAGTGTCGATGGGGTAAGAGGTCGTGCGGTAACTTGGCCGTGTCGCCCATGGTACCTACTGTACAGTACGTGTACTGCCTGCGTCGTCTTTTTCTTTCTATGATATCATTTCTATTGCTCATGATGTTCCCAAGGCTCATGACATTTCCATTGCTCGTGACATTTCCATCGCTCGTGACGGTTCCATTGCTCGGGACGGTTCCAATTGCCAGTGATCTCTCCTAGCGGTCACCATCTCTTTGGTGGTCATGCCGCCCGCGCTGCTTGCTTCGCCCACGCCGCCGTCTGCAGCGTCTGTGGTATGTTTCACGGCGTTGCTCATGTCCGTTGGTCGATTGATAGGCTGCTTGGACTGTACAATAGTATTGACTGTACGGAGTATGGATTGTATTGACGGGTTAGCTCTGTTACTTCTGTTGGCACCGCCACTCCTTTTGGTCCTTTTAGCACTGTTGGTTCTGTTGGTTCTCTTGGTTCTGTTGGGGAGGTTTTCTTCTGGGCCTGTTGGTTTTGTTGGTTTTGTTGGTGCTGTTGATCCCGTTTGATCTGTTAGTTCTCTTGGTTGTGTCAGTCATGTCAGTTCGTGTCAGTGTACTTACTACCAGCAATCATTGACCTGATACGTAATAAACCTGTCGCTGGATCCGACAGTTTAGCGGTATGCTTCCTCGATTGTTAGACACACTATGCAGGCCACTGCACCTGGCTACTCGACGACTTGGCTTGTTGGTCAATCGCTTCCATCACGTCCAATTATCCATGTGCTGGAACGTTAGAGTAACCTGGACAGCTGAGTTGCTCAACAGCCGAGTACCTACCCAACTACAATATCTCGCCGAGTGACGACTACCTACTCGACCAAGCATCACCATTGCGCTGACATGCTAGTCTTCAGCGATGCACCATGCTATGCACTGCATCTTGCACTGCACCATGACATTTAATACTCAACAGACCAGTGCGCACCGGACAGTATGATGGAGATGTTATCTCGTGGATATCCTGCCACTCCACCGCTCTACCACTCTACCACCGTGCCACTACTTGTATGAAGCACGTAAGACCTGACACTGCAGCACTGATTACCTCACATCGACAGGACCAGCGGGAGAGATCCAGTGCATTAACATGCGGCTGTGCCATCAACTTAGCGGCTTACGGCGCAAGTGTCTTATGGAGTCGTGATCAGCTGGATGGCTCACCCACACATGACCTATCCAGGCGTGATTTGTTCACGCATCAGCAGAGATACCCTGACGTCTCAATTCTTGTCCATTCACCTCGGGCGATGCCTTTTGCTGTCCTGGGGCTGTTCGTCCCAGTTGTCTCTCTTGCATGGCACGTGAAGGGGAAGATGTAGGGCTCCATGATACTCGACTTGGTAGCATCTGTCTCCCGTGGAGTGTTCTCACTGTACATGCTACCGCGCTTTTTCCTTCTTTTTTTGGACTCCGACCCGGCAACGAGAATCGCTCGCGCTCCCCTTTTCCCTCCCTGCAACAAAATGCCCACAGATACCCCCTTCGCCAAGGCCAGGTGGACGCTGCCGCTTGCTACCCGCATAAAGCAGCCCCCCCCCCCCCCCCCCCCCCCCCCCAACAAGTCGCGAAACGCAAAGTGTCCGTGGCTTTTCGGTGCTCGTAGATATATCTACCGGCAGGTCTACGCAGAAGACGGGCTCTTACCTCCGTCCTTCGGCTTCCTGGCCACCCAGTGCGCGAGACGGAAGCGCTGGTCGTACATGCAGCTCGGGTCTTGGATGTAGCCTGCCAGCCTTCGCTTCGGCTTTCTTCGCTTGACATCGCCTGAAGGTGTTTGGTGCTGCTGGTCCTGTTGGCGGGCTGTTCGGGGTTGCAGTGGCGATTGGTCCTGTGACGCGGTTTGGCCGGACACGCCTCGTCCGGGGACATGCGCTGCTTCTGCGGAAGGGTTCGTCGCCGAGGGTCGAGGCGCCGAAGACGGTGAGGTCGAAACCGCCGAGGCCGGAGGCGAGGATAGATCGGCTGGCGATTTCGGAGGTGAAGAGGATTCGTCGTCGTCTTCTTCGTCGCCGCCGCCGTCGCCGTCGTCGGTGATCTCCTGAGACTCCAGCTTGAACCCAAATCGCTCGACCATAGCCAGTACTTCCTCGTTCGTCAGCTCCACCGAGCCTGGCTCGCCGATTCCCAAGAACTGCGATTTCGCCTGGCCGTCTGCCTCCCGATCGCCCTTGTTCCCGTCGTCGCCGTTGACGTGGTCCGGTCGCGTTCGCGGATGGTTCATCCAGTTCGAGTTGCTCGGCCTGTAGTGCCATAGGAGCGGCCCTACGTTGATCCACAGCCCTCCCGGCTTCAGACAGTGCCGGATCGTCTCGATGTACCGAAGGATGTTCGGCGCCGTGTCGATGAAGAAGACGGTGCACACGACGTCGTACTGCTCGCGGTGCTCTGCGTCCGAGTACAGCACGATGAAATCGGACGCGCTGACGTTCATGCGCTGGAAGGCGTGGATGCGCTGGCCTTCGCTCGCCGCGTTCAGCGCCGTGCCGGGATGGATGTCCGGGATCTTGACGCATCGCAGCTGGTCCCTCCGCGATATTCGGTTCGAGAAATTGGTGGCCCAGGGATACAGATCTTGTTGCTGACCCGCCCGCAGGCCGTTCAGGATGTACGACGACGCCAGCAGGGAGTGGTGCGTCAGATCGTTGCCCTCGACGTTGAAGCCTGCGAAGCAGATGTCGAACATGAGACGGCCCAGGCCGACGCCGGGAACCAGGACCTTGGTATTGCTCCGATCGACACCGGCGCCGTACCGGGGAAAGTAAGCGTCCAGATCTCGCAAGACCAGTCCGTTCGATGCTTCTCGTTCGAAAGCCCCCTCGGCGCTCCAGTCACGATACATCTGTCTGACGATGGTCTGCGCCTTGTCCATGTCGTTGGCCGTGGACGCGCCCCGCCAGTCGAGGGGTTGTTTCGGCGGGCGACCGTCTTCGTCTGCTGAGCCGTCCGGTGACGACGAAGGCCGACCTAGTTCGGGCAACTCGGCAGGAAGACCGAACGAGGACAGGCCGTACATGAGGATACTGTCTGCGAACTCGGCGTTCGTGTCGATGGCGTCGTCCACGGCCGTCAGTGTGTCGAGGAAGGAGAACGGCGGCGCGGTCAGTATGGCCTGGTGGTCCTCGGGAAGCGCGTAGAAAGCTTGTCGTCGCAGGTGCGTGACGCTATAGTGCATGTAGCTCTGGTATTGGCTGAGGTGGTCAGAGTCGTGTCGTGTCGTGTGAGCTTTGAGTAATCGCAAAGCAAAGCAAATTAAAGCAATAGAAACCACCCCTGACATCCCGTCGACGTTCCAAGGAGCCCCAAGAAAAGCATGTTCGACCGCGGCGTAACAACAAACACATACCCAAAAGAATCCAGCGCGGCGAAGAGTACCTTCTTTTCATCCTCGTTCGTGAACGCCTCGTCGGCGTTGACCCAAGGATTACGGGTCTCTGTCTCCGATTCGTCATTGACCTCCTCCTGTCCCTCCTCCTCCCCCTCCTCACCGCCATCCGTACCCTCCTCTTCTCCGTCCGTAGAGTCCTCGGCGTCTGCGACCGGCCTGTTAATGCCGTTGACTTCCTTCTGCATGGTAGCGTACAGGTCACTTCCGGCGCGAATGTCATCCGGGTGTAGAGAGCCATCCTGAAGGGCCATCTCCCTTCCTCTAGAGCGCGATTGCGCTGCTGCTGCTGCTGCTGCTGCTGCTGCTGCTGCTGCTGCGCTCATGGTTGGCGAGCTCATGGTTGGTGTCGATCGGTCGAAAGGCCCGCGGCCTGGATTTTATTCGCGGTATCGTATCGTATCGTATCGTGGAGGTGCTACTGTATCGTAGCCCGTCGAGCGTCACCATGCAGTCGAACCTGAGTCTCGGCAGATGCACATGGAGGGGTGATTGTCAAGTGCCGATCATCTGCCGAATGCCGTAAAAACTTAGTGGTGTTTGTTTTCGCGGCTCATCGTGGTTCGGCAATCGTTCGTTATCTAAGCGGCCGGATATATCCACTACGGTACCGGTACGAAGGTACCGTACCTACGTACAATACGGCTAATCTAATCTAATCTAATCTAATCTCCCTTTCCTGTGTGTTACGTACGTACTTCACCGGTACATACGTAGGGAAGTACGTACGTACAGCACTTCATATCATCTCATTCCCCTTCTTCATTACAACTACTATACGAGGTACGGTACATGATAAAGGACCCTTTCTGCTCCTTTCCACCCCGTTCTCCAACCCATTCGAAGAATGTCCTCGTCACCCTCCTCCTTTCCCCAGCAAAGTCCAGCAATCCCAGCCCAAGCCTCGGATGCAGCCTCAAAAGCAACAACGCAACGACAACCTCCGTCATTCACGCCTTTACAATTGAGCTTCCCTCTCCCCCGCTCGGCTGTGGCAGGCACGGATATCTGTACTCACTTGTCCATTCTGGAACACGCTGTGCTGGTGTTTCTGACGACAACTGCTGGTACGCCTTCAGCCGGCGTCGGCGTCGAAGCGAGCAACTTACAGAGTGCTGGTGAGGCGATGGGTGGTCTTGGTGGGGGTGGGGGAGCCCTTGGAGGAAGCGCTCCGATCGAAATCGTGCTACCTACCGCCGTTGGCCTAGGCGGTAAGATCGAGTCTGTTGTCCTAGGAATGGGACCGCAGAACGGTGGCGCGGGCCATGCAGCAGCACCACCACCACCACAGGCCGCTCCTTTGGGTAGTTTTGTGCATGCTATACCCGACGTATGTGACTAGTGTTTCTCCCATCTCATATGATATCGATCAAACTAGCAGTATACTTCACGCTCCAATCAGGTCATCGTCAGTCTCTCTCGTCTGTGCGAGCTGTACCGCTATCTCCTGCCCAAGCCCAACGCTAATCCCACAGCGTCCCATCAAGAAATACAATCCCACCACGGCGCTCTCCACCGCTCTATATATCCAAGAAGGCTCGATAGACTTCACTACCCGGCTGGCGCGGGTGCTCGCCAAGAAGATACAGCTGCCGGTATACGTCGGCAACTCGATCAGCTTCGCCGCCGCGGCCGGAGCGGGCGGGTCGGTCGAGGAGGAAATAGAGGGCTTCAAGCGCTGCGTCGAGATTATCTTGGGCGAGGTACGAAACAGACACATTGAAGGCGGACGACGAGAAAAGAAAGGAGAGCGGAGCGAAGGAAGGTCCTTTTGATCGACTTGTTGCTTTTCTGGGAGAAGCAAGTTGAAGATGCGGCATGTTTCCAGGGAGCATGTGTTTAGTAAGTACGTTCTATACAGCCGCGAGATAATCACAACTTGCTCCCACGAACCAAAACATTGCCCCCATCAATGGTTATGACCGCGCCATTGACATGGCTCCCCGATCTCGCGCCGAGATACACCACCGCCGCAGCAATGTCTTCGGATCGACCGATGCGCCGGTTTGGATGTTCCCTCGCAATGTCCTCCTGTCCGCCCATCGCCTCCATCAAGCCGTTGGCCATACGGCTGGGGAAAAGGCCTGGCGCGATGGCGTTGCATAGGATATGCCGTGGGCCTAGCTCGACAGCGAGGTTCTTTACCAAGTGCTGAGTTTGGGGGGAGTCATGAGCATGAGCGTTGGTGGATGAATTCAGATGAAGAAAGTAGAAGGGACATCTCAGGCGACGTAGATAGTGTCGTCTGTTTGGTTTCTCCAAGAGACTCACAATTACAGCGGCTTTTGACGCCGAGTATCCAAATGTGGCGTGCTCGCCGAGTGTGCCTGTTGCCAAGCCCGCTACAGAGGCTGTGACAATGACTCGCGAGGGATCTTCGAGGGTCGCACTCTTCTCCAGGAGGGGCGCGAACCTGTGACTATCAGCGTGGAGGCCGAGAGACGTTCGTATCCTTGGAAAGACAAAGACCATCTACAACGCAAACGAGATGCCAGCCGTTCCAGGAACGCCCAAGAGAGTAGACTCGGCCATAGACCATGCTCCGGCTGCTAGCCCACTACAGTCATAAAACGAGAGCAAGCCGACTTACAACCGCACCGTGTTGAAAACCGCCCTGACATTGAGATCCATTACCTTGGCGAATGCTGCGTCAGGGTGAGTGTCGAACTTCTCCCCCCAAGTGGCACCCGCGTTGGCGAAGAGGATATCCACACGGTCCGTGGTAGCAGAGACCTCTTTCACCAGCCGTTCAATCTCGCTGGGCTTTGAACTATCAGCCGGTACAGAGACGGCTTTGGCCCCTGGTCTTAGATTTGGAAGCGAGTTCAACGCTTCGACGGCTGCCTCGCATGCCGAGGCTTTGCGTGATGTAATGTATACTCTAGAGGCGCCAGCCTGTAGGAATCTGAGACACGAACGAGCGGTGAAGGGTCAGCTTCGTCGTGGCAATGAGCGAATGAGAATCACGATGACAAGGATGCGTACGAGCTTTAGGAGGCCGTTGACTCAAAAAAGTCGCCAACGAAGGACGGATTGGCCCTGAAGACATCAAGAGAAGGCAAGCATCTACTAGGTCAAAGCGGCCTAGCCAGTTATCCTCTTGGAGGATAGATGATACGAAACGTATACATCGTGCCAAAATTGAACAGACGAGCAGCACGCATGGCTTTGAAATCTAATCCAAATCTGCCATCCCTCTGTGGAGCAATACACGCGTTGTCGCAAAGATGTGAGCACTGCAGGGTGCAGCTGACCGTTGCTCCTCATGATCAGACAACTCCATCCACAACATCAACAAGACGTAGCATCAATTGAAAGACTCCTCCACAATGCGAACAGGTCCAGAGAGCCTAGAGATGCGAAGAAAGGAGAAACGTGAACAGAGCTCGCGAAGCATACCCAGCAGCGCCTGATAGTCCCAAGCCTCTGGAGCCACCAGTGACGAGGACGACTTTCCCATCGAGCGAAAAGAGATTGTGAAAGTCCTTGAGCTGTGTCTCGGCCATTATCGTTGCCTGTGGTGTCAGTCTTTCACTTTATCATCAATGGTTGTCTTGTCAGCTTGAGCGACTCGCTTAGTCATCTACTCCTTTACGGTACCGTACTTCTTTAGCTATGAGTCACACGGTACCGTACGTATCGGTACCGTACTTGTACAGTGCCTGTCGCGTCTCGAACTCGGTACCCATACTCGTACGTACTTACGTACCCCACCACGCCAATACCAACATCACATACCCCACCACTGCCCACCAGGCGCTACCAAATTATTGGTGCAGCAAATCCTGTGGCACTTGAGAACCACTTCAAACTCATCAGTATGCCTATGTGCGCCTGTCTTTTATTCCAATCAAGCCTCGTCAGAATGCGAGCCCCGCTGACTCTGCTGCAGGCTTGACGATCCCAGTAAGAAATATCGAAAATTCAAGCCCTTGGAATTGCCCAACAGGCAATGGCCGACGAAGACGTTGGAAAAGCCACCCCGCTGGCTGGCGACAGATCTACGCGATGGAAACCAGAGTCTCGTCGACCCTATGGTAGGAACTCCTCTGGTCATTTCCCTAATTTCAACCGATCTGTTCTAGCTCGTTCACGGCCTGGTCCATTGCGTTCAAAGGGTTATATCACACGTTAAGATTGTGAGACATAGGATAGCGATGAGAAGTTCAGATACTTCAAGATGCTAGTGGGTCTAGGATACAAGGAGATCGAAGTGTCGTTCCCGTCCGCATCCCAGACGGATTTCGATTTCACCCGGCGCCTGGTCGAGACGCCTGGAGCTGTCCCGGACGACGTGTGGTTGCAGGTGCTGAGCCCCTGTCGAGAAGACCTCATCCGACGGACGGTAGAGTCCCTCAAAAATGCGAAGAAAGGGCTGCTACACATATACCTGGCCACCAGCGAGTGCTTCCGACGCATCGTCTTTGGTTTCACCCAAGAACAGAGTCTCGAGCTGGCTGTGCGCTGTACGAAACTCGCACGGTCTCTGACCAAGGATGATCCGGCGCAGGCCGATACCGAATGGGCCTTCGAGTTCAGTCCCGAGACTTTCTCGGACACCGATCCAGGATTCGTCATCAGGGTCTGCGAAGCGGTCAAGCAGGCATGGGGACCCACCAAGGAGAACCCCATCATCTTCAACCTCCCTGCGACGGTGGAGATGTCGACTCCGAATGTGTACGCCGATCAGATTGAGTATTTCTGCACCCAGATCACGGAAAGAGAGAAGATATGCGTCTCGGTACACACCCACAATGACCGCGGCTGCGCTGTGGCGGCGGCCGAGTTGGCCCAAATGGGTGGCGCTGATCGGGTTGAGGGCTGTCTCTTTGGCAACGGAGAGCGAACGGGTAACGTGGACCTGGTCACGCTCGCATTGAATCTGTACAGTCAGGGCATCCACCCGCAGGTGGACTTCTCGGACATCAACTCGGTCATCAAGGTCGTTGAAGACAGCAACAAGATCCCGGTGCCCGAGCGCGCGCCGTACGGTGGCCAGCTGGTCTTCTCGGCCTTCAGTGGCTCGCACCAGGATGCCATCAAGAAGGGATTCGACGTGCGGGAGAAGAGCACAGCCGGGTCGGAAGAACCTTGGCAGATACCATATCTGCCGCTGGACCCGCAGGATATCGGCCGCACGTACGAAGCGATCATCCGAGTCAACTCTCAGAGCGGCAAGGGCGGTATCGCCTGGGTCATCCACCGCAGCCTGGAGCTTGACCTGCCCCGCGGTCTGCAGGTGGCCTTTTCCAAGGTCGTACAACACGAGACCGACAAGCTGGGCCGTGAACTGTCGCCCCGTGAGATCCAACGTCTGTTCGAGGACGCGTACCATCTCAAGTCCAACTCAATATTTACCTTGGTCGACTACGAAATCACCGTGGACCGCTCGGCGTCGCCTGCCCCTGCTGCTGCTTCGGGAAAGGCGCAGAACACGCAGAATCTGAAGCGGAGATTCACCGGTGTCATCTCGATCGAGGGGACCGAGCGTCGGATCACCGGCATCGGCAACGGAGCCATCTCTTCTCTGGCCGACGCTCTGCGCAGCGTCGGCGTAGATCTCGACGTCGCAGACTACAAGGAACATGCCATCGGCAAGGGCAAAGATGTCAAGGCTGCGACCTTTATGAACTGCACCGCAGCCGGCTCGCGCGAGCGGGTTTGGGGCGTTGGGATCCATGAGGACGCAGGGCAGGCCAGTTTGATCGCCTTGCTCTCTGCGGCATCTTCGGTAGGTCCACTGCTCTGTGTCGCCACGATGAAGACCAGCAAAGACTGACTTTGACAAACAGTTTGCGTCAAGCCGTCCCTCGACGCCAGCTCTCGCTCAATTGACCTGAGCGCGAATGCCGCCATGTCACCCACCTCCCTCTGTCACGTCTGTTGCCCCATATATCATATGCCGATTGCAGTCTGCCCAAGCTCTCTCGTTGCTTCGGTCAGCATACCCGAGTAGCCACAATATCGCTACACCCATTCATCCACTGGTCTTGATTCAGCAGGGCCTGAAAAAAGTCTTCACTTTCCTCCAGGAGCAGTTCCGAGAGCAATACAGCGCAGTCTCTGCTGTCATCTCGATGAACTTGCTTCCTCCTTGCGGCGTACGCCCAAACCTCCAGCTCCCTACTCTTTCCCCCGCGCTCCTAGCTCTTCCACCACTCCTTGTCCCTCGTGTTAAAATGATCAACCAGACGACTGGTCGAGACGTACGGTGCAGGAGCTCGACACCATATCTCAGGTCACGTGAGAGCAGAATCGTGATCCAGATTGAAGGTCTTCTGTACGACGACAACGACGACGTACAGTAGGTGGAAAACGAGTCTGCTTTAAATTGACAGTCTGGTTCATTCTTATGGTACTGAAAGCCGACAGCCGGTCGACTATGAAGATACTGAGAGCTAACAACCGGTCAACTGTAGATGTGGATTCGTCTGTCTAAGTAAGATCTAGGAGCGACGACAAAGAAGAGGAAAACTCTGCAGGCCGGTCACGTGCCTGCACAAAACAATTTAGCCGTCGCCCAGGGGGAGGCTGCTCCCTGCACCCCTCGGGCGACTCTGCGTGGAGTCCCCGGCTGACAGGTACGTGCGTGCGTACTCGTCAGAAACTATGTAAGCTATGTAATTACTGTGCTTTCCAGAGTACTCGTAAGTGTCTTCCGGTTCGAGCAGAGATACACCTGTTGCCAGCAATGACTGGGTTATCGATACGGTACTATTGTAGTAGAACAGCTCCAGCAGCGTGCTCCTTCAACACGTGCCTACTACAGTAGGTGGTTAGGCTCGTTCAGGCGGCTATTCCTAAAGGAGAGAAGATGCTCAGGGGGGTACGAAGTACTTACAGTACGTACTGTAGACGCTGTGGTCCCTAAGAGTTAGGCGATCAGATAACTAATTAATTAGCGGCCGGGATGACGCCGGCTTTGAGGTGGAAAAGCAAAAGCAGGAAAATCATTCCGATCCGAAAAAAGATTATATAAAGGTCTGTCTTATCTTACTGTACTCCATGTTCTTCCTGTCCTCCGTTCTGCGTCATCAGCTTCTTTAATACCCATCTCTCTGGTCATCTCCTCGCCGTCTCCTCCGTTCTAACTTCCCCTCCTCCGTGAACGATGGCCGAAGCAATGATAGCGAGGATGCAGCCGCACCAACTTGGCCTGCGCGCCTTGAGGCAGCGAGGTCTGGCGCAAGTCCCGTCGAGACGTGCGTTCTCGTATGGCCGGCCGCAACGTCATAGCCTCGTCAAACTCGGGTCTGCTCCCCCGAGACCAGCATTATTACCGCTCAACTCATCCGCCAGGCGAGGCCAATCCTTCCATCGTACCTACACCGACCAGGCTTCGAAACCGCGCCGCGGCTTGCGTGTGCTCAAGTGGGTGTGGCGAGCCACATATGTCAGCGTGCTCGGTGCGCTCGCCTTTGTAGGCTACGAGATCTACACGCTTCAGTATCCAGCGGACCAGGCGGAGCCGGACCCGAACAAGAAGACGCTGGTTGTCTTGGGTACGTAGTCCACATAGGGCTTGACTCGTTGCGCAAAGGGTCTTCTTTCCTTTAGGCTGACAGGGCAGCCAGGAACGGGATGGGGCTCGGTATCGCTGCTCAAGAAGCTCGACACAAGCTACTACAATGTAGTCGTCGTCTCACCGCGCAACTACTTCCTCTTCACGCCGTTGCTCCCGTCATGCACCACCGGCTTGATCGAGCACCGATCGATCATGGAGCCGATCAGGAACATCCTGCGACACAAGCGGACAACGGTCCAGTTCTACGAGGCCGAGACGACCAAGATCGACTACGAGAAGCGCGTCGTTCAAATCAGCGACCTGTCCGAGATCAGGGGCGACGTGACCACGACCGAAGTGCCGTTTGACCTGCTGGTGATTGGCGTCGGGGCGGAAAATGCGACCTTTGGTGAGTCGCAGAGAGCTCCGCGCATCCTCGAGCGGCAAGCCCAGCCGGCTGACGAGGAACCTCGTCGTTAGGCATTCCCGGCGTGCGAGAACACTCGTGCTTCCTCAAGGAAGTCGGTGACGCGCAGGCCATCCGCAAGAAGATCATGGACTGCGTCGAGACGGCCACGTTCAAGGGTCAACCGGCCGAGGAGGTCGAGCGGCTGCTGCACATGGTCGTCGTCGGTGGAGGGCCCACCGGAGTCGAGTTTGCCGGGGAACTGCGGGACTTTTTCGTGCAGGATCTGAAGAAGTGGATTCCGGAGATTGCAGACAAGTTCCGAGTCACCCTCGTCGAGGCTCTCCCGAATGTACGTTGTTGGGCGCGAGAGAGAGATCGAGATGTTCATCTCGGTCTGGTCACCCCCACTCTCGAGGGCCACCGCTGACGGTCCGTCGCCCCCAAAGGTCCTGCCGAGCTTCTCCAAGCAGCTGGTCGACTACACGGAGAAGACGCTCAACGACGAGAGTATCGACGTCCACACCAAGACCATGGTCAAGAAGGTCACCGAGAAGACCATCGAGGCCGAAGTGACGAGACCAGACGGCTCCAAGGCGACGCAGGTCATGCCGTACGGTCTCTTGGTATGGGCCACCGGAAACGCCGTCCGCCCGCTGGTCAAGGACCTGATGGCCCAGCTGCCGGTCCAGAAAGACTCGAGGCGCGGTCTGGCCGTGGACGAGTACCTCGTCGTCAAAGGAACCGAGAACGTCTGGGCGATCGGCGATTGCGCCGTGGCCGGTTACGCGCCGACGGGCCAGGTCGCCGCCCAGGAGGGTAACTACCTGGCTCGTCTCCTCAACGCCGCCGGCCGGGCAGAAGACCTGAAGGCGGAGATCCAGCGATTGGACGAGGTGCGGAGCCAGATCCAGGACGGGCCCGAGCGGGCCGAGCTCGAGGCGGAGACGAAGGGACGAGAGAAGCAGCTGCGCCGGCTCAAGCAAGTCGGACCGTTCAAGTACACGCACCAGGGCAGTCTCGCCTACATCGGCAGCGAGAAGGCCGTGGCCGACGTGACGTGGATGAACGGCAACTTTGCTTCTGGCGGAGGGCTAACCTTTCTGTTCTGGCGGAGTGCTTACCTGAGCATGTGCTTCAGCGGTGAGTCTCTCTCTCTCTCTCTCTCTCTCTCTCTCTCTCTCTCTGCATACGCCACGTGGCTTCCTACCGCTGACGATCCGAATGACAGCTCGAAACCGCATCCTGGTCGTCCTCGATTGGGTCAAGGCCGAGATGTTTGGTCGTGACGTGTCGCGAGAATAGACTTGCGTTCTGAGGTTCTAGATTTCTCCTTCCTCCTTGACACACCAAATGCATAGGGCCTGGCATCTCATCGGGAGGACTTTCCATTCAACGGTCGTCGGATGGAATCAGCTAGACTAGATCTGTTTTTGACTCTTGTCCGATTGACTGACGCTCGCAGGACGGTTGCCGTCATCGACTACATCTCTCAGGCTACTCTTCCTGTCTCCTCTCTTTCTTCACTTACTTCTAACGGCGAGCCTGACTCCCAGTACATGAGCGTTGTAATTAGCCATAGACAGCGATAGACCACGACATTTGTTTCTGCAACATGGGCATCACTCGAAACCATCAATCGACGACGAATGATGACATCTCGAGTCTGGCGCCAGCTACGTATGTCCACATGACCGGCCTCGTCAACTGTACGACCTTGGAAAAAGACCCGCTACACTGATTGATGGGAAATCCACTCCTGTTCCGTGTCAGATCCGTTCCTGCAGCTCCAACCCGGTCCGTGTGCCTCGCATGATGTCTCCCGCTCATGGGGCCGATGACGTCCCGCAGCCGCCTTCCCCGACGGACGTTGCCTCGCCACGACCACCGACGTCCGCGGATGCCGCGTCCATAGTGCGTATCGGCTCGAGGCAGTCGGCACTGGCGCTGGTGCAGACGAAGCTAGTCGAGACGGCGTTGCAGCAAGCATGGCCGGCCATGGCATACGAGATCCACGCGATGAAGACGGCCGGCGACAAGAACCAGACGACGGCGCTGCACGACTTTGGCGCCAAGAGCCTGTGGACGTACGAACTCGAGGCACTACTGCTCGAGGGCAAGATCGACCTCATCGTGCACTCCCTCAAAGGTGAGCAGCGGCGGCGGCGGCGGCGGCGACGTCGTCGTCGCCGGAGCAACTGCTGAGTTGCGCCTTGATGAATTTCTTCGCTGACAAGGAGGGCTGACTGATTACATTAGATATCCCGACGCAGATACCGCCGACGTTGACCATCGGAGCCATCTTTCGCCGTGAAGATCCACGCGATGCTCTCGTCGTCCATCCGCTGTTACCCTACAGAGACATATCCTCACTACCGCCCGGCTCAGTGGTCGGAACTTCCTCCGTCCGACGGTCGGCCCAGATCGCCAGGAGGTACCCACATCTACGGTGCGAGAACGTGCGCGGCAACGTCGGAACCAGACTTGCCAAGCTCGACGCCGCGGACTCGCCCTACAGCTGTCTCGTCCTGGCCGCGGCCGGGCTCGAACGGCTGCAGCTCCGACACCGCATCACGCAGCACCTCGACTCCCGCGACGGCGGGCTACTACATGCCGTGGGCCAGGGTGCGCTGGCGGTCGAGATCCGCGACGGGGACGAGCGCACCCAAGGCTTGTTGGCCAAGCTCGGCCACCGACCTACGACCTTGGCCTGTCTAGCCGAGCGGAGTCTCATGAGGACGCTCGAGGGGGGCTGCAGCGTGCCGATCGGGGTCGAGACGGAGTGGGCGGGCGACGGGCCGGACACGGTCCTGGTCATGCGCGCCATCGTGGTCAGTGTCGATGGGAAAGACACTGCTCAAGCGGCGATCCAGCGACGGGTCGAGACTACAGACGACGCGGACGAGTTTGGTCGGGCCATGGCCAAGGAGTTGGTCGGTCACGGGGCGGCCAAGATCTTGGAGAAGATCACGTTGAATCGAGATATCGTCGATGCGTAGATGTGCTTCGGCCGGAAGAACGGCCGTCTGGAGAGTGCTTCTGTACCAGCTACCGTATGGCTGTGCTCTAAAATGGGTCTGACCACGTATGTAACGATTTACGAGACGTCAAGGTGACTACTCACGTACGAGTGCTCTCAGTTCTGTTCCAGAACTGTCATACTTACGTACCTACATACTGGCGTTGAAGCTAAGAAAAGAGACCGACGACGTGGAGGGAAAAGGGGAAGAAGAAGGGGGGGGGGGGGGGGGGGGGGGGGAAGTTGGACTGCGCATACGGTTACATGGCACACCGTGACACTGTACGGAGGTACGGTACGGTACGGTAGTCGATTTTACCAGCAACTTGCGTCGTCGAAGCGCACCCAGCCGTGCCAGCTCCTGCCTGCCATCACCAAGCACAATGGCAACGCTCCAGGAGCTCATCCACTGCATTCGGCCCTTTCGACCCGTTCATCGGCCGGCATCTTTCCTCCGGCCATGCATAACAGCGCGACCACAGCTGCGATGTGCGTCGATCCTGTCGGAGCTGTCGGACCCGGCTTCGGCCAAGAAGCCGATCCGACGCGGCCGAGGCGCGTCCTCGGGCAAAGGCAAGACGGCCGGACGAGGACACAAGGGACAGGGCCAGCGAGGAAAGGTGCCTCATGGCTTCGAGGGCGGCCAGACGCCGCTGTACATCCTCAAGGGCAAGAGAGGCTTCGAGAACATGTACGTATCTGCTCATGCCCCGTGGTGATGCTCGTCCGGAACGGCGATGCGTGCGCGATCCATCGGGCGTGGGGCGGAGGGGGTCTTGTGCGGTCGAGTAGTCGCTGATCGACGCATTCGAGTTGCGCTGCAGACATGCGCTCGACATGGCCCCGGTCAACCTGGACCGCGTCCAGAGCTGGATCGACCAGGGACGGCTGGACCCGTCAAAGACCATCACCGTCAAAGAATTGGCCGAGTCGAGATGCATCCATGGCGTCAAGGATGGCGTCAAATTGCTAGCCAAGGTTCGATGGCCCATGACGCCTCTAGCAGTTGACGGCTTGTTGCAAGTCTCATGATGGGACTGTGCCGTTGGTCTGTTATCTGACCTCTGTCCAGGGCGCCACCGCTCTCAGAACGCCAATCAACATCCTCGTCTCTCGTGCTTCGGCAGCAGCAATCGCGGCCGTCGAAGGCGCTGGTGGGAGCATCATGACGCGGTACTACACGGCGGCGTCGATCCGACGCATTCTGCGCGGGGAATCTGACGCCAACACGCCCCTACCCAACACCTTTCCAGCACTAGCCACCACCACCACCACCACCACCACCTCGTCCTCCGGGAATTCATCCCAAAAGAAACGCAAACCCGAGACCACTTTCAGATACCGCGTGCCGGACCCGTCGTCGCGTAAGGATATCGAATATTACCGTGATCCGGCCCACCGTGGGTACCTAAGCCATCTGGTGCCCGCCGGCGAGGGGCCGAGTCTGTTCTTCAAGGTACCCAAGGAAGGTGGCGCCAGGACGGAGGCCAGCGCTGGCAGTGATGCCGGTGGTGCAGACGGTGCAGACGGTGCAGGCTCGAGGAGGAAGAAGGACAGTGCTTTAGGGGCTGAGAATCGCATCTGGTGATTGATCGGGTGATTATAGATGCCGCGATTGATCACTTGAATACAGATTTCTTGATTGACTTGTAATTTCTAGAACGGGTTCGTTCGATGAAGAGAGGAAACACCTCGCCCCTGCAACCACAAGTCAATAGTGTCGGGGAGGTAGAACAGCAACTCCAGTTGTCGACGGACACAAACCCACTCTCTTATGTGGATGTTACTTGAAGTACTATCTACCACCCACTCACTGCTCGGTACTGTACTGTACGTATGTATTCTTGTGTATATAAGCACCCGGTGGTGCTGTAGGCATGCACGGTGCTGGAGCTACAGGGCATCGGCCCGCTCAGAGAGGCGAGAGGGAGCTGTCGATCAAAGCCCCTATCTAGCTGACTAACACTGCTGACTAAGCCCGGCTCACCCCTGGCCGTTGCACGGCATCGCAAACATAGTAGTACGTAGGTGCCGCAGGCGTTGTAAGCGGCAGACATTGTAAGCGGCAGACGTTGTACGGAGTACAAGTGGCAGACACTGTACAAGTAAGTGGCAGGCACTGCAAGCGGCAGACATCACAGACATGGTAATTACCGTAAGTAATCCACAGGGAAAAAAAGATCAGAGAAGAAGGAGATCGGAAACAAGACCCAACCCGTAGAACCCGGCCCAAAAAAAAAAAAGAGAGAGAGAGAGAGAGACGACTCAGCAGATGTAGTGTACGGTACTGCAACTACTGTATGTTGTTTTCTAGCTTGGGTCCGGCTTAAGCAGGAAGCGATTACCGGACCGTACCGGTACGCGTGGAACATCACTTTCTGACTGGGGGATCAGATGCGGATGGATGTTGGCTCCTTAGTTTGGGTCAGGTACGGTACGGTACGGTAGAGATGGGGATGTTGGCTTCTGGTTTGGCTCAGGTAGAGACGGACAGCACACCTGAGCTGGGCCATGTACTGACTTTCGGTGGCTGTACATTGGTAGTGAAGTATTGCGGTGGTAGTGCAATGGACTTTATGGTTAGCGCTTGCTTGCTTGCTTGCACGCATGTGCGTCATGGTTCCCGTGGATCACGGGTCATGCGTTCTTGTTCATGGCTGTGCTTGTACTGAGGGGCATTTTCGTACCTGAGTGCAAGTAGACGCTTGAGCACGTGCTGGCATTTGAGTACTGCGCCGATAATTAAGTGAGTGCTGATACTTGAGTGATGGTGTAATGTGTTCATATTCGGTGCTGGCATGGGGATCATGTTCCGTGTGCTCTTGTCTATGGTCATGCTTGTACGGAGGGGGGATGCTGACACTTGAGTGTATATTGAGTGCTGATACTCGAGTGAGTGAGTGAGTGAGAGGGTGGATACTCATAGTGAGTTGATAGTCACACTCACACAAGTGCGTGCAGACACAAGTACAGTCCACGGTCCACGGTCCACAAACCACGGTCCACGGGCCACAGTCCACAGTCCACGCACCAAACATGCCCACACTCACACTCCCACACCCACACCCACCGACCCAGAGTCCAAGTCCGAGCTGGAATCTCCTCTCACGCCGGCCGTCCCGCCTTGATCCGCTCAAAGACCCGTTTCTTGTCGAACTTGGTGTGGCTCTCGGCAAAGTCAAAGTCGCCGAGGGCGTGGATCTCCGTCGCGTCTCTGCTTGATGGTGTCGCGGCCTGTGTTGCTGTCGTCGCCGGCGCCACTTGGCCCGGGACCGGTTGGCCCGGGACCGCCCCCAGATTGGGCTCGTACTGCTGTTGCCGGTGATGGTTCTGCTGCTGCTGATGCTGGTGTTGCTGCTGATGCTGCCCCTGACGACGATTCCGCGCCCCGGCGTACCCCTGCTGGTCTCCTTCGTTCTCCGTCGTCGTAATCGTCCGTTGACGGGCTTCTGCTCCTGCCTTCAGGTCGGCCTCGGCGCGGATCTGGCCAAACACAGACTGCTTGTCGAACTTGGACAGATTCTCGGCAAAGTCGAAATCCCCCCGCGCCTGGATCGTCGCGGCGCCCTCGTCGGCGAACTCGTGTGTGTAGTGCGCCGCCGACGCCGGCCCTCGACCTCGTCGCGGCTGTTTCTTGTTCGACGGCCGACGCGATCCTGGGGACGTCGACCGTACCTTGCCATGGCGGATAGAGCCCCCGGAAGGCTGCGTCTGGCCCTCGCCCCCGTACATCCCTCGCTCGCTGCGTGTTCTCCTGCCACCTTCCTTGTGCTGCTTGGGCTCACCAACGCCCGACGGCTCAGACACGCCGCCGGGAGGCTGCATCCAGCCCTCGCTTCGATACCGCTCACGGCGCGACCTCCTGCTGCTCTTGTCGTTCTCCTCCTTCCCGCCAATGCTCATCGACTCGAACTCGGCGGTCACGCCTGCCTCTGACTGATCGAACGCAGCTCTAGGACGTCCAGGGTCCGGTCCCCTTGGCGGTCTTGGTGCGCCAAAGTCACGCTGAACTGCCGCCCGTGCCCTGTGCTGCCCATATCCGGCGTGATCGATTTTCCGTGGGACCCCGTTCTCGCTGCTTGCGGCTGCTTTGCGGTCTTGTCCTGCCGGGTCTTGAATATGCCCGAACCCATCCATCTTTCCAATCTCCTGCAGGATCAAAGCCCCATCGAATTGTCGTGATGTCTCGTTCGCGTCGGCGCCCATCCGGAAACCGGGGGTCCTTGACGGACCGTCGAACACCGATCGAGGCACGCTCGATGGACTTGGGTCGGCTGCACTGTTCGAGCTTGCAGGCGTTGATACTCCCTTGCCGACGCTGACGATAGCGGGGTCGCCCAAGGGCGCTGGTGCCGAGGAGGGCGGATTTCGGGACTCGGCTGTGTGCGGCGGTCTGCTGGAGCGGGCTGCTTGGCCGTACACGGCTGCGGATGGCCCGTTGCTGTTCCTGGGGCCCGGCACCGGCTGCTGGGACGGTGGAGCATGACGTCTGTGCAAACCCTCCGGTGGCAGGATACTCGTCGCGTGCGGCAGAATCTCGACATCGCCGATGTAGGTGGTTAGAAGGTCGAAAGTCGGGAGGTTGATGCCGCTATCAAGGAAGGTGACTGGTAGCAGTGATCAGTACCGTACCTGTCGAGTCGTCATAGAGAGCTGGAGAAGCCAGCTCTGTTCACGTCATACCGTCGTGTAATATCAGCCTGTCATCGGCAATATGAATGATAGTACCGTGGAGCTCTCTGCCTTCGGTGCCGGCGAGGGCAACCCTCACTCTGTGGCCAATAAACTCAGAGGCCATGGTAGTGGGATGTGAAGATTTATGCAGTGCATACAGTACTGTCGTGATACTGGAGACTTTTACTTCTCACCCGGGGAGTGGAGTTTCTTTGGTATCTTTTGTTTACGGTTCTAACAAGGAAGTTCGGACTGAGGAAGCTACCTACCAATATGAAGTGATTAATTCGCAGTGTTTGCAGGGAGCTCTGGAAATTGGCACGTGCAAATGCTCGAACAATTAGGCGACTGCAGTGTGTCACGTGCATCACCCGACGGCAAGGATAAAGTTCTTGGCTACTGTATGCACTCGTCAGGGGGTCGAAGACTAAACAGCCCTCGGAGCGGAAAAACATTACTCCGTAGGCGCACAAGTTCTTAGCGTCCTCTTGACCGCACTGCTACAGTACGCCCCTCTATGTACTTCCGTATGTACTCATCTTACCTTGGTGCCCCTCTTACTGCTTCCACGCTCCCCTCGCTTAGCATAAGTACTTCTATTTTGATGGCACTCCCTAGACGAACTAAGTGCTACTAAACTTTTGGGGGACCAGCTCACCGACCGCCCAACTCCACACCGCCGATGAAGGCCCCACGCCACTGAAAATACCATATATGACATCAAAATAAAGATCTGACTTGATTGACATAGAGCTAGGCATTAGATGCGACTAGGAAGAAGATGCGACTGAAGGATGTGTGCTGTGTAATATTTCCAGGATTTGTGAAGCTTATACCTTGCTGACATGAGGATATACTTAGCTTTATATAGTACGGTATACCGTAGCTCGCCAAAGTGCATGTACTGATTTGCGCGGGGGCCATGGAAGTAAGGGGGGGCACCGAAGTAAAATACTCGTACGTGCATAGAGGGGGTATTGTAGTAATTGTCCGGTGGAAGTAAGAAGGGGTAGGTGCCACGGGTGCGTGGGAGGAGCGTGGGGGAGGGGCAGTTGGGGGGAAGGGGCCCGTATCAGGTACGAGTACATAATGTCGAGGGCTTCGCCGCAGGGCCTCGTTTTCGTCATCGACTCTTTGTCGTCATCGACTACGTACAGCAGCTCTGACGAACAACCAAAGAGACCGCGGCTGAGACCAGACTTTTCCAGCAATCATGGGCAGCTCTCGAAATATTCTTGTCAGCAACAACGCCTTGTCCAGGACAGTGTCAAGTAGTTACATCCCCAGCGCATCAACAGGCAGCTCATTGCCTTCGTCTCTCTTAACGCCGGTCGCCCAGAGGACCAGAGCCCCAAACCTGAAGCAATTGAAGCCCTTTGCGACCGAGGACATCAAGATCCTACTCCTTGAGAACATCAACCAGACCGGCCAAGATATCCTGACAAAGCAAGGATATCAAGTCGAATGCATCAAGTCAGCCCTGCCTGAAGATGAGCTGATCAAGAAGATACGGTGGGTAGCTGCATGGCGCCAGGTCGCAACTTGCTACGAGCCTGTGATGCTAACAGACACGGACACAGAGATGTACATGCCATCGGCATTCGGTCCAAGACCAAGTTGACTGCCCGAGTCCTTGCTGAAGCCAAGCACCTTCTTGTGATCGGCTGCTTCTGCATCGGCACGAATCAGGTTGATCTTGACTACGCGACCAAGCATGGCACTGCCGTCTTCAATTCGCCCTTCAGCAACTCGCGGAGCGTCGCCGAGCTCGTCATCGCCGAGATCATCGTCCTCGCACGCCAGCTAGGGGACCGTTCTAACGAGATGCATCAAGGCAAGTGGAACAAGGTCAGCAACGGCTGCTGGGAAGTCCGCGGGAAGACTCTCGGTTGGTGAAATCTACCGTGTTGGGGTTTATTTTTTTTCCGAGGCAGCCCCCTGAATCACCTCCATCTTCTTTGCAGGAATTGTCGGTTACGGCCACATTGGATCTCAACTGTCGGTTCTGGCTGAGGCCATGGGCATGAGCGTTCTCTACTACGACATACTGCCCTCGATGTCTCTGGGAACGGCGACGCAGGTATCGACGCTTGAAGAACTGCTCCAGGGTTCAGACTTTGTCACCTTGCACGTGCCAGAGCTGCCTGAAACCATGCATATGATCGGCGAAGCGCAGATGAACCAGATGCGCGATGGCAGCTACCTGATCAACGCGAGCCGAGGCCACGTCGTCCAGATCCCGGACCTCATCAACGCCATGCGAGCAGGCAAACTGGCCGGTGCAGCTCTGGATGTCTACCCGGCCGAACCGGGCGGCAACGGCAACTACTTCGCCAACGACCTCAACGCCTGGGCCGAAGACCTCCGCAGCCTCAAGAACATTATCCTGACGCCGCACATTGGCGGAAGCACGGAAGAGGCTCAGCGAGCCATCGGCGTGGAAGGTGACCATCCGGCGATCCTTCGTTCTCCGATCTGACCTCATGGTGACCACTACGCTCTTAGTGGCCGACGCGCTCGTACGCTACCTCAACGAGGGAAGTACCCAGACTTCGGTGAATCTGCCTGAGGTCACCCTCCGTTCCTTAACGCTCGACGAACCAAGCCACGTGCGGGTACGGTGCGCTCGATACCCACCTGCCATGTCCTCTAGAGGCTGACGAGCCTCGTACAGGTGATCTATATTCACCACAACGTGCCGGGAGTTCTGCGCAAGGGTATGTGAGCCTCGGAGAGGTCTTTTGTCTCTCCTCCTGTTGCTGACTTTTTAGTGAGCGAAGTGCTCGGTGACCACAATGTCGACAAGCAGATGACGGACAGTCGGGGTGACGTAAGCTGCACTTGCAATCGCTGTCGACAGCCAGCCCTGCAGATGCTGAGCTTTCTTGACCGATTTAGGTTGCCTATCTTATGGCGGACATCAGCAACGTCAACCAGAAGGACATCAAGGAGCTGTACGAAAATCTCGAAAGCCTTGGCTGTGAGTCCTCGACTACCGCAAGACCATGGTCTCTCGAACGACCGCTAATCGCGTACCCAGCTCGGATCCTGACCCGGCTTCTTTACTGAGCCGGACGTCATTCATTCTTTCCATTCGTCCTTCCACGACCGCCGTGAACATATCCCTTAACGAACACTAGACCGCAAGTGCTTCTTTACACATTTCAACCATGTATCCGTCCTGAACCCAATCCCCCTCAGCCCTTCCACTGTATCCAACAAGGCTTTCTCTGTACTACATTCGTACTCTAGCTCATTAGAACTTTGCTGAGCCGGATGCACCGCCACATGCAAAACTATCCTGCAGGTATCAGTACTGCACGTACAGTACGTACTTACTGCCCTACTGATACTCCACCACTACTCTGGCGTGTCTGGCTGCCATCTACATTGCGGCCAATGCGGTGTCATCACCGACCTTTCCATAGGACAGTGACCGTCGTACCGCTGAGATAGCAATTCTATCGCCGATGGTACGAGAAGGGGACTGAGTACACTACAGTACCGGTACATCCTGGAGCAGAGCTACGTACGTACCGGGGTGGCACATGAAGCATGTACATTCGTAGAGCACGCAGATATCGTTCGTGGAGCATGTGTGTAATCGACAATGCTGACAAGAGGGTGACGATGGCTCTGTTTCGATATGGATCTTCCGCCTTTTCTTTATAATTTTTTCTTGCGAATACGACGACGAGAAGAAGAAGAAGAATGGGAAGACCATGGTCAAGGCGTAGAGCATGCGGACGTGAAAATGCCAGACCTGCCAAGGCTCCAAGGCCCGAGGGCCCGAGCACGATGCGCATCCACCGGTAGATCATGCAGCCGATGTAGATGACGTACAGTACGAGGTAGGTGATGGATATAACGTTACGGTACAGGAGTACCGGTACGGAGTACCGTAATCGATCACGTGACGCTCACTATCACCCAACGCTCAATTGGTGACTACCTCGAGAAAAACTTGAATATCTCAACTACTTTTTGTCAGAATAGTCTCAAACTTGGATGTGGTACGGTACCGTACAGGCGAGAGCCGATTGCAGAGCCGCAATGTCAGAACTCTCGAGACATCTAGAGTTTCCAGGGTGAGTCGGTGGCTCAGTATTTCGACATGGTCGCTGATTTCTCAGCTTACCGAGTGTACTACTGTATGATAACGTTATATCCATCATCCACCTCGTACGACGAGTAGAACCTGCTGGCGACAAGTCAGATGATCGTGTTCCAGGCCGTGCTCGACGTGATGTTGATGAGCGCCGGCAGGACGTTGAAGACAACCGAGAAGCCGATGGCCCATGGCCGTCTGTCGGTCGATATAGAGAACACCCCCCACCCCCCGGGCGTCAACGCATCCGTCCGGATCTTATCCCAAGTGACATTGTACTCGCACATGGCCAAAGCAGTCAACTGAGAGCGTCGCCCTCACAAGATCGGAAGTGACGTGCGAGAGAAGACGTTCTTACGTACGATACGTACTGTAAGAGGGAACCCGCAAGCGCACCTTGAAGTCATATCAGCACGTTACATACTTCATGGCCTGTGTTGGCTGCTGCCCAGCTCCCGTGCTGCTGACCGCTTGAGAAACTGGTGCAGCTCTCCTGTTTCCGCTGGCCAAGTTCACGGCTATGGAACTCTGTGACGACGCCACTGCCGTCCGGTCAACGTCGCTCAACTGCCTCGCCGGCATCAAGCGGCCGAGTCGCTACCGTACGGTACGACGGCTCGGGACGCCACTCCAGTCAGGGATCGAATCTAACTGTTTTGGGTATGGCACTCTTCCCTCTAACCCGGCTTGCCCTGCGCAACGCTTTGACATCCGTTTGGCCCCCGCTCCTTGGGCTGATATTACGTACTCTTCATGGGGAAAGCAAAAGTGCAAGAGGGAGAAGAAGCGACCGAGAGACGCAGCTTCACATTGCACTCCTCGTCGGCCCGCATCCTCTGCTGCTCTACCCTCAGATCGTCACCATCATCCCACCAGTGAGGTTCCAACTCCCAACATTCGCAATGGGTGTGCGAGTCGAGAAAGCCACGGAGGCGGACATACCCCGGTTGATAGCCGTGCGACACGACACCTTCAGGGACGAGCCCTTCCACGATGCCACGTATCCAGGTGGCCACAGCCCCGAGATTCGTGCTAAGACAGTCGAGCGCACGATCAAGGAGATGCGCTCGACACCGTACCTGCACGTGATCAAGGGCGTCGACGTCTACTCGGGCGCCATCATGGCCCTCGCGAAGTGCGAGTTTTACGAAAAGGAACGGCCCGAGTCCGAGTGGAAGAAGCCTCTTGATGTCAGCTTCGTCGAGCCACAATACAGGGAGAAGGCCCTGATGTTCCTGGAGCCGATGCATGCAGTTAGACGCAAAGTTTGGGAGGGGAAACCTTACATACGTGAACTTTCCCCCTTTTCGGGAACGATCAATCTTCTCTGACTATATCCTATCGCTTGAAGTCCTCGGTTTCCCGAGTGATCAATTGCCTTCTTCTTTCTCTTCTTCTTCTTCTTCTTCTTCTTCTCCTTCCAGCCCATCCAATATAACTCTAACGACCTAATCTGGGAAAGAAAAACAATGATCGCGATGCCGTGCTGTCACCCGGACTGGCAACGCCGCGGAGCTGGCTCGGCCTTGGTTCAATGGGGCGTCGACCAAGCCAAGCAACTCGGTCTACCAGCATACGTCGAGGCCACCGTGGAGGGGCAGCTGTTGTACGAAAAGAATGGGTTCAAGCCCGTCGACGCGGTCGTCGTCCGTAAAGAGCGTACCGGGCGACCCGAAGATGTTGTCTACGTCACGCTCATTCACGACGGTGGCTCCGGAACCAATCCGCAGACCGGCGGCGAGGAGAAGGACTGACTTTGTACAAGAGATGGACACAAGGATATTCAGAAGGGCTGTCGTGGTTAGCATATCTGCGTCATCTGGAATAAGGCAAACAAATTTATGACGATGAAATCAGATTTGAATCTAGCTGTGATTGACTCAAGGGTAATTAGCTGGAGGTACAGTGGCCAATCGCAGGAAAAACAAAATGTTAGACCCAGGAGAAGGATAGCAAGTATGTGTGGATGTGGATATGTGTTGATTCAACATGATCAGGAACTGTACTACTATAGAGCTAAAGCTACAAGGCATGCGAACTAGTGTAGGAAGCTGTGACACATTGTCCTTTCACCAGCCACTGAGGGCTATCGTACTTACCGGTAATGTAGCACACAACAGGCCAAAGTAGACGACAGTATTCAGGCTCAAAACAGTCTGGCTTGGGTAGTTCAGAGTCTACT
Source organism: Lichina pygmaea (assembly GCA_963422465.1). Taxonomy (NCBI): domain Eukaryota; kingdom Fungi; phylum Ascomycota; class Lichinomycetes; order Lichinales; family Lichinaceae; genus Lichina; species Lichina pygmaea. The sequence goes on from OY730171.1 coordinate 3,566,040, forward strand.
CGAGGATTCACTCACAAGTCGAACAGAACAGGTTAGCTTTCATTGCTGTTTGATCAACGGGGTCTGATACAATACCAGTACAGAGTACAGTACTATCAGTGCTTTTCGTGCGCCAACTTCTTTCTGGCTAGTTTGGAGCCTCTGCAGCCACTGTAGCTTTTTAGGCTGGGAGATTGTGAGAGAGCTTGGCTAGCTTCTGATAGAAGCTAGGTGGGCGGTAGGACAGCGAGGATATATGGTGGGAGAATCTCCTTCTTCCAGAGCTGTCGGCGAAGTTTTCAGAGAGAATTGAGCAGATATTGAGCCTGTGTGGCTTGTGTCCCAGTGGTTTTAAGGGAACTTGGTCTTTGTGCGCGTGGTGACCTCGAGTCAAGGACATCTTTTGAGGCCCGCCTAAACTCCTGATAGGCCAGCTGTGAGAGGGAGGTGCGTTCTAGGCTACACCTCTTGGGGTTCTACAGAGCAGTGTGACGATACAGAAAAAAAGGAGAAGGTTCTTTGGGCTCTAGGAGCATTTCTACTAGGCACAAGAGACGAGGTCGGGGCAGGGCCGCAGGGCGCCTGCTGGCAGATCAGTTGATTGATTGATCGCCGAGGATCCTACTCGTAAATTCTCAGAGTGCTGGACCAGCAAGTAGATATGTGGTAAGAACTTTTGCTCCATCCCGCAAATTAGTGCGATACCATAGTACAAAACGAAACCACAGTCGCTGAAGTACCGTACGGAGTAGTTACGTACCGACGCGTGCAGATGCTCTCTGAGAATTCAACCTCAAAGCGTAGGTGATTGACTTAAGAGTTTTGATAATACTGTAACAAGCTTACCTAACACTCCTAACCACGTGCTAAGTTACCTCATACGGCATCTTTACTCCGTACTCCGTACGTTACGTACGTACTCCTACCATTCTCCGCTCCTCGCCCACCAACCATGACAGAACCTCAGCGACTCATTGCTCCTCATCAACGTGAGCTACTGGCAGACTTCTTTGGGGATCAAGGTGAAGACGGGTTCTACACGAAATGCCGGCATGTGCGTCTGGTTCGCCTTCTCGCGGTGCCAGTCTTACCAGAAGACTTCCACTTAGATCTCGCCGAGCGTTTGGCCCTATGGAACTCAAGGTACGTCTGCCACCGGAATGACGACTTTCAGCTCGCTTGTCTGAGTCTTCAACTGAGAAAATAGCAGCAAAGGCCAAGATGGACAGACAAGCCCCGATCAAGCATCTAGAGGCCAACTGGAGCAGGGCCGGATTAAAGGTCGACCGACAACGGATGATCGATCCACCAAGCGCAAATTCGTCGATGACGGACAATACAGCCTGACAGATCAGAGGCCCCAGCAGTCGTTGAAGAGGAACCCCAGTCTCTTGGGTCCAAGTCGTGCACTTGGCCTTTTGGAGCTTCCGAGCGAGCTGCTTGATTGTATCTTCGATTACCTCGACCGCCGCGAAGTCATCACTCTAGGTCTCTTGACTCGGCGCCTATGGAAACTCGCCCGACGACACCTTCGGCCTTATTGTATGCCCGTCCCTGGAAGATGGGCAGGTAAGGCTATCATATGTATAGGAGCATGAAGCAACCCCAAGCGAAACCCTGCCGGTCTGCTCAATGAATGGGAAGAAGAGGAGTTAAGACAGGGGTTGTGGGAGGACCGAGAACCCTACGGGGGCTATTTCCCCGAAGAGCCTCCAGAGCTAACGTTACACCGCCTCGCCGGAATGAGATATGACTACGTCCCGGAGCGACCCATGGACGAGGCTAGCATGATCGAACTGGCCTCAAGTTGTGCTGAAGAACCCTCCGACTCATCGGCGCTGCGGATATCTCAGATATCCGACATGTACCGCTACGACGCGAAGGACCTCTATCCTCCAGATCGGCCATGGGTCCTTCGCAACCTGACGACGAAGGAGTATGTCCGTGCCGAAGCGATTGCCATCTCGCCTGAATACATTCATGGACCCGAAATTTCTTATATGGGTTTTGGCGAAGTTGTCCTGCCGCGCATATCTTGGTCTGCGGAAGCCGACCCTGAAGCGCGCCACCCAGCCAATTTACGTCAGGGTGTCTGGGCCGGGCACAGGTTCGAGATCATCACCCTTGATCGGCATCAGCAATGTCTTCGGTACGAGTCACGATGGAAAGATATCAGCACCGAGGTCGCGGCCGAGCTAGCCCGGACCCGGGAGGCACAGTTTGGAAAGGACTGGCGGGATACTGTCGTAAAGAGAGCAAAGTCGGATGTTTCCAACGTTCAGAACAGGAAGTATGTGTTCGCACATTACCGCTCACTGTATGATGTGGAAGATGGAATCAATCTATAATCTACTCTTCGTCCAAGATCTATCCTCTCTTGTGCGGTCGTCTTGCTTCAACCGAACGACGCCCTATGACGACAGCGCCGGCGAGTCAGTGGGAGTGGAACGGCACAGGTAGCCATGGACGAGACTCCAGCCCCGGGAGCAGGACACGAACAAGAGAACCAAGATGTACAGAACACGTGTCGAAAATTGTGACCCCCTCCAAATCCATGTTGTCAGAAGCAGTGGATGGTAGAAAAAACCCTCAGAAAAGAGACAGATGACGCTCAATCTCACCTCCTGGACACAAGTCGCGACCAAAACCCCTTCTTTGTTAAAGATTCGCTGGGTGACGAACCCTCTTCCGTCCCCGACCCACGGACTGTCCATCTCGGCCAACAGCCAGTCGTCCGCCCTGAATCCCAGCGGCCTATGGAAATAGATGCTATGGTCTAAGGAGACCATCATCCCGATCTTCGGCGACGAATCCTGAGGGAGACGGGTCTGTCGGTCGGAGTGACCGTCCCGAGCGCTTTTTGGTGGGGAGCACGCGTCTTCCGAGGTGCCCTTCTCGATCGCATTCTTGAATGGACTGTCGGGGTTTGTGGGCTGGTTGTCTTCGTCGTGTGAACTTGGCAGGGGCCTCGCTCTAAGAGCAGACTCAGCGGTCAATGAAGCCTTCAGAGAAGCCATGTGCACTACCCAAGCAGTGCCGATGAACCAGCGATCCGACACGTATGCAAGCGCCGTGAGATGGGCTTGCGGTCCGCCTTCTCGAGATATCGGATCGCGAGCTCGAACCCAGCGCCGCACTTTCATCTCGTACGGCTTTAACGGCTGCCCGTCTGTTGCATGGTGTAAGAAAGGCACTAGGAAGGAGACAGACCGGGACTGCCAAATCAGAAAGACCAAGGACGCCTACCAGTAGCCGATGGTTGTACATCGACGGCTTGAAACGGCCCTACAGCGCCTCCCCAGGACTGCGCATCCGTCGGGTGGCCATCCGGCAGGGGTACATCTGGCATTGGCACAGCATGCTCAATCACTCTTCTTCCCCCGCTTCCTTCCCGTACAAAGCTGATGATCGTCGTGAAAATACATTGACCCTGTTGCTTCGCCTGGATGCTGCGTGTCGCGAAAGACCTGCCCTGGCGGACGCGTTCGACCTCATATGTGACCGGAACCTTGCCGTTGCCGGCCAGGACAAAATAGCCATGCATGGAGTTGACGTAGAAGTCCGCAGGGACTGTCTGTTGCGCCGCCGAAAGACACTGCGCAATGACCGCGCCGCCATAGAGACCCCGCGCACCGGGTGGGCTCCAGAGGGAACGCGCGTTCGTGAATACATCCTGAATGGGAGAGCTGAATATTAGCTCGGAGAGATACTGTCGTGACTGATACGAAGCCAGGAGTCTCTGGAGCCTGTGGGGGGGGGGGGGGGGGCAAGGAAATACCTACAGTGCCGAGTCCGGGCAGTGTTGTCAGCACCAGAGCATCCTCGATGGCCGACTTCGGCCGGTCCGGTTGTGGCTCTTGAAGTCGTCTGGGAGGGCCTGCCATCCTGCTAGATATACTTCTCTGTCTTGACGAGGCTGGGATTATTACCCTACCCAAGAATGAGCGGACGGGTATCCTGGCGCAGCTTTTGTTTATCCGCCCCATGGGCGCTCGTCGACGCTTAATGTCATTCTTTCAGGCCCTCGATGGGGTTGCCGAGGCTCGGTAGGATTAATAATCCGAGCCGGGGATCAATACCGTATGGTACCGTACCGAAGGGCTGATAGCGTGATCTTTGTAATATGGTTTCGACGTAGATTTTCCCATATCCGTGAGTTCTACTCCTAGCTCAAGGTCATTGACGGACGACAGACCCAAACAGTACAACCCAGGGCCGCGAGCGCGTCTATCCAGCATGCGACTCCGGAGCGACGTGCCAAAATGGCGCCAGCTTGGACGCCGATGGGCGCTAGGGGGACAACCATATCTACATCCTCCCATGAGTCCGGCCGACTCAAGTTGGCTTCATGACTTGCGATCACCAACATGGCAACGTCGGGTGCCGGCCGATCGGCGCTCGCTGTTCGGGATTGGCAAGATGTTTAGGAAGATCACTCCCGAGGACTTCCTCCCAGAGCGACCGCGGCCTCCGCCACCAGAGCCACCTCCCGCAGTTCCTGTCCTGAAGCAGGACAACCTCTTCCATCCATACACGAAATCGCCGATCCCGAGAATCCGACGCAGAGCCGCCTTCATCAAGACGAACGCATACTGTCCACACCCTGATCATCACATGATTCGATTACCCGCGTACCGCAATGCAGAGCAACGGCTACCAAGGCCGGGAAACCCGACGTTGCCGCCCGCTCTGGTGGACTTTGAGTGTCCCTACTGCGGCATCCCCGTCTACTGCAGCGACTCGCACTGGGCGGACCACTACGAGGAGCATCTGGAGCTCTGCGACATCCTCCGGCAGATCAATCAGGATGACCACGATCTGCACAGTGGAAGAGACTTCCCGGAGTTCATGCTCGCCGGTCCGCGAGTGGTCGAAGAAGCATTGATCAACTTCACCAACTGGGACACCTTCAATTACACAAGAGACTTCGACGCTATCAATGAGATGCGCCCTATGCGGCAGGCAACTCGGATCCTCACGTACCCCGCCACCATCGCCAGCATCGTCAGCGAATTGAGCCCGTACAACCTCCGCAAAGGCGGACGTCTGACGCCAGACGGGTCTCGGAGCTTCAACGGTGAGACCTAGCGAGCCTCGTTCGTGACTGAAGATGGCTCACCATTCTTAGCGCTCCGATACTCGCTTCATCCGCCTAAGGATGGGGCCGGAACGGATATGAAGAGCCTCAAACCACGGGCCCCTGCAGTCAGAATCTTCGTCTTAGGAGCTCGCGCCGAGTCATCCTTACCCCGTCACGCATGGTTGCAGCTGAGCTGCATTTTCCCGCGCGTTGCCTTTCACCTTATCTTCATCGGCCCCGAAAGCATGATGGGCCGAGAGAAGGAACTGCCGTTGCCAGAGCGAACGCCTGCCAATCCATTCGGCGCCGTGGTCGAAGATCGCCTCGGCGGGTCGACGAAGATCAGCACCTTTGTCGAATACTATCAAACCCTGCACGAATCTGGCCTCTTCCATCCTTTCGATCCGTACCTGGACTGTTTCGTGCTGTATCATCCAGGTCTCGGTCATCCGGCCACCGCGCACGAGTGGGAGCCAGCCATCCCGCAGTTGCTCTCGACCAAGGTCCCGATCATCGTGACGGGGTACACAGAGTACGACATGTATCGAGATCGCTATTGGGTCGACGAGGTGGCGAAGGGCGAATACGACGTCCTGCTCGAACCCGGCGAGAATCGATTCCGTAGTCTCCGTTGGGATCTCAGCGACGTTGACCCGCAGGACGTGAGCGCTGGGAATTGGGGAGTTTGGGCTTTCAGAGGCAAGAGGTGAGCACGATGCGACGTTCTGCTCCCAGACACATGTCTCGGACTATTCAGGCTAACTTGGCACTTAAGATACGAGGCTGTCGTCAAGGACTAGGGCCAATTAAGGGAACTACTGCACACGTAGACCCCGGCTGTACTACTAACTACTAGAGCATTGATCGGCATCTGCGCAAAGGCTGTTACTATCGGTGTGCTGATCTCACAATTGCATTACTGGAGTTCAACTTGTTGGAGCTTCACTCTCCAACTATGGGCTGTAGAGTCGTAAAGGAACGCAGATGTAGAGCTACATCGCGACGCTATTTGCTGTGGTAGACATGATCATTAGGCCGCATAATGACGTTCCAAGTCCTTCGACCATGCGTTCCTGTCTTGGGTCTTCTTTGCTGCAACACGCTATGGTAGCGAACTTCATGCGGTGCCTGCAGTCTTTCAGCTGCGGTAGCAGTGGTGTCAACACTTCGCGAGTCAATCAACCGACACCATCCTTTCCCCTTAGACGCCCTCCGCAGGTTGCTTTGGTTCATAACGGCATCAGCCCCACATGAATACTCGGCAAGCAGCCGAGTCCTGTCATCGAGCAGCTCAAAGCTTGCAGGCGACCTGGAGTCGACGCATCCCGCAGGGGCGATGCCTGCACAGCAGCCGGCGAGCCTACGCCGTTGCTCTTCCGTCCACAGCACATGGCCCACCTCCGAACGTGCCTCTTCCCGGATCTTCTCAGTACATAGAGCGCATCGCGCGACGACGAGAACGGGCGAGAACGCATGATCAGTCAGATACGGCTCGACCTGCTCAAAGGAAAAGATTCTGGAAAGATGTTAGCGTCCAGGAAGTCCATGGTGCGATAGAAGTTTTGCTTTCTGTTCCTTCGATTCTAGTTAGTAAAGGCTGGAGGCTAAATGTTGAGTCGTCTTGAATGCATTAGAGGGCTACCAGATACTGCTCGATGGTCGCCCTGTTCGAACTCCGGCAAAGAACGTCCTTACCGTGGCAAAGAACAAGTCGCAGCTCGCATCAGCCATCGCGTTGGAATGGGACCTCCTGACTACGGGACACCAGGCGCTGAAGAATCACTTCATCCCTCTTACATCGTTGGTCTCGAGAGCGGAGGGCATCAGAGACGCGGATCAAGCGCGAGATGCGAGTATCAGGGAGGATATCGTCCAGTTATTGATGACGTATCTCGACACAGATACCGCTCTATGCTGGGCACCTCGGAGCGCGCATCAGGAGCAAAGGCCGGAGGATGGCTCTTCTGGGAAGGACACGAGTCTGCGACACCTGCAAAAAGAATCCGCCACCCGTCTGATATCGTTTCTCACGCATCGGGTCTGGCCCGGCGTCGAGATCCAGTACGTGGCCGAGGGAGACGGCATCGTACCTGCGTCCCAGCCACGAGGAACGAAGGACGTCATCAGAGGGTGGATTAACGAGCTAGAACCCTACGAGCTGACCGGACTCGAGCGAGCAGCCATCGCTGGGAAGAGTCTACTGATTGCAGCGCGCCTGGTTGCCGAGTGGAGCGCCGAGTTGCGTCACGCTCGTCTCGACGGGCATGAAGGGCCCATCAGGCGGTTTGGCGCCGAAGAGGCGGCTGAAGCCGCCAGCCTGGAGGTTCGATGGCAGACAGGCATGTGGGGCGAGGTTGAGGATACTCATGATGTCGAGAAGGAAGATCTGTTGCGACAGTTTGGCAGTGTCGTTCTATTGATATCTGGGGACTAATTCACGGCAGCGCAAGCTGCAGCTACCGAGTAGTAGCCTAGACTAGACAGCAGTGTTGCTGGGAGACTTCCACCCTGGAACACCTGCATCGCCAGGATCATCCTGAATATACCTCATTCTATGCTGTCGACATTTTGTCCAACAGACGCCAAAGTCCCATTTACTGTACGTTCCATGGTCGCAACATCGCCCAGATGCTCAGCTTCACATAGATCTATCGTACGGTGTCCAACGATATGAAAATGGGACTTGACTTGATTGATTCTCACAGATGTATCCTACCTTGTGGCCCACCTTTCAAGTGATGTTTTTTCTGTCAGGTTGGAAGGATGCGAAAGAAATGTGGAGGGGGAGGTTTGCTAATATGGACTGAAAAGAACGCGTCGTGATGTCCGACGAAAATGTGGCCAGGTCACTTGACCTTGTGGTCAGAGAGCGTCATGGCGTACGTAGATGTATGACAGCTGGGTTGAGTCAAGGAGACTTGGGGAGGAAAGGGGGAGAAGGGGGTATGGGGGATGCTTGCCAGCCCACCAAGGGTTCTGTGGGAGGAAAAGTCCTTGCCGTGATGATCTTCCAGTAATTAGAGCCCAGCAACGAAGACTTCTTTGTTTACATCCCTTGCGATGTCCGATGAAGTTGTGGCCAGAGCCTCGAGGCAGATTGGCGATGAAGCTCCGCTGAGCAGGATGGTCATCGGAGGAACATGCAAGTGCACCAAAATCTCTGTGTCGTATAGGTACCCCGCTATGGTCCTCTGGAGCAGGACTTCTGGGAGCAGGTATGGTGGGTGTCTTTTTTCACATCAATTGCGATGTCTGATGAATTTGTGGCCGGAGTCTGGAGAGAGATTCATGATGATGGTCATCGGAGGAACCTGCATGATTTACCAAAGTCTCTGCGTTGTATAAGTACTGTGCTATTATTCTCTGGAGCAAGACTTCTGGGAGCAGGCACGGTGGGGTTCTTTGTTTACATCAATTGCGATGTCTGATGAATTTGCGCCCAGAGTCTGGAGGCAGGTTCAGGATATTGAGCAAGATATTCAGTAAGGAAACCTGCAAGATCACCAAAGTCTCCGCTGGATGTAAGTAAGTACCCCCTGTGATCCTCTACTTGTACGTACGTAGAGCAAGACTCTTTTGTGTCTGGGAGCAGGCATGGCAGATCTCTTTGTTTACATCCCTTGCGATGTCTGATGGATTTGTGGCCAGAGTCTGGAGGTGGGTTCAGGATATTGAGCAAGATATTCATTAGAGGAACCTGCAACATCACCAAAATCTGTGTTAGGTGTAAGTACCTGGCTATGATCCTCTACAACAACTGTAGCGTGCCTGGGAGCAGGTGTGGCATGTCTCTTTGTTCACATTCCTTGCGGTGTCTGAGTAACGTGTGATCACTCTCGAGGCGGCTTATGATACCGTAAGTACGTAGTTACTGAGCAGGATACCGGTATTCATTGAAGAGACCTGCATGCTCACCAAATTGTCTGCATTGTATGAGTACTTCGTACCCCGACATGCCAACTAATTACACATACTGTAAGCCTCTACAGGCATGGCATGTTTCTTTGTTTACCTCAACAGCGATGTCTGATGAATTTGTGGCCATTCTCCGGGCAGCTTCGTGATACTGAGCGAAATATTCATTGAAGGAACCTGCTTGCTCACCAAAAGTTCTAGGTTTCACAAGTATTAGATATGATCCTCTACCTTTGTTTACTTCAATCGCGATGTCCGACGAATTCATGCCCGCGCTGGCCACGCCGGCACGGCCGGGCAATGCCGGGGTTCATCTTGGGCACTCACGGAGAACCGTAATGGCCCCGGCCAGGCCTGCGTTAATGCCTCATCAGCCTTCCGCAGTTCTCGCCGCCTCTGCCAGGTCCTGTTCATGATATCTTGTGCGTACGAACAAGGGGCCTGTCTCATATCCTGGATTTGGCAAACGTCTAACACTGCTTATAGACGTCATGGCAGAGGGAGGGTCTGAACGGTAGGTGCTTGCATGCTTCTTAGGCTCTAAGATATACTCTTGTGCCGAGTCGAGGGAAGGAATAAAAGCACTGTGTGGGTTGCAGAGATGACATGGCTGAGGCAATGATAGACACAAACGCTCCAAGTCAAGCCTTGCAGTATCGCTGCTACATCGTGATCGATCAAAGGAGGATTTTAGACGGAGCGACTCGTCTCTCCGAGCGAACAATGACGCTGGCGGTTCCAAGGACTCGCTCACCACGAATCCGCCATTTGCCACGGAGGCGGCTTCGATTGGATCCAGCATGCCAGTACCAAGGACCTCGCGCTTCAACGAAGCTCCGTCAAGTCCCAGCTCTAGTATTCGCCCGTCCAGCCAGCCCGGGCAGCCGCCGGCTGACGGGCTTTCTTCAATCTCCACCTCGAATCTTCCCAGCACTACTGCTTCCCTGGAACAATCGGTCCGCACCTTTCATCTCTTCGGAATCCTGCGTAACAAGGACCTTACCGCCATCTCCGAAGCGCTGAGAGAGGCCTCGAATGAAGAACGTGACAATGAAGGCGGTCGCCAAAGCTTCTCCATCACCCAAAACTCGGACCTCCTGAACGGTACGACCATACTGCACCTCGCGGTGCAATGCGCAGACCACTCGGTCATCGAGTTTATCCTTTCACAAGCTGCCGCGGATTCGGATGTCGTCGTTGACATTAACGCACGCGACAAGGATGGCAATACCGCCCTTCACCTAGCTGCGCTTCTAGGCCGATCTCAGGCTATCAAAACTCTCCTGAGTCAAGATGACATCAACCACAGCGTCTCGAACTACCAGGGACGATATCCGATTGACCTGGCGCGAAACGCAGATGTCGTGCAACAGCTTCAGGTGGCCAGGGCTCTCTCCATCGATTCGAAGCTCAGAGAGCTTCACAAGCTGCTTGCCCGTGGGGACTACGACAGCGTTCAAGGATTCCTGAGCGATTCTTACAATAAAGCATTGCTCGATCTCGATGCTACGGAGCTAGTAACGGATCCTGCAGTGATTAGCTCGGGAGGTACACTTCTGCACCAAGCTGCTCGCAAGAAAGATAGCCGCTTGATTGAGATTCTCTTGCTGAACGGAGCGGATCCATTCCGCTCGGATCGTCGTGGAAAGCTCCCACAAGACGTGACCAAGGATGAGAGGACTCGGGCAACCCTCAAGAAATCGCCCGCTGCGGCTGCGGCCCAGCGGGGCATACAAGAAAAGACGATCCTCCGGAGCGGCGGACTACGGCCAACGGCAGCCGCTAGAGCAGGAAGCTCTGCGGAAGGTGGCACGATTAGCAAGGAGGCTCGGGAAATGAAGGGCTATCTGAAAAAATGGACCAACTACACCGGCGGGTACAAGTTGAGATGGTTTGTCCTTGAGGACGGAGTTCTCAGTTACTATAAGCATCAAGGTATGGCCTCCTCACAACGCGATGAAGGGTCTCGTTGACCGGCTACTCCCAGATGACGCGGGTTCGGCTTGTCGGGGTGCGATCAACATGAAAATCGCAAGGATCAACATGGACCCCCAGGACAACCAGCGCTTCGAGATACATGGGAAGTCCTCGGTCAAGTATCACCTCAAGGCTAGTCATGTCGTCGACGCGAAAAGATGGTTCTGGACCCTGAACAACGCAATCCAGTGGGCGAAAGACGAGGCGAAGGAGGAGGAACGACAGAAAAGGCAACAGGAGGATATGCTCAAACACCGAAAAGCCGAACACGCCGAGAGGAGGTTGCACGGCGAAGCGGATTCATCGAGCGGCCTCTATCACGTGACCTCCGCCAGCACCACCTACGCCGAAACCGGTGTCGGAGGCAAGTCGCATGGGCATGCCTCCAGTATGTCGGCGTCACGAATAACGCTGGTGGCACCAACCACAGGCCCTGCTAGCGTTGCCGGCGACGACGATATGGTGTCGCCTGATCATCGCCGTCCAAGCATTGGAACCGATCTCGGCAAAGTCAGAAGCCACGCGGGCGGATCGATCGCGGACGACAACACTGTCGATGACGGCGAGTTTCCCGACGACGCCAGTTTCCAGAGCGTGAAGCCAGTGGCAGGGGATGCCTTCAACATCACCGCCCATTCAATTGCCCTACAGCTTGATCTTTTGGCTCAGGTGGCCGCCGCGTTCCAACGGGAACAAACCACGCATCCGGAGTTGGCCATCAGCGACCAGACCGTGGTACAGGCAATCACCTCGTACGACGCGGCGATCAAGGCCTTGAACAGCCTGCTCGGGGACCTGCTCAGGATCTCGAAAGATCGTGACTCCTACTGGCAGTCTCGGCTGAATCGGGAGGCAAACATGAGAAGACTCTGGGAAGAGAGCATGACACACATCGCGCAAGAGCAGGCGGCTCTAGAAGGCAAGATTGGAGAAACCGAGGACAAACGGAGGCGGACTAAGCGGGCCCTCCGCGAAGTCTTGCGCAATACCGAGGCTGCAGATTCACCGAGCGTTGCGGCGACCGCTCCAGGTGAAGCTACGGCGCCGGTTCTCGAGGAAGCCACGGACGAGCTGCGGCGTGATGACGCAGGAGCTTCTACGGATCGGCCAGACACGGCTACCTCCAAACCTAAAAGATCGAGGACCATCGGCCTCGCCGACCTGTCCGAATCTGAGCCCGACGACCAGGATGAGTTCTTCGACGCCACCGATGCAAGCATCATAGATGCCGTGGTCAGCGTCCAGACGGCCACAGAAGTGATGTCGCGGCCGGGTACTGCTCAAGAGCAGGAGGAAGATGCGGTAAAGCGTGCAAAGGTCGACGACGTCGAGACTTCCTTCAAGGGCTACGAAGATCCGTTACGGGAGCGTCTCAAGCTAGACGCGGATGATCGTCCAAAAATCAGCTTATGGGTATGTAGTAAGCGGATGGCTTTGACACGGCCGCCGGGCTAACTCTGTCCAGGGGGTTTTGAAATCCATGATCGGTAAAGACATGACCAGGATGACTTTGCCGGTGTCGTTCAACGAACCGACCTCCCTGCTGCAACGCGTGGCGGAAGATATGGAATATGCGGATACCCTTGACGTTGCGGCGAGCCGGACCGATTCTTTGGAGCGGATGGTTTATGTCGCCGGCTTCGCTGCAAGCGAATACGCCTCTACGATCGGCCGCGTCGCTAAACCCTTCAATCCGTTGCTTGGTGAGACGTTTGAGTACGCCAGGCCAGACAAAGGCTACCGCTTCTTCGTGGAGCAAGTCAGCCATCATCCGCCGATTGGTGCAGTCTACTCCGAATCGGCCAATTGGGACTACTATGTGAGTCGGCCCCTCTTCTCTTATTTTGGGCGATTTCTGGTTTCTGACGAGATGTAGGGCGAATCCGCCGTCAGATCAAAATTCTACGGCAAGTCCTTCGAATTCAATCACATGGGCACATGGTTTCTCAAGCTGCGCCCAGTCACAGGCGGCGAGGAGCTATACTCGTGGAAAAAAGTCAATGCATCGGTGGTCGGGATCATCACAAACAATCCCACAGTGGATAACTATGGTCCGATGCAGATCACCAACTGGACGACCGGTGAGGTCTGCCACCTGGACTTTAAACAGAGAGGCTGGAGAGCCGCGGGCGCCTACGAGGTCAAAGGCAGGGTTGTTGATGCCGAGGGCAAGACGAAATGGAGCATCGGTGGGCATTGGAACGACAAGCTCTTCGCTCGTTACACGCCCGGCGAAGAGGTGAACGTCGGACTGCCGGGAAGGACTCCAACAAACCGCAGTCGATCGGCAGGACAAAGCCGAGCAATCATCATATGGGAAGCCAACCCACGGCCCCAGGGCATACCCTTCAATCTGACTCCGTTTGTGGTGACCCTCAACGCCATTCCCGACGGACTGCGGCCGTATCTGCCACCGACCGACACGCGGCTGCGACCCGACCAGCGGGCCATGGAAGACGGCGAATACGACCTGGCCTCCACCGAGAAGCACCGCGTCGAGGAGAAACAACGAGCCAAGCGGCGCGAGATGGAGCTGAAGGGCGAGGAATTTGTCCCGAAATGGTTCCGCAAGGCCCCTTGTCCCATTACCGGGGAAGAGTACTGGGCTTTTGACGGTGCCTACTGGAACATGAGACGGAAGGTCGCCGATGGCGGGCAGTGGGTGGGACCGGAAGACATTTTCTGATTGTGATGGTTCTCTATCGGAGAGCTGCTTTTCTGCATGTTTCCGTCCCAACATAGTACCATCCTCCTCTTGTCTTACTCGCCTAGGCGCTGTCAGCCGCTTTCTGTGGAGTTCGGTCGCCGGACAATGGACGATGCGACTGTTTGCATATAGCAAGCAATAGAATGGCACCGAATTCAAGTTGTCCCTGCCACGTTCTGGGTTATATATGCTACCCGCCAAGCCCACGAGACCTGGAGTACATGTCAGATTCACCTACGGTTGAGAACAATCTTGACTTCCGACCTCTCGTGCTTTTCTCTCGTCCCCAAGGCTTGCCGTTACTTTCGGCCCTCAGGGCAACATGAAGATCAAAAGTGAAAATGAACGTGAAAGTGAAGGGGGTCTTGGGCTAGGAGACAGGGTTCTGCTTGACAAAACCGACAAGCTTCGTGAGCTCAACTTCGGCGACTTCATCCCTCTACCTCAGGTAAGGTCGAGCAGTCTGGTTTCCTACTCGATTGAGAAGTCGTATTTGCTAAGAGGTATCTAGCTCGTGGTTGTTGGTGATCAGTCCAGGTGGGTGGGGAAGACTCCCAGCGGTACTTTCATCGAGACTGAAACGCAGTGTGATCTAGTGGCAAGAGCTCGGTCTTGGAGGGGGTTACAGGGCTACCGTTCCCTCGCGACAGTGGTCTCTGTACACGATTCGCCACCCAAATCACCCTCCGGCGTGGCCCTAAGGTGTCTACGGTCGTGACCATAATTCCATCCCCGTCGAACACCGAAGCCGAGCAAGCGGAGCTGAGAGGGTTTCGGAGAGAGAGGGAAAACCCTCCCGATGGAGATGACTTTGTCGATATTCTGCGCGAGGTCGGTATTTTCTAGGATTGGCTGCCTGCGACCAGACTGACCTCTCGTGGGTAAGGCTTGCCACGCGATGGGATTATCGGGACCGGGCCAGTCGCCGGAGTCTGGGCAGTCTGCATTCTCGGAAGATATTCTGAAGATCGAGCTGTCTGGGCCGCAGAGGGATCACCTCACCGTCATCGATGTTCCGGGGATCTTCCGGACACCAACGGTAGGCATCACAACCAAGAAAGACATGAGCTTGGTCCGCAGGATCGTGCACTCCTACATCAAGGATGAGAACACCATCATCCTTGCGGTCGTCCCGGCGCCCGTCGATATCGCGACCCAGGAGATCTTGAGCATGGCAGAGGAAGTCGACGCGGCTGGGGTGCGAACCCTAGGTGTACTCACCAAACCTGACTTGGTCGACAAAGGCGGCGAGCATAACGTGATCGACCTTGTTCAGGATAAACGGAACCGACTCCTCCTGGGTTACTGTATTGTCAAGAACCGCAGCCAGCAAGAGATCGCCCTCAAGTCTACTGATCGTGACCGTTCCGAAGCGGAGTTCTTTAGCAACTCACCTTGGGATTGTCTTGCCAAGGACCGGGTCGGTATCTCTGCTCTCAAAGAGCGTCTGCGAGTGCTGCTCATGGACTTGACTCGCAAGGTTTTCCCGCTTATAAAGGCTAAGCTGGGAGAACGACTAGCTGCCGGCGAGAACGAACTGGCGGCCCTAGGCCAAGACCGTACCACGAACCGCAATCAACATCGGTATCTGCAAGGTCTTGCTACCGAGTTCCAAAGGGTTACGGACTTAGCTCTTCGCGGTGACTACGGTCACCATGAATTGTTCAACCAGTGCCCCAAGCTTCGGCTACCTACGCTGGTTGTTCGTCTCTTCGAACAGTTGTCTCGGGAGGTGGCACACAACGGTATCTCGGTTCGCTTTCGTGATCCTACCGGTAGCAAAGAGCAAGAAGACCCGACCTCGCCCTCGCCCTCGCCCTCGCCCATCATGCTTGCCAACGTCTTCAACGTTTTGGGTGACGGCGGCGTCAAAGATAGCCAAGAATCACGAGAGGCTAGCATCGTGGACGAGTCGCCATCCGCAGGGAGTCTGAACAGGATGTACGACTTACCTGACATCAGTGACTACTCAGAGCTGTCGGGGGTACTCACTGGAGCTAGCAAGCCGGCTGCCTCGAAATCCACCGGCATCCTTGAGTGGATTAAGGATCAGTACAAAGCGTCGCGCGGGTTCGAGCTTGCGAGCTTCAACCCAACAGTCCTCGCCGGGCTCTGGAAGAGCCAGTCATGGAAATGGGAGCCAATTACCTTTGGCCACATCGACGATGTCATTCTGGTTGTGCATCGATTCGTCGTCGACCTGCTGAACCTCATTTGCCCTGACAAGCGCGTTTGTTCGAGTCTCCTTGCCGTCCTCGAGGACGAGCTACGTGAGCGCTATCGGGCGGCGATAGACCACGCTAAATTTATCATCCGGGTGGAACGGTCAGGAACGTTGATGACGATGAACCACTATCTGAGCGACAATCTGGAGAAAGCCCGTCGAGAGCGGGTGAAGGCCTCCATGTTGCCGCATGCGACCAGATCCCACCCCCCGATCGACCCCGATGAGAAATCTACCATGGTGGTGCCCCTCGATTCGATTGTGCATAAGACTTCCTCGATCGGCAACACCGAGCACACGGTACAAGAAATCCACGACATCCTCAAGTCGTACTACAAAGTCGCCCGCAAGCGGTTTGTCGACAATATCTGCACCCAGGCCAGCGACTACCACCTGGTTACGGGGCCCAGCAGCCCATTGCGCGTATTCACCCCGGAATTCGTGGCTGGCCTGTCTACCGAGCAACTCGAATGGGTGGCAGGAGAGGATTCTGGGACACGGCGACGGCGCGAGACGCTGCAGCATGAGATCAAGTGTATGCGCGAGGCGAGGAAGGTCCTGATGGTTTAACTGACGTCTCACGAGGTGGTGGAACCATCTCGCCGTCTTCACGTCTCGTTTCTATTCACGTCTTGCTCTTTTCTTCGGCTTGGTCTCACTGCTCTCTTTACGGTTCTGATTTTGATTTTGATTTGATTCTTACACTGATTCGGCTGTTAAGCCATGCAGAACTTCTTGAAGGATTTTTGTCTCTGGTAGACTTGACTCGGGGACCTCACGCATTTACCGTACACCCCATGGTTTGTAGTGTACGTACTGTGGGAAAACCCCAAACCCCGTAGGGAAATAGGAAAACCACAGTAATGAGGGTTTTGTGGATCTTGACGGATATTGGGTGAGCTATTTCTTGAGGGTTTTCATACATCTTGCGAGGAGTACATCTTAGACAAGTTCTATGAATCTCGGGGGTTTTTGTGGCAGAATGTGGGGTGGGTCAGATTCGAACTGACGACTAGTTTAGTCAGGTTCTCCAGGCCTGACACCACTAGTTCCGGGTCATGGGTGCCACGTAGTGGGAAACTCTCACCAGCTTCCCGCTACACCATGCCGCCCCCTTACGGTTCTGATAGATGACATAGAGACGGAGATGAAACAGATCAGAGAGAAAGACGGCGATCCTTTAGCCCGGCCATGCTTCACAGTGCCAACGAAAATGTACCTCTATATACTTGTCGTGCGTGTGAGAAGCTAACTCTAGCCTGCGTCGAGGTCAGATCAAGACTAGCTCCACTTGTCAACGACAGGAGTAGGCTGTATATCTTCCTCGTGAATGCTCCAATAGCTCTACACCAAGATCGTCGAGTTCCTTTCAAGGTCTCTTGGATCATCGCTACACTGTGAAAAAGTAGCTCAACGTGTCTCGGTTTATCAAGGATGGTTCCACGACGACCCATGATATTCAGACAAGACTGCAGTTATCAAGCAATGTGCAACGCTCTCTGTACTGTGCTTTGTAGTGTCTGACAAGACTGTAGAGAATTTCTTGTCAGTTGGAACATAGCATTGGTAGATCTGTTGCCGAGCTTATGCTCCGCCCAAATATTCCCCCATCTACTGTAGCATCATCCAGATACACGCGGCCAGTAGTCCTCCGAAGCGACCCACAAACTGGGCACATGCTGGCGGTTCTTGAAGATGCGTTGGTAGAAGGTGCCAAGGATCGCCATGGAAGCAACGGCGACGACATGGTGCCAAGAAAGAACAGAGCGAGGATAACCTGAGCACGCTGCGAGCTATTCTCGTCCATGACGTTCCTTGCGGTAAGTAGAGAAGAACGCTTCGGCGTTTGGGTTGGATGCGTTAGGCTCGAACACAACTGTGGCTACGTGCTCGAGAAGGTTGATCAAGCTCCCAACTCCAAAATCGTCTTGAGACGGAGGATGAAACGTACTGTACCGTGCTTGTTGGACGGGATATGGGTTCCCCGTGAAGCATCTTGCGGCTGGATTCCAACAAAACAGCCGTTGGGCATTTGGAGGCGGGCCAAATGATCTCTGGTATAGTGACCATGAACATGAGTCAACTGGGGCAGCTGCATCATGTCGTCACATAGCCAGCTAACAACCCGGCGGCAAGGCAGTTACACTGCCTTCCAATATCTTGTGCTACCTTACCGGTACGGATAGAACGCATACATGATCGATCAGCCTACGGCTCGGCAGCGGGCTGGACACCTGTCCTTGGAAGCCCAACCAAGATTGTGTTCAAGGTTCGCATTGCCGCTGCTGCGACGTTCAATGGCAACTTAATTACGTCCCGGGACGTAAGTAAGTACGTACATAAGTACGGTACTCTGTACCGTAGTGCTTTGGTAGAAGCTGATGTATGCAGCAACATCAGCACCGAAGAGCTGCTCATTCAGAGATGAACAGTAGCTCTACAGCGTAGATGCTACGTACGTACGGAAGTACAAAGGTACATTCATCCATCAGACGTCTGAGGGGACCGAAAATAGGACTGATGTGTCTCCAGAAGACTGCCGCTTTTTTTAGTCCGCCTTGGCTGAAACGGGGCGCTGCCACCAACAGATTAGACGTGTTCCGTAAGGCTGTAGTCGTGCCGCGCCACCGGATCGGAGATGATCGATGTTTGTCCCGGTGCCATGTTCCGTCCACGTGACTTCGCCCACCCGCCTTACCAGCGTGCCCCTCCCGGTGCGCTGAACAGCTCAGATGGCGCTTAGCACACGCCCTCACCCACGATGCGAAATCCCACATGATGAGGGGCGACAGTAAGCAACTAGATATCCACACCGCCACTCTTTCTTACCTATATATCATCAGACTGTTCACTGACGGCTGACGCGCTTCATAGCAGTGTAAGATCAGATACGAGCAGCATCCTCGCCTGCTGGTCACCTCGCATGCCATGACCACATCAGCAGTGCTCCCTTATTTTCGCCTTGTCCCTGCTCCATCTGCCATGAACGCTGGAGCCGAGGAAGTTCAGCATAACAGACAGCAACGACAACACCATGGGTGAAGTCTTTTGGGTACCAAAACCTGTTATCGCAATCACATTGCGATGCAACTGGCTTCTGTCGAGTCAGCGATTCCCGGAACGACTCAGCGTCCCCTAGCTGGAACGCATGCACATGTGTTCGTTGCGCATCTTGCGTCTCTACGCCCGACCCCGCTGGGCCATGAGAAACCCTGATCCCACGACTGCTGCATACCCTCCTCAAATCCTGTTCATCAAGTACTCCAGCCGTCTCTATTTTGTCTCACTCAATTTCGTCCTTAATTGCTGAATCTCGTCAGACGAGCACTTTGAAAACCGTTCGCGAGTAAAACCTCGGCATCCAGCACCATGACTGCCAAGGACACGGCCAGGCGCATCTCGTCGCTCTTCTCGCTGGGCGGCAGCAATCAAGACTCGAGCGGTAGTGGCACTGCGAGTCGTGGGCGTAATCCTGGGGCCACGAGTACCACTCTGGCTGTTGGAGCCACTCGTCAGCTTTCTGAATCGGCTATCACTCCACCGAGCCCAGCCAGTCTCGCACCCCCATCTCAGCTTGGCAATGTCGATCCTTCTGTCCGTGGCCGACCGCATTCCTATATCTCACAGGATCAGCCCCGTCGCCTGTGGCGTCCACGGTCGAAGGCGAACCTGAAGGACGAAACGGCTAGCGGGCCTCAATTCTGGTGGCTCACGGGTCAGAGTCGAGAACCCTACGATGTGACGAATCTAATAACGCTCCAAAAGGTATATCTCACCTCCGCAAGACCAGTTTGGATCCGCGCTGACGTCTAGAAGGTCTCTGAGCTCTGGGACGACGAAGGGGACACGCTTGTCTACCTGTGTTCACGGAACCGCGTCGCAGATCCCTCCTTCAAGATCACCTCCTCGCTCTTCGCTTCATCGTCCGTCTTGACCACCCTTGCACGTGGAATTCAGCGACGGTCGGGGAGCCCTCATGTTCCGCTCGAATCGGCTGCGGGCAGACTCAATCTAAGATGGTCTGATTCGCCCGCGACGAGTCCCATCGTTGCAGATGACGAGGTCGGGTCCTCTGGTAGCGGCGCGTTTTTCGAAGCCGAAACCCCCGCACAAGAACTCCATCTTCATCTCCCTGTCGATGCTAGCACCAGCCCGGGATATATTTCACCCGTTGCTGGTCCGCCGATAGCGACGCAGCCGGTCTCGGATCTCAGCGAACAGCTTGTTTCGATGCGTAATCTATTCGCGTTTCTGACTCGGCAGCCCCTGATCGCGTCAAATAAACATCCAACGGCCATTTCCGTGTTCCTTAGGATCGCCGACGATCTTCACGACCTCAAGTTCTCCAACTTCGACCAGTCCACCTACGGCGAAGCCGCTCTCGACAGCTTCCAACACTACATCGAGGCGATGAATCTCCAGGATGTCAGAAAGAGCTGGTCGAACACGACGCATGCCTTGATCTTGAGCGAGCGCATGAGATCAGCCAAGCTGTACAAAGAGGCGTTCGTGCATGCCGTGGGCATGTACGAGTCGCTCTCAAAGCACGGCGATCTCTTCGGCAAGGTCAGCGAGGTGACCAGGAACCGCCTCGAGCGGGCGTCGATGGAGCTCCAGACGCGCATCAGCACGGTGAGCGCAAAGTTGACCGACTTCGACTTCCCCTCGCTGTTTGCGGGTATTGCCAGCTCGACAAAGAGCGACGAGAGCAAATCGGTGCACTTCGGGGCGTGGAAGAGCTCCTTCGGCGCCATGCGCCGCCACATACTGGGCTACTACAAGCACCAGTTCGGGTCCTGGCCACCAAAGGCCAACAAGAAGACCGGTTTCGAGGCAGGCGGGCTCAACCGGGTGGTCCTGCAGGTCCTGTACCAGGACCTGTCAGACCTGTACGACCTTCTGGTCGACAGGAGGACCCTGACGCCAAGGCTGGCCGACATGCTGGCTGCGGAAGAGGAGGAGGAGGAGGAGGGAGAGAAGGAGGGGGTACCGGGGCGGGATCCCGACCTGCCGGCGACGAGGGCGCTCCGGAAGGTGATGAGCGAGTTCGACAAGAGCTCCCCGCCCGTTCAGCCCCCGATGCCGTATGACACGCCGAGGCTTCCAAGGCACTCGAGGTCGCACGTCGCGTCCGCTCCAAGCGCGATGGGGAACTCCAAGGAGCGGATCCAGCGGCTCAAGGACCCGGAGATCGGCGCGCTCCTCGGCGAATCGTACAACGAGGACGCCGACCGACCGACGCCTTTCCTCAACGCGTTCAAGGCGTTCGAGCGCAAGGCCGCGCAAGGCAAGTCGATCAACGAGCTTTGCGACCAGCGCGACGGGCACTGGATCTTCCTGTACGCCGTGCTCCAAGCGCTGCCGATGCTCGTGGTCGACGCGCCGGACCTCAAGTTCACCGACGGCGTCGAGTACTTCCTGTGCCAGCCTCCGAAGGGCGGGTTTCCGTGGGTCCCGAAAGACCACCAGGTCAAGAAATCCTGGTACGGCGTGGCGGGCGGCACGGGTCTGGTCAGTCTCCCGGCCGATCTGGTCGATCACGGTGTCGAAGGAATCTACCGTCGCAGCCACTGCTGGGTCGCGGCAGAGAGATGGGCGGCTCCGGCGATACACACCGAGACGATTCACGAGGCGCCAGCGATCTGCGCCGACACGATTTCAGAAGCGTCACATACACCGTCGCCGGTGTACTCTCTGGTCTACGAAGCGAGCGCCCCATCGGTCGCGGGAAGCGAAAGCCTTTACTCACCGTCCCTGGCATCGCCCGCGTCTCCGCTCCACTCGCCCTCGGGCTTCGGACCCTCGGGCTTCGGACCCTCGG
The DNA here is from genome assembly GCA_963422465.1 of Lichina pygmaea. Classification (NCBI taxonomy): domain Eukaryota; kingdom Fungi; phylum Ascomycota; class Lichinomycetes; order Lichinales; family Lichinaceae; genus Lichina; species Lichina pygmaea. The sequence continues at coordinate 3,587,743 of OY730171.1, forward strand.
GCTTCGGACCCTCGGGCTTCGGACCCTCGGCAGGCGCTCAGGCTCAAGGGCGTCTCGATCTACCACCGTCGCTGCCGTCGTCGTCGTTGTCGCGTCGAAGATCGGCCATCAGTCCGGGTCTCGAAGCCCTGCCTCTCCCGGACGGCGTCATGCCGGGCCTAGAAGCGCCCTCGCGACCGACGTCGGGCTCCGGCCCGAATAGCAGCTTCTCCGACATCCTCCCGCAAAAGCCGGCTGCTTCGGCGGCCAAACAGAACCGCAAGAGGTGGCAGCTTCCGTGAGGTGACTCCTCGGGACAAACGGGGGTTGCCGGAGGGGTGTTTTTTCTTGGCGTTCTGCGGCAACGTCGGCTTCGGGGTACGGGGTACGGGTCGCTCGGCGGATCGTCAGCGGTCACAGCCGTGTCTGCACGGCTGCTCTCTTTCGGTGAGAGAGATAGCTTGGATCATCGTCCGGGCGTAGCGCGCTTCGTCTCTCATGACCCCCCGCTGCATGGATGTCGTGGTGGGCGCGGAGCTCGACTCACTCATTTTTCTAATCAGTTGAAATCCGGTTTGGTTTGATATACCCGGCTGCTCTCGACAGGAATGCCAACACAGCAAATGATCCCAGCGACCCTACTGATCTCTTTTCTATGCCGCTTGTGAGAGCCCTCGGGATTCCTCTGTATAGCCTACAATACCTGGCCTACCTCTCCAATTCTTTCTCTAGCTGCTCCACTCACTCCCTCTACATACTTCCATGTTGTACATAGCACGCCCGTGTTTGTGGACCCTCCTAATTGTTGGACGTTGGACGTTGTGGGTGTGGAGCTCCGAGCCCTAAGCACCGTCATGTTTGCTCTTCCCCCATGGACAGTCGCCGAAACCCTAGCTAGTTCTCAACAACAAAAACAACAAAGAACATCGTCTTCTTCTGCTGTGCCTCCAGAATCGATCACTAATAACACCCTCCCCTCTCCCTTTTTCTTTTCTCTCTCTTCCTCTCTTTTCTTTTCTATACCAACCTACCTAGCAGCTCACCAGCTCCAATCCAACATACCAACTTTTCTCCCATGATCATAATACTCTCCACAACAATGACACTCTCCATGCGTGCATGCAACCACGGTAGTTCATCATGATCACTATGAAATTCTCTGTGTGTTCCAAATTGATGGGTTCATTACCGCAGCGCAGGAGATTGCGGGATAGGATTTACAGTGCAGGATGTCCATTGCAGCACAGGATATCACAGCACCGGATACTTGTACCACATCGCAGCAAACTCACCGTCGATAAAGTGTTGATTATACCCAGGATACACTTTCCTATCCATCTCCTGTTCTCATTTTGTGCAAGCCTTCCCCCCCTCCCTTCCCTCTCTCTCCTCTCCTTGGTGTTCATTCATACTCCTACAACAACCAAACCAGAAAAGAAAATGAATGAACTTGGCTTATCGTGGACGGTGAACGATTAATGTTAGTCCCATGCCTGACTGCAAGATCCTATGCACGTTTGATCTTCAATCTGCTTGTTTGCAAAGTTCTTATATAGTGCTTGTCCTTGAACTTGTGTACTAGATTCTGGGTTTCATTGTGTAGGTCAAGTGGGGGATTTTTGTCTGGTGATGCTAAGGATGTTGTTGGTCTGCGGTCAGCTAGGGGGGTGGATTAGAATTATTGGACGACAGAGGCTACGGCATGTTCTGTGTCTGCAGTCGATCTCCGTGCGCAAGAAGGTACCGGAGGAGGTAGCTCTACTCTATCTACAGATCATGGCCACCGCAATGATAGTCACTCCACAGCCTGGATAGGATTCAAGGGACATCCATACTGTATCTCATCACAGCTTCTCCAAGTTCGACTACATAGGAATTAATTGGAAAGTACAACTGCATCTCCCATGAAGTTGATCAACACGTCCGCAGCCAGGCACAAATTGAAAGACAAGACAGGTGGAGCACGGGATAGATTCCGTAAGTCCAGAGACAGGAGCGGACTTCTCAATCAGGACTGTGATCGTATGTATCTGCCTACGACGATGCAGTGGTCTCTTTCGAACGGCTCTGTGGTGTTTTGAAGACAGGTTAGCAGCGACTATTGATAGCGGGACAATTGACCGGGGATGGAAAGCAGCAGCTTCGAGGTATAATTCCAGAAGAGAAATGATGGGCTGAGTAGACCTGACAGGAAGATTGCGAAAGGCAGGAGTCGAAAACTTGTGACTGCCTGGGTTCGATGATGCGGGAAAACGATTCGGACATGAACAACTCACCCAGAGTCAACTGTTCCAATGGCTTGATTCTCTCCTCTCGCAGCTTCTGCACTTCCCTGGCAAAGACCGCCTCTGGAGGAGCGGTCGAGTCGATACAGTTTGCCTTGACGCTGACGACGACGCCGCCGTCGACTTTCAGGAACATGTGGGCGTTGAGACCGACGATACGAGCCTGATCGGGCTGAGCCACGTCGGCAAAGATGACGTCGACCATCGACACCAGCATGCGGTACCGCAGCGGATGACGCGCGTCCTCGATGATCGGAATCACGTTCGTCCGGTGCGTCGCCATGTTGATCAGGTCCCGGCCCGACCGATGCGAAAACTCCACCGCGAACACGATCCCTGACGGTCCGACAATGTCGGCGACGTGCGACACCGACGTTCCTGAAGCAGCACCTAGGTACAGCACTTTGGCCGCGGGCCGAATGAAGATGTCATCTAGGCCGCCAAGGATGCCAGCTGCAAGCTTACTCCGGAAAGGGTTCCACACACGGTACTCGGTTTTGGTGGCGACGCCTGGCCCAACGGCGTCTCCATTCGCATCGCCGTTTGTCTGACCACTTGTTACGGCATTGGCAGATGTCTCGACGGCAATCCGCTTCTCGCCATAGACCGACTCGCCGGGAGTTATATTCTTCGTGACGAGCATGTCCTCTTTGCCCCGTGCCACAAAGACGCCAGGGTGCCTGTGGGGTTCCTATCGGAACAGATCAGCGCTCCATGCTCGCTCATATCCAGACGGCCAATTCAAGTCCGTACAATAATCACTCTTGCGCCACCTCTTGCTCCTCCCCTCCCTCCTCGACCTCCTCTGGACCCTCCCCGACCAGGTGGCCCTCCTCTGCCCCGCGGTGTGCCACGCCCTCTAAATCCTGCCTTTGCGTCACCTCGGCCGCCAAAGCCGCCGCCAAACCCACCTGCTCAGTCAACGTAGATACACCAATATGCGTGAAACACAGTACGATCCGGTTTTCGACCCTCCGGAGCAGAGCATCACAGCAGATACATGGTAGAGCCAAGGCAATAAACACAAGGGAAGCTCACCTCGTGGAGGTCCTCCGCGGCCTCTCGGTGTCCCACCGCGTCCTCGAGGTGCACCTCTGTCGCCACCATAACCTCGACCACGCGGCGTGAATACCATGATGCACGAAAACGGTTTTTTGACGAGCCAATGTGCTTTAGTGACAATTCTTGTACCGGCGGAGACTCGCTTTGAAGGCCTTTTCGGACGAGGAGCTTTGGCCCGCAAAGTTTGCGCTTGGCCAATCAGGTACGGGACTTGCGAACGCCGATACCGCGAATGAGAGAATCATAAATAATGAGTCCAGTTGCGCTTCATCTCTGCTATGTTTCCCAGGAAATTTTTCTCGAGACTAAGACTCAATTTTGAGGATGTCGGCTGCTTAGGGCTAAGTGACTGCAACTTCTCACACCAAACGCTGGGAATAATTTTAACGACAACCACATCGCAAACTCCAACGTCAAGTCGTCACTCATACAATCCACGATGGTAGGCGATAGTCTAATAGACCTAGGTTGTATCAGGACAATGAGCTAACTCCTACGCGTCTCTGTCGAACTAGGTTCGCTACGGAGCGACGGGCATTGATTCCGCCAAGTCTGCTCGTTCTCGAGGGGCTTACCTTCGGGTGTCGTTCAAGAAGACCCGTGAAGCAGCTCAGGCTATCAACGGCTGGAAGGTGCGACGATCGATCACGTTCCTCGAAAATGTCATCAACCACCAGGAGGCAGTTCCGATGAGGAGATATGCAGGAAGTACCGGCCGCACTGCACAGGGTGAGTGGGCAGTATTTCTTGTAGCATCGGTGTAGATCTGGACTGCATCGAAGAGGCTTGGGCTCGAATATTGCGAAGACTCGCGCTAACTCATCAAAGGAAAACCGTTTGGTGTCAGCCGAGCCCGCTGGCCCGAGAAGTCTGCTCGCTTTCTGTTGACTCTCCTTCGCAACGCCGAGGCCAATGCGGACGCCAAAGGCCTTGATACGGGCAACCTGATAGTCAAGCACATCCAAGTGAACCAGGCGCCGAAGCAGCGTCGGCGGACTTATCGTGCCCATGGCCGGGTATGTTTCCTGCAATAGCTGTTCATTTTCAAGCCCCATCCACCACCCATCAACCATGCAATGCACCTAGCAGCTTTCAGACTGACCGACCAACCAACGTCGACAGATCAACCCCTACATGTCTCATCCGTGCCACATCGAGATCATCCTGACCGAAGGCGAGGAGGTGGTTCAAAAAGCAGAGCCTGTCATCCGCGGCGAAGAGAGGCTGAACTCGCGACAACGGGGCATGCGTGCGCGACGGGCCATCACAGCCGCTTAGGAGGGGTACCGTACATCTTCTGTCTCACGGGCAGATGAATCATTTACTTGGTATGCAGATGGGAACCAGGAAAATGGAATATTTGCTCTACACACGTAGCGTACCTTCCCGAAGTCAACAGTCCGGTTTCTGTTCCGTGCTAGTCACGACCAAGTGCTCGTTCCACTGCTGTTGGAGCCCTGATGCCATCTGCAACCGCTACCATGAGCACCAGCGTCGATAGTAGAAGTGAGCATACACGTACAGTACAGTATGCAGGTAGGTAGGTACGCATGTACGGACATGCCCCTAGCGCTACGTACCCAGTCTTTCGTTCACCCTGTACATACGTACTTGTGCACGGCGAACTAAAGCCAAGTCAAGCATCCTGTACTGTTATGTACGGTACATACATTCTCGCATCGTCCCTCGAGCAAATCAACGTATCTTCGAATCGCCCTGTCATACATACATACATACGTGTTGTATCAATCTCATCTAGCTACGGTGCACCGTCACTCATTTCGTTGTCTAACCTGTTACTTACTATACTGATCCAACGTATGTACTGTACTGTACGTACAGTATACACCAGGTACTGGAGGACCAAGGCTCCCCCTCATCCTCCTCCTCCTCCACCTCCTCGTCATCCTTCTCCTCCTCGTCGTCCCTCTCCTTCTCCTCCTTCTCCTCCTCTCGATGTGTGTGTGTGTGTGTGTGTGTGTGTGGGGGGGGGGGCGTGATGGGAAGAAAAGAGGAGAGAGAAGGGAAGAGAAGACGAGAAGAGAAGACCGGCTGCAATAGAAAGCGAGGCTATTTGATCAAGTGTTTGTTCGGCCATGCAGGCCCATGGGACGAATCTAGAGTTCCTTTTTCAAAAAATGTTCCTAATTGTGCCAGTGTGAGAAGAGAAGGATGTCAGCGCGTTGGAACCATGGATGGGGAAGAATGAGTGGTGCTGACTGAGGCCCAGGGAGGACTTCCAGGGAGAAAGTTGCTTGTGAGCTGCATCGGTGCAGCGCACCATCGACATATTGGAGACGGGAGAAGTAGAAAGAAGGGTCCAGCATACCGGCTTATGACTCGTCTCATAGTCCACATGCACGTAAGCACGTTCGACATCCGGTAGACTCTCGAGCTTGCTCTGAAGCTCCTCGGCGACATCGTGTGTCGCCCGGAGCGTTGCATCGGGATCCATGACGACGTCTACTTCGACGATGATGCGAGGGCCGCTGTAGTACGCCCGGACAGTGTCAATCTGAGAGATGAGCGGAGAGTGCGTCATTGCTGTTGTACAGCACAACATCGTGGTCAGTGGTGATAGACGCGCTACCAAAACGGGCGAGGCCGCCGTCAACTTCCCGACGTGGTTGGATACGCACATATGTATGTGATCAGCTGCTGCAACTCGAGACTCGCCGTGACCCCGATCAGGAGCTGGAACTCCGAGTACGCAGTGCGAAGCCAGATCAGCACGACGACACAGGACAGCAAAACGGCACCGGTCGGATCGATCCACCAGCGCAGCTTGCTTCCTCCGACGGAAGTCATGAGACCGAAGGCGTTGACGAAGATGTCGTTCCTGTGGTCCTGCCAGAGGATGCGGATCTGGGAATATGTGTTCCGCAAGGCCCAGCAGTATGCAAACAGGCTCATCTTCGCGACGAGCGCAACGGCGACGGCCACGACGGACGCGAGATGGAATGTCCTCGTCTCCTGCGTTGAGCCGGCCATGAGCTCGCGCGCGGCCAGGACGATGATGATGAACGACATCGAACACATGATGAAGCAGAAGACGATGTTACCGGCCGTCTCGATCCGGGCCTTCCCCGACGGGAACTTACGCGCGTCGACGCGGTTGACGGCACGGTGGGATAGGATCAGAGCCAGGTTCGACAAAGGATCGAAGACGGCGTCCGCCATCGTCGCAAACAGGGACAGCGAGCCCGACGAGGCTGCCGCATACACCTGCAGCCCCGCGAGGATCACATTCGCCACAAGGCTCCCGTGCACGGCGATCTTGAACTTGACCTGGTTCCCGCTGTGGTCGTCGCGGGCCTGCGAGCGATGCTCGTCGACGGGTTTCAGGAGGCGCTCGATGTTTGCATTCTGGCTGTGGTAGAACTCCTGTAGCCTCCTGGCCTTGCGCCGGCCGGGCCCGACGGTCCCGGTAAGAAAGCGGCCATCCCCAGCGGATAGCTCGATCCCTTTCAGCTCGGTGGCGGTCTTCAGTCCGGCCGACAAGCGATAGGGGTCATTTTCTTTCGTATACTGCGCCTGTCTTTGCTCCTCTAGATCTGGCGGTAGATGGAGACCCAAGTCTGGTCTTCTCGTCACAGACCCTCCTGCTTCGGTATCGAGCACGTTCAACTCGTACGACGAGCTTGCGGCCCGCTCCTCCGTGCCCGTAGTCCGGCCGGGAGATGATGACCTTGGCTGGTGTACCTGCACCGGGAATGCGCTTGGATGTAGGCTCATCGAGAGCGTCAGACCAATCTCTGGAGCCATCGCCAACTGAGCCGAACGAATCTATGCGAGCTTGCATGTGGACAGCCGGTTGCTGTGGTCCCGAGTTGGTTGGCAAAATTGATGTGAGGTCATCCGCCGCCCTTCGATGCGGATTCGCCTTTCGACGGGGAACTCTCTACCTTGTCTAGTGTTCCGAGATATTGTAGAGCCAGCCTGGTATCTATCATGACACGGATGCCGCAGAGCATTGAGGACGAATGTCTGCCAACGTTGGGCGGAATGATATCGCAAGTCGGCGACGCCTGATCCGCTGATGATTATTGTCAAACGCACTACGTGCACCTGCGTACAGTACGTATTACATATACCGTACCAAGTAAGGCTACCTGACAAGAGAGTTGCGCTCTTTTGTCAGCTTTCAATTATGATGGTGGTGGGGCGATGGGAGACGGTGCGGCTCTTGTACTCCGTGATGTACGGTGCCTTCATCAGCAGCAGTCCTTCCACGAACGACCACGTACGCAAGGATAATAGGTCCAGCTTGCAAGCAAGGAAGGCGCAGTAGCAACTGAGCCACTCGCTTGTCCAGTATTACGTGCGTAGTGGGGCCATCGTTGTCGGCTGTCTCACTTTCGAGGACCGGGGCCTCGAGGACGTCAAAGATATAATATTTGTCGATACTACGCAGAGCAGTTCGCGTCCATTGATATGACATAGCCTGGAGTAGAGAGACGACTTGAATAAAACTGTATTGCTGTAGACTACAAGCCACCTCGCAAAGATGATGTATAGGTGGATCTGGAGATGCTATTCAGCGCAGCTATATCGTTAGGTCTCCAGAAAGGCGTCACATCGTCGAACAAAGGCTTATGCGTGCCCCGCTCCTCGACTTCCTGATCGGCGGCGTGATAGCAGGCCGCCAATGAGGATTGAAGGCGCTTCAAAAGCTCGAGGGCGAGACTGAGCGAGGACATGTACAGCACTCAGACGTGATGGTGTGCAGCCTGTTCGAACCTCTGTCCCGACCCGAAGGCACCTCCTCGACGGCCTCCTCTCTTCGATCAGATCATCGGACTATCTGAAGGGAGAGAAGTGTCCCATAGCAAAGCGGGATCGAGCTGATGATAGTAATCAAAGTCTTTTCTGGAACTCCTAACAGCTCACGGAGAAGGAGTACCCTGGGTTATGAACAGTAGTATATCGTCGCTTCATGTATCAGCAGCTTACCACTGGCACCATCGGATCCTTGGGTCTGAGCTTAGAGGACGTATTTTCCACGGTCAGACAGGTGGTAGCGGAGACGTAAAGTCTGGGCTCTGCGAATCCCGGGTCCTGTCCTCGAACCTCCGAGCCGACCGGAAACCATGCCCGATTTGCCCGCCTTGTCTGCTGTATACGGTCCGCCGGTTGTGCTTGGAAGGACAGAGCCTATTCAACTTTAAGAAATGTTTGGCGAAGAACCTTTGTTTTCCAAAGAGGACGTCAACATCGGAAGGGCCCATGACTTCTGCAGCGTGTTTGAGGTCGTGGGCCATCTGGCTCGCCGTCATGCACAGCCATCCGAGACGACCATAAGTGTACAGGAAACAGAATGGCATTGCACGCCCGCCCAACCGCGGACGAGAGAAACGCGCAGACGGGTATGACGTCCTTCGTGGTAAGATGGGTATGGGATTCCATAAGGGATAGTTGAGAGATGGAGCCCGCATGATCCAAGAGCTAGAAGCGATAAAAATGGTACAGATGTCCAAAACAACACCGGGCAAGTCCAAACCAGGTCATGACAGCATCAATTTACTCCTGATCCTAGGGACGAGTCCCTACAGCTCCATGCATGGCCGGATTGTTCTCGTTCTGCCTGGTCGGGGCATCGCGATCGCCGTAGTCAGACGGAGTCACAGGACTCCCGCTGTTGTAGTAGTAATCCGCGTCGTCCGTCCGCGTCCGGTAGTTCGCTGGCGGCTGCTGGCTGGCATTTGGCGGTACCGACACCGGATGGGCCGGATGACCGTAGCCGAAACCCGGATGATAAGGCTCCTGTGAATGCGCCTGCGGCGGTATAGGCGGAGACGGGTATGACTCGTCGGCGGTGACCGGCTTATACGGTCTTTGACCTTGAAGCCCAGGTTGCAAAGGTGTCTGGAGACTCTGCTGACCCGCTTGATATTCGTCGCCGAATGGATCGGCCCTTTGCTGCTCCGTTTGCGTGCCAGTAGGCACGGCTGGAAGCTGCTGTGGCTGTGGCTGTGGCTGTGGCTGTGGCTGTGGCTGTGACAACGGCGGCAGCGGTGCCGGCAGAGACAGGTCCTGGGAGGTCATCTGCGCCGACAGGGCTCTTCTGGCCTGTAGCACGGCGCGGTTGTGTTTGGACATGGCGAGCGTCACCTGATCGTTGGTGTCGATCAACGTGAGCAGGGTATCGTTGTCCGGCGCAGGATTCTCGGCGCTGATGTACACTTGAACCGATCTGGAAGCCGATTGACAGCGTTCCGCAAATTCCTTGATCAGATCGTTCCCGAGCAATTCGCCCGGCGGGGTCGACTGGACCACCTGAAGAAGCAGTTTTGCCGATGTCTTGGCTTCCTCTATCCGCGCGGCCAGCTCATGTGGCGGAGGGAGACCCTTGCTCCGATGTTGCCGCGCGAAATAGTTCTGTTGGCGTTGTGCATCACCGGTTCTGCCGGTAGCCTGTGACTGTGGCTGAGCCGGACCCTGTCGCAAAATGCTCAGCTAGTTGCTCTGGCTGGTTGAGTCAACGAGCGTACCGCGGTGGCATAATGCTTTGCTATCTTCTCCTTCTCCTTCGCCCACATCTCCCTGAGAGGCGCCAGGTTCTCATCCGCCTGCTTGTCTGTCGCGAGCGCGTCGAGCGTCTCCTTTACCAGCTGAAGCAAGCTCGGGTCTTGGGTGTGTCTCAGCAGGTCCTTAACCGTCTGGACAAACTTGGCATCGACGTTGCGAGTAAAAGTCGGGCCTGGATTGTCCGCCAGGATGCGCACCAACATCAGGGCATTGTATTGGACGTGCGCTCGATTCAGGAACTCCTTGGAAAGATATATGCGGATCTGGTGGGCAGCCTCTCGCGCGGCCGATGGGCTGGATTCGGCCGCATCGACGATGCCAGGCAGGTGCAGAACATCGTCGCCCTGCGCAACGACGAGTAAGCCCCGGACACGGCCCTTCAGCATAGCGAGGGCTACTTACGCCGCTGGCTGGGCCACCAGACTCGCAAAAAAGTTTCTATCCAAGGATAAGCAGAGGAATTACGACAGCGCAACGCAGTCCATACCACCCCGTTGAGCGCGTTCCCCTCGGGCGAGTTGCTGACCGGTGTCGGCTCATCGCTGCGACCTGTATTCTCGGTCAGTCGGTGTGAATTGTGTTAGCGGCGTGCGACGGCGAACGCACTACCTGTTCTCTTGTTCTTGTTCAAGGTCGAGAGGATGCGCTTCATGTCTGCTAAGGCCGCAGGGCAGCAGAAGGCGACGGTGATGTAAAGTCGGTGCCTCCCCGTGCCTCCCCGCGAAAGACGAGAAGCGCAGCCCCTCTTTAAGAGGCCACTGGTGATCTCGAAGGACACGCAATCAATGGTCACGCCGAGCACCCAAACGCCGTCACCTGCCAAGAACTTCTATGACGATACATACGTAATTAACGACACCAAGAAGTCCCCAGTATTAAATCTCCTCGCCTCACGGCCGGCGGACGCTCAGCCACGGTTGAAAACGAGGTTGCCTCTTGGTGGCGTTGAAGGACGCGTAAGGCTTGCTTACCAATCACACTTGTATCACATGCTACGTTAGAGTACGAGTACAGCTTCAGATCACGTGAGATTGCGCCCTTTAGAGACCCCGCCATCCGACGAGCGTTTTGCTTACGTAAAGCTTACTGTACCCCGTACCGGTACGAAGGCACTTGTGTACGAGGGCCACGACAGCCTCCACCGGCGCTCCCATCCTTTTACTTTCCAGCGTTGTCAATATCTGTAATGTGTGTGTGATCTCACTTCTCGGGCATGTAGCTATGGTTCAACCCATCAGAGCACACTGAGATGAGACATGAACTGATCATGATACCGTATGCCACACCGTACCGGTACCTAATGATGCACTTGAAGCTTCGCTTTGGACGATGCGTTCTCATTTGCTTCTCTACACATCCTGATGCCTGCAAATACTTCTCTCATATCTGATCGGAAAGCGTAGGCTATCGCGTGCTTCTGCTTCTAGCAGTAAATAAACCATAGCCGCCCTGTCTACCATTGAGAACTACGGTACCTTACGCACCACTGCCGGGAATACGGAGTCCGAAAGTCATATGGGCTTTTACTCGACGGCGCATTGAAATATCATCGTGGCGAGGCCAACAAGATCAAGCTAGACATCTCTCTCCCTGCGGTTTCATTGCAAGTCCTATTTACGAAAGCCTCAGGTTGATAGACTCATGCTGAGGGTTGAGGCGCGGAAGGATATCTTACCCCTTTTCCCCGGGAGCAAGCCAGAGTAGGTAAGTGTCTTGGAAGCTGTAGATAGAAAGTGGTGGGAACCGCTACTTGCTGTACATACTGTACGTACAAGAGATAGAAAAGGTCACACCCACTGCTAGATGGTTCCTTAACAACTGTCAATGGTCAGAGGCAACCCTGTCGGCGTTTCTTCCTCGGCGGTGTATATCCTCTCTGAGAGACAAGGCTGTAGACAAGAAAGATTGCTGTCTGCTTCAAGTCAATTTTTCTTTCCTTCCGATCAGTTTCCAACCCAAGTCACTTCTGTCACACACCTGTTCTTTGACTACGTCTACGACGCCCATCTGAGGATCCCAGAGGATCATGCGCGCTGTGGGAAACGTTTCCCGAGACAACAGCCTATCTCTAGCCAACAACGCTTGGGGCAAGAATGCCACATCAATCTACAGGACCTATCCTCCAATATACTTGTCTGTTATCCTGCGCCTCACGGGGCCTGCAGAGCCAGAAGATGACATGCCATGCACCAGGTCTGCAATACCTTCCATCCAGACAAAGGCGGGTCGCCTTAATCTTCCTCGTCCTCCTCGAGCGGCTCCACCACGAGGTTGGTGTTGTTCTTGATACACGCGCCCACCATGACGTCGGCCTCGGCCTCGTATACCGTTCGAGGCAACGGTGACACCAGCCGGAACTGATACGCGTGCTTGTATCCATGTGGTTTCTGCGCTCCCGAGGCCAGAGGGCCAGACGAGGCGTGGCCCGCTGGGTCGCGCGGCGCATCGTGGCACTCGACAAACGCGTACACCTCCTCGACCGACGCCTCCGAGGAGAACCGCCTCAGAATCCTCTCACCGGACGGCATCCTAATGCTGACTCGCGTCGAGGCTTCCGCATCTTCTGCGTCAGGCTCGGCCGACAGCTGTCTGGCCCGCCATAGCTTCCATTGTAGCAGGTCACGTTCTCTCTTCTCTTGCGCTTCCGCTCGTTCTCGTTGTTCTCGCTCCGCTCTAATTCTCGCGGCTTCGGCCTCCCGTCTCTCCCGTGCACGTTCGCGATCCTGAGCAAGAGAACGCTGGTATGCCGAGTTCTGCTCCTCGCGAAGGCTCCGCTCGGCTTCTCGCGACTCTCGTGCGGTGCGGGCTCGGTCTAAAGACTCTGAATGTTGATTGATGGCTTCCTGTAGCTTGGCGACGAATGCGCCTGGCGGAGTTGGGCCCACGATACGGGCCACGACCGACATGGCGCTTGACGATACCTGAGGAGTGTGAGCGATTAGGGCAGCGAATGGAAACTTGGTGCAGTTAAGAGCAGCCGAGACTTGATAGGCTTCCGAGTCCTGAACGGTACCAGCCCAGACAATGATTCTGTTCTCGGCGTTGGTGATACAGTCGACCACCTCTCGGGAGAGCAAGGTATTCTGGATGAAGGACGAGGTGTCATCATGCTCGGGTGAGAGCAGTATTATGAGCAGAAACCGCAGATCCCTCTTCGCTAGATCAAGCGCTTGCGCGTAACCGTTGTCGTAGAACGGTATGGGACTCGGGCCGTATTCTTCTTCGAGCTCGCGCACGAACCTGGCGGCCGTGTCACGCGGGCTAAGGGAACGGCGCTCGGTTGCAGTCGCGAGAGGACGGGCCGGGCCTCGGTGCGCCAGGCCTGCCGACGGAAGCAGCCTCTGCAGGAAAGGGAAGAGGTGGGAGAAGAGGCCGAGAGGTCTTGCGAGGAGACGGTATATGAAATTGAGCGGAAGCAGCAAGAGACTGATGATGAACGGTGGTCGACGGTTGACCTGCGGCACAATTCTTGGAGCGGGCGTGATCCCCCTTAAGGAGGACGGCAGTCGAGGGGGAAATGTCGTGGAGCCATTGAGCAACGTCTCTGATCGTCTTGTTGACGCTGCGGCCGGAACAGATGGAGCAACCTGCTCGTTTCCTGACGTGGCCGCGCTGTCGCCATCAAAGAACCTCGAGACGGCAATCTGTAGCACGGCTGTTAGGGGAATATATTCAGCCGGAACGCCACCGGAAAAGACGGACCTGGACGTTCCACTCGGACCTCCTAAGGACGGGCAGGGCAGCTTCCATTTGTTGGTTGGTGACGGACATGAACTGTTGCAGAGCCTGTTGTTGAGCATCGCTCAGCTCCGAAATGTCCAGGGCGTTCTGCTCCATTGTGATGTTGAAAGACTGCTGTAGCTCTACAAAAAGGAGATCTGCTGGCTTGACGACATGTAGTAGACGGTTCAGCCCTACGTGCCTACCGGTGCCTACGTACCGACGGGGCCGCTACGGGACGGGTGTCGCTCGTAGCCCTAAAAGTCCGCCGTGCTCCGTTTCTCCGGTACGGTAAGTTTTAGAGGCCATAATGGCCAGACCAACGAACCAGCAAACGATTGCAAGTCGCAGACATCGACGCGTTGCTCACTCGATCCTCACAGCCCCACAATAGTTCCACTCGCCCTTGATCTTCGATGTGAGGCCGTCGCTGCTCAGCCTACAGATCTGACAGGAGAGAGTCTCTGCTTTGGAGCAATCATGCGATATATCGCGCATACAACCGAGTAGGCCAGAAATGAGATGCCCCACCCTTGTCAAGATCCAAGCTGAACGCTGGCAGAAGTGCAGAACGAGGATACATGGATTTAGGGGTGTAGTAAGGCGCGAACATGGCGACCGCTCCTAGGGGCTATCAGGGCGATATAGGCCGAGGTGGACTCTCACCGGTGCCGCAAGGACGAGGTTCGTCTTGAGGGCGCCCAAGCCAGTCAGCCCCGGAATGAATGGCACGACGGTGATGTTTCAGGAGGCTAATCCTGGAGGTGCCGGGATAGAGAGCAGCAAGGATACCCTGTGTCGAAATGTGACCATCTATGGCCGTTGTCGATATGAAGATAAAGGTGAGATGGAACGACGGCAGAGGCGTCCCAATGCTGACGGATCTCCTTTCCCGCGGCAGGGTGTACATTCAGCCATGATCTCATCAAGATGCATGCCCCACAACGGCAGCCCGAGGTGTACGAAACCCCACCGGTCTTTTTCCTTTGGAAACACCCTCTCCTGACCATCGTCGACGCTGCAGCGTCAAGAAGCGGCTCAATGTCGATTCGCCCACTTTCACGCCGTCCGGTCTCGCAAGCAGCGGTCTTGGCAAGCAGATCCGGAGCAGGACGATGTCTCCCAAAGCAGTCAACGCCGCCCCTTTTACACCGAAGAAGCTGAACCCAAGTGGGTCTTTGATGAGAACCGTGCCCTGACCGCCGATCCCCTGACCTGGATCTCTAGGTGCTGCCAACCCTTTTGTTCTGTCCGATGTCACAAACAGCAGCTGGACGCCCTCGGAGGTGCAGGATTTCGTCCCTCAAAACTTTGACGGCCTGAGCATGGTACGTGGACAGGTGTATACCGTACGCTTCCGTACGCTTCAGACTTTGATTGCCCTGCATACGAATACTTTGTCGAGCCTTGCTTGTTTCACTTGGAGAACCCTAAACATCTTGTGTCACCATCCGCAGGCTGTCTCTTTTGACTGCTGTATCTTCCATCTGCTGTCTGGTTTTGTTATTCTGTATCGCTACGACGTACTTGGTGGCAGCGGGCAACGTAGATAATGTCGCAAGCATCTCGGCTGGACATTTCGGTGGAACGGGGTGACTAGTGCATCGTACTAGAGTCTCGACGAGATGGGCTTTCTGATGATAGACAGGCCGACGCCGGTTCCGCAACTGCTAACCTCGGCATCTATGAATCTTACGGCGCTGGACCCGGGTCACTTGCCGATTTGAGCGGCACCAACGGTCAGACGCAGGTAAACCCGTACACCCAGGATGCCTCTGGACTGCCCAGCAGCGGCGAGATGTTCTACCAAGGACAGAGCGGTTTCGCGCAACCGGTGAGGAGCGACCTGGCCCGTGTTGCGTCTGGCGCCGTTTTAACAAGGCGCTGTGTCCAGCTACAATACCACCTCTATGCGCCCCTGGGCCCGCACAGGGAGAACCTCCTGTCGTATCAGCGGACTGTCCACGACATGTTCATTCCGGATGCCCTCCGCGAAGAGCTGCAGCGCAAGGCCGAGGCGTCGCTCCAAGTCTTGCCGAGTCAGTTCCTGCTCCGCAGGCCTCTCCGTCGGCGCTCTCTAACCGGACACAGATTCCTCGCTCCCTTCGCAGGTGGACGACTTCCACTCTCTCGTGCCACTCGACACGACCAACCAGAAGAACGCCACAATCTTTGGGTATCCCAGCTGGGTCTACAAGGCCGTCTCGACCAAGGATGGCAAGGTGTACGCATTGAGGCGGCTCGAAGGTACGCTCGTCACGGACTCGGGAAGATCCCTTGCGACAGGCTGACGATGTCCCAAGGATACCGCCTCACGAACGAAAAGTCCATCCGCTCCGTCCAGGCGTGGAAACGAGTGGACAATGCCAACGTGGTCACGATCCACGATGCCTTTACGACCGGTGCCTTTGGCGATCGATCCCTGATCTTCGTGACCGACTACCACCCCCTGTCCAAGACGCTTGCCGAGCACTACTTCGGACCAGGTGCGCGCTTTGCGAGCCGCATGTCCGGCGGCCAGACATCGGAACAGGTGCTGTGGAGTTACTGCGTTCAGATGGCGTCGGCGCTCAAGACGATCCACGGCATGGGACTCGCAGCACGCCTGGTCGACCTCAGCAAGGTGCTCCTGACGTCCAAAGGCCGGGTCCGGCTGAACGGCTGTGCCGTGCTGGACGTCGTGAACTACGACGTTCAGGTCAACGCGGCCGATCTGCAACAGGAGGACCTGCTGCAGTTTGGTCGGCTCATGCTCGCTCTGGCCAGCAACAGCGCCGTCATGGCGCACCACGCGCCGAAGTCGATGGACTTCCTCAGCCGCGCGTACAGCACCGAGTTCAAGGACGCCGTGCTCTGGCTTCTGTCGCCGGCGCCGGCCAAGGCGCCGGCCAAGACGATCGATCAGTTCCTGCAGGGTATCGCGGGTCAGGTGACGACGTCGTTGAACCACGCGCTGCAGCACGACGACCAGCTGCAGTCGGAGCTCATGCGGGAGCTCGAGAACGGGCGTCTGGTGCGGCTGATGGCGAAGCTGAACTTCATCAACGAGCGGCCCGAGTTCGACCACGACCGGCAGTGGTCCGAGACGGGCGACCGGTACCTGCTCAAGCTGTTCCGGGACCATGTCTTTCACCAGGTCGAGCCCGCGTCGGGGACGCAATCCGCAGGCAACAACAACCACAGCAGCACCGCCGGCGGCGGCACGAACGCCGCCGCGGCTCCTCCGGGGTCGGCGACCGTGCCCGTGGTCGACCTCGGGCACGTGATCACGTGTCTGAACAAGCTCGACGCCGGCGTCGACGAGAAGGTGACGCTGGTCAGCCGCGACGAGCAAAACTGTCTCGTTGTCAGCTACCGCGAGCTGAAGCGCGGCGTCGACAACGCCTTTCAGGATCTCGTCCGGGCCGCGAGCCGGGCCGGCACGGCGACGGTCGCCGGTGCCGGTGCTTCTTCTGTTGGGATGGGTCAGGTCGGGGGGTTGCATCTTCATCAGTAGCGTGCGTAGTGCTATGGGTGCGTACGTAGCGCTAGGCGTACAGTACAAGACCGTGGGTATGTATTCTCATGGCAGCCAGTCAAGCACCCTACGTCAGAGATGCTACGGTGGGTATACACTACATTTCCATTGGCAGCCCGTTTCATCAGGAGAGCACACACGAGTATTCTACTGCACTGCACTGTACTGTACTGTACTATACGCAAGTCCTCTCGTTAGTGACCGGACCGAACCGGACCAGACTGGGCCAAGTACGTGATGGAAAAGGCACCTGCCTAGGAGAGAGAGAGAGCTGGGGAGGGAAGGAGGCTTCATGCCAGATCATTCTCTATCTTCCTCCCTTCCATTTCTCTCTCTCTCTCTCTCTCTCTCTCTCTCTCTCTCTCTCTCTCTCTCTCTCTCTCTCTCTCTCTCTCTCTCTCTCTCTCTCTCTCTCTGCCCTCTTCTTTTCCATCTCGGACGTTCTTTTGCCTCGGTCGAAAACATACAACAGACAGTATCTACGATGATTGCCAAATCAGAGCCCAGAGCCCGGAGAAAAAGAAAAAAAAACATCTCCAGTCCTTTTTTTTCATCTTTGTTGCGCGGGAATGATGATGATGATGATGATGATGATGATGCCGAGTGACGCTGCCGCGGCCTACTCCTAGCTTCATATCTTCATTTTTTTGGTTTTTTTTGTTTTTTTTTTGAAAGGGAAGAAATGTAGGTCTCCTGGTCGGCCTGACGGTGGACTGACGGTGGACTGACGGTGGACTGACGGTGGACTGGCGGATGGATTGCCGGATGGATTGGCAGTGGATGGGCAGTGGATTGGCAGTGGATTGGCAGTGGATTGCCGGATGGATTGCCGGATGGATTGGCTGATAGACTTATCTGAAGGACAGTCAGAGTAGACCCGCCCACCCAAGTAAAACATCCAAAAATCTCTCTCTGTTGCCCCCTCAGCCATCAAAGCCGTCTTGTCTGATCAGCCATCGAGAATTGTTCAGCCGCACTGCTCTTCTCTACGTAACTCATCAACCAAGACTATCAACACATCTTCCCTCTCCTTCGTATCCCCTCTCTCATTCATTCATTCCCCCACAGCTCCGCCCCTTGCTCCCTCTCTCCTCACAGGGACCAGATCGAGCCAGGTATTCAATCACTGGTTTTTTTTCTTCTTCTTCAGATCACCGCTGTTCTTGGGTCCCACCTCAGGTCTACTTCTCGCGGTGTTTGTATTTAAAGGATGTGTTCCTCACATTGAACGGTGATGGTTTCCACTTTCGACCACTCTCCGCTCACGCTTGAAAGATCATGCTTGAATCTTCATGCTAGAAATCCTCATTCTTGACAATCGAGTACCCGTGCCATATCCATAGCGACTACGTCGGGCACGTCACGTCGTCAAGCAAGAGACACACAAGAGCCCATCCGTACATCGTTCATCCTCCCACGCTTCTCATCCACTGGGGACAAGACGATCTCGAGCCGTACATTCGTACATTCGCCACGTCCAATTGAAAGGGCAAGGGGAAAGAACCAAAGCCGAAGGGCGATTAAATTTCTCCACTTTGCTATCAACTCGGCAGAGCAGGGGCGTCGTCGGCGCTGTCTGGAGCCATGAACGGATTGGCTATCTCCTGGCTCCCGTCGAGCGGCGAGATGAGCACGAGCATCGTCCCTCTGGCGACGAGCAGGCCCAGGGAACGAGACGACTCGACGCCTTCGTCGTCTGTCGCGTGGCGGTGGGTCACGTCAGGATATGTGTCGTTTGCAGCAGAAAGAAGATTGGGGTTGTTCGTGTCGGACAGGTACCCGGGGAAAAGGGAGGAAGAGGGGAGGTTTATCGGAGGATGTTGCAGAGGAGCAATTGCGAGGAATAGAGTGTTCGAGAATTGGAATGGGAAATAGTTGCTCACCGCGCATAATCTCCTTGACGTCGTCGAGCACTAAATTCATCAACTGATCGTAGCCCTTGAGCGTGCCCACGGCTACCATGTGGCGGTCAGCAATCCGAGTTCTTTGTTCGATCGGGCCATCTCAAAAACAACCCCCACTCCTCCCCCTCCTCAATTGAACAAGCCATCACAAGCACATCTCCGCTGCCCATGCCACCCCACACCCCGAAACAACCTAACAGACAAGACACACATTTCCCCATCGACCGATTGACCCAACAGACAAGAAGAAAACCAGCAAGAGACATACCTTCTCGTCCACCGCTGAACTTGACCCGTATGCCCTTGTCCATGTACTTGGCGAGGTCCAATATGTTTTCCTTCTTGGGCTTGTCGGCCGAGCCGGACGATGCTCCTCCTGCTCCTCCAGCACCACCACCGCCGCCTGACTGGTTTTGATGATGATGGTGGTGATGATGATATCCGCCGCCTCTGCCACCGCCGTGCTGTTGCCCACCCCCACCACCTCTACTGCCCCCTCGTGCGCCACCACCGCGAGAAACACCGTCGCCGCCTCGTCCGCCTCCTCGACCGCCTCGGCCTCCGCCAGCGGCACCCCGGAAGCTGGCTCGTTCGGACATTTTGGTCCGGGGTGGGTCGAGGTGGGTCGGAGTGGGTTGAGGAGGGGAGGGGAGGGGCGGAGGGCAGAGTTGGATGCAGGACGAGGTCTGGTGACTGGCGGGAGTATACAAAGTATATACTGCACGTACGGTAGTCAGCGGTATCGTACTTTGGTACGACGGCTGCGGAGTACATACGCGTAGATACCAATACTTTGGGCTGTCGACAATCACCACAGCTGCTTATTCTTGCGCTCGTGTTCCCGACGCGAAGGTTGCGTTTAGTACGTATGTACGTATCAACAGTACTCAAAACGTACAGTACCGTACAGGATGTACGTATAGTAAATAGTCTGGCAAGCAGTTGGCAGGCGTGGCAGGCTACATATGGTACCCGTGCCATGGGGGGGGGGGGGTATTACCCCCCCCTCCCGTCCCTTCGGTACGTCCGGGACACCCCTCCACCAGGAGGGGTGTCGGACAGTTCAATGACTCGGACGGTTCAATGATCACTTTCTTGTCGGGATCAATTACAATGTCTATAACTCCACAACGCAACGACTAAATAAAGATGTAAGTGGCTCATTTGATTCCTATACTTCTGTACTAATCATCTCTGAAGTTATAGACCTCTTCTAGATTTTTGTGGTGTTGCTGAGAAGTCATAGTAGTTGTCACTTGAGAATGAAAGTATCAACAACATCAATTCCATAATCTTTATAACTTTATAACTGGATAGACAAGTAGTTTTTTTTATGTGCCCATCTGATTCCCCTGCCCTTTTTCTAATCATCCCTGAGATTGTAGGCTCCTCCTGATGATGCCGTTGCTAGGTAGCTATTGTAGTCTGACTTGTCTAAGGAGTCTTAGTCCTTCTTAATCCTCTCATGAGAGAGCTCGCTTCTCTCATGTTGGTAAGCTTTTTCTACTCTCAAAATCGCTGTACTGGGACATCAAATTCCCTGACTAACTTTGGTACGGTGATAGTATTTTTACAGTCAGAGATGGAATTCACACCTTCTGTGATGTGAGTCTCAGCTTCCTTGTAAAATTTGGCCATGTTGTGGTGGAGTTGTAGTGGTTTAAAATTGGTGACTATCAACAGATTTACTAGCGATCATTGAACCGTCCGACACCCCTCCTGGTGGAGGGGTGTCCCGGACGTACCGAAGGGACGGGAGGGGGGGGGGGGGGGGGGTGTAATACCCCCCTATGGCACGGGTACTGTACGAGTATTGCAGGATGCTTTGTCCTGCGTAGAAATTCCCTCCGCGGGGTCCTGCTCTTCGGTAGCTTGACTGAAGTACGTTACACTACGGTTTACTTGTACATAGCTCACGGATCTTAGTACGGAAGAACGGAGTACCCGTGCCATTGGGGGGGGGGGGGGGGGGGGGTAACAGGGGCTTCGTTACCGGTAGGCGGGTACGTAGCAGCTGCCCTACTCGTCCTGTCTGAGTTTAACATCCACGTGAAAATCGGTCGTGATCTCTGACGACAGGGATCCACATGTACGGTACGTATTGTGTATCAGCAAGAACCAGAAACACAATCATTCCTCTTCGGAGAGCTTCCCATTACTTCCCTCCGCAGCAAACGATGATATCTACAACAAGCAGTGCTAGCATTGTCCCAGCCCCAAGCACCTCGTACTTATGGGTACGTACTTGGGAGCACCGTCAAGCGTAGGGTCGTCGACACCGTTGCCAGCTTCACGACCACCACCACCACCACCACCATCATCAACAATCGTAGCACTATATACAAGAGTGCCGGCCACTCTAGCCAGATGTGGCGGCGAAGAGAACGTAGTGAAGAGAACAAAGGGTGGAAGGCAGCTTCTAGGTACAGATGAAGGGTAGGTCGCAATGCTTGGTCTAGACTAGATCGAAAGGGCAGACGCTGCCGGCAAAATGCAGGGATATCTTGGTCCTCGACGGGACGAGCGAGAACGACAAATGATGCGAGATGATGTCGGGTCGAAAAGAGATGATCACCAGCTGAAGGCCTCTTCGACAAAGTCCAGGTTGGCCACGTCCACCCGCTTCCGGGCCGCGTGTCGGACGGCGTCGGCAAGCGCGCCCGGGCCGCAGACGGTCACGGCCATGGCGCCGACGCGCTCGTCGATCTCCTTGTCGATGATCACCTGCGGCTGCGGTCGACCCGGGTACATCTGCACCGTCGCGCTCGGCGAGATGACCTCGCGCGGCGACTTGGGCTTGGTGATGAACAGCAGGATCTTGAGTATGTCGCGTCGGCCGGGCATCTGCAGGATCGTATCCATCCACGGTCGGACCCACTCGAGGTGTTCGGTCGAGCGCACGGTCCAGACGAGCACGACCTTCCGCGTCGCGACGGTGCCGTCGCCGTAGCCGGCGATGAGGTCGCGCACGTGCGAGACCTGGTGGGTGATGCCGATGCCGCCGGCGAAGAGCACGACGGTGCCGTAGCTGTCGAGCGTGCCGAGCGCGCCGTAGGGCCCCTCGACGGCACCCTTGAAGGTGATGCGCCCGTCGGGGGCGGCGGCGGCGCGGTCGTAGAGCTTGGCCGTCATGCCGGTGCGTCGGTGCACGACCAAGGAGATGGTCGACCTCGCCTGCGACGGCAGATCGGGCTGGCCCTTGCCGCCGCCGGCCGACTTCTCGTCGGTGACAGACTCTTCGTCCGACGGCCGCGATGACGACGACGACGACGACGACGACGACGACGACGACGGCGGAGCCGTCGCCGTGCCCATCTCGGCCCAGGCGACGGAGAACGGATGGGACTGGTGGTACGAGATGGCGGGAAGGTAGACGAAGACGTGCGTTCCGGGCTTGAACCTCCACGGACGCCGGATGTCGATCGTGACGCGCGAGGCCTCGCCGGGCAAGGCCTCGACGGTGACGTTCGAGAAGCCCTCGCGCCACGACCAGGAGCGATAGAAGACGCGGCCGAAGCGAACGACGCGGTCGAAGGCCCAGAGGGCGATGACGGCCTTGATGTACGGCATCTGCGGCAGCTTGTGCATGTGCACGTGCTGGTAGACGCCGACGACGGCGGCCAGCGCGGCGGCCTGGTGCAGGTGCAGGAAGGTCTCGTAGAAGGCGTGGCGGATGGCCGAGGGCGAGTGCAGCAGCATGAAGGTCATGGTGAAGGTGCCGACGCAGCCGTACTGCACGAAGGTGTTGGTCCTCAACTTCTCGGCGATGAGGCCGAAGCCCGAGGCCGAGATCTGGTTGGCGGCCCAGGCGGCCGTGTGGACGAGCGCCTCGGCGACGACGATGCGGCCCATCCAGCGGTGCAGGAGGTTGTACGTGTCGAAGCTGACGCGCAGGAGCCGGATCAGCGGGTTGTTGCGGCCGGCCAGCACGAAGAGCGGCACCATGTTGACGACGGCGAGCGAGCCGGATCGGCCGCGCAGCTCGGCGATCGTCCTCGCGCGCGGCTGGCCGTAGTCGAGGGCGGCGCAGTAGGCGATGTTGCAGACGACGTAGAGCACGAGCAGGGTCGCGTGGAAGCGCGACGGCAGCGTGCCGATGTTGATGGCCGACGACAGCTGCATCTCGCGGTTGTGGCGCTTCTTGCCCAGGGGCGCGTACAGCAGATGGCGCTTCACGTTCGGCCACAGCGACGAGCGGTTGCGACTCCAGAAGGACTGCTGTTCCCGCGTCGCCGACAGCGAGAAGAGATGTCGGAGGTGGGCGTCGCCGAACTGGGCGAAGCGGCCGAAGAGGATGATGAGACACACGGCGACGAGGGAGAAGACGAGGGCGTACGTGAAGACGTCGTTCATGTGGAGGTCGACGCCGCTGAGGCCGGCCGTGTACGGCATCACGGACGGATCGCGGATCGGCTGCGAGGTCGGGTCGCCGCCCTCGGCCGTGGACCGGCGGAACAGCCGGGACGCCATCGCTGGCCGGTGGTCGAGGGGGGCCCTGGCAAGGACGTGCGAGAGGCGTGGAGGCACGATCATCGTGACCTCGCCAGTCGCGACGGAAGCTTCTCGAAAGGTCTCGAGGAAGGCGCGGCCGTCAGGGACGAAAAAAGGGGAGAAGAGATGCGTTCGGCTCGTCGGATCCGTCAGTCGCAGGCAACGTCCGGGGGGGGGGGCTTCTCCTCGAGCCTTCGCGATGGCGGACAAGGAGGCGCAAGAGCCGTAGGGAATAGAATCTCGAGACCTTCGAGGGCTCGACGTGCCGCGCAAAAGATGCTGCAAAAGAGTGTCTGTCTCGTGGCGCGAACTCGGGTGCCCCTTTATTCGACGCGGTTCGGCGTGGAAGGATCAGGACAAACAATGGCCGAACAACGGCCGTGACCAGCACTCGAACAAGGGAAGACTCGTCACGGGCAAGAGCGCCAGCCCGTCGCGATGGGGTTGAAGGAACGAAGCCGAGCGGTCAACTCCCGGCGACGAGGTCGATTAAGGCTAGGACGCTGGCGGAGAAAGGGACTGAAGCGAACGGAAGGTCAGCTCCGGGCAGGCGGACGGGTGAGACCGAACGACCGAGAGCTGAGCAAGGACCGGAGGGTCGTCGGAGGAAACGTACCGGGTGAAAGTCGAGTCGACGGTACGTAGCCTGGCCGGCACGGATCCGCAAGCAATCTCAGGCGCACTCGCATACGACGCGCAGGATCGAAGCGCAAGGTGGCCGAGGACGTGAGACGGCTCACAAAAGCAACGAGCGCTCTCGCGACGGACGATTCAAGATAGTGTACGAACGTCAACGACGCCGGGGACGGTAGAGGCTCCCCGTCACGGGCCGAGGAGGGTCGAAGGTCGAAGGTCGAAGGTCGAAGGTGCGGGCCTCCCGAGAACGACGGTGTTTTGGATTATTCGACTTGGATCTCTCGAAGCGTGGCCGATGTGAAACGGACGGGAGTTCTGAGCTCTGCTCGGGGAAGGAAGGGCGGACGGCCGGTCAGATGTATGCGGATCGACGAACGGCCCCTCCTGATCGAGAGGAGGGAGAAAGAACGGTGGGACGATGTTGTCGTCGTCGTCGGTGTAGCGTGACGGTCGACCAGCAACCGAGCGGGCGGAGTCCGTCAGACAGAGCAGTCAGAAGCTGTGTTTGCCTGACTGTGTTGTGTTGGACGGAGGAGTCAACGGCGACGAAGACGACGACGGCTGGCTGGCTGACTGGGCTGGCAGTGCCGGACTGGGCTGAAGTTGGGCCGTGTACGTCGATCGACGTTTTTTCGCTTCCCCCTCCCCCCACCCCCCCCCCTCCTCGTGCGTCACGTTCGGTCCGTCCTCTCCTCATCGTGAAGGTTTCGGTGGCGTGGACCGCTCACGGCCGCGACGACGGTCGACCATCCAATCAAACGCGCATCGGACCTGCCTGCTCAGATTTCAAGGGGCTGCCTGTGAAACCAGTCACGGGATCTTATCCGGCGTACTACCGTAAGCGGCGACGGAAGAACCTCTCGAGTCTTTTGACGGACGTCAATCGATTGACCGGTCGATTTCAAAAGTGGTCCTCGAGATCGTTCTTCCACGTCTCGAGCTTGTTCTGCCCGCTCGGGGCTTACCGTCGCACGAGTACCGACGCCGGCGTGCCAGTGCCACGCCGTGCCGGGATGAGTCTCAAGATACGTAGGTAGTCGTTGTACGAGCCCGTATCGGTACGACGTTGGCACGAGCCGTCACCAATTCGACCCGGAAGCTTTCGTCGGATGTCGGAGGAAACGCAAACCGGCGCGAAGCAGCGGTTGACTTTCCTCCGCTAAGAAAACGCCTCTCCGTGCGCTTCCCTCGGCTCCGCCGACTCGCTTAGTCACGAACCCAGCTTGGCCCGACCCGTCACGCCTTGGTGGTGCGGACAACGAACCTCCGATGCGAGATAACGGGACTATTTCGCTTCGTCCGAAACGGCCATTTCAAACCTGTAGGAGCTGGTCTTGGATTGCCACCGCCGTCGCGCTGGTAGTCGTCTGCAGGATATAAAGTGCGGCCGGTGGACGCAACTGCAGATGGCTTCATTCACAGTACCTTTGCAGACTGCGGACTGATGATGGTGCAGCGGGGTATCTACAGCAAATGCGCTCAACCGACATCATACCTACCTTGTAGGCTTGTACACTCAACGGTCCAGGTTCTCCATACTGGATGCTGGAAGCTACCCTCCCCTCCCCCCTCCCCCCTCCCCCCTCCACCATCCTCATCCTCACAGCTCTCCAGACAAAGCTTCTTTGCTACCACCAGACACTAAGTATGAAATGGCATCACGTAGCTCCGGCTTCCTGTAACGCCAAGCAGCTTTGTTCTTGAAACCGTACATACTACTCGTGCTCGTTCTCTATAGAGTGCTGATACTTGTAGTTGTAGCTCTTGCCCGGCCCAGAAGAGCATGTGTCATGGTTGCAGTGCGTACTCGTGTCAGCATGTGCGGAGTACGATGGAGGGATAATCTCCGTCTCTACTCCCTCACCCTCCGCTCTGGTGGAGTCAACCGCAAAAAAAGCAACTTCTTCTGGGGCTACACAGAGGGTTGGTGGGTGTAGGAATGGGAGAGGGAGAGAGAGGGAGGACAGCAGTATCAGAAACACAGAACATGTGAATTCCTGTGTCTGCTTCACTTACCGAAGTACAGTGCCTGGCACTACCAGCAGGTGACTTTTATAATGTAAGAGCGAGACCTGTTTTGAGCCGCAATTTGAGCCGCATTGGCAAAAGTCGTCTGATTAGTCATGACATCGGCAAAACTTTTGCCGGACAATTACTGCCATGGCCCCCTCTTACTTCCCCTCTTACTTCAGTGCCCCCCTCGCTTACTTAGGTACATCCACTTCTGTCGCGTACAAAGCTAGGTATCCTGCTGTTTCTTTGCACCCTCTGGAAGTAAAGATAGAATGATGCATAGAGGGGGGTACCGGAGCAACTGTCCGGAAGTACGTACAAGTAGGGACATTTGAAAAGTACGGACAAACCGCCGTACCCCCTATCATGCAGATTCCTGTTGCCTAGCGCAAACACTTGTAGCTTGGTGGCACTCCCTGGACAAACTGGAGCTTCAGCCCCCCCGGACCGCCCAGCTCCACACCGCCGACGACGTCCCCACACCACCGAAAATGCGATGTATGACATCAAAAATAGGATCTGACTTGACCGACATAGAGTCGGGCATTATATGTGACCACAGAAAAAACGCGACTGGAAAATGTGTATTATGTGATACCTCTAAGACTTATGAAGCTCATACCTTTACCTATCATGTTGGGGGGGCATCGAGGTAAGAGGGGGGCACGGAAGTAAGAAATCTGCACGGTGGGGGGTACCCGTGCCTGTGGGGGCTGACACCCCTCCTAGGGTACGCATCATGCCAATGAAAACAACCCTTGATACGTATGTAGAATTGACTGCAATGCCTGCAATGCCTACAACTCCACAACAGAGCGACTAAATCAAAGTGTAACCGGCTCATTTGATTCTCCTACTTTAGTACTGCAATCTCCGAAGTTATAGACCTCTCAGGATTTTCCTAGTATGTGTGAGGAGCTATTGCAGCTGTTGACTCGATAACAGGTCTCCGACAACAACAAGTTCAAATACTCGTAACTCCACAACTGGATAGACAAGTAGTCCGTTTTTTATGTGTGTATTTGATTCCCCTACTCTTTCTCCATCGTCTCTGAGGCTGTAGACTTCTCTCCTGATGATGCTGTCGTTGTTGGGTGGCTGCAGCTTCGCAGACCTGACTCCGTCTCCTCCACTTACCGCACTAAAATCGTCGACGTGGGACGTTGGAGATCTTGGCCAATTCCGAGATGGTGAACTTTTCGCAAGTGAGAATAGATTCTAGAGCTCCTGAGATACAGCCCTGGACTTCTATGTATGGGTTGGCCATGGTGTGGTGGAGTTGTGGTGGCTTGAACATGGGCACTGTTGTCGGTGGTGTTCATCGGGCTGATGTTTTCATTGGCGGGACGGACAGCCTCTTGGAAGGA
Source organism: Lichina pygmaea (assembly GCA_963422465.1). Taxonomy (NCBI): domain Eukaryota; kingdom Fungi; phylum Ascomycota; class Lichinomycetes; order Lichinales; family Lichinaceae; genus Lichina; species Lichina pygmaea. Next base: position 3,615,245 of record OY730171.1, read on the forward strand.
GGGGCGGGAGGAGGAGGAGGGGTGTCAGCCGCCACAGGCACGAGTACGGCGGTGTATGTCGTACACAGCTTGCGAGGATACGGTGCCGTACTCCACAAGGCAGAGATCACGTTGAAGAAACACTACGCAGTTGTGTGTGTGTGGAGCCCAAGTCGGCAAGAGTCTCGTAAACGATCACCCATCCTAGTCTTGCTTGTAGGAGCCTCCGTCTCGGATATTATGACGGTGGGCACTGCGGTGGACTCGTACTTTGTACTCGGTGCGGACGTACTTCCGTACTCCGTACTTCCGTACTCCGTACGGAGTTGTTCGAAGTACCGAGGTCGACACATCGCAGACAGCCCTCCGGCACGACACAGTAAGTTTTTTACGTGAGGTGCAGTCATCACCGGACGGTGCAGCACGAATCCGTAGGCCCGGAACACCGTCTCGGGTGGCACATACAGCAGTGCGGCACAGCTCAGTACAGCACGGAGCTGACAGGTACAGTATAGCGTCGACAGGGATAAGGGACGAGGGACAAGGGAGGACAGGTCGAAACGGGGCTTATCGATTGCTCATGCTGGTGCTGATGCTCATCGTCTTTTGACGTGCATCCACCCTCCGTAGGGCTGCTGCCACCGGTGCGTGTGACCGACCGCTGTGACGGGTGGTTGCCTACCTCCGCCACGTTTCGACATGATGCTGACCCATGGCACGTCATGGCAGCGGAGCTTGGATCTGCGCTTGGCCCAAGCTTGGCTTAGCTCGACCCGGCTCGAACTGACTCGACCTGACTTGGACTTGCTACAGCACGGACCAGTGGGCCTAACCGTTGCTTTGCTCTCGTAATCGGCCGATACACCATCCAGGGTCCCGTGGTCTTCGCGCCATGACGTACTGCGCTCGCTTTCGTCGCTGTTGGGTGGTGCGATGTGGAGCGCAAGCGGAACACAGCGTGAGCTGAGGTGAGCTCCGTTCGAAGATCGCCTCTGGCCCAACCGCTGCTCGAATGGGTGCGCGGCCCCTCACGATCGTCCGAGGTGTTGGGATTCGTCTCCTACGACGTCGTGTCTGTGACCTTCTCTCCAACCTATAGGGTGGCCACGTGCTGTATCGGATCAGGTGATACGATAAGGATCGGTTACTCCAACGTGATGTTGCCTGGGTCGTGTCATCCACCCCGGTCGAGACGCCCGCCGGAACCGAGCAACGTGCAATGCTCCCGACTCCTCCGATCGCTTGGTGAAACATTCGCTCAGTCAGACGTCTCGAACGATGGTCCCAGCTCCTCGCAGCGGTCCACGAATCGGACCTGCACCTGCACGTTTTCGGCTCCGCTTAGGGCCTTGACCATCGTCGTCTCGCTGTGCTCGACGTGGATGCGTCGCAGCGCGCCGACAAAGTAGCCGGCCATGAGATCCAGCGCCCAGGTTTCCGGGATGACGGCTAAGACCTGTGTCACGATAAGCCCGCGTGTAAGTGGAGACTTTTGTTTTGTCGCAGAGGGAGGAGGAGGGGGAGGGGCCGTGCGCCCAGCGACGTCTCTCCCCCTGCTCCCCCCCCCCCCCCCCCCCCCCCCCCCCTAAGAAGCTCGGACGTGTGCTGATCGTCGCCCGCTTACCTTGTCCTCGTCGTACCATCGTCCGAACCGCTCTAGCAGCCGGCCCGTCTGCTCGGCTCGGTGGTCGGCGTCCTCGATCTGCAGAAACTCCGACAGCAGGTGGCCGAAGAGCTCGGCTTGCTCGTCGTGGGACGGCACCGATCGGGGTCGCTCGGCCCCGAAGGTCGGGTGGAAGATGCCCGACCCGCCCAGCAGGCAGTAGTTCACGGCCGAGCCGTAGTCGCCGAGTCCGTGCGTCAGCAGCCTTAGGGCTGACCGGTGGCGATCTTGCTTGCCGTCGAGGATGATCATCTCCGGCACGAGCTCCTTCTCAAAGGGCTCGACCCGAGCCAGGGCAAGAGGCACGTCGTACGCCGCCGCCGCCGCCGCCGCCGCCGCCCCGTGGCTGCCGCCCAGGAGCTCGAGCAGACGCAGCCGATCGGACCACCACGTCTCGTCGACGGCGTTGGCCGTGATGAATTCGCGGTACGTCGGTCTCGGCGGCCGGAGGGACCGATACGTCTCGTACGACCGTGCCAGGATCGAGCGGGCTCGGTCGGAGCCTCCCAGCACCGAGAGCACGCTGTCGAGGTAGAACATGACGAGGTCGTTGGCGAAGCGTAGCTCCTGCTCGAGCGTCAGTCTCGGGGGGGTTCGGACGGAGGGAGAGAGGGCCGCCTGCTCGGCGGAGGTTCGTTACGTTTCTGCCAAAGACGAGATGCTCGAGATACCGCTTGAGAGCGTCTGGAGCACGGCGTTTCAGGATCTCGATGACCTTGGCCGGCTCCAGCCTCACCCGACTGTTGCTGTCGGTGAAGACCTGGATGCCCATCGTAGGGTTGCGCTGGGCCAGCCAGGTTCCGTACTCGGCCACGACGGCGGCATCGCGGATCCTGCTGAGATACCGCCGCATCTCGTTCTCGCCGTCCGGCAACTCCTCTCCGCTGTCGCTTTCGCCTTCCAGGATGCGCTTCCACGTGGCCAGCACCCTCTCGGACAGCTTGCGGCTCTGGTGAAGGCGACTCAGCACGTACAGCCGCCGGTACCTCTCGAGCAGCTCGACTGCCCACTCGAAGCAGTCGAGCCCTTGGTCGACGAGGGCGTAGAGCTCCGATCGAGCAGAATCGCCTGTGGCGCCGCTGGACATGCTTCTCTTGTCCGCCTCCAGCAGGGCGTGCAAGAGCCCCGCGTCGACCGACTCGAAGATCTGCTTCTCGTCGCCGATGCTCCCGAACCCTTTCTTGCGCCGCCAGCCGGACAGATACGCACGCAACAGCCTCAGCAGATCCTGACTGGGCTCGCCGGGACCGGTGTCGGTGCCGCCGCGAGACCCGGTCCGGACAGCGGCGGCGTGACTTTCCAGGTAGGCACGCACACCGCCGTGGACCCAGACGCCTCCTTCGCTCTCGTAGACGTCTTCCCGCAGAAAGGGAACCATGCCCATGATGACGCGGGGGTCGATCATGCCCTCCTGAAGAGTCTCCTCGGCCAGACGCGTGTCCTCCTCCGTCACGGGCCTCCGTTGCGACGAAGCTTCCATCAAGCCTGAGAACAGGATCAAGCTTGCCTTCTGGCGGATGTATCCCAGGCTCACAAAGTGGGCCTCCGAGGCGGGCTCCTGGCCTCGGATGTGGCCGAGAACGTCGGCCACTCTCTGGCGGTCGATCGTACCGGTAGGACCGGACCGAGGCGGACACGCCGCCTCGAGCTTCGCGTCGAGACGGACGGCAACCGCATTCCTGACGATCCACCAGACCCTGTTGCCGCTCCAGAGCACCAGCTGGCATTGCTGCCTGCTGAAGCGGCGAGCAAAGTGCTCTTCCTCTCGGCTTCTGGAAGCGCCCTGCGCATCCCCGTGCTCGTCCTTGCTCGAGCGTTTGGTGCCAGCTGTCACCGCCCTACTGGAACTTTCGATCCCGGGAGAGTTGCCGGGAGTGAGCCGACGGCGAGGTAGACGCAAGCGGACCAGCTGCAGCATTCCGCTCAGTGAGCTCAGGGTCATGACGAAGGGGCTGCCGAGTTTCCTGATTCCAAGCTTGGGTGGACCCTCGCCGCTCTCGTTGAAATCCGAGTCTGACGACGGACCCGGCACGGACAGCCGTGATCGGTAGTCCTCGGCGGCAGCGCCCTGGGCATGGCCGCCCAGAGACTGAATCTCGATCGCGGCTTTTACGCCATGTTCCGGAGCGTCATCGATGAGCGCCAGACAAAAGTCCTCGGCATCGCCTTCTGGCCGAGCAGGGTGGCCCTGCGGACCGGGTTCCAGGCAATCGACGACCACGTCCTCCGGGTACCGCGAGAACTGAATCGTGCCTCTGCAGACGTCCCCGTCGAGATTCACAAAGATTCCGACTCCTGCATCCGACTTTGTGGTGCCGGTAGTCAGTAGAAACTCGGTCGGGGTAGGTGAAGTTACATGCGGCCGTAACGACTCGGATCTTGCTGGTGGTGGCTCGGGAGAGGCAACGGCGCCGGCCCGGATCTCGGCCGGTGTAGGCGGCAATACCTTGTCGTGAGTGGCGTTGACGGAGGGACCGCTGCTTCGCCCAGAGACGCGTCCGGACTCTGGCTGGACAGCTGGTCGCAGCGTTTCTTCGGAGCCAATCAGCTGATCTTGATCGAGTCCATCGCTGCTTCGAGGGCGTGGACTTTGCCCTCGTTGCGTGAAACCCGCAACGAAAGCGCCCAAGCTCGTGCTCCTCCCATGGCCCTGGGTGCTTCCGGTGCGGGCATGCTGTGTGGTCGGCGGCGAACTCGGTCTGTCCGCGCGAGTCTCGGCGGCCTCGCTGCTACGCGCGCCGCTTGCATCGCTGGGAACCGGATCTTCCGGTGCAGGCTGAACGGAAGAGATTGGAAACAGAGGTATCTTCTGCTGATGATCGACGTCGAGCAGATCGTACGAGGTGGAATTCGCCACGCAGGCGAACGATCCTCTGCGGGCGGAAGTTAGGGACCCGGGATATTCTATATTCTAGGGATCAAACTTAGCACGTCAATAGCATTCCTCGACGAGGGAAGATCTATACAGCAGCTGCCTGCGCACCTACTTACACGAACGACAACTGGACGTGGGCCGTTTCCGATCCTGACCAAGCTGATACGACTCTTTCGGGAAAGCATGACGACTTCACCGTCGCCTCCCATGCTCTCGTCCGCATGCAGATCCACCCCTCCCACCCAGTTGCAGTTCCGGACCGGAGTCGAGGCATAGGCCGGACTCAGCTCCGGCAACGAGTAGAAAGTGAGGACCCCGTTGCTCAGTATGCAAGCTTTGTTTGCCCGCGGAAGCAGTAGAATCTGCCGGACTCCGATCGGGTACAACTCCCTCGAGCTCGCAGCAGCTGCCTGAAGCTGCGTCCTCGACGCCAGCATGAAGTCCGGGCTGGATATGTCATCCCCTCCCTCTGCAGGCAGCAGAACGAAATGCAGCACTTGTCCCTGGGATGTCCCGATGTACAGATTGCCTTCTGCAGGGCAAAGCTTGTCAGCACTGTCTGCTCATTCGACGAGGAGCTGCAGCGTATACAGCGACGATACGATGGCTGGCGCTATGGAATTTCCACGTACCCCAGAGCTCCACGCAAGTGATCGAGCTGTCTTTATCATCGCCGCCCACTGCGAGCTGGACGTTGTCGAGAAGCGGTTGTAGAAAGTAGGGTCCTGTATGGTGCGACCACTTGGTCTGACCATCGGCGTCGTCTATTCCCGTTTCACCATCGTCATCTTCTTTCTCGGTGCCCATTGTAGCGAGTGGGATCCTAGGCGGACAGAGCGTCACGAGCGTGTATCTGGTGGAGGCGGGCCAGCGTATATTCGTACTGTAAGAGTTATGGTGTTCCCGCGAGCCCTCCCGCCTTACTGCGCCACCTCATCACAACAACGGACACTTAAGGGCTGCGTTGACTTGTTCAGGAAACGGCCAGGTCTAGTCATGGGCTGAGAGATTCAGCTCCTGAAGGTCAGTCTCCAAATCCATCCCGCAGACTAGTTGCCGTGGTCGGCGACATGGAGGCGCATTTGGAGAAGCAAGCAGACGGTCAGCTAGAAGGAGCGCAACCGAAGGCAGAAGAGGCCGGCTCGAAGGCCGATGCGGATGCCAGCCATGAAGGTGGAGACAACCAGTTTCAAAGGGCAATTGCAGCATGGCGAAGTAAGTGTCTCGCCCTCCGTGATACGCCCATGTGCATGGCTCACACCCGACCGACGCAGAGATCAGTCTTGGTACCTTGATGCCGGATCTAGACAAGGCGGCATCTGATATCGTGTCGTTCCAACGCGACTCGGTCCTCCAACGGAAAGAACTTGCGCAGAAGACAAAAGACTTTAGGAAGCTGGAAGATGCGGCCAAATTGTCGGAGATCAAAGGGCTACTGAAAGGTGCGGTGTCGTGTTCCAGGGCGGATGAATGCCTTGCTGACGGCGACTGCACAGCGTACCAGGCCTTCATCGACATTCTCACGAATCAATCAAAGTCCACGAATGCAGCCTTCTTCCAGGTCTATTCTCCATTGTCAGAGGTCCCCGACCCGTATCCGCTGCTCGAAGCGTCGGTTGAAGCATTGGTCCTCTCGGAAGATACGCTGCCGAAGGTGACCGAGGAGAATCGTCATCTGCAGGGTACCGTCATCGGCCTGTCGGCGCAGCTTGACGATGCCGAGAAGAGGCTGGAGGAAGAGCGGGGCGCTCGAAGGGCCTCTGAAGAGGCGCAGGATGCGAAGATTCGATCCGTCGAGACGTCTTGGACCGCGGTGCTCGAGGAGAAGAAGGACAATTGGGAAAGCAAGGAGCGAAGTCTCGAAGAGAAGGTCGAGAACCAAGAGCGGCTGCTGAAGGAGTTGAAGGCGAACTACGAGGTGACGCAGCGGCTGGATCGGGCGGAGACGGACCAATATGACGACGCCAGGAGCGGTGCCTCGGCAGCCGAGCTTGAGCTTGTGACGGCGGACCTCGAACGAACGACGCTCCGGCTCGCAGAGATCGAGGCGAGGAACGAGCAGCTCCGGGTCGAGCTGGCCCACGCCGCCTCACGATCACAGAACGCTGCTGGGCCGACCGCGGTCGAGGACGACCCGACGTTCCTGCGCATCCGGTCCGAGAACTCCTCGCTGCGTCGCAAGCTAGACGCCACGAAGATCGAGAAGACTTCCGAGGCGCGGGCCGTCGAAGCGAAGCTGCGATCTCTGGAGAGAGACGTCGCCCTGTTGAGGGACGATCGAGACGGCCTACGGCAGAAGATGGACAGATGGAGCGACTACGACGAGATCAAGAGGGAGCTCGACATGCTCAAGGTAGGCCCTGCAGCGCCTTCACCGGCCTCCCTTCGGGCGCAGACGAGGCCAGGCTGACACCGGGTTCACGGACAGTCGATCGAGTTTGCTACGGGAGACGATGACGAGCTCGAGGGTGGCGACGGGGAGGCAACGTCGGAGAACGCCGCCCCCGACGCGAACATCGTCAACGGCACGTCATCGAGGTCGAAGACCGATTCGCTCGAGCAGCTGCTGCTCGCGCGCAACAAGAAGCTCGGCGACGAGCTGACCGTCTTCAGAGTGTCTCACAACAGCCTTCGGGAGCAGCTTCAGACTCTGCGGGGGGAGCTGTCCGACACCACGGCCGCGCTCGACCGGTACCGCACGCTCTCGGCCAGCCTCGAGAACGACCTCGTCCGAGTCCAGCAGGAGGCCTCCAACGCGCTGCCGTCGTCGGCCCTGTCCGTCGCAGGCACGCACGTGTCGCGCCACCCTCAAGCGTCGGCGGCCGGAGGTCGGCGGTTCCGGACGTCGCCGACGTCGTCCATCATCTCCGGCTTCGATCCGGTCGGCGGACGGCAGCCGTCCCCGGCATACCCGGGCCGGGACGGCGAAGGGGCCGGTGGCGGATCGAGCATCCTTCCGATGGTGACGGCGCAGCGAGATCGGTTCCGGCAGCGCAACGCACAGCTCGAGCAGGAGCTGTCCCAGACCTACAACAGCGTGACGTCCCTGCGACAGGAGATCGCGTCGCTCCAGAAGGACAACCTGGCCCTGTACGAGAAGACTCGATACGCGTCGTCCTTCAACCGGGGGCCGGGCGCGGCCGGGGCGACGACGTCGTCGTCGGGCTACCACGGAGCCGGCGAGACGAACCCGTCGACGGTGCACGCGTCCTCGTCGGCGGCCTCGCCGGCCGTCCCGGACGAGCGATACCGGTCCGCGTACGAAGCCAGCATCTCCCCGTTCGCGGCCTTCCGGGCGCGCGAGTCGGTACGGGCCTACAAGCGGATGAGCATGCCCGAGCGCCTCGTCTTCTCGGTGTCGCGGATCGTGCTCGCGACGCGGGTCGGTCGCGTCGTCTTTGCGGCCTACTGCCTCGGCCTACACCTCTTCATCGTGCTGCTCCTCTACCGCGTCGGTACGGCCGAAGTCGAGAAGCATACGAACAGGCTGGGCGAGACGGCGCTAGGACCACGGCGATAGATGGCCGACCAGGCTCCCTTCAAAGAGGAGGAACGCCGAGCGACAGCTCTGCTCGTACAGAGTAAGGCTCGCTCGATGCACTCGGACGTGGCCACCTGCTACTGTGCGGCACGTACAGTACCGCTCCGCGACGACACCCGCGACGACACCGCGACGACACGTCATGCCTCTGGGCGGCGCTTACACCGTACGACGATGGCCTAGCATCTCTGGGCGGCTC